>OZ005648.1:205744546-206944546 GCA_963930645.1 Salticus scenicus
CTTCATCCAAAATAATGAATGCATAATTTTCGCTAAAATCCAGAAGAATGATTACTGTATTTGACTGTAGATTTTCTTTTGGGGTTTTTCAAAAATGAAAATTGAGATTTAGCAATAAAGAAATGGGGAATGAGACGTTCAATTTTGTTAAGTCATCAATGAAATCAGATAAAGTTGTACCATTAATCATTTGGGTTCTATCAGTAGATACCCATTGTGAAAATTAGACATATTCATTATCATCAAGGTTGGCTAGATTTTGCCCGACACGAAAAACCCACTTGAAAAAGCCCAAGTGGGGTTTTTCAAAATCCTTGTTTAAAATTGTACCTTTTTTCTAACTTACAATAAACATATAAATATAAAACAAATAATATGTACATTACTAGAACATGAACAAAGAATTTTCAGAAATACTAGTGATGCTCAAACTGCTCTATAGGAAAAAAATCCTGAAAAATTCCCCATGGGGTGAAAAAAAAAAAATGTATATTGTCTTATTAAAACGGAATAAAAAATTAATATTAAAAAAAAATAAAAGCAAGAAAAAACTGAGTTGTTTATCAATATAAAGAAAACTGTAGGACTCTAGTAATGTAAAATATAAATAAATAAAAATCAAATTTAAAAAAAATTTCTGAAAACTTTAACAGTACAACAGCAACACTGTTATGTAATGTACAGGGACAATAATTAAAAATGTTTTATGAAAATCTATTGACTACGAAAAGTTTAATAAAGCAACATGGAATAATTATTAGAATCCAATTTTTTG
Organism: Salticus scenicus; assembly: GCA_963930645.1. Classification (NCBI taxonomy): domain Eukaryota; kingdom Metazoa; phylum Arthropoda; class Arachnida; order Araneae; family Salticidae; genus Salticus; species Salticus scenicus. Next base: position 205,745,322 of record OZ005648.1, read on the forward strand.
TTGTAAAGGGCAGATAAAAAGAATTTTTTAGAATATTTAAAGTACAATTTTTAAAATTTTGATTTTAATGAATAAATAATTTAATTTTTTAAATTATCTTATTATGAATGATATATTTAATTTTTTTTTTCCAATGGCAAGGCAAATAAAGAAGCAAAATGATTGAAAAAAAAAATCAAATAGGAATGCACAAAAAATAAAAAAGACAAAGTAGAAGTGACTGAAGTCATTGCCTTTTAAAAGTTCTCTGGCATGCCAGTAAAGCACAGTTTCAGAGTTGCCATGAAGGGAAGCACATCGACGGAGGTGGTGTCTGTTCATTGGTTCTGCTGAATTGCAGAGGGGACATCCAGGGTTTGAAAAGATTCCAATGTGATGGAGATGTTCTGCCAAACGATCATGTCCAGTGAAGAGGTGGAATTGGGCCACAGCTTGCTGTGGTGGACTGCTGGGAATTTTTCAAAGATCTTCAGGCCTCCATCGCTTTAATTTTATTCTGTCACGAATTTGCAGTTTCAAATACCTATCCATTATTTGTGTAATATACAGCTTTATGGGATGGAATGATAGTGCCGGGCCGGGGATCTCATTTGAAGTAGTCTCGAGCCTCTTTTTGCGAGGCTGTGAGCTTGCTTGTTATCAAAAACACCGCAGTGGCCAGGTATCTGCTGAAGTACCGCATGTTTCTTTCTTAAACTCAACTCCCACAAAAGTTGCCGACACTGGGAGATTTCTTCTGAGAAAGGCAGACTGACCGAGCTAATTGACTGAATTGCGGCTTGGGAATCGGAAAATAAGACCACTTTATCAAATTTATAGGCAAAACACAATAAATACTTAAGCATTTCGGACAGCCTCCACCTCACCATCAAAAGCTGATCGAAATTTTCCTGCAGAAGTGTAAAAGGAGAATAAGTTGGAAAATACTGCTGAACCTGCAGTCTCAAGAATTTCACAAAAGGATCCATCAGTATAGACGTGTAACCATTCAGGTTCCGGGTACCTTGTATTAACAGTGTCTAAAGCAAAACTGCTCATAAACCTGTATAGAGTTCTTTTTATAAAGCCCATCCGTAAGACATAAGTTTGTTTAGATTTTTGTTCGATATTTAGTGGATTAAAAGGTTTTACAACCTCCTGGATGTCAGCTGGCAACTCAAACTTCTGCTTAAGGTCCCGGGCAAACTGAACAAAACTTTTTGGTGTTTTTAAATTTCTGTCTTTTATTGGGTAGTTAGTCCAGTAAAGATTTCCATTTCTAATTAATTTCTCATAAAGAATCAAAGCTTTTTCTTCAATTATAATTTTGATTGTATTACTGTTTGTCAAAAAAAGCTTTGCATAAATTGGTGTTGATCCAGATAGACGCTTCAAAACAGTTCTTTGAGTGCGACTAGATGTTTAATCAATATGTGAATTCCAGTTCAGTTTATTATTGAAAGTTACTCCCAAGTAATTAAATTTGTCAGTGTGGGTGAGAGCAACATTCCTATACTTCAGATCAGGGAGAAATGTCTGGTGGGTCAATGAAAAAGACTGGACAGCAGTCTTTTCCAAATTCACAATCATATTATTTTCAATGCACCAATTTGACAGACAAACAAGAGCCTGGTTAATTTTATTTTCTATGAAAGATTCCGCATTACGCTATGGTGCTTGTGCCCAAATGACAAGATCATCAGCAAAGAGCAAACAATCTACAATCTTTATAGACTTGGAGTTGCAACATGAAGTTGATAGCCACTAATTTACATAAAGGTGTTATTACATGTCAAATTTTATGAAATTCTGTGCAGTATTTCCTTAGATACAGTTGCCATAAAATTTTGTTACACACCATACACACAGATGAACAGACTTTTTCTAAAAATGGTCAGATCATGTTCTTCAAATGTGTAAATCCATCAAAAATCCAAGGTCGAAAATTTTTATGAATCCAATACTTTCTTCTATTGAATATAGAAGAGAGTAATAATATTGAGACAAAATGTTTAAGTGAAAGTGAGATTGTTCAAATTTAAGTGAGAAATTACATTGTTTACATTTTGCAGACTCCTTTTACAGGAATTAAATATGCAAATCAAACAAATGAATAAGGTTTAATATATATATTTTTTCCTTTCCCCTTTGTGATTGAGGAGTGATATGTTGCTTCAATATTTATAATCTAAATTTTTATCAAATTCAGAAGAAATTGCTCAAGTTCTTAACTATTAATTTATTTCAAAATTTATTTTAAATTTGATTTTGATTACTTAAAGTGCAGTAACTGGAATAATCAATTGTTTCATATATCATCTGTGTTTCATATGTGTGGCGGCAATCTTTTGTTGCCGCACATTGTAGCTGTTTATGTTGTACCTCATATATATTTCTTTTAACAAAACTTTAGAATTAAGAACTGCTTTAAAATGATTGCTTGAATTTTTTTTTTTCCAACATTTTTTTTTAATCAAAAAATTCTAGAGAAGTTAAAAACAGAGGATCACAGGCTTCAAAGCAATTAATATATTAATGCAGCTTAAAAAAAAAAAGACATCCTTAATATTGCATTGGTTTGTAAAAGTCTCCTCCACGTTATTATATTGTTGCATGGTTACGCATAATATTTATTTTGGCCGGGGTTTTTTTGGTTTTAATTGGGTTTTTTATATTAAACGTAGAATAACACTGTTGGGTTTGAATTTTAAGTTTATTTCAAAAGAGAACAGTTTTAGACTAAAAGAAAACTTATTACAAAATAATAGTAATTAATTATAATTAATTAAAAATTAAACGACCTTCATATTCTTAATATTAGTTTGGCCTAAACTGTAAAATGAATTCTTATTTTATTCTATTCAGTATTTCATCACAAATTTGAATTTAATTTATTAAGTTATTTTGTGTAAAATTAAAACTAGTAACAAAAGCAAAATGTATTAAACCTACCATGTACGATTTTCATATTACAAATAATTATATATTTTTATATGTTTAAAGTAAAAAATAAGTGCAAATATTTTTTTTATTTTTGTTAATATTGATAACTGACATTTGATTCATATTTGAAAACTTAATAAAGGAATACGAAACAAAATTATCACTGCCTACTTTTTACACTTACATGTCAGGAGTACCTCCAGCTTTTAATTTTTGAAGCTCATTTTTGTGAAAAACGAAATTTTTTCTGCAAGAAAAAAATTTTGTAACACCTTCCATTTTATTAGTCGTTCTATATAAATGTTTATTATCAAGTTAATAGCGTTTCATTGAACCAAGTTATAGGTAAACATTAAAAATAATTCTGGAACACACAAAACTCGTTTTCACTGTGAAACATCATTTGCAGTGATTTGTTTTCGGGGAATATATTTTTTATTTGTTTGCCCTTTATGGAGCGTAAGTATATTTTTAAGTGATTTTAGATAATTAAAAATATAATAGTTTAAAATATTCCACATATATTATACATACATGTACTTGTACATATGTATATTCCAAGTGCATTTTCAGTTCTCAACTGCAGAATAAATTATGTGCTCAAATTATTATACACTGTTAAATGATTTAAAAAAAAAAAAAATAAGAAAAAACTTTTAATTCAAACACACAATTATTTAAAGAAATTAAAGAGAAAGGAAAGAAAACTAAATTGATTATAATTTTTCCTTCTGTCGCAGGTTTCTTTTGAAAGTACAATGTTATGTAATCAAATTATTTTTTTTCCCCCTTTTGTTGACGCAAATAAATAAAGCTTTAAGATTATTTTAATTTTTAATTGTTGCCAAAAAAAATTTACACGTTAATTTATATTTTGACGTATAATAAAATATACTTTCATACAAATAATAATAATAATTTAAAAAAAAAGAGGTTTGGAACTCATTATTATTAATTTTCTTTTCTTTAGTTTTTTTTTTTTTCTTTCAAAAAGGGGGAAAAAAAGATTTTGACGAAATTCTGGCAAAAGCCGAATTTAGTTTAGGACTATTTTATATATATATATATACTGAAAATATAACATCGCTTTCAAATTATTCAATTAAATTTTCAATTTCGATAAATGCCCAACCATCATAAAACTGGTGACAATGTTTTATCCGTAGATTGAGAAGACTAATAGTCCTTTGTCCTAAAACTCTGGTACATTCAGTGAAAATATCTTTATTAAATTATTGAAAGTATTTCATTGCTTTTAAAACTTGATTATCTACTTAAACTTTTCCCTGACACATTTATTGAAATTTAAATTAAAGAAAAAGTAAACCATAGTTGTCCATCACAAAATTAAAAAGATAGTTTATCCCATATTTGTGGATTATATGCGATAAAAATAAATGAAATAAAGTAAAATTAAAGACTAGCTTCACTAAATCAATCCACTTTCCTTTTCTTTCTGTCTTTTTATATTTTTGTCAATACAAATAGATACCATATGTTTGGAAAGATATTTAACGGGTCTTTGAAGAAGGGAAAAATTGTGGGTTTATTGGGGAAGATCCTCTTGAAATCCCCAGGAAAAAGGGATTGTCTCGTCTAAAACCGGATTGCTCGCTATTGAATGGGGGGGAGGAGGCAGAAACCATTCTTTTCTTTCGCTAACCCTGAAAAATGAATTCCCACGTCACTCCAGGGAAGCCTTAAGGCAGGGTTGGGTTTCTTCCAGGACTGTGGAAGAAGTCACAAAAGATATTTTTTAATATAAAAAAAATGTAATTATACATTTGCTATTTCTTTGTGTACTAGGATTTACATTTCAATGCTTATTGTACCAAGCACTGAAGAAATATTTTTTTCTTCATAAATATATGTTTCTTCAAGCCTATGTATACACACAAAATCAAAAAACTTACCAACCTTTCATTAGCTTAATCGGTACAGACTGTCCTAAAAATAGGACAATGGTTTAGGTCTACATATATTTATTTTATATAATATCTACATATATTTATTTTATATAATTGTTTTACCAGTACAAAAGTGTAGAATATTAAATCAATAAATTTATATGTCCTTTATTCTTGAACTTAAAACCTTTTTAAGTAATAATGTGCTGAAAATGTAATGAATAAATCTTCAAAAATCATAGTTTTAAAAATATATATTAAACGTTAATAACTAACGATAAAGACACATATGTATTTATTGTATTTTTAAATAATATATCGCCTTTAATTTTTGAATTAAAATATTCAAAAGAATTTATATAAATACCACTTATGCATGGTGTCCTATTTTTAGAACAATGATGAATTATGGGTTAAGACTGTTTTTAAAACTTTTTGCATAGATACTATTGCATATTATCATATGCGGAAATAGTACAAGTGGTTATAGTTTCTAAAAATTTTAACCAAAATGTCTTTTTTTTTTTTCTTTTTTTTTTTAAGAATACAATCATTTGTATGAACTCTAAGCTGGTAAACAATTATACACGTATGCATCAAAATACTTTTAAACTCCTCTAAGTTATCCAGGATTTTTTTTTTTTTTTTTTTTTTCATATTTATCATTTATATTTTCTAAGTTGAGAAACCAATTTCAATATTCAACTGCAATAAGGAAAATGAGGATATGACATTTTGTAGTACAGTAATTATTGTGTTACTTGTTTGTTCCCTTTATTTATTAACTAAATGTCTTCTATCAGAAAGTAGAGGAAAGTGATACTTACTATTACATTACCAGTTAAAGAAATAGCGTTGTTTAAATAATAAAACCTTATACTGGTTAAAGTGAAATCTATTTTTTTAATGGATTTTTGAGTATTATGGTACTATGTGATATGATCTTGGTTAAAAATCTCATGTAATTATTTATTTAGTGTACATAAATTTTTATAGGTGTAATTAAATTTTTACTTAAGGTTATTAATTTTAAAAATGTGTTAATTACAATTTATGTAATAAATTTTAAAGAAAAACAGTTTCTTCCACTTGGAAGAAACCTATTTCTTCCAGCCGTTTTTTTCCCGTGGCTTTTCCACCTTGGAAGAAACTTGCCAACCCTGGCTTAAGGCTACCGAAACAGCTGTATGCTTCCCAAATATTTTTCTTTGGCATTTCTGACATTGTAGTTTTTACTGGTTTTAATATTCCAGCGTAAAGTCTCCTTTTAATACAAAACTATATATTTCTTCTAGCTCTAGTTCTTCTTTTACTTCCTTGCTTGATGTAGAATTTCAGTAGACTTTAAAAGAAGTTTACAACTTGCAGTGGTTATAAAGGCATGTAATTTCTGAGTACCAGGAAGAACACAAGAAGATAAAAATCGCTTCTATAAAAATATGCTTTCTTCTTCTTACTGAAGGGAAGAAATATAAGCAAAATGTATCCCCAAAACATTAGCAGTCGCCCATTCAAACAAAAGGCAAGGAGTAATTATTTGGCCTGTATAAGGGCATTGCAGACTGGCTCGAGCTGCTAATCTCTTCACAGTTCTACCAATGCCGTCTGATACCCCTTTTCCGTGTGCTGTCGCAAAAAAAAAAAAAAAAAAAAAAAAAATTTCAACTTTTATTCCAGTCTTTTTCATGAATATATAGATTTAAAAAAAATTTGATTTTTTTTTTTTTTTATAATGAACAGCTGCATGATCAGAAAAATTTATTATTTTTTGAGGGATTGTACTAAATTTATTCTTTAGAAACTTAATCAACTCTTTCTGCTGTCGTATCATGATAAAGACAAATTGCAATCTAGGCTCACTTGTATTGTGTATTTTATTACATTTTGCGGAAGTCTCTAGCTAAAACTCATGTCATATTAGTATAAAAACACTGTTATGGGGATGCAAACTCAGCATCCCATGGCGATCCCAATTTGAAACTCACAGTAAGTATAGGCAATAAATGTAGGAACAACATATAATTTTTTAAAGAAAATAAAATACCACTTTTTGAGATGTCAAAGGTAAAAATGTTTGACCTTGAAATGAATTTTTTTAAAAATATGTGTATGTGAAATATCATTCGAAAGCCTGTATTAAATACTTTCCAATGATACCAAATTTATGCCCTACAACAATTAGGGAACAAGATATGGGCAAATTTGTAAAACAAGAATTTTGAAAATTTGCACTTTTTACCTATTTTTACAGCCCTGTATGACAAAAACTAAGAGATGGAGACTTAATAATTGGTAAATATTAATTTTTCTATAAAAGAAAAAAATGAGCATAGTTTTGTAAAATTCTAAGGGGGTCAAGTTGAATATGACCCTTTTCTGTGTTGATTTGACACGGAATGACCCAACTGTAAGATATTAATGTTTCAAAAAATATTTTTTAGGGGAAGAGGAGGAACTGAAAAAAAAGAGCATGAAGTTACTCTTAATTTTCTTAAAGAAATAAAACCTGAAGTATGTATATGTTAAACTTTACTGTAACTGATTCAAATATTATAGTTTAACTTGAAAAACATTTACCAATTTATTTTGAAGCATTAATATACTAAACTTAAAATTAAATTGAAAACCTTACTACACAGCTTCATTTAGGATATCTCACATTCTTTTTAGAATCTTGCACTGTATAGACATTTTTTATTTCAAATGTGTTGGTGTTATCTTAAATTATTTAAGCACTAGCAGTATTTGTTGGTTATCCCTGTGGCAGAATTTAGGTGACACAGCGACATTGTCACTTCCAGAAAGATTTGCTCATAAAAATTAAAAATATTCCTAAAATTTCAGTAGAGAATAGAAACTCATGTCTTATATTTAAAAATTCTTCAACAGTCTATTAATAATATTGATATCTTTTAATTATATTTACATAATAGAAAATATGTCAGTATTATCTTGCCGAAAAAGTTTGCATGAACAAGGCATGTCACAGACAGTATTAAAAATATTCTGTCACAGGGCTGGCAATGTATTTATGAGAACTATATTTAAAAGAATCACTTTTAATTCCATCCCATTACAACATTTTTTTTTTTTTTTTTTTTTTTTTGGGGGGGGGGGGGGGGTGTATAATACTTTAAAATAGTTTTTATGATCATAGTTAAAAATAATTACACAAAGTAAATGGATGCTGCTTGCAGTTTTCGAGACTTTTCAATAAAGGTCTCAATTCTATGGTAGCAGCTAAATCAATAGTTATTTTATCAACCAATGATATAAAAATGTCTTTGGTCAAGCAAGTAACAACATTATTTGTATTTTAATCTGTTTTTTGTATGCACGTTTCTTTAAATTTATTTCAATATTGATGCTTCTTTTTTATCTCTTTAAGTATGCTTAGTTGAGCAAATTTTGTATCTGTATATTGTATCTTTTGGCTGGATTCATCAAAATGTAATTAAAAGTATCTGCTGTTTCTAAAAATTTTATTTACTGTGTCTGAAAATTTAGCATCAGTAAGCCAAAAAGACACTTAACTAAAAATATTCTGTCATAAAATCCAAAATAAATGTAATAAACTTGTTGGATTTGAGATTATGTAATCTAGGATTTCCATTAAAGCTTAAGGATTCCATAATTTTTTCATTCTGATAAATTCAGATTTTTTTCCTATGTTTAAAAAAGGACACTTTTTAGGATTTTAAGGATAGTTTTGGATTTTTAAGGGCACATTTAAAATCTACACTCATTTCAAACTTTTATAAGTAAGCATATAATAAATATTTGGCTTTACTTTTGCTTGTTACTCATAAAGAAATGTTGATGGTTGTACAGACAGATATTGCTAGGATTTTTTCCTAGGAATGAAAATACTCCTTGATCTTTTTTGTAGGAGTGAATTTGGTTTTATTAGGAGTAAAAGGGAAAAAAAGTGGAAGGGAAAAAAGTTGATCTTTTGTGAATTCATGCTTAACTTTACTTCTTTCTTAATATGTTCGAAAATAAAATATATGTTAAACTAGTATGTTGTGGCCACCACAAGACTTTCTTCTATATTTACCTATACATATTCAATCAGTAACAATATTAAAAAAAAAAAAAAAAAAAGTACGTTTTTTTTTTTTTTTTTCTAATTTTTTTTTTTTTTTTTTTTTTTGTTAAAAGTGAAAAAAATCGATAACTTTGTTTTAAATTATCACAGATTTATAGTTCAACCATTCGTTTTAAAGGTATTGACGAGACCTTTCGAAAGATACCCATCTTGAAAATTTATCCCCCCCGGGGGGGTAATTCCCCCCCAGGGGGGGAAGCGATGCCCCCCCATCCATAAAATTTTTTTCATAGCTACATACTACTATTATCAATAATTCATATTAATTTTACAATCACAAGTTTAAAACAACTCTAATTACGCACATTTATACGAATTTTTGTCCTATGCTGCCATGTTAAAAATTTAGATAAAATGCTATCACAGCGCCACCTGTTGAGCTATTGATCCCCAAACATAGTCAGCACCAGTTTATGTCGAGGACCAACTAAATACCAAGTTTGGTTAAATTTCGTTAAAAAAAAAAAAAAAAAAAAAAAAAAAAAAAAAATTGCGATATTTTTCTAAGTTTTTTTTTTGTTAAAAGTAAAAAAAATCGATAACTTTGGTTTAAATTATGACAGATTTATCGTTCAACCATTCGTTTTAAAGGTATTGACGAGATCTTTCGAAAGACACCCATCTTGAAATTTTGCCCCCCCGGGTGGGAAATTCCCCCCCCGGTGGGGGGGCAACCGATGCCCCCACATGCACAAAAATTTTTTCCTAGTTAACTACTACTATTATCAACTTGATCTTTCGAAAGATATCCAATGTGAAAATTTACCCCCCCTGGGGGGGTATTTCCCCCCTAGGGGGGGGAAGCGATGCCCCCCCATGCAAAAAATTTTTTTCCTAGTTACATACTACTATTATCAATAATTCATATTAATTTTACAATCACAAGTTTAAAACAACTCTAATTATGCACATTTATACGAATTTTTGTCCTATGCTGCCATGTTAAAAATTTAGATAAAATGCTATCACAGCGCCACCTGTTGAGCTATTGATCCCCAAACATAATCAGCACCAGTTTATGTCAGGGACCAACTAAATACCAAGTTTGGTTAAATTTCGTTAAAAAAAAAAAAAAAAAAAAATTGTGATATTTTTCTAAGTTTTTTTTTGTTAAAAGTTAAAAAAATCGATAACTTTGGTTTAAATTATCACAGATTTATCGTTCAACCATTCGTTTTAAAGGTATTGACGAGATCTTTCGAAAGATACCCATCTTGAAATTTTGCCCCCCCGGGTGGGAACTTCCCCCCCCGGTGGGGGGGCAACCGATGCCCCCACATGCACAAAAATTTTTTCCAAGTTAACTATTACTATTATCAACGAGACCTTTCGAAAGATACCCATCTTGAAAATTTACTTCCCCGGGGGGGATTTTCCCCCCCAGGGGGGGAACCGATGCCCCCCCATGCACAAAATTTTTTTCCTAGCTAACTACTACTATTATCAATAAATCCTATTAATTTTACAATCACAAGTGTAAAATAACTCTCTTTATGCCCATTTATACGGAATTTTGTCCTATGCTGCCATGTTAAAAATTTGCATAAAATGCGATCACAACGCCACCTATTGAGCGATTGATCCCAAAATCTAATCAGCACCAGTTTATGTCAGGGTGCAACTAAATACCAAGTTTGGTTAAGTTTCATTCATTGGTTCGTGAGATACAGCGTCCACAAAAAAATGATACAGACAGACAGACAGACAGACAGACAGACAGACAGACAGACAGACAGACAGACAGACAGACAGACAGACAGACAGACAGACAGACAGACAGACAGACAGACAGACAGACAGACATTTTTTAAAAACTATTAATTCGTGTTCTCCATATCCCAAAACATGTAAATCCATCAAAAAATGGACTTCGAAAATTTTCGCGAATCCAATACTTTCTCTATATTACATATAGAAGAAAGTAAAAATATATTGATAAAAAGACACTACTTGAAAGAAGCTTTTCCTGGGAGGATCCTCCCCTTTCTTAATTGCAAACTTGTTGAAGTGGGCCTTGGCTATTTATAGCTTCATCTTGCTCTTTCAGCAGGTAGTGCCACGGTGAATCGATCTTGGCAGACTCATGGTCATTAATGGCAACCTGATTTTTAATTATCTGATTGAAAAAGGGGAGGATCCTCCCAGGAAAAGCTTAGAATTATTCAATATTTCTCACTCAAGTAATTTTTTGCAGCCCCCCCCCCCCCCCCCCCACACACACACACATCTGCTAACGACCGGCGATCAAATATCTCAGGGAATACTTGCAATTAAAAATCGTTCTTGATCCACAACATAAATGCCAATGTTCTTTTTAAACTGTCTGTTAGATTCTAGATCGTATAAAGAAATAGAATTATTCACTATCTGTGTCATATAATTTTTATCCCCTCCCCCTTCTGCTATTAATTGGCGATCTTGCTCACAAGAACCCTTGTGATTTTCAATCTTTATCTGCAAAATAAATGTAAATGATAATTTTGAACTTGCTTTATTAGATTCTAGAATCAATAAAGAGGTATAGTTGTTGAATAGCTCTCACTTGTGTAATTTTTGTTGTGACCCCCACTTCCCTCTTTGTTTAAGGAATGTTTAAAAACTGTTTAATGAATAATTTCTGTAGTTAAAATAAATTTATAATGAATAGTAATTAAAAATTATTTTACTATAATTAACCTGTATATTGAATAATTAAATTTTAAATGTTGACTAACCAGTGCATATTATGTATGTAGAGGTGCCAATTATTACGATTTGTGCGTAATTATTACGGATTTACGGCAATAATTATGGCATTACGGACAACATAAAAAAAATCGCAGATATTGATCGCTAAGAAAAAAGCATCCACACTAACGATTAACAATAAAATGCACAATGGAAGCCTTCCAGTTCTCAATCTTTCTCCATCCACGACATAAATGTCAATATTCATTTTAAACTTGCTTCATTAGATTCTAGAAACTATAAAGAAATAGAATTATACAATATTTCTCGCTGATGTAATTTTTTATCCCCCCCCCTTTCTTATCTCCAACTAGCCATCGATGATTAAAAGCTCTGCAGAAGCCTTTAGTTTCCCAATCTTTCTCCATCAGCAAAATAAATGTCAATATTCATTTTAAACTTGCTTTATTAGATTCTAGAAAGAAGTAGAATTGTTTCATTTCTCATTCACCTAATTATTTATATTCTGACTTCCCCCTCCTCCCTTTCCCAGCTCACTTTAAGGCTTACTTCTAGAACCAAAAAATAGATAGAAGTGCTCAATATTTCTCACATATGCAATTATTTTTATCTTTACTACTGAACTTGATGAATCTATTTGTTTTTCCTTAATAAATTTAAAACACATACTGTATCATCAAACAAAAAATATGCAAGATACATAAAGAAAAGAACAATGGTTTAGTATTTAATGCCATAAAAACAGTTGTCTATTTAAAAAAAGAGAGAGAGAGAGAGATATCCAAATGTTTTTTCTCTTCCAAAGCAGGTGTAAAAGAAATCTTTCATTTCGTAAGAAGGTAAAGAAATACATATTTATTTCTTTTTGTTTAGAAAATTTTCTAATTTTTTCAATTAATATATTATATATATTTGTTTACAAAACTGTGCAATTCATTATTATATGCGAGTTGGTGTATAAAATTAAAAATTATTCCGTGAGGAGATTCACGTTTCATAAATATATAACTCTGATTACTGATAGCTCTTATTGAAACTTGGCACCTATGTATGTATATGTGTATAAAAATAAATATATATATTATGTAAATATGGAAAAAAAAATTGGGAATTCATCCCTTACGCAAAGTGTTCCTGTTTTTGTTCCTTGTGGGTTGGCAGCTATGCTTATTGTTTTGTTATAAACAATGAGGACCTTTCTTTTATTCATTTAAAGAATTTCAAACCTGAAAAGTAAAAAAAACTAATAGCATTTTAAAGCCAAAAGGCAGACATTAATAATACATGGAGTGTTTATATTGAGGATAAAAACATTCCAATTAATGTGGATTTTTTTTTTTTTTTTTTTTCCCCAATAGTTTTTTTTTTTTTTTTCTTGTTGTATTTATAATTAAAAGTTATTTTCCTTAGTTTAAATTTTTAGTTAAATAGCTCACTCATTCAGTATAAAGTAAACACATAAATGATCTGCATTAATCGGAATAACGAAATATTGCCATTAGTGTTTGTGCAATATTTTGCTGCAAGTGCTATCATAAAAAATATTTTGCTCTAGCTTTTAAGATATTGGGACCTTTGTCAGTCCTTGTGTATGCATGAATGACATTCTGTGGCTAGTTATTTGAAAAAAGGTTACTACAAAAGAGATGACCAATAATCAAATTTCTTAATTTTCATCTTTTGAGTGGAAAGTAAATAAAGTTTTAGATTAGTGTTTATTGTTATTATTTTGGGAAAGGAAGGGGGAGGTCTTTAAAAAAAAAATTATATATATATATATATATTAAAAATATAAAATACCTTTTGTGTGTTGTATGTCAGTACAGTAGAGCGCCGATTATCCGAACACGTCGGGGCAGACCCTAGTTCGGATAAGCAAAAGTTTGGATAATTGGACAGACAATTTAAGGATATTGTGACAATAAAAAAAACCCTTCATACTTTATCCAGGCTTAGGACTGGCAGCACCAATTTATGCCGGCCTGTTTAAAAATTAAAATTTATTGAACTAAATAACAAATATCATAACTTAAACAAATATCATAAATGTTATTTTGAAGTTGTCTGATATATTTATGATCATCAAAATGGACGTTTATGCTCAATTTTGCCTTATTCTGCCATGTTAAGTAAATTCCAAATAACTTATGAATTTTTTAAATTAAAAAAATTCATAGTCAGGGATGTTTATGCCACTATCTTATGTAATATTTTAAATAACTTCAGAGATTAGATTTTAATTATAATTTAAGCAAAAAAGCCTTTAATGGCTGCTTGCCTCAAAAAAGACATTCTTTTCAATGCTGCCATATCTCGAATTCTTCTTAGACATGTTAATTGTTAATTGAATAGGATCTGAGTCGTTCTGCCGTTCGGGTCATTTCATAGTGGTTTTCAAACATTCTAAGGTGAGAAATAGGCTTTTCAGATAAAGAAAAATAAACTGTTCGGATAATCGGCGCTCTACTGTATATGATTCTAGAAAATAATTTTTAGTACATCTAGCTATAATTCAAAGTTATTATTATTATTTTTAAATTTTTCACATAAATGTGTATATTTTTCAGGAATCTAAATTTTCTGTTAGAGACAGAGCCACTGAATTTGTATTAATCAAAGCAGAAGATGGATATTGGAAAAGGCTTCTAAAAGATGACACAAAAGTAAAACAATTTTAGTTTTTGTTGAGCAAAATATGTGGTGTACTGCAGGATTGGCAAGTTTCTTCCAAGATGGAAAAAAAACGACTGGAAGAAATTGTCATTCTTTAAAAATTTATTAAAAATATATATTGTAACTTTGTGTGATACTGATTAAGAACCTTAAAACAACAGAAAAAACCTGGGTTTTTTCAGACCATTCCTCAGATTGTAGAAACAATTCATGTTAAAAGTAATTCACGTTAAATGTGCTCTTGTTAACGAGGTTCGACTGTGTGTGTGTGTATCTTGTACTATTAAGCGAGCAAGATTTGTATATACAGTGAAACTTGAATAATTCAAACTTGTTTAATTAGAAATTCTGGATAATTCGAACTTTTACTCGGTCCCTTGAATTTTGTATTAAAATGTTAAAAAATCGTGGATAATTCAAATTCTATTTTGGATAATTCGAATTTTTCGTACAACTACCTTTAAAATATTTCTGTAAAATTTGTTCCCAAGATTTTTCTCAGCTAATATATTTTAAGTCTTTCAAAAGAAGGATAAGGAAATACAAGAGAAGCCCCTAACTAGTGCATCAGAAGATATGGTGCATATACATGAACTTAGAGGTTTTTTTTTTAATTGAAAGTCATGTCTAATGAAGAAATTCTATTTTTGTATAAAGTCATATGCTGTGACACAAAGATTGTACTTAAAGAAGAAATAAAAAAATATCCGACTACTTTTAAAGTGTTTAATAATTAAGCTCATAAAAAATATTGATTTAATGGAAGGGGGATGTAGGAGTATTCTTAGATATAAAGTTTATGTGTTAAATCTTTGATCGTAGAGTTTTAATTTTTTAATTTATCTTTTTTTTTTTTTTTTTTTTCCACAAAATAGTATATGTAATTCGAATTTTTGGATATTTCGAATTTTTTTCTGGTCCCTTCAACTTTGAATTATCAAAGTTCTACTGTATATATGTATATTTTACTGTTCTCGAAAACGGTAGTTCGGACTATCATTGTGTTTCAACACATAAGTATTCTTAAAAAAAAAATATATATATATTTTAGCTGAAGGTTATGTTAACTATTATCACTTTACTATTTGAACAAAAGATAATATGTGATAGTATCTATGCAAAATTTTTTCAAAATATTAGTCTTAAAATTAGCATTGAAATATGAATTGCTAGTACATACAAAAAATAGCTAATGTATAATTAATATATATATATATATATTTAATTTAATATATTGCACAATAATTTTTACATATAAAATTATGTATTTTTTGCTTTTTAAAGAAAATTGTGGATTTTTTTTTTTTTTTCATACAGAAATTGTTGAAATATTTTAGGGGGAAAAAAACCTACCCCTAAAATAGTAAAAATCCATCACCTTTTAGATATTTAAAATTATTAAATAACATATTTTTCCAAAAATATTTTAATATTAATTGGACTATCACTATAGAATATAGATTTGATATTGTATTATGCTTTAATTTTAATTCTTTTTATATAGGTAGTTAATATATTTTAATCTTGAACATATGTTTTGTGTTACAGTTTTTTTTCCATTTCTTCCAGTTTCTTCCACCTTCTTTCACTGTCCTGGAAGAAACTAGTTTCTAAAAAAGGAACAGTTTTGAAATCTGAGTTATAAATTCTAAGCTAAACCATGTGAATTCATAATGAAAGAATTGTATTATGGAGAATATAATTATAACTTAGCCAACAGCAATTAGATTAAAAGATAACTTAGCAAACAAAATATTTAATTTAAAATAGCAAACAACATATTCAGTTAGAAAGTTCACAAGTGACAAGACATGTATCGCTTTTATCTTAAAACATATAGTGCAATATTAAACAAAAAACAAAAGTCCTCAGAACTTCAATTTCTAAGCTTAACCATATACAGTAGAACCTCAATCCATTGTTTTTCACAGGGTGCATGAAAAAATACGATGAAAGCGGGGAAAACAACGAATGCGGGTTAAAATCAAAACACGAAGAAAGTAATGTTTATGAATTATTAAACACAATGCATACAGCATACTAATTTTTTACTTTCCAAATTGTCAAAGTAATAAATCAATGTTGTAGAACATTAAGTAAAATTTATTTTTAAAAATCAGTAATTTTATGTTGGGTTTTTCGTTCATTTCATAAATTAAACAGGAATTTTTCCAGATTTACAACATTTTTCTAGTTCTTTTCTTTACGTCATTGGCAGAAATATTGTCCTCTGTTTCTTTGCAATTATTTTCATTTTTGGAATCATACATTTTTTTCTATGCTTTAGGATACTGCGTGTCACAACTTCTTGATTGATCTAAATTATCACTAAATTTTGTACCAGACGCATCTTCTGCTACACACAATTCATTCTTCATCTGCATTATCACCATCATAATTTTCTTGCCCTTCCGTTTGGTGTTCATCATTTTTTGGCGCGTAATCACATTTCACGAAGTAATTTTCTGGATTACTGCCAATCTGAAATTATAAAATGAATAGATGGTATGGAGACATGGACCATCAGTGGAAATGGGCAAAAAATTTATTATTTTAGGATGAAAGCAGCAATTCCACTCTCTATACCACATAGAACTGTTTGACCTCCAGGAAGAGTTTTTTTACAAGGTCAGGAGAAAAATTTTTACAATGATGAATGTGGGAAATCGACTTTTTGAAGCAAACTTTATTTTTGAGCTTAAATGAATTATTTTATAAATAAAATGCATAATCATTTTATGCTTTTGATTAAAATCATTATTAATCAGAAATTAAATTTGTAACCTTAAAGTTTTTTCTTCATATTTATATCAGTGCTGCCAACTCTCCCGTTTTTTAATCCTGTCTCCCGTTTTTCTAATATTTTCGAAAAATCAAACTAAAAACGCTAATTTTTGCCATTTCTTAGGTGCCATCTTTTCAGATTTACGAAAGCCTTCCAATTCACAATCTTTCTCCATCCACAACATAAATGTCGATATTCATTTAAAGCTTACTTTATGAGATTTTAGAATCTCTAAAGAAACAGAATCCTTCAATAGTTCTTGCTTATGTAATTATTTTTAACTCCCCTCCCCCCTGTATTTTCTTATCTCCAAATAGCGTTCGATGATCAAATGCTCTGTGGAACTCTTTTGTTTCCCATTCTTTCTCCATCCACAAGCCGCAACAAAAATGTCAATATTCATTTTAAACTTGCTTTATTAGATTCTAGAGCCTATAAAGAAGTAGAAATTGGACCCCCCCCCCCCCCTCCAATTTTCCCTTTCTCCAATCAATGATCAAACGTCCTTTGATGCTCAAGCTTTCTCATTCTACAACAAATTAATCAAACATTTTCCCCCAGGTTTTAAAAAATGTAGGGTACTGCTAGTAAAAAAAAAAAAAAAAAAAAAAAAAGCCTTTTTAGATTTTTGAGAGCAGATTTGAATTTTTAAGGACACAGTTGACATTTGAAATCCAGACCTAGGAGTGGCTAGCTATTCTAGCTATTTGTCTCTTTTTTTCACATTTGTCTCTTTTTTGTTCAATTAGTCTCTTTTCTAGCTTTTTTTCATGCTTTTCCCAATGATATTTTTTCTTTACCCATTTTTTCTCAAAGATTCTCTTTCAAATCAATGTAATAGATTTTAACTCTTAAAGAGGGATGTCAAAAGTATTATATAGAATGTAAAATACAGAATTAAAAAAAAAAAAAAAAAAATGAAAATTAGATTCAAGAAAAAAGGTTTCACGTTGAGGGCACATCATATATATTTTTTAATGTAAACTCAAAATTGCTATTCATTTACTTGTGTCACTTTTCTTGTCATGGTGTGATGAGCTTATTCCTTCACCACATCCAAAGGGCAATGAAGTAATCATGAAATTTAAGTTCGTTTCTTCATTCGTAATGTAGGTAAATCAATTTAACAGCTTAAAAAGAAATGCTAAGCTTAAAACATATTTTATGTTACTAAATTACTATAATACTTTTTTTTTTTTTTGTAAATACAGATTTTGCTTATTTTACGAGTTTTTGTTACCTATTAAAGTAGCAAACTTAGACAAACATTTTTAGGTCACAACTGAATTTCATTTTGCTGCAGGTTGGTATAGAAAATTTTGTTATTGGGCATATCATGTAATACGTGTAATGTAACTGTTATTCTGTCTTAAGTTTCCAATTTTATATTGCTGGCTGGTAAGATTTTTGGCAAATTCCCCACCTCGTTATATGTACCAGTTAAAAATTATTTTACATATAAGTAACATACATGCTATTTGTATTTCAGAAATTAGAATTTAGCAGCATCTGTGATGCATTTTAATTTAGAACTTCCATGGAACAATTCTGTAAACATTTAGATTCTATAAGATTTAGCAAATACTTGTAATTCTGGTATTACTATAAATTTTGTTACAAAGATAATTTTTCTTACATACGATGCAAGCTGACATTCAGTTTTGTAAACAATACATTGTACACATTTTTTTTTTTTTTTGGTACACACACCAAAAAAAAAAAAAAAAAAAAAAAAACAGTATATCAGTGGCAGACTTATCACTGTAGAAGCCAGGGACGAAATTCTCACTGCTGGCCTCGTTTGCTCTGCCTTATTTAGGATTTGCAGAAATAGAAATGAGTTTTCTTTTGGATTTGTTGCTCTCTGGCCACATTTTGCACTTTAAAGCTTCTTAGACAGGAACCTACAACTTAAAATGGAATTGCAGGGAAGAAAATGGCACAACAGCTTCACTAGATACATATACTTAAAGATTAAGTTTCTTCGGAGACCCTCCCTCATGATCAGAGGCCCAGGGTGCCCACTCCCTCCACCTTCCTGATGGTATGCCACTGCAGTATATACATTAATTTTATCTTTGTTCGTAATATTCGTTTATTTGGAAAAAACTTGTCTCTTTTCTCTCTTTTTCAAGATTGTTCACTCCTAGGCCTGAAAATCTAAACACTTAATTTAAAAATTTAGTTATAAATATGCATACAAAAAGAAAAAAAGTCTGTTTTTTAACTTTTCTTTTCTTGTTGTTAATGTGCTGATTGTCACACACAATAGTTTTATTTATATATACAGCATTTGTCTTCAGTTTGTAGGTTATTTTCTACAAAGGCAGTAATGTGGGGGAAAAAAAATAGATTAGGGCAAAGGTTTTTTTTTTTATTTTTCTTTCTTTCTTTCTTTTCCATACAAAGAGCTGACGAGGTGCAGCATCCTCATTAATTTATCTGGGGAAAACTCTGGATCAATGTTCATAAAAACTTGTTTTATTAGATTTTAGAACCAACTGAAGCGATATAGGGGTTCAAAATTCTGTACATTAGGGCTTCAAAATTCTGTACATATGTAGTTATTTTTAGACTTTGTTAATGAACTTGTTAACTGTTCCCAATAAGTTTAAAATACAGTGGAGCACCGTTTATACGTTTTTCAAGGGACCGTTCCTAAAACACGTATAACTGAAAAAAACGTACAACTGAAAATTCGTTTTAACATTAATACACAAAAAAGTGTCATATTAATAATAAAAGTCTAATCAATTTTCATGATTTCTTTTACATTTATTCAAATAAGATATAGTTTTAATTATATTTAAAAAAATTTAGACGGTTGAATAAAAATTAAATGATAATTAAAAATATAGAAATTCAGAAAATTTTTTCAAGATTTCGATTTTAACCTTTAACGACAAAACCTTTTGTTCTCTAAACGAAGACGACATTTTTGCAAACGATTAAAAGGAAGGAAAGAAAAAAAAATTGTTTTTCCAACCGTAATCTATAATAATAAAAGATGTTTGTCTGTCTGTCTGTCTGTCTGTCTGTGCATCTATACGTTTAGCCCCTACTGAACGCAGAAGTATAAAATTTGACATACGGCTGCTCAGAAGCCTTCCCGAGTTGATAGTGAAAACAGAATTTAAAAATTTTAATTAGTTCCGGAGATATTAATTAAAATGTAAAAAGCGATCTCAATTAATAGATATTTTAACGGAGTTAAAATCAGAAAAAGTGGAAAATAAATTAGAATCATTAGTTCGATCGTTGCGAATTTGGTACCAAATGAAAGGGGATTTTTTTCCGAATCTGAGAGTGGAAGTGGCTTATCTCTACAGCAATTAGATTTTTTAAAATTAACTAAAGTATGAAAATTAGTTGGCAACAGGCAGAACACTTAATAATTTCATTTATCAAAGATTCTTCAGCGCGTGCTAGACATGCTGGCTAGACTATTCCTTCCTGTCGGGAAAAATTGCTTTTCTTTTTTCGACCTCATGACAAAGTACTGGAAATAAAAAAAGCAGTTTTTGAATTTTTTCAATTTAAAATCGATCAGAAGCAGAACTTCGAAATTGCCCGTCATTATGACTCACCTGTATGCAGTTAAAAAATCTAAAGTATAGCTTTAAAAATAAAATAAATAGCCATATTATATTTATTTAAATTCATTTTTATTTCATCTGTTAATGACACCAAAAGTTACTTTTAACAGAATAATATTGATTTTTTTTTTTTCCTTTTTTTTATGAATTCGGTTGTAAAAAAGCGGTATTGGAATTCTTAAATTTTAGACGGATTTCAATAGAAATCGTTAATCGCCCTTGATAGATTAGCCATTTTGAGTCTAAAATATATCAAAGATATTCATTATTGTAATACATAATACATCATTCAAAAGATATTTTAAAGTATTTTTATTGCAGGCTATTAAAATGATATAAGCCGTTCAAATTCTGTACGAAACTTTCGGAGAAAACTACGGAAAATCCAGAAAATTTTTATTCTTTTATATTTTACAGTTTCAAATTCAGATTTTCGCTCACATTTCGTACTAATAATTTTTAACGGTATATAGCCCGGAATTAAGCAAGTTTTGGAGAAAACCACAGATAAGTCAGACACAAATCTTTAAAAAAATGTTTGTATTATCTTTGTATTTCAGCTTCTAATGAGTATAATTTCATTTTTATATTATTGAATGTGGAATTCGAGATTTCACCTGATTTACACGTTTTAAGGTGTCCTGATTAGGTTTTCTTTTGTATCTCAGCTACTAATCAAAATAATTTCATAAGTAATACATGTTCTAAAACGGGGATAAGGCGCCGCAGGCGCCACCGAGCGGGACTTAGATGAAGTCAGAAATTTGAAAGATCATAACATGGTGAGTGAACAGGCTGTTTCAGACATTGAAAAGGGAAGAGGGTGCCGAAGGCGCAACCGCACGGGAATTTAATGCGATTTCAATAAGCTATTTTCACGATGTATCAATGAGCTGTTATTAGACCTGAAACGGGAAAAAGGCGCCGCAGGCGCCACCGAGCGGGAGTTTTGTAAAGTCGGATTTTTCAGGGATCGCGAACCAGCTGGTCGCCGAAGGTGGCTAGTGTTAAATAAACACGATAAGAAAATTTTTGAAGTCGCCCAACGGAAGTTCAAGTTTACAAAATTTTCCTTTCATATCCCAATTAGAATCAATTAAAAGAGAATGTGAGAGGTCTTCAAGTGGTCACTGGCTACTTGTATACCTACCATTTAACCCAGTCGCCAACTGCTTATCTCTGAAAATTTCTCTACCCCCCCCTTTACCCAGGCTATCGATGCAAGTCGCACTTTGTTCTATAGCCGCCCTTTGTTACCATAGTCCTAAGAAAAAATAATCGAAATAAATAAGAATAAAACATAAAGAGCATTCATTCATCTTTTTTTATTTTTATTTTTTAATCCTGGAAGGAAACTCAAACTTGGGATTCTACAAGGGAAAAAAAAAAACGTATAAGTGAAATTAAGAATGTACTTGTGTCGTATAAACGAAATATTTTAACATTAGAATTCAATGGAATGATTTGGGACCGAAGTCGAAAAACGTATAAATGAGAAAAACGTATAAATGAGAAACGTATAAAAGGTGCTCCACTGTATAAATCACCTAACAAAAGTTATATTAGGTCTTTTTTGTTAAAAATGTATCATGTATTGAATAAAATAATTTTGTTTTGTTTTTCTCCATGAAACCGTAAATCTCCCTTGAAATTATGTAAAATCTCCTGTTTTTTTCCCCATCAAGGTTGGCAGCTCTGATATATACATTCCTTGCTATTGATGAGTATATATGTATAATTCTTAATTTAATTTTTTTTTTTAGTTAAAATATTTAAAAAAAATGCTTTTAAAGAAGCATTTAAATTTTAACGACATTATTTTAAACAAATATTTTACTTATTTAAAAATAAATAAATAAATAAAAAACCTAGTGAGGATTGAACCCGGGTACTCTTGTTCAAAAAAGAAATATGCTAGAACCTTGATTATCTGATGTAATTGGAACCTAACCTATATCAAATAGTATTTTTTTTTCAATAATCATCTAGTTCATTATGACTATTTAATCTGCTAAATAAATTTATCTAAATTCAAATTATACATGATAATTTATTTTGAAACAAAACTTAAAATGATTAAAATGGAAGCTTCATCTGGTGTAAATTGCTGTACATGGGGATGTCAAAAGTTCAAAGTAATTCTAAGAAAGAGGAGCCAAAATATTTATCAGTATTGGTAGTTCTGAAAGAACATTTGCTGATGGAATGTGAAAGAAAAAAATTAAAATTGAATTTTGGCTAACAGAGAAAGTATTGTTTGAAAGAGTGTGATAATACACTGAAAAAAGTCAGAAATCCGATGTCTGCTAACAGAGAGGTCCGGTTATAGGAGGGTCGTGTCAAGGTTCTGCTGTACTCTGTGACTGACCAACTGGCAGACTTAGATTTTGTCTCAAAATTGTGATAGTCCTTAAATTAACATACTTGAAATTTTTTTATTATGAACAATGAATTCACATGATTTAGCTTGTAATTTATAGTTCTAAGGACTGCAGGACTGATTTTTAGAAAGTTATTCTTTAGCCTTTAACTTTAGACTATTTTTTTGCTTAATATTGTACTTGCTATTTTAAGATTATATAAAAAAAAAAAGATAAATTTTGTAATTGAATATTTTTCAAATTAATAATTACTAAAATGTTCAGTTACACAAAAAATTGTTTTAAAAGTTCTTTCCAAAGAATAACTTAAGTACATATTTTTTTGTTTGTATTCATCAGTTTTTGTTAAGAAACTAGCGAGCTTTGTCTGCTAGTTGGTCACTATTTTTAAATGAATCACTATAATTAATGATTTCTCAAAATTGCATATTATCACTCATAATCTTATTCTTAAGAAAAAAAAAATTAAAACTGCCTACTTCGCTGGAAGTGTGGGTTGGTTATTTGTATCAAACACCAAAAATTTGTGAATGGAGCTCCCTAGATTTCCCAGGACAAATTTAACATGAAAAGGGGGCTCTCGAATTTGTCCCTGTGTAAATCCATCCCTTAAAAACTGAAATTCCATAATTTTTTTTTTTTTTTTTTTTTTTTTTTTTTATGTGAAATTTTTATTTTGCTACTTCTAGCCCTGTATTTATGTTATATTTTAAAGCAAAAATCTTAAATATATCTTTTTGTTTGAGGTATGAAGGGTTATGTGAAATCTCTTCCCCCCCCCCTCCCCCCCCCCCCCCCACACACACACACACCTCCCTTGAGGACTGAATTTCTAAAATTCCAGAAATTTATTTAGGTGTTTGCATTTGCTACGTTTTAAAGTAAAAATCTTAGATTTTTTTTTTTTTTTTTTTTTTCTAGTGTCTTAAATATGTCTTTAAATACTTGTCTTAAATCTGAAGTTTCGCTATACTATTTTTTTTTTTTTTTTTTTTGGGGGGGGGGGGAGATCTGATAGTCAAAGACTTGACATATACTTACAAATTTCTAAAATCTATATTTTTATACTCAAGACTTTAAAACATGTAAATCAGGTGAAAACGCGATATCAAAATTTGTGACAAAATTATCTATAATAGGCGGGTAATAGAAATAAACTATTATAAGACACATTTTTTAAAGATACTAATTATAGATAATAAAACTCTTTCTTTGGATATTTAGTGTTAGTTTCTTCTAAGATGAAAATCGTCTGCATTCATCTCATGGTAGATAATTTTAATAAATTTTTGTACTAACTGCTAAGTTAATTTGTTGTATAAGAAAATATAGAAGAAAAAGTCTTGTGGTGGCCACAACATTAGTTTTTTTCCATGCCCCAATTGACATTCTCTTCTGTGCTGAGAATGTCAGCGCTGCAGGTCATATTGACAAAAATTTCATAAAAAGATATATTTCAAAGAATAGCTTTGTTTATTTTTAAAGAAATATCTTAAGTTTTTATTTTTTATAACAATAAAATTGTTATACGAGAACATAATAAAATGGCATTTATACTTTTATTCTAAAAGCATTACAGTATACCACAAAGTAAAAGTATTAATTGTAATGCATATAGGGCTGTATCCAGGGGTTTTATATCTAAGAAAAATTCAGGTCAGAAAATCCACCCTTCATAAAAACAGAATTGTAAAATGTTTTTAATAGGATATTTTAGTCATAACTGCAAAAAAATAAAAATAAACCTTGGCATATTATAGCGAACATTTAAATGAAAAAGATATATATATAATTGTATTTGTTATTTTAAATTGGAAGATGAAGTCAGGCTTTTGATAAGCCAAAACAAAAGTATTAAAAGTAAATAAAATTAAATGCTTTCTTTAAATTTTGTTTATTGCACAAAATATAAAATAATTGATTGTAGGTTTTACTGTATTACAAAAAAGGTATTCTTTATCAATATTATCTACAATTTTTGTGGAGGAATAAAGACTATAATCATTCAGGAGTACCCTGAATAATAAGTTTCTTATTTCTTGATCCCCTCTGTGGAGAATTAAAATTGTGATGGCATGTCTTTGAACCACCTCTTAGGGGGGTGAATCTTACATTGTAACAAATTGCCTATTACCAAACTCTAGTGCGATCTTAGGCAAGTTAACTCCCAGATAGTCGCCCATTGCACAGCATAGCTCTAGTGCGATGTTAAACCCACACTACCACATTCTTTTTGTAATTTATTATGGAGGTTCATATGTTTGGTTCAATTCACCTGAGTCTAATAAAAATAATGCAATAGCTTGAGTCACGTTTTTGCACTTGCTCAAATTCTCTTTTTGATTTTAAAGAAATAACTTTGGGTTTTAATATATAATTAGAAAAAATTAAGTTAGCTTAAAGAGTACTTATATTTTATAATGAAAATTTAAAACATAAAATACTTTATAGGATTTTTTTTTTTTTTTTTTTCAGTTCCATTGGTTAAAGGTTGATTTTAACAAATGGAGAGATGAAGATGACTCTGATAACGATGAAGAAGGTACAGATTTTGAAGAGGTAAATGATTTTATTCCTTGCACATTTATGTAAATACCTTAAAGAAATATTTTCCAACTTTTCAGTTCCTTTGCTATTTCACTCTGGTACTGATACAGGGTGTCCAGAAAAGAACTTACTGATTTCAAAATTAAATATCTCGAAAACAAAGCACAATAGAAGGATGAGACAAACTGTATATTAGTTTGTTACAAAAGCTGTAAAAATTTGATACAGGAATTTTGAAAATAGTAACAAAGGTTGCCAGCAGATGGCGCTGTACATTGTACAGGGTTATGGAAAATAAAATAAAAGTAGTTCTTCCGCAAGTAGTCCATAGAATCAACGCAAAATCTGTTCAAATCGTTCACTGCTAGTCATGCAAAGGTGGCATAAACGAACAACAAAATTTGCCATCACTCCCTGTAGTGTGTCAATGGAAATAGATTTACACGGTGCACAGATTGCCTCTTCAAGCTCACGCAGTGTCTTGCGATTGTTTGCAGCGCCATCTGTTGGCAACTTTTGTTACTACTTTTGAAATTCCTGTATCCCATTTTTACAGTTTTCGTAATAAATGTACAGTTTGTCTCATCCCTCTATTGCACTTTGTTTTCGAGATATTTAATTTTGATATCAGTAAGTCCTTTTCTGGACACCCTGTAGTCTGTAATAATTGGGTTGGAATTGGGAATTTTTTTAATTGGTTTGATTAATATAAAAGCATTGATTGTGTACATGTTTTAATATTCCTGAGAAAGGGAAAAAGAAAAAAGGAATATGAAATGTAACATCAAGTTATTCTTAATTTTCTGAAATTTTGAGTTATCCAGTGTATCAACATTTAAAGTATGAGAGATTAATTTGCCTTGAGTCAACTAATTACCAATAAGAATGCCATAATATTTACTGAAAATTCATACTGTACATTTTTAGGGAATATTTTGCTTACATATATACATATAGTATACAGTACGAAGCCGAAAATCCGGAATCGTCGGGACCGTGGCGATTCCGGATTTTCAGATTTTCTGGATTTTTGGTCATGCCTAAAAAATATAATACTATGGTTTAAGTACTTGTATAATATGCAAATGCAAGTAAAAAATAATATATTACGATTTTTAAACATATTCTGCAACATTACTTTTATCAACTTTAACAATACATAAATAAAAATAAATAAAATAAAAAATTAAACTTGAAAAACAAAACAGATTTATTAAAATATTTGCATACAAAATTTAGTACAAGTTACAATAAAAGAAAATAAGGAAAACATGCCATTTTAAAAACATTTCTGTTTTTTTTTTTTTTTTTTTTTTTTTAAGTACTTTAAGTTTTTTAATTAAAATTTTGAGCATAATTGAAATAGAATATAGAATTTAGTTCTCAATTAGATAAATGTTTAAGAACTGTTACTATAATTATAATCTTCTTCTCCCTCCTCTTTCAGACATTGCAAATGCTGGTTTTGAAGATTACTAAGAAATAAAAAATACTTTTTCGATTCATTATTTAGAAATATTTATGCTTAAAAAAAAAAAAAAAAAAAAAAAAAAAAAAACCGCTGTTGATGATGATTAATGCCGCCGAAATTGGCCGGATTTTTGGCGATTCCGGATTTTTGGAGTTCGGATTTTCGGCTTCGTACTGTATAATGATTTATTAAGCATAGTAGAAGCCAAGCAGCAGATAAAAGATCACTGAAACCACTAAGACCAATAAGAATGAAAAATTTCTGTATGTAGGAGAAGCTCAGAAAGGTGAAAAAATTCATCAGGGGATGAAATACACATATTTAAAGAAATCAAATTTATTAATTAACAACCTGCACAACAAACGAAACAATTAACTCAACAAAATTATAAACTAAATCAAAATTTATGTTAAATTAATTTAAGAAACTTAAGAAATGAAGAAGGCAGGCGACAAGATTTGTGACTTGCCTGTGGGGTTAAACAAGTTTCACGCCGGCAACACTCCCCCAGCATGCCAAAACCAGAATAGGAGTCATATGGATTTTAAAAAAGCAAAATTTCATAGCAGATAAAGAAATAGGTTAAAAAGAGATAAAAGGGTTCCTACGGGTCAGGGAAAACCTGGAAAAGTCAGGGAATTTGAAATTACTCAAAAAAAGTCAGGGAAATATCAGGGAAAATTGTAAATATTGCTCAAAAACCTGGAAAAATGATGATACAAACCTGGAAAATGCTATTTGAGCATTCAATTTATGTTGTCTTTTATGTTGCGAGCTATGTTCTGTTTTATACCATGAGCTATTTTTTATGACGCAAATGAAATTTTATGACTGGAATTTTCTAAAAATAGACCTGGAAAACCTGGTAAAGTCAGGGAATTTTATTTTTGAAATTGAGTGGTAACCCTGAGGTAAGAATTAAATTACCGTAATTTCGCGTATATAACCCGCGGCAGAAGATAACCCGCAGCCTAAAAATTTTATCTAAAAATAATTATAACCGAAAGATATCCCGCCGCAATAGAGAAGATACCCCGCACTTCTAAAATCACATGGTCGGCAATCGCCTTTTGTAATTTCAATACTAATTGCTATTATAATAATAAGTAGGAAAGGATACAAATAATAAATATACGAATATAAATAATAAACAAATTTACTTACCTATATTGAAAGAGCAAATAATGATAGCTTATTATTAATATTTCTCTCTATATAAATTACTATAAACTGGAGTAACTTCTAATGATTAACACCTTTATTCAGTTTTAAGAAAATTATAAATTAATAGTAAATTTATTTACAAAATTCATTCAAATACAATAGTACACCATCGAATTCAGATTCTTCTGTATCAGAATTAAAATGTGGCAGTATTGTTTAGGACAGTTCGTTTTCATCATCCTTGTTATCCTCTTCATCAAGTTCCTTTTCCCTGTCCTCAATTTCATCGTCATTATACGTTAACATAATCGCGACTGCTAACGTGAATTCACGTCATTTTAACTTCTATAGCTATAGTTGCCGCTGACGTAAATTCACGTCTTTTCAGATTATGTTCCTGGTTACAGATGACGTGAATTTACGTCATTTAAAGAATTTTTATGGAAACGATACTTTAGTGTTATTAGGGTTTATATTCTTTGATAGTATTATAGGTTCGTTCTAATATTATATGACTAATCAACTTCAGATAATTACAAAAATAACATTTTAAAACATTATATCAAATTTTTTATGCACATTTAAACATAAAAAGTTTGTAGCTACTAGCTTGAGTTTACTTCAATATTCCCTGGTAATCAGTTTTAGAAAAGTAAAAAGTATGCCGGTCATGAGTGTTAATAATCCAGACTTTTTGAATCCAGATTTTATTATTTTTATACTAATAGTCTCAAGCATTTATTACCCATTCAGCTACTTTCACCAGAAATGCTTTGATTTTTTTTTCTTATTCGCGAAAGATACCCCGCACCGGATGATAGCCTGCAGGACATACGAAGTCAAGTTTTTATAATAGATTACCCGCAGGTTATATACACGAAATTACGGTAGTATATTTTAAATTAATATTGCAAAATGAATTAATGGAAATCTCATATTGAGCAGTATGTTAAATTAAATGTTATAAAAAACAGAAATTCATAATCGTGATCATTTGAAGATGAATAAACAAGTTAATAATTTAGGTTGAATGAGCATTTTGATGCCTGAAAATATTACATAAATAAGTTAAATGTTGTTTATAGATGATGTTTAAGATTTATGACTGTAATTAGGTAATAATTGATGAAAATTAAGGTTTGATTATATATGTCAGATAAAATAGCTATAAATATTATTTGACTTGGCAGTTTGGGGTGCCACCTTGTCTAGGCCACCCGAAATTATTGGGTAATAGGACACAAAGAAACATTGTCATTAAATAATGTAACCAATAAAGAAATAGGAAGGAGTTTAAGATTTATAGTCATAATTTTGGCATATTTCTGGCATAAAAGATGACTCGCCAAAATTAAGAACTCTTCAATAGCTATCCTCTGTTAATAGTAGTCTAACAAAATCATGCTGGCCACCAGATTTGATGACGGTGTGTTCGGCCAACAATGTAAAAAAAGAAAAAACCCAACCAACAGCCAATTCCCCCGCAGATTCAAGTACTGTGACTGTTCCCAGAATAAGAACTGTCCATTGCCTTCTGCTCCCTTCAGTCATAACTGGGATCAAATAAAGTTACGTAAAACAAGCTGACTTGTGATTATTGAGCCCTGACTAAGTTACTGCCTCCCGGAACGGTGAAGAACTCCCGATTTATTACAGAGTCGACAAGGATAGGAGTCAACAGTGCATAAAAACGTGCTCCAAATTGAGGAACTCATCATTGAGCTTGTCGTTTTAATTAGTAGAATTTGGTGGCCAGGATGAAAGCAAAACTCCCGCAAACATGATAGTTTTAGCGCTGTTTAAGAGAAGAGAAACATCCATAAAACAGAGCAATCATCTGTGCGCTATCACACAAGACAGAAAAGCCAAATGCTGAAGCTCCAGCACCTAACTCCCCCAGACTTATAACGGACGAATGCCGTGAAAGTCAACAGCCAAACACCGGTGGACCACTGCTTTACCCTGCTACCTCCGTTCTCCATTTCCCTGAATGCAACAGACAACATTTGAGTCATTCAGAAGTTTCTCCATACGACTCAGTGGTTATCCTTTCTACCCCCTGCTTTCGGATCAACTGTACTTCGTCGTTTTTTCATCCCATCTAAATAAAGTGTTTTTTTTTTTTTTGTTTGTTTGTTTCCGGCGACAAACTGGAAGTACATTTCAAATTTTATTATTTTTGTAAAAATTAAATGATGTTATGAACATCAAATACTATCTTTTTAGTAGCTTTAAAAATAAATAAAAATAAAATAAATTTTTAAATTTGAATTTTCGCGATCTGACGCTGAATTTTCCAACTACTGAAAATTTATTTCAGTTATTATTTTCTTTTATTTGAATATTTATGATATCATTCCTTACTGTCATAAAAAAATTTAAATTTTTTTGAATTTTTGCCATTTGGTAGTGAATTTTTGCGTTAATATTTAAAAAAAAAAAAAAAAATAATTTTAAGGAGTATAAATGAATACTTTTATTTTGTGCATTTGTGAATTACAATTATCAATTTTTCCTGACAGCATTTAAATAGTATTTTAATGTTGATTTTTGATATTTAGGGTTAAATTTAAAAAGTAAAAAAATTAAAATAAACTAACACTTAATGAATAAGTTAATATCTGTGTTTTCTTTTTTGAGAAAACTATAGTCTATTGTAAATTATTTATATTATTTTCTTGTATTTAAATATTTATGATGTTGTTGTATTATCTTTTAATTTCAATGGTATTTTCAAGTTTTGAATTTGTCGATATATAGGGTGTTTATAAAGTCCCGGACCCGTTTTGATGTTTAATAACTCATAAAATAATGAAGATATAAACAAACTTATGGCATTTATTGATGGAATAACTCATATTTTCTTTTCAGGTTTGAATATCTTTACTTTTGTAAATATCGTCTGCGTGGTTAATTTCGGATGCATGTGGTTAATTCAGACATGCTTGCCGCTACCTGGCATGAAATTGACTATCGACTTGATATTCTCCGTGCGACGAAGGGGGCACACATGGAATTTCATTGACAAGGGTCATGAAACTTTTTGAGTCTATCTAACCATTTATGTTATTAATTTTAATCTATCTTTATTATTTTATGAGTTATTAAACATCAAAATGGGTCCGGGACTTTATAAACACCCTGTAGTATCATCCAGTCTCGATTCTATATCTAAGTATAGCTTCTAATATTTGATCAAATATTAACAGCTCGACAACTTTTATGGCAGCTCTATAATGAAGTATTAACTAGATACAGTTTTATTGAGGTTATGTCCTTATATATAAATACTAGCAGGCGACGCCCGCTTCACTGGTCCCTATTTTTAAATGAATCACTATAATTACTGAATTCTCAGAATTGCATTAATTTTTATCACGTGAAAAAAAGAGAGAAACAAAATCTGATTAGGAAAAATGATGCACCGGGTCCTCACTGTTTTCGGAAAAAATTCCCAAAATGCTCTAACTCTTATTTCTATTATTTTCCCCCTTCGCCCCCCCCCCCCGTTTATCCTAATAATTTTACAAATTCGAAAATATCCACAATCGATTTGTAAGTATCAAAAACTTCTATGCACCAGTTTTGAACGATCTATCTCTATTTTATTTTTTTTTTGCCCCTCCCAATAATTTTAAAAATTCAAAAATATCCGCAATTGATTTGTAGGTATCAAAAACCTCTATGTACCAATTTTGAATGATCTAACTCTACTTTTTGTTTAAATTTTTTTTTCCCCTCCGCCCCCCCCCCTTCCCGGCCCTTCTAATAACTTTACACTTTCGAAAATATCCCCATTCGATTTGCAGGCCTCTAAAACCTATCTGTACCAATTTTGAACAGCCTAACTGTATTTTTATTTGTTTTTGCCCATAGCCCCCCTTACTGCCCCTCCTAATAATTTTACAAATTCGAAAATATCCGCAATTGATTTGTATCGAAAAACCTCTATAAATAAATTTTGAACGATGTAACTCTATTTTTATTTTTTTGCCCTCCCCCCCTTCTCGCCCCTCCTAGTAATTTTACACTTTCGAAAATATCCCCATTCGACTTGCAGGCCTCTTAAACCTATCTGTACCAATTTTGAACGGCCTAACTGTATTTCTATTTGTTTTTGCCCCATAGCCCCCCCCCTACCCTCCCCTCCTAATAATTTTACAAATTCAGAAATATCTGCAATCGATTTGTAAGTATCGAAAACCTCTATGTACCAATTATGAACTGTCTGACACTATTTTTATTTTTATCACTATTTTATCATGTCCCCCCCCCCCCTTGGGGACCGAATTTCAAAAATTCCAGAATCTGATTTTTAGACATTTGTATTAGCTATATTTCAAAGCAAAAATTTTACGGATATCTGTTTTTGTTTGAGATATGAAGGATTTTGTGAAATCACGTTTTGCCTCCCCCCTCCCCACATTAGGGTCGAATTTTTTTTAAATCGCTTGCGGCGTTGTCTTTCTCGTGTCACAAACATTAACCGTGCCGAATTTGGTCCCGCTCGGTGAAACGGCGTAGGATTCTATAGCGGACAGAGACACACACACACACACACACACACACACACAGACTCTGCTCTTTTATATTTATAGATAAATGTTTTATCGAATAATATGATCGCAATATTAGAGCGTAAAAATTGTCTTTATATATATATATATATATATAATAAAGATGATCTATTAAGCATATTAGAAGCCAAGCAACAGATACAAGATCACTGAAACATCAATGACCAATAAGATAAAAAAAAAAAAAAAATCATCAGTGGATGAAATACATTAATGTAAAGAAACCAGATCTATTAATTAACAGTCTGCTAAAACAAACGAATCAATAAAGTAAAACAACAAATCTTAACTTAAAACCATAAACTTATCAAAATTAATGAAAAAACAACCCAAGAAACACAAGATAGGAAGAAGGAGGCAGGCGGCAAGACTTGTGACTTGCCTGTGGGGTTACACTAGTTTTACGCCGGCAACACTCCCCCAGCCTGCCACAACCAGAACAGGAACCATATGGATTTAAAAATGCAAAATTTCAAAGCAGATGAACAACAATGAAGCCACGAAGCCACAATGAAATTCACCGATTGATCACATTGTGTTTAACAGTATAATTAGAACATTAAATATAGTTGACAACTCAAAAAGGAAAAATCTGAAATTTTATTGGAAAATGAAAGTTTGCATAGTAATACAAAGCAAATGCAACAAGCCTTCTACTTTTTTTTTTTTTTTTTTTTTTTTTAAATTTAATTTCACAAACCCACCCAACCATCCAGCCTTACAACACCACCCCACCTCCGTAATCAAACATCTGCCCACCCAACCGCCACCTTTTTTATTGTCTTTTATTATTTTATAATTTTTTTGTTGATATACACAAGAGTGTACACAGCTTTTTTTTTTTTTTTTTTTTTTTTGTACTAACAGAGACATGGTTAAGGATATAAAATAGAAAATACAAAGTTTTTAGGAAAACCCATTTTAGCAGTGGCTGTGATCAGTTTATTAATATGCTTGTTTTTAAACTTTGCAGAGCATAAATTATTAATTCGAAATAAATGGTTAATGATGATGTTTCTAAATACCGAAAGATGCAGACATGAATTAAAATGTGTAAATAAGTTGACATTAAAACAAAAATCTTGCCGTTTGTCATAGATATCTGTGTAAAGTTTATTACCATCAATGATTATTTTTAGATCTAAAAAGTTAATTGATTGATTAGTCAGAGTATTTTGAGTTAGCTTTAAATTAGGTGGATAATTGAAGGAAAAGCCATTTTGTGAGTTCTTGTTGAGATAAAATACAATAATATCATCGATGTAACGATAAAATCGAACATCATCATTGCAAATTTGCTTTTCATAATAATAAAGATAGAGATCTGCCAAAATACTGGAGCTACAACCTCCTTGTGGGATGCCTAATTGTTGCAAATAGATAGCGTTGTTGTGGAAGATATAATTATTATGGATAACAAAGTTAAGAAGAGTTTTAAATTTTTCTGCTTTAAAATTGTAAGGAAGATTAATTTGAGCTTTATATTCTTGAAAAAGACTGTAAATGATATTACTAAGATCTGATAACTCAATATTATTGAAAAGATCTTGAAAGTCAAAAGTCATAATATTGTCTATTGAATCGAGCGATTTTATGTAATGAATTAATTGAAAGCTATTTTTTTAAGACAGTGTAAATTATCAACTTTGCAAGTACATTTGTAAATTTGTTTTAGAATATCCAGTAGAGCTTTATTAGCATTGTTGTTATAAGTGTTACACCCAACAGTGACAGTGCGAAATTTAATTGGAGATTTGTGAAACTTAGGTATGAGAACTATGTAAGGATAATTAAAGTTATTGAAGGGAAGTTGAAGTAGTTTATAGTAATTATGTATTTTTCGGTTATTAATAATAAGGTTATTATTAGTTAAACTGAAGATGTTACTATTATTGATTGATGAGTTTAAAATAGAGAGATAGTAGGATTTACAAATAATGGCATAATTATTAGGTGATTTGTCAACATAAGTGATAAATTGGCATTAACACTATTTTTTTTATATATATATATATATATATATATATATAATTTTCTGGTTGTATTATTACATTCTATATAATAAATAAAATTCTTCTAAACAACCGGAGAAAAATTCATTCTATAATAAATGTAATTAAAATTAACTTTTGATGGATTTCAGAATGAATTTAATTCAACTTAATCGAACAATTTAGAAATAATTGAATTTAACCCGTAATTGAAATTTAGATTAATTCAATTATGTTCTTGAAAAATGTTATTAGATTAACTTGTATTCAAATACAAATTAATTGAATTACATTTTCTAAGATGTAATGGAAATTAATTTGTAATTTCAATGCAGGTTAATTTAATTATTTTTCGAAAACTTAATTGAAATTAACCTGTAATTGTTTGCGAACACGTGAAATTACAATTTGTTAAGTGTAATGGAATTGTTTGTTGCATTACAAGTTAATTGAATCAAACGTAAAGAAACATAATGACATTAATCCGTGATCTATTACAGGTATTTTCAAATACTTTTGTAAAGTGTAATTGAGTGATTTTATTTTCATTACGAAATAATTATTACAAGTTGTGCAAAAGTAATTCAATTTATTTGTAATCAATTATTTGTTAATCGATTGACAGTAAAATAATTATAATTGTAATTTAATTACTTTTTAATCAATTACGCCCAATACTGCAATATAAATGTGTAAAGAAACAAAAATGTACATTAGCATTATGTAGTATATTATGATTATGGAAATATTTAATTAAAGAAAGAGAATACTTGATTCTTTAATTATAAAAATAACTATGCAAATTAACAATAACTTTTATGACACCCCTCCCCAATGAATAAATGACTTTATGTTTATAGTGTAATAATATAGATATGATAGTAATAATTATTCAAATGATAATGTGAAATGCTCTTATATACTAAAATGTTTTCATCACACTGTTTACTTATTAAGTGCTATAATAACAAAAATTTGAGAATTATTTTAAATTTTATAAAAGAATTAATTTATTTACCTTTTTTAATACAAAAATGACATTAGTAACATAAATTAACATATGTTATAAATGCATATGTGTTAAATGCATAGCAAGATACTTAAAGGAAAAAGCCAATAAAGACCGGCCTTTATTAACCCCTTCCCATGCCATTTACCTCAACAAAACTTGGGCCCAAATGTTATGGGTTAACGTGTATTAAACATGCGAGACATGCTTGAGAACAGTCACAATATGAGCCGAAACGTAAATGTCTGTGTTACAGTCAGTTTTCCGTGATACTGCTGGCGTGGAAGTAAACTTTAATCCTTCTACCTTTCGCAAATATTATAAATATATTACATTTTGTAATAAGTTTCGAAATTATATTTCATAAATAAACAACAGCGCAGATACTTTCATGGTATGTGGTCAAAGAATAATGTTCATGAGCTCGGCTCGTGATGTTTATGTTTGGCCCGGCTTTCTGTTCACGAGCTGATGTTTGTTTGGGACAAAATCTTCATCACGAGTCAAACTCGTTGAAGCACGGAAAGGGGTTAAAAAAGACTGGTCTTTTTTTTTTTTCTACAAAAGCTGGCTTTTAAAAGGCCAGCTTTTTTGCAACCCTGCACTAAATTTTGATTCACAAAATTGCGTGTAGATTTTTCATATTTTCCCAAAAGCAAGACCATATTGGAAAAGTCTGACAGATCCCCCGATTATGCATGCATGTAGGGTTTCAAATATTAAGTAGTTTCAGCCCTGTTTTATAACTCGAGTTCGTGAATAAAATTATTAATTTGAAATATTTTTGTGATACTGTTTCTGATTGAAAAAGATTATTTGTATAGATATTTAACATATTTAAAATGTGATGTTATCTGAAAAAATGTTTTAGCACTAATTTTGCTGCATTAAATATTTATATTTAAAATTTTCAGATGATGAGAAAGATGGGAGGTATGAATGATGGTGGTGGTGACATTAATTTTGTAAGTAAAAATGTATTTTGTATTGAGATTTGTGCAACCTAATCTGCTTTTATAATGTGTTATATTTGTTTATACTATACTCATTGACCCTGTTTCAAATGTCAATGTGAAATATTGGTTAATTCAGTTATTCTTTATACATTCAAATCAAAAATAGAAGAGTTGAGCCATTTTTATTTTCCCCCACCTATGAATTTAAAAATAGACAGTTCTTTGAAATAACTCTGACCTAAACTACTTATTTGTGTTTCAAATTCTCCTTTAAGTCAAATTTGCAGTTAAAGGAACAAATTAGCAGTTGCCACTTTCCTTTACAGCAATTTTATTTTGAAAAGTTGCTTTTATTTAACTTAGTATGTTTATTTGTGTAGGTCAAATCTAAGAATTGAATTCTCACTGATATTCTTATTGCCCAATTAAGGTGAAAATTTTGCATATGTGTACAAGGTCTGTTAAAAAAGTATCTGACTTTTGTCCAGAAAAAATATCTTGGTTACTTTGCAAGATTGGGATCCTAATCCCCTTCAAAGTAGGCACGTCACTTAGCCAAGCATTCCTTCCACTGCCGAAAACACTTCTAGAAGGCTTCTTTTGGAATGGTGTTCAACTCCGCGGTCGTCTTCTGTATTATCTCATCTGTACTCGGGGAAACGTGATCCTTTCAATGCATTTATTTCGGGAGCAGCCAGAAGTCCAGGTTTAGCATTGATAGTGTCCGGTAGATCCTGTGCAACTGCAAGATGAAGTTCTTTCTGTTCCATCGACAGAAGCTTGGGAACAAATTTTGCAGCCACTCTGTGTATGTACAAATCATCACACAAAATTGCATGTGCTGAACCTGTACTGATCCCATCTTGTTCAGCAATCTCGTACGGTCTAACGACGATCTTTCACTATCAGATTTTCCACCTTTTCAACAACAGCTGCATTTTGAGCAGTTTGTGGGCCCCCCAGAATGCTGGTCACTCTCTACTGACGTGCGGCCACTTTTGAATCGATTAAACTACTCAGTTTGTGTGATCCCCATAGCATAGTCTCCAAACACTTGCTGAATCTTATGAATTGTTTTACCTTTAGAATCACCAAGCTTTTGACAAAATTTGATGGACTAACTCTACTCACGTCGTGCAGTCATCTTTAGAGAAATAAAAATCCACCGAACACATATAACAGCACCATACCAACATAAACAACTGGTACATTGGAATGCAGGGAAAAAATTAAAGCATGCGCATTAAACTCTCTCTCTCTCAATTTAATCAATTGCTCTTCCTTCTATAATGTATGTGCTCAATAAATATCATTCTTTTATTCGCATTCCTTCTTGGTGTTGCAATTTTCACTATGAAAATATCAGAAATTTTACTTCATGCGTAATGTCTTTTGAAATTTTTTTGAGTGGCATCCCTGATCATATAACGTCTAGTGTTGCACCTATCATTAACAATATTGCAGTGTGTATTTGCTATGGTGGATACAGAAATGGCATAATGTGGCACCATGTTAAATAGTCATATACTTTCTATAGATAGTGCTCCCCTCCCCTCTGTCAGGGAGGTGTTCCCTCGTCGAAGAATTTCTCTTGCCACCACTGCTTGTAAATATATACTTTTAGTATTTGCAGCAGTTCATGATAATTGCATACAATATGGTTACTATTTTCCATGAAAAGAACAGACTGCAGCGTGGTTTGCAAATTTTCAAACACCTCTTTAGATTGCAGTTTAATTCGCCCTATTGTGCAAAAAAAAAAAAAAAAAGCTGTCCAAGCCCCCCCCCCCCCTTTTTTTTTTTTTTTTTTTTTTTTTGAAGGGAGATGTGCTAAATGCCCGGTCAGTTGTGACCCTACACTGAACCTAAAGTTCAAAATGCCAGCACCTATAAATTTGAAACTATTGGCATTCATTTGAGATAAGGGGAGGGAAGAAAAAAAAGCTTGCAAATACTGCTAAATTTTTTCATTGCAAAATCAATTTTTTTTGGCAAAATAGATACATAATGATTCTGATTAGTTTTCATGCCAAATTGAAAATCTTTAATGACCAAAAACATATTATAATATCATGGAAATAGTAGGGAAGCACCGAATAGCAGTTTCAGAGTGTCTGCTAGGTCATGAATGTCATGAAAAGGTCATGAAATTCAGCAATAGGTCATGAAAGTCAAGAACAGGTCATGAAATTCGACCATTGGTTTGAGTTACGTATTGGTTCAGGTAACCCAGTTTCGCTGGTCAGGTTGAACAATTTTTTTCTCTTGCAGTTCGGGTTGAGTTGATTGAATTTTCTTTTCCTACGAGTCGGGCCGACTTGAAAATATCTTTCAAAATAATTTCTTCAACAAGCAAAAACATAATTCGGCAATGCCTGCTTTGGTGCATTGTCGCTTTGCTCGTGCCCACTTTGTTTGTTTGATGAATGGTCGTGTTTTCTCAACCCGAAACAATTGTTGAGAGTTTATTACATTTTATGGTGTTCAAAGTTTTGTACTTATTACTAAACTTGAAGTACATTGTGTACACTTAAAATTATACAACACACCTAAATTGTTAAAAATTATTTATTCATTTTTCACATTTTAAAACTTTTAACTTGAGGCATTAGTAATTACATTTTAAATTATTTACTAGTTGTATAGAAATAAAAATTTACTTTATAACTTATATTGCAAGATTTTTAGATGAATTATTAATTTTCATTTTAGGTTTTGTCAGGTGTGTGTCATTAAAATTCTCTATTGTGATTTCATGTCGATTTTCAGGTTACTATTATTTAGTAACATAAATATATAAGCATGATTATAAATCTAGTATAGTCATTTATATCTTCAAAAAACAAAATTGTTTTATATGAAAATCTACAGGCATTCTAACTTTTGTTCCTCCCGGGAAAAAAAAAAAAAAAAAATATATATATATATATATATATATATATATATATATATTTTTAATAAACATTCAAATTTTTTAAAATATATGTATGCTCAAAATATTTTGTTAATCAAAACAGTATTAATGTATAACTAAATGAACTACTTTTTTCTAACTTAGAATGTATTCTATTTTGAAGTATAGGAAAGACATTGAAATGCAAAATTTGAGATGTATAGTTATATACTTTTTATATTCTTAGTCTTTTCATGGGAAAAAAGAAAAAAAAAAAAATGTTTGTAGATTTGGAAAAAATTTAATACATATATTCCTATCCTTAATGCAAGGTGCAAGGAAAATAAATGACAATTTTCATCCTCCAAAAAACTACAGTACTGTGCAAATTAATTGGGACAAGCTCAAAAATTTTCACAAATGTTGTTTAATTGGTATAGATTAACTTACATGCACGGTA
The DNA here is from genome assembly GCA_963930645.1 of Salticus scenicus. Classification (NCBI taxonomy): domain Eukaryota; kingdom Metazoa; phylum Arthropoda; class Arachnida; order Araneae; family Salticidae; genus Salticus; species Salticus scenicus. The sequence goes on from OZ005648.1 coordinate 205,785,450, forward strand.
TAACAATCTAATACGAAATATGCCCTCCTCTAGCTTGAATGAGATCTTGTACACGGTTTGGCATGGATTCCACTAAATTTGAACTTAAATTTTCGATCTCTTCATTACAAAATCAAACTTTTATAACATTCTCAATCATTGTTTTCTTTGTAGAGCAGTTCATTTTACTCACACGTCTCTTTACAATGCTCCACAAATTTTAGATGGGATTTACATCAAGAGAATTACCAGGCCAATCGAAAACCGTTAATTTCTGTTCTTGAAAAAAATTCTATGTTAGCTTAGAAGAATGGCATGGAGCAAGATCTTGTTGAAAGATGCCAACATCACCAAGGAACGTTTGCATCATAGGCACGATTTTTCTTTCTATTATAGAAATGTATATTTTACAGTTCATCATCCCTTCAACTGGTAGTAAGCTGCCAGGTCCTCCAGAAGTAAAATAACTCCAAAACATCTGTTTATGAGGGTGCTTAACTGTTTGAATAAGATGTTGTTCTCTGATGGGTTCTCCATCACTTAGCCTGACAAATCTTGGTCGAAACCCTTGCTCAATAAAATGAGTTTCGTCGCTAAATACAACCTTCTTTAAGTCTTGTGCAGTCCAGTATTGATATTTCCTGGCCCAGTTCATACGTTTTCTCTTCATTGCAGGTGTTAGTAATTTTTTTTTGATTGGTGTTCTTGCAAATCACCCAGATTCAATAAGCCTTCGTCGAATTGTTGATGAATCCACGCTCACACCAGTAGCTAATAATTCTGTCTGAAGATCTGTACTTGTTTTGCGAGGATGCATTTTACTATTTCCTGCAAGAAATTTATCTGTTCGAGGTGTGGTCTTGCGTTTGCGTCCACATTTACCCTTCGTTTTAGAGACACTGTTCCAAAATTCTTTTGCAGATTAATAATCCTAGAAACATTGGATTTTCCAACTCCAACTGCTGTAGCAATATCCCTCACAGTCATAGAAGTATGCTGACTAAGGGTAACAACTGTAGTCCTTTTCCTGGGAGTGATATACTTTTTTTAAGTACACGTCAGAAGCAGACAATTCACACAATCGACCACTTCTTACAGCAACTGAAGGGAAAATTTTTTGAAATGTCATGATCATGTGGTCATACCGGTTTAGATTAGTTAAGGGCAGTCGCGCATTGTAAGAAAATGCAGTGGAAACCGGTTTGAGGCAGAAAATCCCTGAGGAATTAACAATTTTCTTAAGAAATGTGTTTGTCCCAATTAATTTGCACAGTACTGTAATAGCTACAATATTATAACATTGCACAAATAGTGTACATATGTATGTAGTTACATGTGTCGGTTTTAGATTGATTTCCACGACTATTTACTTAGATTGTTAATAAAAAAAAATTGCTTTCAGTTTTTTTTTTTTTTTTTTTTTAAACAGCTAATACTGTTGTTAAACAATGATTTAAAAAATAAAGCAAGGAGATATATCGGTAAAAAAAAAGGAATATGTTAATTTAAAAAGAAAGGTTGGATACGTCGATTAAAAAGGTCATAAAAATTTTTTTGAGGTCATGAATATTTTTTCTGTCAAGTCAGTAGACACCCTGAGTTTTGGCCGAATACTAAATGCCAAATATTCGGCCAACCGAATACTAACTCAGGGTGTCTGCTAAGTCATGGAAGTCATGAAAAGGTCATGAAAGTTAAGAAAGGGTCATGAAATTCAGCCATTAGTTTTTAATCCTGCATTGGGTCAGGTAACCCAATTTCATGGGTCGGGTAGAATAATTTAAATTTTTTTTCTCGCAGTTTGGGTTGGGTTAACTGCTTTTTTTTTCCCTACGAGTCGGGTGGACTTAAAAACAATTTTACAATAATAAGCAAAAGTTTAATTTTTTTATAACTGATGCAAACGTACTGTATACCTGTATATGTGCATGATTATAAATATGTGTACCCATATTATTATAGTAAAGTGAACAAACATATCAGACAGAAGCTATTAACAAAGGAACATAAAATTGTTATTAAGAATATAAGTATTAAACAATAAACTACAAACTCTAAACTTGAAACCCATTTTTATATTAATCCATTTTTAAGATTTTAAAACTTTTGACTTAGTGCATTAGTAATTACATTTTTAATTATTGTTAAATTATTTACCAGTTGTATAGCAATAAAAATTTATTTTATAACTTAAATTGCATGATTTTTAGATGAATTATTAATTTTCTTTTGGATTGGGTGTGGGTCATTAAAGTTGCTTATTGCAGTTTCGGGTCAATTTTCGAGTTACTATGAGTTAGTAGTGTAAATATATAAGTATGATTATAATCCTAGTATAGTCGTTTATTTCTTTAAAAAACAAAATTGTCTTCTTGCAAATCTGCAGGCATTCTAACTTTTGTTGCTAAAAAAAAAAAAAAATTTTAAACATTTAAATTGTTCATTAAAAAAAAAAAAAAAAAAAAAAAAAGTTTTCATATTTTTATTTATTTTTTAACAGCAAAAAAATGCTGTTAAACAATAATTTCAAAAATAAAGGTGGTATATTAATTAAAAAGAAAAAAAAAATGAGCACATTAATTTAAAAAGAAAGGTTTTATATGTCGATAAAAAAGGTCATGAAAATTTTTTTGAGGTCATGAATTTTTTTTCTGGTATGCCAGTAGACACCCTGTAAACTGTTCAGGCGAACACCGAAAATCCTTCAAACTGAATACTAACTATTCGGCCGAATACAGAATATTTGGCTGGCTGATTTACTCTTATATTCATGTGTCAATCACCTACTTTTTTGTAATCTTCTTCAGTAATACCATTTATATTTAGTAATATTTCGTTGTTTCAATTATGAAAAAATGTTATAAAAAAAAACTGCTATTCAGAAACAGTGGTTTAAATAAATGTATTAAAATTTTAGGAAATATTACTATACATAAGTAGTGGTGTAATGCTGAATTCAGTCACTGAAATTTATTAGCTGTTAAACTTCTTAATAAACACATAAAATTTCTTAAATAACAATATCTTGTCTCGCCAACTCCAAAAAAGAAAAGGGGGGGGGGGAGAATAATTCTGCTTATGTGGAAAGGAAAAAGTTTAGTTTTCCCTTCTCCTTCCAATGGCAATCAAGCATTGCACCAAAGCTTTACAATGTTCAATATTTCGGTATCCAGAATATAAATGTCAATATTTATGTTAATTTTGTTTTACAGGAATGAGAGCTTTATTTTTTGTATGTCTGATGTGAATTTAACTAAATCAGCTGATCAAATGAAATTTTTATCTATTCATGTCTGTGTGACGATGGACAGATTACATATTGACACATGTTTTGCACTTAAAAGTTTTTTAATTGTATTGTAAAAAATATAGAGGGCTAATGACTTGAGGGTCAGAGGGCTAATGACTTGATTGTTAAAGCCTGGCATTTGTCATAAATAAATAAATTAGTTCATTTTTTTAATAATAGGCTATTGGAACAGATAAGGATGGCACAATTAATAAAAGAACGTAAGGCATCTAATTTATAAAAATAAGGGGTTTATATTTATTGTTAATTATTTCATTATTAGTTGGTTTCCTGTAAATAGTACTATTGAAAGTATTCTTTGAAGCATCTAACCTTTTGCCATGATTGGTTGACATTCACTTCCTCCATTGTATTAGTTCCCCATCATACTATAGGTATGGGGAACTTAGGTAATCGTGAAAATTTTGACCTCAGTTTTTTTACTTTTTTTAACACGTTTTCAGGCGTCAGGAATCCAAAGACAAAATTTGTATGGTGTCCGTCAATTTATTAGTCTGTGTACACGATATCTCACAAACAAATGATCGCAGAGAGGTCAGATCTGTTTTAAAGTATTACTTTTGTCACTGGCAAGAACCATATTAATTTGCAACATTCGAATTTAAAAACTTCATAAGTTATTATAAATTTACGATTTTCTTAACATGGGAAAATAAGGCAAAATTTCACTTAAACTGCCATTAAGTAGAACATTTTTACTGTAAAGATGTCAGGACAGTTTTAAAATGTCAGCTATGAATTCGGAATGAACATCACTAACTATAAACATGCTACTTTGAAAGTTTCGCAAGTTGTTTGGAATTTATGAATTTCTTAACATGGCAGAATAGGGCAAGATTTGACATAAACGTCAATTGAGTGATATTTTCATTGTAAAGATGTCAAACCACTTTTGAAATATTATTTAGGATACTGACATGAATATCATAGACTATGATTTTTCCAATTTAAAAAAATTCGTAAGTTATTTGGTTATATTATAAGTTGCTATATAAACACTCTGATAGATGTCCTTTCGAATGATATAGTTGGTTAGTTCAGGAAAATTGATATGCGTCCTGTGCTGAATTTTCAGGTACTGCGAGTGGATTCCTTTCAAAATGGCTGTATGGATTTTTTTGAAATTGGAATTATTAACCCTCTTTTAAATATCTTTTTTTGTGTAATTGTTTTCTGGTCAACAACTGAATATGCCAAGTTTTTCTAAAAATCGGTGTTTCAAAAAGCGGCTCTATTAATTTTCTTGAAAACTGTTACAGACCTGCCAACAGTTATGATTTTATCATATTTAGTATGATAATTAAGTATAAATATAATTTGACCATGAAAAAATAAGATTTTTAAAATGTATTAGTTTGTCCGTTTCATTTTACGCATGTGAATGAATATATTTATTTATCTTGAATAAATGTATCATTTTTATTAGTGTATTAAATATTTCCAACTTTGCTCTCTACACTATAATTCATTGTAGATATATACATAGATCATACATGAAAAAATAAGATTTTTAAAATGTATTAGTTTGTCCGTTTCATTTTACGCATGTGAATGAATATATTTATTTATCTTGAATAAATGTATCATTTTTATAAGTGTATTAAATATTTCCAACTTTGCTCTCTACACTATAATTCAGTAATCTTTGGGGGGGGGGGGGGGGGACAGCAGATATCCCAGGAAACCAATGTGGTTTCATAAAACCGCCTCCTTTCTACTTTATCAGTGCATTTCGAGTGTCTGGGGGGGGGTTCTTAAAAAAGATCTGCTACTTAATTGGGTTAAATAAAAGTTAGATTTGTCTTTGTTTATGTGATTTCTCATTTTTTTAAACAGATTATAGTTAACAGATTTTTAAATATATAATAAATAATTTTAAATTTAAAAGCTATTGAAGAAAAAATTTCCTAAACAGGCTAAAAAGAATGTTAACTGTCTATTGCTTTATTTTCTAAATGTTAAGTGTAGTTGAAATTTATTTCAACTGAAATAACTTAATTTGACATTTTGGTATAACTTGTATTTATCATTTTTTAGGATGATGGACCTGTAGAAAGTGATGATGAAGGTATGTAACATTTTTTATTGTTTGTTAAATATGTATATAATGTGTGTGTGTTTTTCCTAAACAAATTATGATGAAACTAACATCGGAAAAATTACTAATGCTCTAAATATGGGAAGGGAAGGTGTTTTTGTTTGCTTTTTGATCTCGGATTGCACTCGTCGGCCTAGCCGTTTGGAGTTTTCCGTGGTTTTCTTTGAAACTTGCATAAATGTGGGCTAGGACCTCTTAGAAAGTTCCCCTCAGGTCTAAAACCCTAGTGTTGTCAATCAGCTTTAATCCCAATATTACCCTTGTGCAGGTATTTTTCACCTTTCATTTTCCCTTCCCTGCCTAATAAATTTATTTGTTACACTTTTAAAAGTGTAATTTATGTATAAGTATGCTTTAATATGTAAGGAAGCAAAATAAATAATTAGCAATCTTCAAAAAATTCTTCATCATAAAAAGGGCTCCTCCACAAAATTCAAATTCATAAGAAGTCCCCCCCCCCCCCAAACCACACACACACACACACACACAAACATACATGAAATTTGTTCTATAAAAATGATTCTATTTATCTGCTTTTTCTACGTTTTTGGTGTTATTTTCAGTGAGTGCTTATACTTTGTTCAATGAAATACTATTAACTTGATATTAAACATTACTTTGACTATTAAAGTGGAAGATTTAATATATTGTCTCTCTTCCTCTCCCTCCCCATGTGAATATATTTTTTTGTGTGTATGTCATGTGTGTTAGTTTTTTAAAGCTTAAAAAATTTCATATAATTGTCTATTTGTTTGTATAAACTTGTTTTCTTTTGCAGAACTTCCTGAATTAGAGTAACATCTCTGAAAAACTTTGGTACAGACTGTAATATCACATTTAATTTCCTTTCATAAGTCACTTTTTGATATAAATATAAAGAAAAAAAAAGTCTCAAGCGAATGTGACTTAATATTTTAATTGTTGCATTAATAATATGATACAGTTTCATTCCAACTGAAACAGCATGCTGTCGCCTTGCATCGCCTGTGCCAAGCATGTATAAAGCTATGCAAACTTCAGCAATACTTGTATTTGTGAATGTATTTCATTTGAAGTAATTTTATGAAATGTGTAATTTCTTGCATTTTGTTTTGTACTTTCATTTTAGTTAAAAGAAAGAAAGAAAGAAAAAAAAAAAAAAAAAACTTTGCAAATTGACAATGTTGCATTTCATTTTAACTGGTTTCAATATACATTTAAGTTTTAATCTTCTTGCATAAATGCAAACTTAACTTGGCAGCCACTCATAATCTCATTTAATTACATATTATAATATGCAGCTGATATGTTATTTTAAAAAGTTGTTTCATTTATCAATGAGTAATTTACTTTTCTATATCCACTGAAAATAATTACATAATATTTCCACTTAAAATACTGCTTGTACAGAATTTATTTGTATTTTTTTTTTGTATTTGAAATATATGTATTTAGTTTCTTAACTGCAAAATTTGTTTGGATATTTTAACTACAATTTAGTTGTATCGTCTCAACATTATCCTCTCCTCCCAGACATACATTCTTTAGAAAATCTTTGCTTAGATTACTTTAATGTATTTTATATGTATTTTTTTTTTTTTTTTTTTTTTAAATAGTTTTCATCAGTTTTTATTGAAGGTATGATTTTTAACATATGTATATCGATTCATGTATAAAAGTTTTAAGTGAGAAAACAAATGTAAAGAAAAGATTCCACATCGCATTCTGTAATTGAATTGTTTGTTAACAGCAAAAGTGTATATTAATGACATGTATTTAGTTAATAAACATGTTGTGTAATTAAAATTTTGTTACATATTCTTTTTGTATATGATCTGGGTTATTTGAATAAAATTAGCTAAAGATACTTTTCAGTTGTCCCATTTAAGTTTTATTGTTATGTTATTAAAGTGTTAACTTTCTATAATTTACTAATCATATGGTTTTATGCTATCACAGTAAAAAAAATTCACAACCATTATATTGTTTTCAAAGAAATGGTTTTTGAAAATGAAGTCCTCCCCCCTCTCCTGCCAACGTCCTTGCTTGCAGAAGTTATTAAAATCAGGGTTGCCACGCCACCTGGAATATTCAGGGAATTCAAAAATTGACCATAGGTCAGGGAATTTCGGAATTTCATACGATGGTTACTAAAGAAAAAAAAAAAAAATTCTGCCAACATAAGGTCATTTTTCTGTCCCCCCCCCCCTCTCTCAAGAATGAGAATTTATTTATTTTTATTTGTTGAAAGTTAGATATATAAATCAACTAATATCAAATGATCATTTGAGTAAATATTAAATTATTATCAAATCAATGAGCTAGATTAGAGATATTTTTCTAGAGTTACAATTTCATAAGGATTTTTTACATGTTACTTATCTAATTTGGTGATCCAATTATTTCATAAAGCCACATTGCACAAAATAATTTTTATGAAATACCCTTTATAAACTCTCAAATCTTAAAAAAAAAAAAAAATGGAATTACTAGCCCATTAGGAATTTTACACATCACATATTTAATTTAGCAATCCAATTAATATACCCACACTTAAAAAAATAAATAAAATAATAATCCTTATGAAACACTCTATGAGTTAACTTTAGAAAAACATAAAATTCAGCTCATTCTTTTTATAACTTTTTGATTCAATTAAACTTGTAACATTAGTTTGAGTTACAAAGCTAGCTTTCAACCTATTAGTCTGTGGGGCAAGAGCTGCTATCGTTCAGGTTCATTTTGCGAAGTCACGCAACTAAGTGAATGTTTGCACATGGACTTAACATGGTATTTCTTTTAAAAATTTGCAACATTCCCCAATAGGCACTTGCACATTAATTTTTAATTTGCAATTCTGGGTGTCTGTTCGTCTGAGTGTGTGTCAATGCTCTAACTTCCTTAAATATGCATGGAATTTCTTGAAACTGATATGTTATTCAAGTTCACTATTGGTTGTTTCCTATTGGAAAGGGAGAAAATACTGCTGATGGTACGTGTAAGGAGCCCCTGAAAGTATTCCAAAGCATTATTTTCTATGAGAAGTATTTCCATAAACCATATTATAATGCCTTTAGTTTACACAAATCTTAATGAAATTGAAATATATTATTAAAGTTATTGTTGAATATTCCCTTTTGAAAATAAAGTAAACAGAACCACTGCTTTGTGTACAGGGACATCCGGAATTATTCCAAAGCGTTGCATTCTATGAGAGGTATTGCTATAAATAAACCATATTTTAATAACTTTATTTTGCTATAATCTTGAACACCGAACATGAACAAAGATTTTTCAGAAATATTGGAGATGCTCAAATTGCTCTATAGAACAAAATCCTGAAAATGTACACAATCATACTATCTCATTATTATACATTAATTAAAATCTTTTTTTATTATGAGACATTTAATTAAAATATACACATCAAAATGAATGTTATTGTATGAACATTTTCAAATTCATCCGAATTTCTTAATCACTCCTAAAAACATTTTATAAACATGCACATGCACTAAAAGAAATAATTAAAGTAAAAAGAAATATTTCGAAATGTTTATATATTTTGGCTTGTTTTTTAGATGTATATTTTAATTAAATGTCTCTTAATAAAAGATTTTAATTGAAATCCTGAAAAGTTCCCGTGAGAAATTATAATTATTTAATTAACGCACAGTAAAACTACCATGTTGTGGCCATCATAAGTTTCTTCTATATTTTCTTATAGAAATTAACTCAGTAAAAATATTTTATTAAAATTATCTATCATGCATAATGAATGCAGATGGTTTTCAACTTAGAAAAAGCACACTAAATATAAGAAAATAGTTTTATTCAAGTCTTAAAAAATGAGTTTTCATAATGGTTATTTCATATAAAGTTTTGTACAGTAATTTTCCAGATATAGCCTTCCCGTTCTCGAGAAATATTGCAGCTTTATGGTTGATATGCGTCCAAATTGAATGACCATGTTATAGAATGGCCTTTTGACATTCCAAGTTTTGTTTAATTATACGCAATAAAACCTGAGCTATAGCCTTCCCTGAAATTGCAGACATTGATGTATAGCAGTGCCACACATGTCAAGACGCATCTACATGTAAATTTATATGCAATTCTGTGCAGTAGTTCCCGAGACATAGCCTTCCCTTAAATTGTGGTAATTCTATATAGCAGCGCCACCTGTTGAGCAGTTGACACCAAAGTTGATAGGCACCAACTTACTGCATGGTCAGACTTCAAAGACTGGCCTTGATATTCTGCCAAAGAAATGGATTGGTCTGGAGTGGAGGAAACATACAATGGAAGGGCAAGAAAAGTAACTCTCTCACAAAACCAATACCGTAATTTCGCGCGCATAGTCCACAGGTGAAGTTTTATGTAAAAATTATTTAAAAAACATCAGATTGTCCGCACTACCGTATAGTCCGCAGGAGAAAAATATAACCCCAAGAAAACAGAAAGTAAAACACTTATGTAGTTTTATATGAAAATATTAAAGCATTCCCGCTATTAAAATAAATAGTATAAAGAAAAGAAGTATTTGTTATTAATAAACCATATTTTAAAAATTATACATTAAAAGAAACCTTTAAAGTTGATGTTTACATTTTCTATCGGAATTCCCGATTGAATGGTTGAGTCATTGAGTGAGTTTTACTTTCCTACTAGAAATGCACTATGGGTGATTGTCTGTGATTCAGCACTAGGAGATATATTTTTTGGAAGATTATCTCAAAGTTTGTCATTGGTATTGCTCAGCAGTAAAACTTTGACAATATTTTGCGAAAAGAATTTAAAAAATAACAGTACAGGAATATTCAGCAATGTGCTATCCTAATAGTGATCTTTTGCTTTATGCTCCATGGTTCGCTACCGATACGATATACGATACGATGTCTTCTTTGTGTCTTATTCTTTTGTTTATGTTTATATTTGATCGTCAGAATCGGCAGTTTGTATTCGCTTGTTTAATTGTGATTTTGAGGATTTGAACTGTGAATAACTAGCAGATAATCCACGCCATCATATAGTCCGCAGGTGAAAAAATTTTACTTTTTGACACACATAGTCTGCAGACTATATGCGCGAAATTACGGTAATGAAAAATCTGTTATTACCCTCCTATCCTATCTTATAGAATAGATTCATTTTTTCCCCACCCCCAAATCACATGACCAATCTTTAATCCTTGGCTAAGCATAGAAGTCAAGATTCATGGTCGGCACTCGCCACGTGGAGACTTAATTTGAAAAGGTGGCGATTAAAACAAAATTGGTATGGTTGCCATTTTTTCTGCAAATTTGCAAAAATATTTCTTCCGTTTTTAAAAGAATCGCGGATATTGTTCGTTGAAAAAAAAAAGAAATCCTATTAACGATCGGCGATTGTTAATGGGATTTTGATGATGATCGTGCCTTCCGATTTCCAATCTTTCTCCATCCACAACATAAATGTCAATATTCATTTAAAACTTGCTTTATGAGATTCTAGAACCTGGAAAGAAATAGGATTGTTAAATATTTCTTGTTCGTGTAATTTTTTGCCTCTCTCCCTCTTTTCTTATTTCCAGCTAGCGATCGCCGATCAAATGTTCTGCAGTTGTTTCTCAGTCTTTCTTCATAATATAAATGGCAATATTCATTTTAAACATGCTTTATTAGATTCTAGAAGTAGAATTGAGAATTTAATATTTCTTATTCATGTAATTATTTTTTTAATCCCCCCTCTCCTTTCTCCATTTCTAGATAGTGATAAATGATCAATTCTAGAAACAATAAAGAGATAGAAGTGCTCAATATTTTTCACATACGTAATTATTTTTAGACCTAACTTGATGGATATATTTATTTTTTCTCAATTAAATTATATATTTATATTTCATATCTATACAAAATGTGTAAACAGAGGGGTGGGGGGATGAAAAATAAATTTTTAGGTACGAAATTTTTTTGAAAATTAGTTTAAGAAAATTAATGCTCAGTTGATTTCAATAACTTTCAAAAACCTAAACTCAAATACACTACTTCAATTCCTTATGATCGCGCAATCTCCAATAAAATCAAAAAAGTAGCAACAAAACATAATATAAACATACCTGTCAAGCCAAACCCTAACATTTTCCAATTAATCAGAAATGACAAAGATAAATTAAATCCTTTAGAGACAGCGGGAATTTATAAAATTCCATATACCAATAAACAAAATAACGAAATGTGCTATATAGGTAAAACAAAAATAAAAATAAAAACAAGAATTAAAGAGCATAGCCATGACATAATGACAGGTAAAATAACAACCGCGTTAACCCAGGTAAATAAAAACGAAGAAATAGACATAAAATTTGATCAAGTAAAAAAGTTGGCCAACTACCACAACCACAGTTACGCTACAGTAAGAGAATCCATAGAAATTTTAACAAGTTCCAATTGCTGCAATGGCAACGATGGGGCAGTCCTCAACCGCCAATGGCGAAGAGTATATATAAGAGGGAAGAAACAAGAAACATCAGTTTCGAGCGACTTCACACACTGTGATGCTGGTGATCAAGCTGGGGCGCCCCAGAAGAAACTAGTTCAGTAATTTTGAAAACATGAAGTAATAAAAGGTTGTATATTTTATAAAGTTTTAATTAATCCTGAAAATGTTTAAAGTAGATAAAAGCTATATATAACTGTTTAGGTAGTCATTTTATTGAAAGTGGTGCTAATAATGTCCAAACAATCATGTTTACAGAAAAATTTCAGCAAATTTCTAATTTTAGTAATCACATGCCAATTAATAAAATTGAACCTCTGATAATAGGCTAGTACAGATTCTTTGCCACCCCACCCCCTCCTCGGACTCAAAAATAATTTCATTTTCCTCTAATTCTGATCATAATTATTCAGGGTTGCCAACTGCTCCGATTTCTGCGCAGTTTCTCCGAAAAAATTTAAAAACTCCGCAATTCCGCGAAGTAATGTTTATGCTCTGCAAATTCAGTCTTGACCACTTAACTAAATATTTTTTATTAAACACATGAAACCGAATAGTGGCAGACACTGAAAAAAAAAAAAAAAAACCTATTTTTCTTTTTTTTTTTCCCTTGCACACATCTAGGCGGAAATTGCGATCCAATCCTTATCAACTTTTGTTTTTGCATTTCCAACAGTTGCCGCATAAAACATTTGAATTTTATTTTTTATCTATGAAAGCGCTTCAACATATTTTGAAAAAAAAATAAAAATAACTTTTACAATTTAGCTGAAGAACCACAGACTTCATCATACAATACTCATAAATAAATAGTAAAGAAAAAAAAAAGAAAGAAAACATTCTAGTGCTAGGCATTGCGTAATCAAAATATTGCTGACTCAGAACGGGAACAAGTATTTGTTTGCATTAGTTAAGAGTATGTTTAATTAAAACCACAAGCTGAAAGGGGGGAAGAAAGAAACCAAATGCTATGATTATGCAGTGTTTTGATTTTCATTTAAACTATATCAATGTTTCAGTTATCTTAATGCTTAATAGGTCGTTAAAAAAATTGTTTATTTTAATTATTTATGAATAAAAATAATGGATTCAAAACTACTGAACTTTAAGGCCGATTGAGAACGCTTTATTTAAGATTTATTTGAAATAATTATGCATTTATTCTATCATTCACTTAAAGCATTAATGATTTATTATTATATCTTCATTTGTATCTGGGAAAAAAAATAAGTAAACAAATTATGACCAATAATCTGCAAAATTCTAAAGTTTACAAAACATATGGTCCTAAGCTATGCAGATTAGAGGGAGTTGACTCGGAGATGAGATTTACATTTATAGATACACATTTATATGAATATCAGAGATATCGTTTTTAGATTTTTATGTGATAGTATAATAATTATTTTGACATTCATGAAAATTGTTGGAAATTAAATAATTTTTTTTCCCTTTGTGCTTTCTTTTCTTTCTTTCTTTTTTTTTTTTTTTTAATGTAACTGAATAATTTACTTTCATATATTATCTTTATTTATGTATGAAAAATATGCCATTATGCAAAAAACAAATTACTTTTGGGTTTTAAGCTTATATTCAGACTTAATCATTTCCCGTTCTTATCTCTCTTCACTGTTTTGCTAAATATATTTGATTATCAATAAATATTTCTTAATTTCATATGATTATTGTTGATTTATTTTTGTAAGTAGTTTATTTCTTTTCTTTTTTTTAATGCATTTTTAAAATTGCTCCTCAAAGTAGCCAAAATGCTCCTCAAAATTTCTCTGAATACTCCTCAAACTGTTCTTGAAAATTTGGCAACCCTGATTATTTTCCATTTGCAGATGGAAGTGCCAGACTAGACGAAATTTATTAAATGAATCAAATTGTTGTATTTCTTTTGCAATGGGAGATAAAATAAATATTCTTGTAAAACACAAATTGTGTATGAGAAATCCCATTGTCAGATCATATCATCATTATAGCCTGCTGTTTTCCCGTAGCAAAATGCATGTTTTAATATTTATCTATGAAAGTCCACATATTTTCTCTCATTACTAAAATTTTGAATTTTAAAGTCTTTTTTCTAAGTGCTATAAGTTATTAATAACATTTTTAAAAAGCTGGATTGCATGCTATTATAACTACATGCTTATAGAACTCACTCTTAAAACACTAACAAGAATAAAATCATAAGCATTGAGTGGAAGTTCAAACGAGGTCATATCTTTCTTTAAAAACCGAATCACTTTCAATCTATTTTGTCTTCCTCCTACCTCCTTTCATTTCAGATATTGAAAAATCTAAACTAGAAAAGTGCATTTTTTTTTTTTTTTCAAAATACCTTTTTATTTATTTTTTTTTATTGGCAGAAATACACACATATTATATATACATGTTTATTGTATTATTAAATGACTAATAATGCAGTAGTCATTTAATAATAGTGACTATTGTATTATTATTAAAATACAATAAAGAGCACTATTTCTTAATTTAATTTTCCGACCATATCATTTGTGTTTTTATGCTTTTATGCACACACACATATATATCATATATATTTTTTTTTACTATGAATCTGATGCATGACGACGACTCATGAGTGGCCACTGGCCACTTCTAAAAATTTTAAGTTGACCTCTAGCTAAGCAGTATGTCAAAGTAGCCCATCTGTATATAAATTTACACGCAAATTCGTGCAGTAGGCCTGAAATTGTAGAAATCTCAACTACACCTGTTGAGCAATTGACACCAAAAGGTGATAACTAATGATAGTACTAATTTGGTCAAGGTACATCTGCCTATAAATTTATATGCAATTCTGTGTAGTAGTTCTGGAGTCACAATCGCCACAAAATTTTTGTTACACACAGAGAGAGACAAACATTCTCTAAAAATAATCAAATCGTGTTCTAGACCTCAAAACCTGTAAATCCATCGAAAACCAGGAGTTGAAAATTTTTACTATTCCAATACTTTTCTCTATGGAATACAGAAAAAAGTAAAAATTATATGTAAAAAAAAAAAAAATATTATGTTGTGGTCACCACAAGACTTTTTTCTGTATTTTTCTATATAAATTCACCCAGTAAAAATACTATATTAAAACTATTATTTATTAGAATTATCTTCTATGATGAATCAATGTAGATGGTTTTCATCTTAGAGGATACTAACACTAAATATCCAAAGAAAGGCAGTTTTATTCTCTATAATTAATGTCTTAAAAAATGAGCTTTTATAAAGGTTATCTCCATTTAAAGTTTCTTACATTTATATATAAATTGATATTATCTTCCCGTTCTCGGAGAGTATAGCAGTGCTAAGGCTCCTATATATATGAGCTGGCGCATCAGGCATTTTGTTGCCTTAGTGTTGCTACATGTACCCAGCTCATTTCTCTGATAAACAAACGACAAACATTTTTTTTATCGTCTTATGTTGCTTTAGAGTAACTTGTTTTATTATATTTCATAATTTTAGCTAAGTAAACTATGATATGGAAGTTTGTTTAGCGATAGACTGCTATAATCATTCAAGAAGTGAATATAAAGTGTTCAGACCTTCTATTACTGTGTATTTGAGTTTTGGCGACATTTTGTAAAAGAAACAGAAACCGCCCTAACACATCTTACCCCAGTACATCGATAGGATATCCTCAGAATAATATGACATCCTGAGAATGTACTGTGAAAAAAATGTGTTTTTAGGAATATTATTGTTGCTTATTGCTCTTATCTTGACCGGATTAGCTTCAGATCAAGATTTCTCAAAATCATTAGGGAAGCGATAAGGACGCCAAGCGGGAATGCTGTCTTCTTCGGAGGCAAAAAAATGGCGGTGATGCGCTGGCCTATTTTATTTAGGGGCTCTAAGCCGTGCCACCTATTGGTCAATGTGCATCAAAATTGAATTAGCATAATGACCTTCTCTCAGATCAAGTTGTGTTGATTGCACACAATAGAACCTGAGACATAGTTTTTCCTTAAATTATGGAAATCTCTGTATAGCGGCACCACCTGTTGAGCGATTGATACCAAAAGTGTACAGGCATTAATTTTTTGTCAAGCTATATCTACATGTAAATTTATATGCAATTCTGTGATGTAGTTCCTCTGATATAGTTATACTTTTAATTGTGGAAATCACTGTATAGCAGCACCACTTTTTGAGCAATCAACACCAAAAGTTGATAGGCTGTCACTAATATGTAGGTGCGTCTACATATAAATTTATATCAATTCTCTGCTGTAGTTCATGAGACAGTCGTGACAAAAATTTTGTGACACACACAGATAGACATATTCAGAAACGGTCAAATCGTGTTCTGGACTTCTCAAAACATGCAAAGATGTTCTTATGGTTAAATACATTTCGAATTTTTTTTTTTTTTTTTTTTCCAAGAAAATATCTTTGATAAAACTCAAAAATGCTCTGAAAAAAAAAAAAAAAAAAAAACTTAAAACCCTGTTTTTTTTCCCAATCCTACTTATGGACCCAAATTATTTAAAGTGCTATAGCATCTAAATGCCTTATTGGATTGAGATGAAAATTTAATAGGTCACTGAGAAGAAAGGAAAAAGTAATCTTATACTTCTAGCGGTAGTCTGTATTTGTGTGTTTTCTCTAAGATTTTATGAGCAGCTGCAATATTTTGCTCTCGTTGTTAGTAGACAGGAAGTACTGGGTTTGAACACTTCACACTCATCGATCTAGCCATTCGAAGTTTTTCATGGTTTTCTTCTTCAAAACTTGCATCAGTACAAGTTAGGACCTCTTGGTAAACTCCACCACATCTTATTCTACTTTGTATTTCTTTTATTATATTTGTAAAGGGAACGTGTGCGCACGAGGTAGGGGAGTCAAAGGGAAAATGTGTTTAAAGAATGGATAAAATTTCCTTAGAGTTGTAAAATTCTCGAATAGGGGCAAGCCATTAAATGAGTTTTTTTTTTTTTTTTTTAATTTCATGGTGTGAAGAATCTGAAAATGAAAAAAATTGTATGGTGCGTTAGCTTGTTAGTCTGTATACACAATATCTGAAGAACAAATAGCATAGTTGCCAAGTTTTACACCCCAGGCGTAAAATTTACGCTTTTTTTACGCCTAGATTGCGATTTTTACTCTTTTTCTACTATTTCAACATTTTTCTACCAATTTTTTTTTTTTTTTTTTTTTTTGTCGTTTATTTGTTTAAGTATTCAATTAAATTTAATTAAAAAAAAGTATCTAAAAAGTACGATTTTTGTTGCTTACTTGGATGCTATAGTAAACAAAGGTTGCAATGTATTTGATCGATCGATTGATTGATTCTGAGTTGATGCTTCTACAACTATCGTTGGTCCCCATTTATTGGTTGCAGCATGCTTGAAGCCTGGTGGTTGAAGTCTGCAAATTTTTTTGTTTGCACGCTGTTTTACTCCTTGGAATTTTCACAGGTTGGCAGGTATGAAATAGTCACAGAGGTCAAATCAGTTTTAAAATATTACTTTCGACACTGGCAAGAACCCTGTTCATTTGCAACATTTGAATTACAAAAATTCCGTAAGTTCCGTAAAATGTAATTAATTTCCCGACAAGCTAGACATTTGAAACTTACAGAATAGTTCCGAACACGACGAAAACGCATTTTTCTAATACTTTTAGTCAACTGTTTCGGGTTCCTGCTGCCTTCGGCAGCGTTATCAGTACAAAGCATGCAATCGATTTTTAACTAACTTTCCGACTAGCTAGACATTTGAAACTTACAGAATAGTTCCGAACACGACAAAAACGCATTTTTAAAATATTTTTAGTCAACTGTATCGGGTTCCTGCTGATATCGGCAGCGTTATCAGTACAAAGCATGCAATCAATTTCTAACTAGCTTCCCGACAAGCTAGACATTTGAAACTTTCAGGGTAGCTCAGAACACGGTGACAACACATTTTTTTAATACTTTTAGTCAACTGTTTCATGTGCCCACTGCCTTGGGCTGTGTTTATATGATTCGACAGAATTTTTTTTTGTAACTAACTTCCCGACTAGCTAGACATTTGAAACTTTCAGAACACGGTGAAAATGCATTTTTTAATTCTTTTGGCCAACTGTCCCTTGTTCCTGCTGCCTTCGGCAGCGTTACCAGTACAATACTTGCAATCGCTATTTAACTAAATTAACGATTAGCTAGGCATTTGAAAATTTCAGGATAGCTCAGAACACGGTAACAATATATTTTTTTAAAACAATTTTAGTCAATTGTTCCAGGTCCCTACTGCCTTCGGCAGCGTTAATATGATTCAATAGAAAATTTCATTAAATAACTTCCCGACTAGCTAGACATTTGAATCTTTCAAAATAGTTCAGAATACGGTGAAAATGCAGTTTTAAATACTTTTAGCCACCTGTTACGAGTCACTGCAGCCTTCGGCAGTGTTACTAGTACAAGGTTTGCAATCGATTTTTAACTAAATTCCCGGCTAGCCAGCTAGTCATTTGAAAACTTTTATAATAGCTCAAAACACGATAACAATGAATTTTTTTAATACTTTTGGCCAATTGTTCCGGCTTCTCGCTGCCTTTGGTAGCGTTTACATGATTCAACAGAAAATTTAAAAACGTAGTATATAAAAAGTTTTTTATCTTCTAATTATTTCACTTTTGCCTACGTAACTATTTGTCTTACTTTAATTTATTTACGAAACTATTCATTACTTCATGTTCAGAAAATCGAGGGGAGTCACTCCAGATTTTTTTTTTAAATTATTATTATTATTATTATTATAAATAACATTAAAAAAATTATCACAATTTCCGAAACATCCGTTAAGCCTACACGTTGTGACAAAAAATGTTTTTTTTTTTTTTTCCGTTTGGATCGAGAAAAATCACTTGAGTTAAATATTATTTTTCCCTGACGAAAAATCGTGATTTAAAGCATCGTAATCGTTTAAGCATCCTCAAAATCACTTAACGCAAAACATTCATGAAATCCTTATATCAGTTTCCGAATAAACCCAATTTATTTCATTTGTTGCCATTGGCCGATAAGGGGTTAACAGCCAATGCAAATTTTTCTGAAGACGGTGTAAGCCTAATATTCCGAAAACACTTAACCCCAAACTTGCATCAAAATCCCTATAATCATTTTCGAGTAAACCCAACTTCTGCTATGTATTGCAATTGGCCAGTAAAGGGTTAACTGTAAACGCTAATTTATCTGAAGAAGAGATCCAATCGTTTTCTTCTCATCAAAAAGCTCTAACTGCAATCTTTCACAAAAATCGTTTTCTCCACTTCCGTATAAAGCCAATTTCTGACATACATTGCATTTGGCCTTTAAAGGATTAACAACGAGAAGGAATATTTATGACGATGGGGATAATTCCATTCGTTTAAGCATACTCAAAAGCACTTAACTCAAAACTTTCATAAAAATATATACCCAATTTATTTCATTTGTTGCCATTGGCCGATAAGGGGTTAACATCCAACGCAAATAATTCTGAAGATGGTGGTAAGTCTATATTCCGAAAACACATAACCCCAAACTTTCATCAAAATCCCTATAATCATTTTTGAGTAAACCCAACTTCTGCTATGTATTGCAACTGACCGTTAAAGGGTTAACTGTAAACGCTAATTTATCTGAAGTTGAAATCCAATCGTTTTTACTGATGAAAAAATCCTGATTTCAAACTTTCATAAAAATCACTTAGTCCATTTCCGTGTAAAACCAATTTCTGGCATTCCTTGCAATTGGCATTTAAAAGGGTTAACAGCGACAATGAATTTTTATGACGATAGAGATAATTCCATTCGTTTAAGCATCTCCAAAACCACTTAACGCAAGACTTTCATCAAATCCTTATATCAGTTTCCGAATAAATCCAATTTATTTCATTTGTTCTCATTGGCCGATAAGGGGTTAACAGCCAAAGCAAAGTATTCTGATGATGGTGGTAAGTCTAATATTCTAAAAACATTTAACACCAAACTTTCATCAAAATCCCTATAATCATTTTTGAGTAAACCCAACTTCCAGGGGTCGTACTTGTCCTGAAATTCCTGAAAAATAAAAAAATGTCCTGAAATGTCCTAAAATATCGTAATCCGTCCTGAAATTACGCGAAATTTGTCATAAATCATTCAATATTTTCACTTAAGTTTACCAAAATAAGCAATCTGAAATAAAAATGTACACAAGTACGCAATAAAATGTTTGTTTTGTGTGTTGTTTACTACAATTACGATCTTAAGGGCAATGCGTAGGCAGTGCAATGTGCTGTGGGTGTATCTTTCTTCCTATTCGTTGGGATTGCGTGACGTCACAACCGCTTAGTGATCCGAACATGGATGTGAAGTAGGAAACTTGGAGCAGGTGTGGTCGAAAACGTTAACCGGTACATGTTTCTGTAAATACTTGACTTGAAATTGGCAACAACTACTACTCCTTGATTTTAATCGTTAACCGCAGTTATGCTTTTTGATTATTGAGCGCGTGGAGGAGTTGAATGTTTTTGTTTATCAAAGTATTTATTTTGTTTCTTTAAGAAAAAATTTCAAATTTATTTTATTTATGATTTTGCTCATTTATTTTTTATAAATAAATGCCGAGGAATACTAAGTTTTCCGAAGACTGGCTTAGTCGTTCTATAGTTGATGACAATGGCGAAGATCGACCCGTTAGCCTTTGGTGCGAAGCCTGTCCTGACGACATCTATTCTGCCTTTTGTAGGCTTTGTAGAAAACGCTTCAGCGTTTCTAATATGGGATTCAAACAAGTTGAATCTCATGCCAATAACAACAGTAAGCATAAAAAACTTTTGAAAAATTTCGTTAATCGTCAAAGTGTTTTTCAGACTTCGTTAAAAAAAGAGAAGGCTGGATCGTCAAATGACGGTGTTTTAACTCTTGAGCTACCAGTCAAAAATATTGAATGGACTCCTGCGACTTTCAATGATAAAATTTTAAAGGCTGAAGGCCTAGTTTTGCTTACTGCAATAAAATGTAATTTTTCCTTCAACTCTGTTACTGATTTGGGAAAAATCTTACCTGTAGCGTTCAATGACTCTGAGATTGCAAGAAATATAAAACTTTCAGACGGAAAAGCTAGATATCTGACAAAATTTGGACTAGCGCCATATTTTCAAGAGAAAATATTTTCAAATTATTCCTGTAGCAAATCATTTTTTACCTTATACTTTGACGAAACCAGCACCAAACAGGTAAAAAAGCAAATGGATGTGTATATTGGATATTGGTGTGAAAAATATGAGAAAGTTGTAACATATTATTGTGATTCTTTTTTTTTGGGTCATGCAAATGCGGATATAATTCTGGAAAAAGTTTTGAGTTTTATTTCCGAACATGATTTGAAATTGGATTATCTTCTTCAATGTTCAATGGATGGTCCCAAGGTGAATTTATGCTTTCAGAAAAAAATGAATTCACATTTAGCTGCACAATCTATGGAAAATCTGGTTGACATCGGAACATGCACTTTGCATATAGTGCATAATGCATTAAAAAAAGGAGTCCAGGAATTAAAGAGTGATGTTGAAAGCTTTGTGCTAGCTATTTTCCAATGGTTTAAAATGTCTGCTGCTAGACGAGAAGATTACCACGAAATACAAGAGACGAGTCTTGAAAATGAGATAAGTGATCATTTCTTCTTACGTCATGTAGAAAACAGATGGCTTACTTTGGGTCCCGTGTGTGAAAGAGTTTTGGAGCAATTTGATGTGCTTAAAGAATATTTCTTGTTTTTTTTGCCCAAAACCAATAATACCAAATCAAGTGAAAAATATAATAATATTGCCAGTTTCTTGAAAGATGAAAAGAACTTGCTATATCTTCATTTTGTGGTTTTTATGTCCAATATGTTTACACCATATTTAACCATGTTCCAGAAAGAGACTCCTCTTGTGCATGTACTTTATGCAAAACAAAATGAATTAATTAGGAATCTCATGCATAAGTTTCTAAAGATAGACATGGTGGGACAGAAAGAAGGTCTTTCTTTAAAGAATGTTAAGTGTGATAATGCAGATAATTGGATTCCACTTAAAAAAATTGATGTTGGATGTGCAGTAAAGAAAATATTGAAATTTCCAGATCACAAAGACTTTCTTCATAATGCTCGCCGCTGTTTTATCAAAGTGACAGATTACCTTAAAGACCAATTGCCTTTTACAAATCCGTTATTAGGAGATTTGCAGTTTATTGTACCTCACTACCAGAATGACACCAAATCAAAAGAAGCAGTTTGTGGTATTGCCGAGCAAATGACAAAAGTTGTGAAAACAGATGAATTTTGTGATAAAATAAGATCAGAGTATGCATTGTATATGTGTGAAAATTTAAGTAAAGAAAAAGAGTTCTATGATAAGAATCATGATATATGTGCATATTGGTCTGCAATATAAAAAAAAAAAGACCCTCTAGGAAGTGAAAAATTTCCCAATCTTTCAAGATTGATAAAAAGTTGTCTGACGTTGTCACATGGTAATTCTATACCTGAGAGAGGATTCTCTATTAATAACAACATTGTAACCGATGAAAGACATTCACTTTCTGAAATAGGGATAAAATCACTTCGAATATGCAAGGATTACCTTAAAAATTTTCAATCTGTGTCAGATATTGTTATAACAAAGAAAATGATAAGTAATATGAGAAAAGCACATGCTGAATACCTTTCATATTTGGAAAAGGTCAAAGATGAAAAAAGAACAGAAGTTTTAAAACGTAAAATGGAAGAAGAAGCTGAGGAAATCCTTTTGAGAAAAAAAGTCAAAGAGGATCTACAAGGAAAGTTATCCGAACTTATGAATGCAGAAAAGGAATTTCTTAAAAAGCAAGAAGCAGCACATTTTCTCTTAAATGATGCGACTGATAAACTTGATAAAGCCGTAAAAAATACTGACTTACAAGCAGTGAAAGTTGCTCATATGATGCTAAATGCAGCAAATTCCAATATTAAAAGTGTAACTGAGAAACTTTCTAAATTAAAAAAAGACGTTTCTGATATTCAGAAAAAGATGCCTGAATGATATTTAAATAAATTCTTTTGGAAATTAAAACATTGTGTGTATTTCAGTTTTTTTTTTTTTTTTTTTTTTTTTTTGTGTGTGTTATTGATTACAGGTGATCATTTTTATTATTTTAATAACAGTAGAGTTACAAGTGAAAAGGGAGTTATTCAATTTGATTGAAAAGAAATCCGGTAAGCTTTTTCATAAATTTTTCTTTCTATTTATAAAATTATTTTAAAGTGATAAATATTATTTGTTTTCATTGAAAGTAGAATATACTATTCTATTGTTATTTCTATTTACATGCTTATCAAAAGCTTGGTACTAATAATGTTAACATTTCTGCTTTATGGTATTTCTCATTTAGAATTACTTTTGTATTTTAAATGAGATTCCCCCCCCCCCCCCCCCATGATTATTATTATACTTTTATATTAAGGTTTCAAATATAGGCAGGGTTAGGAAAAATTCCAGCCCAGTGGGTTATATCAGGTTTTTTTTTCTCTCTCCCAAGAGTATTTTTGGGTTTCATCAGAGTTTTCAGGAAAATTTTCATTCTTAATTTTTTTAAACTTTAAATATATCATTCATAATAAGATAATTTAAATAAAACAAGTTGTTATTTATTGAACTTTTCATAGTCAATAGATTTTCATAAAACATTTTAATAAAACATCCTTCTACATCACATAAGTGTTGAACTGTTCAAGTTTCCAGAAATTTTTTAAATTTTTATTTTTACCTATTTATATTTTACATTCCTCGAGTCCTACAGTTTTCATTATTTTGAAAAACAACTGTTTTTTTCTTGCTTTCTTTAATTAATATAATTTGTTATTCTGTTTTAATAAGATAATTATGCATTTTTTTTTTGTGTGTGGGGAATTTTTCAGGATTTTTTTCAATACAGCAGTTTGAGCAAATGAGCGTGTTTCCAATATTTCTAAAAATTCTTTGTTCATGTTCTAATAAATAATGTATATAATATTAGTTTTATATTTGTATGTTTATTGTGTAAGTTAAACAAAAGTACAATTGTAAACAAGATTTTGTAAAAACCTACATGAGTTTTTCAAGTAGGTGTTATGGAAAAAACCCACCTGGGTGTTTTCGCTTTCGGGTTTGTCAAAATCTAGCCAACCCTGAATAGAGGTGTTGATCCAGGTTTTAATTAATTTCTGAGACCCATTTTTGTGAAAAATAGGCAATTTTGCAGTCCCTAGATATCTAATCAATGTTCAATATAATAAGTATTTCATTTAAACAAGTACTGGCAATGATATGAAATAATACTTAAAAGATAGAAAAATTTTATAAAATAGATCATTTTTATAAAATGAAATCTTGTGAAAAAGGCCGTTTTTATGACTAGATTTGGTGAAGTAGTTTATATTTCATGGATTTATGTTATTTGACGAAAATCATTTTATAGTTTTGAATTTTGTGACGGGACAGCAGATGGGTTCCAATATTTAGCTGGATCAGCCTCTAAAATGCTATAGTTTTTTTTTTTTTTTTTTTTTTTTTTAAACTCAGAAAGAAGTTTATTTATATTTTACTCTTATAAACTTTAATTCTTGATATGTGGATTTTTTATTTCAATTAGTGCGAGAGATAAAAGCAGTGTTGCAAAGAATTTACCTTGCGATATTTTTTTTTTTTTTTTTACCTGGCCGAACGTAAACGTCCTGAAATTGTCCTGAAATTTTGAAAAAATTATGTCCTGAAATTTTATGTAGTACCAGTACTACCCCTGAACTTCTGCTATGTGTTGCAATTGGCTGTTAAAGGGTTAACTGTGAACGCTAATTTGTCTGAAGATGAGATCCAATCGTTTTTCTCACCAAAAAGCCCTAACCGCAAACTTTCATAATAATTGCTTTGTCCATTTCCGTGTAAAGCCAATTTCTGGCATATGTTGCAATTGACATTTAAATGGTTAACAGAGACAAGGAATATTTATGACAATGGGGATAATTTTTTTGTTTAAACATCCCCAAAAGCACTTAACGCAAAACTTTCATCAAAATCATTATATCAATTTCCGAATGAACCAAATTTATACCCGATATCCATATCAATGTCCTCATATTAAAATTAAAGAACTTTTGAATTTACTTATTTTTTCATCTTAAGAAAGTATTTAAACTTACCTTTATTTATTTGTTAATCCTTTTTTGATTTTTGAAATTTACTTTACATCTATCTTTTCAAACATCGTTACTCTGTTTACTATATCGGCGTCGCCATTTCTAGTCTGCATAATCTTTCCTATTTGTGCTGTTGCCACTTCTTGGGAATTATCATTTTTAATTATGTTTCGTTTTTCTCCACCGGGTGTCGTGGCGCAGCGGTCAATGTTGTTATGTAGATCAACTTGTTTAGAGAGTATATAATGCCGTGATGTTTGGAGATACGTTAGTTTCAATTGGGTTTCAGCTGAGTTTCAGTTCTGGTTTCGATGAGCTTCAACTAGTTGTGACTTTGGATTTCCAGCTCTGCTGAATAGCTGCTGGCGGCTATTATGAGCTATGGATATGCTGTAGAATGCTCATGTTTTATGCTGAACTCAAAAGTTTAAATAATTAAAGTAAAAATGTTTTTTTTGTTAAATTGTTACTGTTAAAGTTTGAATAGTTTGATAATGTTGATAATTGTTTACACTTGTTCAAGTTTGTACTTTCTACCTTTAATAATTTCTTCATAAGCTTAAATGGATGAATTACATGAGAACTTTTTTTGCAATATATGAACTTTGTTTCTTTTCCTGATCATTGGAATGTCGTGGTCATTCGGCGACCGTTAATTAATTTGAATCTTCTACTAAAAAGTTATGCTGGATCTAAAATTGTTTTATCTGTTTTATTCATTGGTCATTTGGCGACCATGAAGTTGCTTTGATCGTTTAGCTGACTTTTCTTCATGATTCGATGGTGTTCGCTGGTCATCGGGCGACCGCGATCTTCAAAGTGTTTTCGATTTAAGTTTTGATCAACTATTGGTTCTGTTTCCTCTTCAATATGATTTCTACGATGTGTTGTATGGTTAGTCAATCGTCAATAAAATGGTGAAATGCTTGTAACGATGCGAAGAAATGTTTTCCTCATCCATTTTTCGCATTGGTCATGTGGCGACCATGTAATTGACTTCAGTGCTTTGCCAATAACTTTTTTTGTCTTCAATGTACCTACAAGTAACATTGTGTTGAATGAAGAGGTAATATAGTTTTGAATTGTTGTTAAAATTTTGTTATGCTGAGTTTAAAAAAATTGTTATATCGTTATATATATTAAATCTTTTCTATAGTTATAATTGTTTTGAATCTATTATATCTTCATGAATAAATTTATTTTTGTTTCAAAACTTTTGTCTTTACTGAGTCAAACTTTTACATGCTAGTCAAATTGAAATCTTCTAAACTTAAATAATTCTGTTGCAGCTTTTATCTGCTTAATATAATTTTGTTTAAGATAGACCTTAAAGTGTCTAACAATACCATTAGTTGCCATTGGCCGATAAGGGGTTAACAGCCAACGCAAATTTTTGTGAAGATGGTGGTAAGTCTAATATTCTGAAAACACTTAACCCCAAACTTTCATCAAAATTGCTTTAATCATTTTCAAGTAAACCCAACTTCTGCTATATGTTTCAATTAGCCAGTAAAGGGTTAACTGTAAACGCTAATTTATCTGAAGAGAAATCCAATTGTTTTTTCTCGTCAAAAAGCCCTAACTTCAAACTTTTATAAAAATCATTTAGTCTATTTCCGTATAAAGCTGATTTCTGACATACATTGCAATTGTCCTTTAAAGGGTTAACTGTGACAACGACAACGAATTTTTATGACGAAGGGGATAATTCTATTCGTTTAAGTGTCCTCAAAAGCACTTAAAGCAAAACTTTCATCAAAATCCTTATATTAGTTGCCAAATAAACCCAATTATTTTCATTTGTTGCCATTGACCGAAAAGGGGTTAACAGCAAACGTAATTTTTTCTGAAGACGGTGGTAAGTCTAATATCCCGAAAACATTTAACACCAAACTTTCATCAAAATCCCTATAATTATTTCCGAGTAAACCAATTTCTGCAATATGTTGCTATTGGCGAATAATGGGTTAATAATTAATGCAAATTTTTCCAAAGATGAGGGTAAGTCCAAGCACCCGAAAAACATGTAACTCCAAACTTTTTTAAAAGTCATTCTATCCATTTTTGAGTAAACTCAATTTCTGCGATATGACACAATGGGCAATAAAGGGTTAGCTGCGAACACGAATTTTTCAGAAGACGAGAATATGTTCAATCATTTTTAAACACTAAAAGACTCCTAACTCCAAATTTGCATCAACATCTTTAAAGCCGTTTCCAAGATCCCAAAAACAAATATATAAATCAAATCACGTCGTTTATTAGTTTTATATAAGAGGAGGATGAATTTGTCGACTAGAACCTGCTAATGATTTCACGACTTACATTCTACATGCAAATATTTCGTCAACTTTCACAAGAATGTCATTCAGTGTTTAAAATAATTCTGCTTCTTTAAATTTTACCTTACATTATTCCATTTTTACAGAAACATCTCATTTTGAATTCAAATAACACTTGTCACAAGCATAAATAAACTCTCACTAATAAACACGCGCACCCACACACACTTCAATAAACTAGAGACACGTTGGTTTATAGTCCGATACCTAGGAGAAAAAAAGAATAACAGAAATCTAATTTCAATAAAAAGCTTCTGAAAATGTGATAATAAAACATCAATTTTCAATCCCGGTGCCCCCTCCACACACACTGGTGTTATCAGACCCTCCTGTGTGAACCTTTTTGGACAGAATATTTTTTATAGTACGAAATTTCCACATTAATATGCTCATTGAAATTACATTCCTTTTGATGTATTTAGATTTGTAGATGAATGAAACGCATTGAATGATAAGAGCTATAATAAATTCGTTGAATCTGACCTAAGAAAAAAAAAACTTGGAGATAACCCCCTATAGAAAACCTTAAAATATCTCAGGAACTAATGGTGGTATCTTCGTGAAAATTTGTTTCTAGGCTATTTTGATACTCTAGAATCTTTTTCTGTCGTCAAATTAGTGGGTTAACATTCGAATTTTCGAAGTTGGACCCATTTTTAATATGTAGACCACCCCAATGTCACTTTTTCCTACATACAATAAAAGTAGACAAATTCCTGACGAATGGTGCCTACTGCATGTTTCTGAGATAATTAGGTAATGAGATAGATGGGGGTGTTTGGTTTTTTTTTTTTTTTTGACCGACTATACATTTAATATTGTCAATGTAATTACATTCATTACATAAATATGTTTTAAATAATCTTTCACGTATTATTTACAAGTTTAAGCTTTATTACTTTTTAATATCAGGGGGGCATTTAGCACAATTCCCTCAAAAATAAAGGGACTTTAGGGACCTATTTATTTCATGCTTGAACATCAGTAATATATATACACATTCTTTTATGATCCCCTATCATGTATAAGCCAAGCATAATGCCCAAAATCAAATAATTTAAAAATACACACAGCCAGTGTCAAAAGAATTCATAATCTTTCGATTTTTGTTGAATACCTTAAGATACAGACATTGAGTTATATGGGCCATGAGACTCTTGGTCCTCCAATAATTTCTATGATGAGTGCTCACTTTTACTGCTCCTCTTTATGATGCAAAATGAAAATTCAGATTTTACATTTGTAGCTATGTTTGGCATATAGAATATACATATTTTCCCCATCAATTTATTGCTTTCAAAATTTGTCATCTTAAGACTTTTTTTTGCCTATAAAAAGACTTTTAGGGATCTAAAATAAGTTGAGGGACTTTTAGGGACCACTCTAAATGCCCTGTAATATACATATTTAATTATAGATGGCACCTAGATTTTTTCATTTTGACGCCTATTTTCAAAATTCTTATTTCTAACACTGGAGTCACTAAATCCTATGCAAGTCTATGGTGAAGTTTGTAGAATTACTCATTTACCCAATTGGTATTTTTCAATTCTGTTTTCACATTAAGAAAATTCACAACTGTTAAATGAGTACTCTTTCCAAAAATTAAATTCATTTAGTGAAAATTCTCATTTTTATACTCTTTTTTTAAGTACTCATTTAGCAGTTGCATATTTTTGGAATATAAAAACAATTAGGTAATGTGCAATTTTATAAACAAATTTCACCATAGAATAACATGGGCTTTGCATGACCTTGACAATCTATGATGTATCCCCTTAAGAGAGCAATAATAGCCAATCCCACAGACAGCTAAAGCAGTGGTGAAACTACCTAACACATAAAAACCCAGAACACTTACTTTCATACAGGTAAAGGAGACTTATCAATGACATCATGTGGCTACCTATGTGATATTTGCAGAGTTCTCAATGCATTATAAAGCAAATTAAAAACATTCAAAATTTCTATAAAAATAAAATAAATTTGCAGAAAACTTCAAAAATCCTGAATTCAGGGGTAGCCCCTGGAAAGTTTCATCCCTGCTAAAGGGTTCATGTGGCTTGAGAAAATTTGTTTCAACAATTACTCTTTTTTGTTTGACATTCAGAAAATTCATAACACTAGTTTTTGAAAAAATTATATATTTAAAGTTCAAACATGTGAACTTTCACTGAGCTAGTCTTTCTGCCACAAAACAAAATACTAAAAATATTTTAGAAAATAAGTATCAATTTAACAAAATTGAGTTTTCTGAATGTAAAAAAAAAAAGTTAGCTAATGAATGATTATGGAAACAAGTTTTCCCTCCCATAGAGTAACATAGGTTCAGCAGTTTGAAAATGTCTACTCTTAATAAACCAGAAAAGTAACACAGAAACCTGCAGACAAAATTAGAATGTAACAAAGAATTCAAATATTTAACACCTTACTACTAATTTACTTTGACAAAAACGACCAACTTTCTTATGTTAATAAAAAAAAAAAAAAAAAAAGAAAACTAGAAATAGTAATTGAATGATCTTGTATGCATGGAAATAAGGAAAATTTTTTCTTATCTATTTCAAACCATTTATGTAGTATTTTACTCTGATATGCTGGATTTCTAGCAAATCATTCACATATATATTTTAATTATACATAAACACTTCCACTATTCAGTTCTTAATTGCCAAAATATAATACAAGCTGAAATTCCAGAGGATAAATCCTTATAAATCATCCCTACATAATACCATCTATCCTTGAGTAAAAAATAGTTTCTTTGAACCCTTTTATTTATATAGAGGGGGAGGAGATATTTTAATTTGTAAATTATAGTAAAATTTATTTTTAAAAACTTTATATTTCTAGCTGAAGTTGTAAAAACCAATAAATTTCATACTTAACTTCAAATGCTCGTCTTAAAAAATCAAGTTTTGGGGACTGAAAACCAATTTAAATTCATCATGTAACCTATTCATTCTGTTAAAATTTTCCCTATACACTATGGGATTTCAGCTGTTGCAAGCTGAGGCATTTAACCTCCTAAGTACTTTACCTTACTGATAGTCAAAGCCCATGTTATTCTATGGGGACATTTTCCCATTAACTGTTCCCACAATCCCTGTCGAAATGAAGATGAGTTCAAGTTACCAATAGCATTACCTATTGATAACAAATTTATTCTCCTTGAGATTCATGTTAACAAGGTTCAACCATATTAGAAGTTTAGACAAATTTTACAAGTACCAATAACACAGTTGTGTGAATGAAACTGAGCAGCTCTGAAAAGAAGTCCCACCTATAACAAAATACAGGCATCACAACAAGTGTTTACCTCAACTTTGTAGTCAAAAATTGTAAATTTTTAGACCTAGTAGACTACATTTAATAAATTAAGAACTAATCTTAGATGAAATAACACAAATTAAGATTTCTATGTAATGAAATTTACTTAAAAATCCTAATTAAAAATTTCCTAGATAACAAATATAATAAGGCCTTAGTTTGAAATTTGCAGAATACATATTTTTTGGTGCAGGCCCGCATCATTTTAAGTGCTACAACTTTCAGCTGTGTGCTTGCTTGTCCAGCTTTCGCACTGAAGTCACTCTTCTACCTTCCACATAAGTGTCGTCACCTATCTATGTATGCCGATTTGTTCCGATTGCAACTGCGTAGACTGGTAACAATTTCAATGGCTTTGCGATTTTAAGTCATCAAAATTAATTTTTACACTATTTTGAAAATTTTTTCCTAATGTGGTGGTAGTTCTATTGAATTTGATGCACACTTTGTTCTTTTATTTGGGTTTTTATTTTTCCTTTTGGTCATGCCTATGTAATATCCTTTACTACCGTCATTGATTTCATACATTTGGTAAATTCCAACAGTTTTCATTTTGTTAAATTAACCATTAACTTACTCCAGTCTGCTAATTTTTAAATGGTTAAATTAACCAAATGGAAACAGCTGGAATTTATCAAATAATGTATGAAATCTATGACAATAGTAAAGGATATTACATAGGCATGACCAAAAGAAAAAGAAAAACCCAAATGAAAGAACATAAAGCCAACATCAAATTCAATAGAACTACCACTGCATTAACAAAATTATTTCAAAATAGCATAAACATTGATAACTTTAAAAAGTTAGCAAACTACAATAACTACCATTATGCAGTGAATTGCAAAGCCAATCCGAGCGAATCAGCAGACATCAAGTGGTGGTGACACTTATGTGAAAGGAAGAGTGACTTCAGTGCCAGCAAGCACACACCTGAAAGTTGTACTTAGGACAGTGTTGGCCTGCACCGAAAAATATTTAAGCTGCAAATTTCCAAGTAAGGCCTTATATTTGTTTAGTAACCTAATTTATTGTAAATAAAATATTTAACTAATTTTTAAACATACATTTAAAAAGATGAGAGGAAAGGCCTACCACCCTCTTGCATTCTCTCTATTAACTTTAATACCTGGATGACAGAGTTCACTTGGTAAAAATTATTAGTTATGTAGATAGTGATTTGCCTGAAGATTATTTGCTTAGGGTGAAGCACAAGTTCCCACTCAAAATTAATTTTCTTGGAGATAACAAATCCAAATAATTATAATTACCAAATCTAACAATTTCATAGCAAAATCATTTAAGCAGTTTCCTAGAAGACAAGATTTCTAATTTCTACTAGACATTATTCTAGGGCTGCAACAGCTAACTTTCCAAAGAATAATATTGATAACCGAGACCATATTTCTAAAATCAGGAAAACACTTTCCCAAAATTGTTGAGCAATTTTCAAGAACAAAGTTTATGCCACATTTCTTCCAGGTGGTGTGCATGTTACCAATGAACTCTAAAATGACATTTCAAACCGAAATAACCCTCAACTTCATCTTAAGAACACACTAACTCTAAAATATTTTTCGAAATCATTCTAGTGCTAAAAAGGTAAATTCAAAATGTTCTAAACATATTTTTTTTATTTAAATCTTAAACAGTTTCTAGGAAAACCAAGTCTGTCATATTTTGCCTTATGTGAAATAAAAAAGGTTAACAGGGAACACTAATTTTCATGAAGATGAATTAGACTAGTTTCTCATCTCAAAAACGATTAAAAGCTATCAAAATTGTTAGAGCCATACCTTAAGTACTTATCAAGATCATTTGAGCAGTTTCCAAAACTAAAATTCCAACCATATTTCGCTATGGTGGAGTGAGGGTTTAAAGCACTGAATGCTAACTTTCCTCTAGACATTATATCTGATAAGTTTCTCAAAAAAAAAAAAAAAAAAAAAAAAAACCCAATTTATTTCAAAGAAAACAGTTTCTGCCACATTTTGCAATGGATGGAAAGAAGTTAAGAGTGAAGGCTAGTTTTTTGTGAAGATCAGGTAAAATCATCGATTTGACCTCTCAAAAAAAAAAAAAAAAAAAAAAACACTTAAACCAGAGTTTATCAAAATCTTCATATCCATTTTTTAGTAAACATCAATTCTGAACCGTCAGCTGATGGATTAAGCAGCAAATAGGAAATTTTCTAAAGATTAGAATTTGTCCAGTTGATTTGCCTCTCTAAAACACTTAACCCCAAACTTTCATCAAAATTGTTATTTCTGAATAAACCCAATTTCTGTTATTGTTGCAACTGGCTGATTAAGGGTTAACAATGACTGCAAATTTTCCTGAAGATGAGAATAAGTTCTGTCTTTTTTGACCCAAAAATCCCATAACCCTAAACTCATTATCAAGATTGCTGGAGCCATTTCCAAATATATTATAACAAGTCATGAGATTTACTTTTTTAATATAACAGAAGGATATACATTAGCAATATAGTCATCACAAGTAACCAAAATTTAATAGGCAATATTGATGGAAATTATAAGTGAAGTCTTAAAGAGAGGAAAACAAAAATGGACATCTGAAAATTTTATATGTATCTGCTGAAATTTTTTTTAATATGAAAGTTCTTAAAAATAGACCAAGATAAATTTGTTAAAATAGACTTTGTTAAATATATAGACTAGTTGAGAGCCCTGAAAATATCCTGAAAGCAGTTTACTATTGACAATAATCCAATTACTATTGATAATAATCATTGCTACAAAAGAATAAAATAGCCTCCAATAAATACAACCTTTTTCTACAAGTTATTTCCGAAATATACAATATAAACATTTGATTGTTGCGAAATTGTACCACATTTAAGCAAACTTTAAATTTTATTACCACCAATAAACTTTAAAAGCTGATTATAGAAATTCTTTAAGTTCTATTGTTGAACTAGTTATTTTGCAAAGAGTACTTCCAATTAAATTTTGTAAATGTTCATGACAACTTGTTAGGGAGGGAACTCTTCAGACCCTGCTTTCTTATAAAAATCTTAAATCCTGCTTTTATTTGAACCTTACAAAACTTCATTACTCTGGTAATTCGAGTTTAGTTATTCTCTGGGGGGGGGGGGGGAAGTTACTTCAAGAGAATGCAATTTAGTCTATTTTAGATGACTTTCAAAAAAGTGCTTTAACACTTTTTTAAAAAAAATTGCATTATAACAAAGTCTTAATTCAAAAATTTTCAAATCTAATTACTATGATTATTAAAATTTTTTAATAATTAAGTTCACCCCCCCCACCCACCTCCCAAGGAAACAAATTAAAAAATTAACAAGAATTTTTTTTTAAACAAACTTGTTATTTCACTTAGTATACAACACAATTTATAAATACATCTAGACAAGACTGGTACAGCAGTAAGTAAATCAGTCCAAGTTGTAGACAGCTACAATCGGGCCCATTGCAAATTTTGCTCTGCAAATAACATGCATAACTGTACAAAATTTCAACCTCACGTTGCAGTCTTTGCAAAGAGAAAGTCAACTAAAATTTCTTTGGGGAGAAGGAAAGAACATGAAATCTTGTTCTTATAACAAATTTCTTAACTCTTCAAAAAGGAGATTAAATCATATCCTTCAAGTTTTGTGCAGCAGTTATTTTAAAATAAGTTCTTAGAAGCATTTACGGTGTACAATACTTGGACCAGATTCATCATATTCTTGTTTAGAGATCCACATTTGCTGGAATGTAGAAAGAGAAGCTAAAATTGAACCGCCAATCCATACAGAATATTTCCTCTCAGGTGGAGCGATAATTTTTATCTTCATTGTGCTAGGAGCTAAGGCTGTAATTTCTTTTTGCATACGATCAGCAATACCAGGATACATTGTGGTACCACCAGATAGAACAGTGTTAGCATAGAGATCTTTACGAATGTCAACATCACATTTCATTATTGAATTGTAGGTTGTCTCATGAATACCACAAGACTCCATACCCAAGAAGGATGGCTGGAAGAGAGCTTCAGGACATCTGAATCTTTCATTACCAATTGTAATTACCTGACCATCAGGAAGCTCATAGGATTTCTCTAGAGAAGATGAAGATGCAGCAGTAGCCATCTCTTGTTCAAAGTCTAAGGCGACGTAACACAACTTTTCTTTTATATCTCGCACAATTTCTCTTTCAGCTACAAGGAAAAAAAAAATCTTATTTAGTAAACTACGCAAAGTTTTTATTATCTAAAAAAAGAGAAAGGGTACAAGACATACCTGTGGTAGTGAATGAATAGCCTCTTTCAGTCAAGATCTTCATGAGATAATCTGTCAAATCTCTACCAGCAAGATCAAGTCGAAGAATAGCATGTGGTAAAGCATAACCTTCATAGATTGGTACTGTATGAGAGACACCATCTCCAGAATCCAATACAATACCAGTGGTTCTACCAGAGGCATATAAGGACAGAACAGCTTGAATGGCCACATACATAGCTGGTGTGTTGAATGTTTCAAACATAATCTGTGTCATCTTTTCTCTGTTTGCCTTAGGATTTAAAGGAGCTTCTGTTAAGAGAACTGGATGTTCTTCAGGTGCAACTCTAAGTTCATTATAAAATGTATGATGCCAAATCTTTTCCATGTCATCCCAATTGGTAACAATACCATGTTCAATAGGATATTTCAAGGTAAGGATACCTCTCTTGCTTTGAGCTTCATCACCAACATAACTGTCTTTCTGACCCATTCCTACCATGACACCTTGATGTCGAGGCCTACCAACAATAGATGGGAATACAGCCCTTGGAGCATCATCTCCAGCAAAACCAGCTTTGCACATACCAGATCCATTATCTACAACAAGGGCGGCAACATCGTCATCGCACATTTTGGCAGTTGGTTATAGCCTAAAAATGAAATAGAAATTAAGATTAGTCATGAGAATTCAGGCAGTTTAAATTCATTTTATACCTTTTCATTTTAGTAAAAACAGAGGTCTGACCAGACCTCACATAGGGTCCTGTTTTTGTAAAAAATTCTATACGTATTTGTGAATCTAGATTGAAAATAAAGTTCTTTCAAACTCTTTGGCTAGGATCCTCTTTGTGAAAAATGTAATTTTGCAAAATAAAATTATAAATTAAGGTTTCATTTTAGAGAATGACAGTTCAGCTTTAAAGAACTAAACTCTCACATATGCATAGAAGCCTTTTATAAATTAGAAACCGAGTATCAGCTTTTTAGGAGAAATACATCAAAACACATCCGATCATTCAGGCAGTCTTCATTCCATTGAAGATTAGTTTGAGAATTTTAAAGATTTATCAAAAGATCCATTTTTAAAGCGAAAATTGTGAAGGGTCCTCTTTTAAGATATAGAATTTTGTGAAGGGTCCTTTAACAGACCCAGGTTTGCCTCTGGACAGACCCGTGAGAAATTACTTTTTTTTTAATCTAGAGTTCCTAATTAAGCCAAAAAAAAAAGTGTAAAAAATGTATGCACTAGACTTATTTCTTCTAAATACACAGTGGTTAAACTTCCACTATAAACAGCATCCTACAGCACAAATGGATGAATGAAATTTGGTATAGATAGACTGCTCATGGAACTTAATTTTTTTTTGGTTCCAAAATGTCTACAAGGGTATCTGCCTCAAAAAAAAAAAAAAAAAAAAAAAAAATTAACAAAATAAATGACCAAAACTGAATACAGAAACAATATTAACAGTAATTATGAGTAATAAAATTTAAAACTGGGAAAAGCTGTTTAGAGAAAAAAAATTGCAAGCATGCAAATTCCCCCCCCCCCCTTGGAACAGACAGATTTATCCAGTGTTACGTTTTATTTTAATTCTTGTTCTGGATTGTTAATATTGTTTCTGTGTTCCATTTTCGTCACATAGTGTTACATTTAATGTTTTTCTGGAAAAAGGTGCCCTCTGGTGGACATTTTGGAACTAAAATTTTTAAATTCTGCGAATACGCCTCATGTATCGGCTATACTAAATTTCGTTCACCCGTTTGCACTGCAAGACACTCTTTTCAGGGAATTTTAATTACAAGGATGAATCAAAACCTAGCTTTTTTATTAATCTTTGAAGTTTCATACTGCAACTTTCTTTTTTTTAAATGCTCTGTTAGAATACAGGGCATTCTAGTAAGTTTCTTTCCATTTTTCCCAGGCTTGAAATTAACAGTCTGTTCGGGACCATAAAAAGTATTCAATTGAATAGCAAGATACAAGTTGTAGTAGTCCACTTTTTTTTAAATTTAAAAATTACTCGTAAATCTAACAGAATAGTATACTATAATAATAGTAAGTGTATTTAATAATTGTCAATATCGCCTATTTCACATTTAATTCCACTTTCAGAACCTTTTTATTCATAATAGTAAATACACAACATAAAAAAACTTTATTAAAGCATAGATTTATATAAGAATTTATAATTCAGAAAAATTTTCATATTCCACTTGTAAAATATATAAACAGTTTACAAATTTTTAAAATACAATAGAATGGAAGATGAGATCAGTGAAATCTCAAAATTACTGGCCCTGCAGACCAGTCACTTTTTCTACCTATTTTTATTTACCCCATTAACCACCAAAACTAGAAATAATGATTTCTATCTAAATACAAACTCAAACAGTAACATTATTTTGATCATATATATAACAATTTAAAATAAAATTATGATTACCCCCACCACAGTTTTATTTGTACAACTTCAGAGGAACAAGAGTATACAATGAATACAAATAAATGTATAATGGAAATTTTCTTGAGGGAGCATGAAACAGCAAAAACTACAGATGGTTTCAAAGTAATCATTTTATTATGAATTTTAAAAAGTTATGTAAACTCATTGAAATATGAAACTTTCAAAAGTTGTTTTGAAAAATGTTTCAAGTCCGAAATTAGTTTTAAATATGAAAAATTTTCCAGGTTTTTTTTTTTTGGTAATACAAACATCTGCTATTTTCTTACTTAAAAACAATACTTTATATAAAATATTTACTCATGGTTAACCGTCAAATACAATTCACCAGCAGTTAATGGGTTAACAAGGCCAGTGTCTACCCTGTAGAAGTATGTTAAAGTGATAAATGTGCTTAAAGGAAAAAAAAAAAAAAAAAAAAATGCAGGAACAATTGCAGATTTATATTTTAATAAATAGGAGCACTATGCCCCCCCCCCCCTCAATGGCATTGGGATTAAGGACATCGACTGCACTGGTGTTCTAGATCTGTGCGGAATCACCTGTTATTGAGAACAAGTGGTCCTAGCCTGTATTAATTTCAGAAAAGGGTGGAAAACACCAAGGGATTTTTTTTTTTTCTTCTACAAAAAAATTTTAAATGACATCTTAGACACTTTCTAGTAGGAACTCGAAGACCCCCTTATAGGTGCCGTGGTACGAACACACAAAATAGTGCTTAACGACGGCGACCTAGAGAGGCAGCATTATGAGTATTCTTTTCTCCTGTTAGAGATTCTACAGGAACATAGAAAGTGCCGATTTCATTTAAAACTGCTCCAAAACTTCTCCACTTCAAAATTCACTTATAAAACTATCAAAATTAAAATCTTATTTATAGTCTTTGTCGTGTCAAATATTGCTATAAAATATTTAATTGAATGAGTTCTGTAATAAAATTATATTTGTATTGTTGCACAAGATCACTATTTTTAAGCTTCCCCACACCCCTCCCAAGATTGCTGCTATCAGCTCTTAGGCTTTTTAAGTGCAAGCCATTTTCACCCCCGATTACAAAGTTTCGCAGATAGATTATGAAATTTTTAAAAGCCTGTCGCAGACAGCTACAAAAACTTTCTGCCACTGAGTATATGTGTAACTTAATTCAGACATGCTATTAAAATAGCTATATTTCAGTTTCTCAAACTCATGCATTAATAAATACATAAGCAATGTAAGTGTATAATTTGTAAAATGGATGCAGTGTAGGAAGCAATTTTAAACACACATAATGGCCATTTGAAAGTCTAACAAAAGTTAGACTATCAAGTCTTTATTTTACATACAGGTCTCAAACTGCCAGTTTACATGTTTAGTTGCAGAAAAGGTTTGCACAAACAAAGCTTGTCATAGAAAGCATAAAAATTGTCACAAGGCGCTGCATTTTAAGAGCCTACAATACCTATTTGTTAACACAGCTAAAGCCCATGTTGCTCTACACAGAAATTTAATCCTCAATATATTATTTAAGACAGTCCCCCCCCTAAAAAAAGGGGGGTTGGGAGTATATACATTTAAGCTATAAAGTGCAGGAAGATTAATGAATTTGTAACTAAAATTCAAAAATTTTTCAAAATTAATCTAAACAATTTATTACTCTTCTGAATGGATAACTAAAATATATTCTGCACTGAGCAATTTTACGCTAGGTATTGTACATTTTGTATGGTTTTAGTCAATTATCCTCCCCCCCCCTTAATTTTATATTTGGTTTAATGATATAATTCAAACATATTTCGGCTTTTTTTTTTTGGAGGGGGGGGGGGCGCAGAAGCTAAGTTTGTATCAAATTTAAGCTTAAAGTACGAGTGCCGAAACAATATTTATGCATTTTTTAAAATAAGTTTTAGAGACCACAAAGCCTATACCCAAGTGTTTTAATACTTAAAAATAAAAATTCAAAAAATTGTAAAACCGAAAACAGTTGTCAATACGTTTTTAAACTTATTTATTGCTTCTGACTAAGTAATAATTTAAAGGGGAAGGGGGGGGGGGGGGGAGTCTTCCGCACACACACACAAAAACGGCCATCGCCCCCCCCCACACAGACTCTTAAAAAAAAAAAAAAAAAAAAAAAAAAGGGGTGGGGTGGGGTGGGGTGGGGGGATAGAAACTAAAGTTACCGCGGCGGGGAACCTATGCCTTATATATAAAATGCCGCAATTTAAACTTCCAATTACTTCCGGAAGAGTTGCTTTCTTAAAGCTTTTCAAAATGATGCAGCGGTCACGCCCATTCTGCCTTTCTATCCTTCAAAAATGCTCAGTTACTTTAGGCTACTGTGAATAGTCTTTAAATAATAGCACATAGTTACGAAATAAGCGACAAAATAACTTGTTCTGTTTGTCTTAAATATAGCTTTACCCAAAATAAACGTAAATAATAGAATACATAAAGTTATTCCATACTGACACCTACAACCGGCGGTAGTTTTAAATGAGTAAAAGCAATCAAGACAAGGAAGCTTACACGATGATCGCTACATACATTATTTGTACGCAAAAGCGACATTTTACTTGTAAGCTAAACAACTAAAAAAAATAGTCAATGACAAATATTCAGTAATTAACAAACAGAACTTGTCTGGTAAACATTAAAAATATGGTCCGAAATATTGCAAAGATTTATATTATGACAAATATAAATACCGTCGAACCTCGTCAACGTGAATCTCAAACAAGATAAAAAAAAAAAAAAAAAAGAATTTGCTCATGTTATCACGCTATCAACAATTCAGAAATTACCTTCTTGACAGGGGTTGTGGAAAGAGTTCATGTTAAAAGTAACTCACGTTAACGACGTTCGACAGTACTGTCATCAATGTAATACACTTAGAAATATAAAATACAGTTCACTAACATACAACTTTCAGATAAAAATACAATTAACACAATTTAAAAATTTTAAACTACTAACAGATAAAGAGGAATAATAAAAATTTAGATAAAGTAGCTTATATTTTTAATGACTGAACAGTTATAAGAAAGGATATAAAAAAACACTTTAGAATTAATTAGTTTAACTATATTTGGGCATACAGCCGATGCACACGCCCCATTAAAATTTAAAAGGGCCTTAATTATAACGAAAAATTAAAAGATTTGAATTAATTTTTTAAGATTAAATTATAATGAATAACAAAAAAACCGTATATTAATTTGAAACAAGCTCACCCGATTACTCAGAAAATATTATCCAAAATACTGCAAAATTGTACAATTTTTTTCAAGGTAGAACGTTAACTTACACAAGCAAAAGATATTCCACAGATTCAAACAGCAACGGCTACGAGCAAACTGTGATCTCTAGAAAGGAGAAGCCGGCTTTTATGGCACGTGTACGTTGGCAAATTTGGCATCTCGCTCTTGACCATATATGGTATGGCTTTGCAGCCACCTTTCCAACATCAGCTACGGTGGAGATCAGTGATTGGTTGAATTCTCTCAATATTCACAAACGGCCTGTGCTTTTCTACCAATCAAAACTTCTATGTTCAGTTTATGACCATATATGGAAACAGCGAAGCTGACCCGGAATCGCACGTCTGGAACGGAGAGAACAAAACGGAAATATGATGGAAATCATTTCGATGATGAACTTTATCGCCAGTTTGGCGAAGTTGGTTGACGATATTTTTGATCTGTCAAATATAGATGAGCATGAGGTGTTGCTTTCATTATAAATTATGTTTTAATTAACTGCTCTGTTTTATTTAAATTAATCTATCATAATATTGGCACTTTTTCGGATAATTATTGAATCTATTGTATAAAAAAATATTTTCTGGCGATTTACATTTCAGAACCGCGTATCAATAATGAAATTATATGTACCAAAACATGTAATTGTATATTGAGCTATAAAATAACACTTCTTTTCTTACCAAATACACATTTAGTAACCAATTCAAAGCTCTTTTCTTTTTTCCCTTACTGTTGGACATTCTATTGTTTTGTTATTTTTTAAAATTGCAAACGATTAACAGGTTACAGAAGTTTTCTGACTTATTAAAATAAACATTATAAATTGAAATTTTGATAGTGGGCACTAATCCTTTACTTTGTTCTTGTTAATGTAATGGTGTTGAATTTTAAACAAATGTATAATTACTTTTGAAAAAGTAATTAGTGCTCACAAATTTGTTTGCATTCTGATCATGATCATAAAGTTTATTTCTGTAACTAGATGTAGAAAAAAGTTAAGCTGTTTTAGGATTTATATTCTTAGTCACTATACAATAAATATTTAACACGTTGTAGTCAGAAAAAAATTGTCAAAGGGTATTCAAGCTTTAGTACGTAATATTGAGTATTAAAAATTAGGATAATCCCAAAAATTTCCGAGTTGGGGGGGGGGGGGGGAGGGGGGTGAACCCCCAAAATCCTTCCTCTGTTACGGACCTTGCACGTTTCTACAGTATTTTTCATCTACATATTATTATTTGGTATATTAGTATCCTAGTGTTTCATGACTATTCTTTCATGAATGAATGAGAATACATATTAATAAAGAAAATTACTTGATCAGTTAATGAACCCTTTTATTCTCTACAAGAAATTTCTTTTCCAAGATTGAATAATCTATGTAAGATAATTAATTATCAATAAAGAGATGTATAGGGTTATAAAAATATTGATAATACTCTATTGCAAAACAAATCCATTTTATGGTAACAATAATCCTGCATCAGTCATAAATTATGAAACACTTTCCCATATTATAGGATATCGTTATAATAAAAGTGCGAGTGAATCAGAGAATGACTGTGGATGAATGTTATTATATAAAACAAGAAACTAGAATCTTGTATCATTTAAATTATGAAACACTTTTCCTTATAAGTTTGTATAAAAAGAAAAAAAGTATGAATGATTGAGTGAATGTTATTTAATAAATTAAAAACATGTACCACCGATAAATTGTGACACACTTTCCCATATTCGCTGATAAATTGACCGTTGGGGAAGAAACTAATAAAATATATAGGAAACAAATTTCAATACTTTTATTTTAACTCTTTAAGGTTCACTACTTAATTTATTTTAAAGATTAAATTTTAAAAATGCTAATTTAATAAACTAACTAATTTTAAAAATGGCTTTTAGACACATAGCTGATCATAAATATTTAAAAAATAAAAAAATAGCATTGTTCCTTTTCGAGAAATTTTCGGTTTGAAGCATCTGTAAGTAAACCTTATTAAATTCAAATAATATTTAATAAATAAATCACTTTATAAGTAAACATTATCGACAACAAAAACTCGTAAAAGTTGCATAGATCCCAACATTTCAATTTATTCCGGAGTATTTTAACCCTTTGCGGCGCAAGGTAATTCAGATCATTTAAATTATACTGCCACCGGAATTTACTAACATAATTAAAATAGAAGAAATGTTAAATTTTCAAGTTAAAAAAAGGGCCTTTTCTGCTATGTTAAAAATGTAAATTTTTGCTAAAAAATTTCCGGGATGAGTTTTTGCACTTGAGAATTAAAATTAGGTGTTCCATCAGCGGGAACACTGCAACTGAAAGGGTTAAAGCAGAATTTAGAATATTGTGTCGATGTAGGACACATTATTTTGAATGTCCACTTTTTCACAAATTTCTTCTTACTGTCCCTGCCCTTTTTACCATAAAGTAATAACAATGCGGTAGATTAAAAAAAATAAAAATAGTTTATTGCAGAATATTTTTGTTTTATAAATTATTAAGTTAATTTACTTATTCCAATATCTCTACTTTGGCACGTTACAATAATTTCTCTTCTCGTCAAATTAATAAAATTAGCTGGTATTAACAATGAGAAATGTGCTTAATGGCTTTTAAAAAAATAACGATGTTGCGTTCGATCCAAATCACTCAGTTTCGTTTTGGATATTTAAATTACTTTTTTGTGTTATGAGAATTATTATCAGTGGACGAGAAATACAGTAAAACCTCTCTAAGTTGGACACCTACGGTTCCAAGAAAAAGTGTCCAACTTAGAGAGGTGTCCAACTTATAGAGGTTAGACATAATGTTAATGGATACATTCCGTTCCGAGAAAAAGCGCCCAACTTAGAGGGGTGTCCAACTTGAGAGGTTTCACTGTACAATAACACTTAGTTTCAAATATTTTTCTGCATCATTTTTATGTCCACTTAAATACAAATAATATTT
Organism: Salticus scenicus; assembly: GCA_963930645.1. Lineage (NCBI taxonomy): Eukaryota > Metazoa > Arthropoda > Arachnida > Araneae > Salticidae > Salticus > Salticus scenicus. The sequence continues at coordinate 205,829,042 of OZ005648.1, forward strand.
TATACATTCAAGTTAGCTTCAAGATCACATATAAGAGAGAGAAGAGTCTATCTAATAATTTATATTCTAAAGTTCCAATTTCCGTAGAAAATGGTGAGATAACGCTATTTGCCATGTTGCTGCAACGGGTTAAACCTTTTCCCTGCACCAACTGTGCTATTGCTGTAAAAGTAGTTTTACAGTCAAATTGGAAAGAAAGGGGCAATCTGTTCCCGTCCATTTATCAATAATTTTTAATTGGAAATTAAAAATTGTTGATAAATGGACGAATTAGAATTATCTCTACTAGTAATCAAATTTCCTGAGTGTATGTTTGCTATTAAGTTTTCTCATAGAAAGGGATGATATAATTCTGACAAAATTTGTACACAGATCTTTACAAGATCTGATCCTGTACATAGACCAGACCTGTCCAACCTAAAATACTTGGTGGGCCGCACTGGGAATCTATTTTATACAAGCGGGCCGCACCATATTTATATATGTATATGTGTACTTATGTTTGTGAGTGTGTCATGTATATATATATAACCTTTTTCGTGGGAGGGCAGGGTGAATTTTCGGAACAGAATACATAAATTTAAATTATTCTCATTCTCAAATTAACAGTAGTATGATAAAAAAAAAAAAATAATAATGGCGTATACACTAAGAACTATAATAAAAAAAAATGACTAATATTTCTTTACAACAGTGTGATTCTTTAGGTATCATAATTGTTGAAAGGTATTTTCACTTCGAAATGTCTGAACGGATTTATTAATTTTCAATGTGTTAAACAAAGTTATCAAACTTAAATATCGATAGTCTCCTCGCGGGCAGCAGTAAACTACTCGGCGGGCCACATGCCGCTCGGGGGCCGCGGGTTGGTCACAACACAACTGACATAGACCTATTTTCGATTTTGTTTTTGAGTTGTTTTACTTTTTTCAAAATCTGGGAGAAATGACGTCATTAATAGAAGCTAATATATATTACATGCGAAAAATTATAGTGAAAGGAACATGTTGTGGGAAATTGGCGTCATCATATTTAATTTCAAATTTTTATCAAATCTGTGAAAAATAGCGGTATAGTTAGAGGCAAAAAAAATTTACAAGTGAAAAATGAACGTATGAAACATTTTTTAGAACTGGCGTCAAATTAAAAGAATGCATTTTTTTTTGCATTTATTTATTTTTTAAAAGATATGCATAACTGAAACATTAGCGATAATAAATAACTTATTTTGACTATCAATATTTTTATTTTAAGTAAGCAATAAGGGAGTCGGAGTTTTTTTTTGTAACACATCAGGTTGAGGGAACCAGAAAGTATGAGTTTACACGATTAGATTTTTCGTGGGACGCGAACAGGCTGGTGGTGTCTGCTGAGGAGAAGTTGCTGCAGACACCTGCGAACAGGGTCAATAGTTATAATATTTTCACGGAATGCAAATAGCCTGGTAATGTTCATCACAATCAAAAATATTTAAAATAACATATTAGATTGAAGGCCTCGCAGGCGCTCACATATTATAGATTTAAAACTAAATACAAATACGTGAGCTAATAAGCTAATTACTTTCGCTTTTAAACGTTTAAAATGGATCTTTAAAGTAATCACAGTAGATTATCTAAAATGACATGAGAAATTTCTTATTAATCTGAAATTAAATCTTTTCATCTGACTTTTTAGTAGTATTTGATTAAAAATACTTTCAATATTAAATAATCCTAATAAATATGCGTGCTCTTTCATACAATATTCTCCCAAAATAGATAAAGTTATTCTCTGTTAATAAAATAGTTTCAGATGGAAAATTGCAATCCTTGAATGATATCTGTGGCGTAATTAAGCTGTGCAGAGCCCAGAGCAATATGTGGCGATCCTATACAAAACTCTTGCTATATAGTTAAGCTGGGCTTGTCGCTTTGAGATTATTTTTTATACACTATGGTTTATTAGGCCAGGACCTGCACCTTAAAGTGAATTCTATATCACTACTAAAACACTTGAACAGGAACTCAAACCTGGCACCAGGCAATGAAGACCATAAATCCCGCCAGCAGATGGGCATTGTGTGGAAGAGAGGAGCTCCATCCCTCCTTTCAGTACCGGGGACAAGAAAAAAAAAAAAAAAAAATAGACTTGGCAAAATTAGAAAGCTATGTGGCATACTAGTAAAACAGTTTTTTTTCCCCCTTTTTAAATTTCTTTTTAAGAAAATGCTTAGAAGAGACACTAAATAAGTCGGGAAAAAATTGTAAATAAGCAAAACTTTTATTCGAAAATTTCTATAGAAAAGCTTTATATAAATTGGTAAACAGCCAAAATAAGTTGATTCATAGCTAAGGAACTCCCAAATTATACATATTTGGTAAAACTCTTTTCCACTACATTTTTTTTTTTTTTTTTTTAACTTTCTGCTACCCATAAGGTAGAGAAAGTATTGTTTTTGAGTCAAATTTTCGAAATTGAGTTTTTATTATATTTACATGTTTTGAGGTCCCCAAGTATCATGTTTTTAGCGGTTGGTCTGTGTGTGTGTCTGTCTGTTACCAGCATATCTCAAAAACAAATTATAGCAGAAAGTTCAAACTTAGTATTCTAAATGTGTATCATATAGGGATGGTACACTAAGCTGTTTGTTGAGATAAAAAAAATGGTTCGTGTACAGGTACACCCAAGAGAATTCAAATATATTGCGTCTATGAGAGAAAGTGCAGGTATAGTAGAGTTTAACCTTAACGTCTATAGACTGCACTAAACCAAATGAAACGAATATATATTTTTTATACGCATAAAAACATGCCTCATGTAGAACATGGTATAGAAATCATCCACTGTTTGTTTACAGGGCTACACAAAAGAAATAGATTATAATGTGACAATACTTGAAAATTGATGCAAGTGTATTTCAGGTTGTGCCGTGTGTTATAAATGTAGGATTATATTTATGTGCACCATGTGATGTGTACATAACTTTCAGAAGATATGTAAGGCTGCCAATATTTAAGCCATAACATTCTTTTTTATTTGTTAGTGGAAGTGCTTTACTTTAATATACTATATCATATAATATTTTACCATGTCCAGGAAAACTGCTCAGGAAATGAAATGAATTCCTCGAAGCCATATGGTAAATAATGTATTTTTTTTTAAACTAAATATTCATCGATTGGTTTCTTGTATATTTACACGTTTTGAGGCTTAATGAATACCGAAGTCAAGTTCTATAGTTTGATCTTTGCCTGTGTCTGTTAGAGTAAATTAAAAATAAACAATTTCAAGCGATCCAAATGATGTATTTTGAAGTGAATACATTTGTTACTAGAAAATTTTGTTTAAGACTGATAAGTTTCAAGGAATGATGCGTGTGAAAGTTGTCTGAATAATTTTAAATGAACTTTTGAACTTAATAACAGATTTGAATTCTCTATAAATGTAGGTACAATAATGAAACGGGGGGTTGAAGGGGGCGGCAGCCCCCCTCACACAGAATTATTTGTCAAATAAAGCTGTTCCGAAATCTAAGTTGAATTGTTTTAACATAGGTTTGCATAACAGTACTCGTTATCTTAACCCTTAATATCCAATCCATACTTATAGTATTAAATTTCAGGGTAAGAGAAAGTCGTGTGAGTGATACACCAAATTATTTTTAATCACTTTGCAGTAGTACACAGGAACTTATTTACGGATTAGGGGGGCTCTGGTGCTCTCAATTATGGCGGACACCCCCTCCCGCCTCCCGCATTATCAACTTGAGAATGGTTAAAGAAACTTAAAGTATATGCTATAATAAAAATGCGGTAAAAGTAAAATAACCTACGTATATACATACTTCCAACCCTCAAATCCCTAATATTTCAAATTCAGAGAACCAAGGCAGGATCAGATTTTAAAATCTTGAAATCTCATCCAAATGGAAATTGTAAGCAAAAACGTTTCACTTTAAATATTCCTTTTATATATAGGGTGTCCCAAAATTACAGCGATGCACTTTAAGAGGATATAGGGCACTTCATAAGGATTCGCAATTGCGTAGGAACTCATGTCCACAAATGTCTTAAAGTTTGTCCCTATAATTTTGGAACACCCTGTATATCCTTAAATTTCAATGACTGATTATCAATATATATATATATATATATATATATATACAATAACGGTTTGAAAGAAGTAATACAGTAACAATTATAAAGTTCTGGTGTTAATTAAACGCATATTTCATTTTAGCATTTTCAAAAATAAATAAATAGATGATAGATGGATAGATAAAATAAAACCAAATCTAGAATTAATATATATATGTAATATTTTCTCCATCTAAATCAGTTTTACTAACTCCCTATCAAGGGGAAAAAAAAAAAAATTGCTACAGAACTCCCAGAAACACACACTCACCTACAAGAAAAGAAAGAAAAAATAATAATAATAAGGTTATGATTATTACTAAGAATGACTACTAAAGTTACACTGACTAGTAACTTTGGTCGAAAACTTACATTTCAAAAGAAATGTATTTATATATATTTCATATTATGCAGAGAAAAAAAAAATTAAAAAATGACAAAGATATTTAAGTTTCCCTTTCAGCAGCGGGCCCAAATCAAGCATATAACCTTGAATGCCCCATCGTAAATCAGTCCCTGAGAGCAGTAATTATATTTAGCCATCTAAAAACATAACATCAGATACAATTGATAAAAGCATCTTGGAGATGCAAAAGAGACAGACACTTCAGGAAATGAATGAAGACATAGTAAGTTAAAAAGATATTATCTAATTTGAGGCATTAAAAAGCTGCCTATATACTCTATAGTTCCATTAATTCAACATTGAGCATTTTTCTTTCTTTCTTTTCTTTTTTTCTTCTTCTTCTTCTTTTACTTTCATTTTTTAAAATAAAAATTTAGTTATTAATCTTAATCCTTTGGTATATAATTTAAGTGTCTAATGAAACACTTTTCTTACAGACACAGTCATGAACAAGTGAAGGCCCGCCTCGAATTTTGGCATTTTTGTCGAATTAATACTTACTTTATTCAAAGTTTTGTAAGTATTAATTTAAAACGCCAGTTCTGTGCAGTGTTGCCAGATTGCGCAACGTTTTCATTCAACAGTCACCAATAATTTTGAGAAGTGATATTTAATGTACATAAACGACGATTAATCGTCTATAATGTGTATCAAACAGCACTTCTCAAAATTATTGGTGACTATTAAATAAAAAAGTCGCGCAATCTGGCAACACTGGTTCTGTGGTGCTTTCTTATTAATTTTTGTCAAATATCTAAAGTAATGTTTGATAGAAATCGATCTGACAGATTGTCACAGCGAAAATTAGTTGTCACTGTTAAACCGCACTCAACAAAGATGCTCGCACGAAATGATAATTAAAATACGAAATATTGTCCTTTTTAATTCATTCTTTAAAGTAATTCTTATTTCCAATTTAGGGGGAGGGGGTAATAAAGGAAAGAACTAACGTTCAGAAATAACACGCACCTATATATATACAGTCGAACCTCGTTAATGTGAACACTGTTAACATGAATTACTTTTAACATGAACTATTTACACAATCCCCGTTAAATTGAAGATTAGTTTAGTTATATGAAGATTAGTTACTGATAGCATGAACTATTGATAACATGAACAATTTTTTTTATCCCCCTTGAGATTCACGTTAACGAGGTTCGACTGTACATAAATTTCAACCTTTATCAATCCACTGCAAGATGAAGGCTTATCCTAGGTGATTCCAATCTGCCCAATTCACAATTTAAAATTACACAGTCCACTAAATTCATAATTTAAATTCCACGGTCCACTAATATGATTCATTAAGAAACGTAATTTTTTCTAGAATGATGTTTTTAGAATGCCCATTTTATAAGTAGGAAGTAATCCTATGTAGTAAAAAAGATTCCAAATGCTTATTTTATCATAAGAAAAATCTAAATACATATTTAACTACAAGAATGACGCTTAAAGGTCGTTTGGTTATAACAAAAACCATTATATGGGGTAAAAATGAACACCTCTTTTATTGTTACCGTATTATAAGAAACTCGGTTGAAAGGTCTTGCTACAGTAATAAATTTCTATTTGCATATATAAAACTGTATTAATTTTTATTTTTATTTTATTTATTTATTTATTTATTAGGGGGGGGGGGGGGGTGTCATCATTTTTGTGAAAACCAATGATTAAGCATTTGGGGGAATTGGAAGTCGATCTCACTGACAGCACTCAGACAATTTCGGTAAAAACTAAAGATATTGTGTATTTATATGCATCGAAATCTATCTGACAAGTAGCCATAACGAAAAATCCGCGGTCCACAGAAAGTGCGAGGGGAAGGGGGGGTCGCTATTTTGATGAAAACCAAGGATAAAAAGTTTTGAGGGATTAGAAATCGATCTGACTGGCTGCACTTTGCAAGAAAATTACACTGGTGACTCGCTCGTCATCAAGAGGGAAAATAACGGAAAGTAAACAACTTCGATTATTTTAACAACAACAACAAATAAAAAATAAATAAATAAAAAATATTAGAATTACTTTTTTGTGTGTGTGTGTGTGTGTGTGTGTGTGCATGCGCGCGCGCGGGCATGGAAATCATTCTGAAAATTTTTACTTCCTGGAAAATAAGCTTTTACTGGCAACCTTGTAATATGCATGTTGTTAAATATAATTTTCATTAGATTCTAATAAGATTATTAAAATGTAATGAAAATTGTGTATATTTTTACACACATTTGAAATTGTTGAAAAATTCGAATAATATGATAAATTTAGAAAAATTCTAGCTAAGTACCAAAAGCAGATAAGAAATTCAAAGCAATTACTATGTCTGACACTTATAATTCAAATTTTTGTGATACAAGTTTTAAAAAACATTCCATTTATTTTCTCTCTCGTCCAGAAAATCTTATAGTTAAAATAAACATCAGTATAATTTCTAATAAAACATTAAAAAATACAAGTGTCTTGATTTTTCTACGAAGCATCAAAATTTTGTCACGGACCACGGATCACCAGTTGGCATGGCAACCAATGCTCTGGATGGACGATAACCTCCTCCCTACCCCTCAACAAAAGATGAAAAAAGAAAGAAAAATAAAATAAAATAAAATACAAATATGGAAATAAACTTCCTTTACCCCCAAGACTCTTATACAGAAAACTACTTTGCATGTACCTGACACAAGGTCTAGCCGAAGCAAATTTTGAATACTTTATCAAATGATTTAAACAGACTCAAATTGCAGGTAAAATGGTAAAAATGACTTCTGTTTGATTTAAAACATAGGTAAAAATACATTTCTGGTTATCCACTCACTCAGAAGCTTGTAGTAGTCGTTTACTATGGCAGCGACAGCTATCTTTGAATGCAAATACGATGACTTATAACATTTTTGGAACAACTTATATCTGCATTCATCGGGTTGCCCATAAACGGATAAAAGCTTCAGTTAGCGTGATTCATCCGGAAGCGAGAAGCGCGGATTTGTAAGAAATACTATATTATTAGCTGAAGAGAATTTATTTTGAATTAATATTTATAATGCGCATTCAGTTCCACAAATACGGCCTTTAAGCCTTGTAATACTTCTGAAACTGGTGTTAGGTAGTGTTTTTATTTCTATGTATTTATTTTCCATCGCATTATAATCACATTTCTAAAAGGTAATGATAATATTCTAGTGGTCGATAAGTATACTGCTCATTAACCTTTAACTAAGAAATTTACTTTCTCTCACCTATGTATGGCATAAAAAGTATTGTATTTTGTTTTGGGGTCGAATTTTTCAAACAGAGTTTTTGCTATATTTGCACGTTTCGAGGTCTCCTGAATCCAAAAAATTCCCAGCTTTTTAGTGGTCGGTCTGTGGTCTATTATATATATATAAAACAAGAAATCCAAACTTGATATTCTAAATCTCTGTGTCATAATAAACTTTTTATTTAAATCTGACAAAGAGTTCGTGTTCAAGGGCATGCAAAAGATTTTAAATATAAAGCGTCCATCAGAGAAATTTTTCATTGGTGCATTTTAACAGATTAAAACTGCACTAAACAAAATAAAATAAACATATTTTTCTTATAAGCACATAAGCATGTTTCATATGGAATATGGTATGAAACGTATTCACCATTCATATTACAGGGCCATACAACAGAACTCTGACTTATTAGGAAACGTTCCTCGACATGCATTTTTTCTCTTATTGTACTAAAAATACTGTTTTGGTGTTCAATTTTTCGATGTTGAGTTTCTTCAATAATTATGTATTTTGAGGCTCCCTGGATACGGATATCAAGTTTTTAGCGGTTGGTCTTTGTATCTGTTATTAGCATGACTCAAAAACAAATAGATAAAGGAAGTTTAAATCAGATATTTTAAAGATCGTATTATGTGAATGATACTTGAAATTTTTCACTGAGTAATATTAATAAATTTCAAATATGCTTAATTTTTTTAAATAATTTGAAATGAACTTTTAAATTTTGTAATACTCTTAAACGGCTTAATAATGTAAGAATAATACTGAAAGAAGGAGTTGGTGTGTGTGTGGGGGGGGGGGGGGGGATACCCTTAGGACTGGAGTTACATGAACAAGTTACCTTCAATTTATCTTCACACAGAAATTACGCCCAGCTAGATAAGAAAGACACTTTGAGTGCCACACCAAATTATTAATGATAATAATAATAATAATAATAATAATAATAAAGACCATCGAGTGAATAGTTTCTAAAATAAACCATATTTTTTTAATTTGGAATGGAGATTATTTTTAACCAATGATTGAGAGATTTAAAAATAATTGTAATAATCAACCAGGCGCATCGCTTATTCTCCCCCCCCCCCCCCACCACCACCACCCATTTCCCCTCAGAGTGTAAATTTTCATTATGAATATATTTCACAAGAACTTTTAAAACAAGTGGTTCAATCATGTCTGAAAAAATTTAAAAACATAATTATCGATTTTTTTTTTTTTTTTTTTTTTAATTAAGTAAATAAAATGTATTTCCTAAGATGCTCTCTGTAAGAAATTTTCAGATTAAATGAATTATACATTGAACTAGAAAATGTAGAAAAAAAATTGTAAGGGCCATAACATACTAGTTTTAATCAGTATATATATATTATATTCCAGAAAGAAAAAAAAAAAAAAAAAGCTTTACATAATTTTGCACTTTAGTAAATTTATTGCATTACAGATACCTTCTTCTTCTTCTTTTTTTTTTTTTTAAGTATCAAATTCTAGATAATCAAACAACAAAAAGGCGCCGTTCATTCTTTTTGATATTTTTATGCTTCCGAATATACGCCCCTGCATTGAAAAAGTCTGCTTATCTATTGTGAAATTTTTTGGCTGATAATTTTGTGGAACGTAATAATTCTTAGTGGATCTTATCAGTGACCTTGAAAAGAAATGAGATAAGTTAAATTCGGATTGATTAGAAAGTTTTTTTTTTTCTCCCTAGATAATTTTTTCTCGTTTAAGAAGAGATTCAAATTCGGTAAAATATTGTAATTATTTAAATTGAAATTGGTATTAAAATTGTTTTCTATTCAACCAGATGTTTCATTAAAATGAAGACTGAAACTAAGTATGTATATATGTTTTCAAATAGGTTATCGTGAAACAGCAGATTTTCAGATTTAAAACAGTACGTTCCGTCTTTTGGTGTTCCTCTAAGAGGTTACTTTTTTTTTTTTTTTTTTTTTTTTAACAAAAGGTTTTTACAAATTCATGTTAAAAGCGTTTAAAATATTTTCACAGCAATCGGTTCAGTAAATGATAATACTATACTATATATAAGCCTGCACGAACATGCATAATACCTCCTTTTCAAATGATGTATTGTTTTGGAGGAACACCTAAAGGCCGGGTGGAGTGGAATCGTTGCACCCTGCATACAGGACATTGGTCGCAAAGCGATTAAATGGAATATAAATACATATTTTACTAAAGACTAAACACTTTCTTTCTTTTTTTTTTTTTTTTTTTTTTTACAATAAACTAAACAATTTGCAATTTAATTTGAAAACATAAAACTTCACCTATTACATAATATACTTAAAGGTCAAAATTATGAACCCCCATCAGTGGTCGACAAATTCTACCCTCAAGGGTAGTAGGCAGAAAGATTCCGAATAGAACCCACGTTCGTGTTCGTCCACATATACTACGTTAGGAGTTTTTCGTTGTTTTTTATTGAAACTTGGGTGAATACAGGCTACGATTCCTTAGGAAGACAACCTCCTCCCCAAAGAGAATCCCGTTTTTTTTCCTCCTAAAAAATAAAAAAAATAAAAATAAATTAATAAATAAATGTATCGCACCTGAATTTTTTGGCGTATTTTATAAAATCTCTTGTTTGGTGGCAACCCTTGTTTTCATTTAAAAAAAAAAAAAATTTCCTATAAAAAAAAAGAAAGAAAAAGAAAAGAGGGAGAAAGAGAATAAATTCCAAATAAATATCTGCATGCTTGAATGGTCTTTCAAGGTTTTCTGAATTTGTTCTTGAAAATAGAGGAACAAAAAGGATGAATAGATTAAATGTTTGTCTTCCTCTAAATCGGGTACAATACCTTTCTCAATTTGTCGAGCGGGAATGTCGCAGAAACCTCCCAACTGATTTATTTTCTCCCATTTTTAACCTAACTGGGCCACGGTCAGTAGCTCTCAATCCTGCAAAAAACACAGTGATTGACCGATTTATTAAAAATATTTTTTCTCACCTGAAGAAGCTCATGCTAGCTCAAAGAGTCTACGGTCGTTGCTCTTAGCAACCAGAGAAGCCGGTTGTCACGTGACCTCGTGCAGGTGTTCTTTTGATCTTGGGGAGGGAAAAATAAGCAGTGGTCTTCAGCATCAATAACAACAACTGTAAGTTGTTCGATTTACCTCGATATTTTGAAATTTTTTTGATTTACTCTTCGACTACCAAAATATCTATTGCTAATGCGCAATACATCTTTGCCTAGATAAATAAATAATATTAATCGAATATTCATTTGCGCATCAAGCACGCTATTTCCATATTGTGACAGTAGCGCAGTGTAGTGTGACTAATTGCTGATTCATTCATAAAAATAGTTTCATTTAAAAATTTAACCCCGAGAAAAAGTAAGTAAATAAATAAATACAAATCGAAGGCATTTCTAAAGCATGCTTCCCGTCCTAATAACACAACATTTCATTCATTAGCATGACATCCATATCTATACTTTATCCTCTTTCCTTTAACCATGTGTCGTGTGTATATTATTTAAATTTCATTCATAAAGCATGCTAGAAATTCATTTACATTTCAAACGTGATATTTCACGTAGATGCGTTGGAAAATCAAAATACTTGGGATATTATACGAAATTTTGAGAGCATCATTATCCAACTGCACTTAATAATTCTGTTTATTTTATTTTATTTATTTATTTTTTCAGTGAACGAGTGAACAGCCCTGTCTCTGTGCAGTAAACACTTCGAAGTGGGGTTGTTGCTGCTAAAGTCTATGGATGATTTATTTATGTAGTATTAATAGTGAAACTTGTTGATCCATTATATTAAGGAATTCTTTGTAATATAAATTCTGTAATTTGAAACAGTTGATATATTTCCAAATACAGATGGTTAAAATGAAACGTCAAGTATGTATTATACCTATCATGAAACCGTGTATTACGTTTAAAAGAAAATTTAGGAAGGGAAGGGAGATAAGCAATTCTCAACACATGCAAAAGTTTCATCCTGATCAACTGTTATTAATATAAAGATTTTTTTCTCACTTTCTTTCTTTTTTTAAATTATTCTTTTACAATTATTGGTATAAAAAATAATGATAATCTTCACTGAGTACATTTATACAAAAATATATCCCATGCTGTCTTATTAAAAACTATGATAAAACGGCACGGCAGCCAGTGGCGGATCCAGAACTTAACTTTTTTTTTTTTTGGGGGGGGGGGCTAAGACTTTTCAAAATGTTATTCCATACCAATAAAAATTATACAATTGCAATATTCAATTGTGAATGTCAGTGTTTTGGGGGGGGGGGCTTCAGCCCCCTAGCCCCCCCTTAAATCCGCCACTGACGGAAGCGTTATTTGTTAAGCGATATGCACCAAAAGTTTATAGTGTAACAAAGGATTTTTCCCTGCCTCATTTGTTATGTTGCAATGAAAGTAGTTTTACAGGCAAACTGAAAATAAAAAGGCAGTTCATTTATTTTCCGTGAGGTCAGCTTCAGCGGTAAACTTGGCCATTTAGTGACCAAATTTGGCGAAAAATAGTAGTTTATGGTTCCTGAAGTTTCGAAGCTCTCTGACGCATAGCAGCCGAGATCTAGAACTTTCCATGGAATTCTCTATAGAATTACCGCCATGCTTCATAGCCAAAAAATATAAATAGGAGTTAGTTGACTTCTGCGAGAGAGTTCGTAAAGTCACTGCGATTCAGAGCTGTTAAGAAACCTATTCTGATCGATTGCACTTTGGGTGGTTGTGCTAGCAAATGAACTTAATTCGTGAGCTAGCGATGACTTCTGCTCTGGAGTATTTGACGTTATTTGCTTCACTCCTGTAAACCAAGTGACTGTTTTCTTGGACTGTTCCAGAATATTCGTCGGATAGTGACTTTACTTGTACGAGTGCCAGTTTGATTGGACTGCTACCAGAATATTCAATGAAATGACAGTACTATTGGTCTGTTTCGAGAATATTCGTTGTAGTCACGGTTTTGTTGTACTGATTCGAGAAATTATATTGAATAAAGAGCATTCCTAGTTTAGAATCTACATGTTTCTTTACGAGCTACTTTCTCACACAAGAAAGTCAACAAGCTTTTTTCGTAACAATAGTCATTAATTCATATCAAGGTAGAATTAAGTGTAACTTTTTATGAAATTCTGAGCGTTGGTCTCGAGCTAGAGTCGACAAAAAATTGTGTCACATACATATATAGAAGAAAGTAATAATGCACATTTGAGATTTCATTTAGTTCCAATCAGTAGCAAGAGGCATAGCTATTTGTTTCAAGTATTTTCAATTTCATTATGTCCACCATGTGTTTTCTTATGTGATAGGAAAGGGATACTTTACCTAGTGGCCGGCAGCCTAATCTAATGTTATTCTACGGAGAAATGTGTTTTCAAAATTGTTCATTACCTAATGTATGTTTTTAAATTTTGTTTTTACGTATAGACGATTCACAGCCGTTAAACTGATTCTCGTTTTCCAAAAACCAATTTATAATTTTTTTAATATTTCACTTTGGAGTAATAAAGTAAAAAAAAAAAAAAAAAAAAAAATCTTAGTTAATTTTTAGCACTCCAGACCTTTAAAATGGAGGATTAAATAAATAAATAAATAAATAATTGATTTCTGGAGGAAAAAAAAAAAAAAGGAATAAATTTAATGGTTGTAAATTTTCTAAATGTGAAAACGAAAATTTAATTTAAAAAATACATTAGGCAATGAATGTTTTTGAAAACAAATTTCTCCGTAGAATTTCATGGGATTAAGCTGTACGTAATCTCGCATACAGTTATGAGTGATGGGATTGGATGAATGATTCCAAGGGTTTTTTTTTTTTTTTTCTTTTTTTTTTTTACAGTTATTCATTACCTTAAAAAAAAAAAAAAAAAAAAAAAAAAAAAAACGTTTTAACATTTCAAAAATTTACAACAGTTAAACTAGTAAATTTAATTTACTAATTTAACTGTTTTAGAGTTCTTTTAAATTTATTATTACGTTTTAACTTTCTAATATTTTATTTTTCAGTTAAATAACTCAGAGCACATTTTTAATATTTTTTAGCTAGAAAATAAATTATTAAATGTGTAAAAATTCAATTTTTTTCAAGACGGGTACTAATTGAACGATGTGAATTTTCTGAATGTGAAAAGGAATAATAATAATAATAATAATAATAATAATAATAAAGATTAGGTAATGAGTAGTTATGGAAACAAATTTGCCCGTAGGACTTTGGATGGACATGGACTTTGAATGTCGGCAGATTAGATATTGTACGCTTTTAGAATACACTGACAAACGGGTGTAAGATGAAAAGGAATAAGGAACTTTTGTAAATTAAAATAGTATTGCAAAAATAAAATTGCATGTTTCATATCGAAATAATTTGAAAGGTTAAAAAATCTTTCTGAGTATAGATAAAAATCTAGAGAATCAAATTTGAAATTCACTACATTTATGGGATAATTAATTTACAAAGATTCTAACATATTTTCGACGTAAAGAACATGGTATATAGATATAGGAATCTAAAATATAAAGATTATTTTAGACATTTCGTATGTAAAATCATCGTGCATTTTGTCAATACACTGTAACCTTTTTTCCAGCTGTACAATGCTATTTTCTAAATATATCTGTTGTATTTTATCTAAAAACAAACAATGTAAGTATAGAATTTCGGATAAATGTGAACTCAGATGCATTGAAATGTATATGCTACAGTCAATGTGATTTATTGGTAATTATTAATAATAACCATCGATTATTAATAATAACCAAATAAGCAGATTAAAGTGAATAATGTGTGATAATTTATCACATTGACCGGTTATTATTAATAATTACCAATGAAGTTTAGTTAAAGTTATTGATTTTTGAGAATTTATCACATTGACCGGTTACCATTAATAATTCACAAAAAAGTTTGTTCAATATAGTAATTTTCAACGCGTTTAGCTGGAGATTTCCATTACTAAGGAGTGACTAATTGATCACATTGAACAAACTTCCTTGATAATTATTAATATTAACCGGTTAATGTGATTTATATCCATTGTTTAATCACATTCACCAAAAGAGGCAGTAAGTATTAATAATCTCCGGCTGTTTTTAATAATAACCGAATTTATTACTTTAACCGTAATATGTATGTTATTAATAATAATTTTATACGTAATAAAGCATACATTGAATGAAAATGAAAATTTAGTTTTGCTCTGAAGTGCTTGAGTTTTAAAAACTTAAATACATAAAGTCGAAGTTGTCCTCACTAGAATAGTTATTTCAACATTGCTTCCTTTATTCAATAAAGATAAATTAAATTGAACGATGCAATTAAAATACTAACATCATCTGGATTATAACCACTTGAATTTGAGTTTTAGTTTCGGTTTCTGAGCGTCGCTATTTAATCTTGGTAGACGTGCTTTTCAAATCAGTAAAAGCTTAAGTTCTCACGTTAGGATAATACGTACAGAGAACGGTAAAAATCACTTGGGAAGTTATAATACACTCAGTTATAATACATTCCCAGGGGTAACCCAGAAAACAATACTGAACGCATTTGGAAACTGTTTTAAGAATAAACTATTATATTATGAATATCCCAAAACTTTCCTTTATATCATTCTAATGTATTATTTAGTCGAAAAAGTACGCAAAACTTTAAAAAAATAAAGGGGGGGGGGAGGGCATAGCAGCGTTACCTATGGGCCGATATGCACCCAAAAACCCAAACTGAACCAGCATAATTCTTCATGAAAACCATCTCACATATGAAGTTTGGGGAATTTATACACAATAGTACAGTTTTATAGCCTTTACGTAAATGGAAAGAAATGCAGCATAGCAACGGTACTTTTCTGGTGATATGAATCCAAATTGAAATTTTATTTTTATTTTTATTTTAATATTTTTATTTTTTTCAGTAACCATCTGACATGTTACGTTTGATGTATTTATACGGGGCAGAATCTAAGATGCAGTCTTCCTGTAAATGCCTAGTGGCACCCCCTATCGGTCATTATGCATGCAAATTAAATGTGCACAGTTTTTCATAATAGTCATCTCAAATATCAAGTTCACTTATACACTATAAAAACTGAGATATAGCCTTCCATTAAAGGTAGGAAATTACAGCATAGCAGCGCCATCTGCTGCGTGATGTATGATTAAACGTAATCAGTATCAATTTATATAAGATGCAATTGAATATAAAGTATTATGGAAATCTGTGCTTTTTATCATGAGATACAGCTCTCGCACAGTTTTGGTGACATTCACACACAGAGAATCTAAACAAACATACTACTCCGATTCAAAAAATTAGAATAATGTAAAAAAGAATGAGTTTGATGTTGCTAACGCGTCAATTTGCATACTGCGTCCAGGAAAAAATATATTAAAAGTATCTAATTATCTTCAGAGCATTTATAAATATAACATAAATATTTATTTTTATCTGATATATTAATAATTAACTATTTAAAAAATATTAGAATAATTCAAAGAAATAGAATACCTCGATAGCATGGTTCAAAAAATTAGAATATTCAAATTTTTCTTATAAGTTGAGCGAACGGCTGCGGGATTAACATCTGTGGGACTATAAAATGTGCTCCGTTGAAAATGAAAAGTCGTTTGGCATTTGATTGTAGCGTAGTATTTGCTTAATATGGGACGAAAGAGCGATTTATCTGAGGCTGTGAAATATCGTATTGTGTACTTGCACGAAATAGGAAAAACACAACTTTTTATAGCAAAAGAAGTGAAATGCTCTCAAGCAAGTGTGAGTAGAGTTTTGAGAGAATATTCTAATAATAAGTGTTTTCAAAATAAACACTTTAAAAGTGGTCGAAAGCCAGTAACTTCAAGAAGAGATGAAAGGCAATTGAAAAAGATTGTGAAGAAACATCGTTTTCGGAGTGTGAGATATGTGCATAGAAAATGGAAAGAAATGGGTATAAATGTCTCCAAATCTACAACACTACGACGACTTCGCAAATTAGGTTTTAGATCACGTGTGCCTAAGATAAAGCCATTCTTATCATCTAAGCAAAGGGCTGCTAGAGTTAAATGGTGTAAACAAAGGCTATTTTGGGATCACGACGATTGGAAAAAGATACTTTTCAGCGATGAAAGTGTGTTTTGTGTGTCTCACGGAAATCAAGGTATACGTGTCTGGAGACTCAAACATGAAGCTTATAAGAAAGAATGTTTAAAACGTTCGTTTAAATTTGCGACCTCTGTTATGGTATGGGGCTGCATGACTGCTGAAGGCCCAGGCAGGTTGTGTATTGTTTCCACAACAGTCAATTCAGAAGTCTATCAAGAAATTCTTGAACATTTCATGATTCCTTCAGCTGAGGATTTATGTGATGACGATTTCTTGTTTCAGCAAGATTCAGCTTCTCCCCACACTTCCAAATCAACAACTAAATGGCTCAAAGAGAAGGATATACCTGTACTCCCTTGGCCTGCAAACTCACCCGATCTAAATCCTATCGAGAATTTGTGGGGAATTATGAAGAAACGACTTCAAGAAGTTGCGCCTAGAGACAAAAAAGAACTTATTTCTAGTATAAAGAGCATATGGGCGAATTTGGATAAAAAAGATTGTGAACCTTTAGTTAAAAACATGCCAAAACGTTTAAGAGCTGTCATTAAAGCTAAGGGTGATGCAACAAAGTACTGATTAGCAAGTAAAAATACTTAGAGTTTAAATTATGTTCAATATATTTTCATTATTCTAATTTTTTGAACCATGTTAGAAAGTATTCTAATATTTTGAATTTTTTGTTGTTAGCTGATTTAAATATATTTTCTATTTCATTGTAATGTGTTTACATTTTTATAATCTGCAAAATATGCAGATTCATATTATAGTACTTTATATTTGATATTGTTGATTATTTATTTGATAAATTCGATTTTCATTTCCCTTGACCATATTTCTTTTCATTATTCTAATTTTTTGAATCGGAGTAGTACCTTTTCTAACAACGGTCAGATCGTTTCCAAATCATCTCTAAACATATAATTGCATCGAAATGCGAAGTCGAAGATTTTCCTTAATCCAATATTTTCTTCTTATGTATATAGACGAAAGTAATAATTGTTTAGATAAATGAAACATATGCATGAATTACGGGGGAAATTAGCATGAGTACAAAGTATTCAGTTAGCAAATATGCCCACTATTTTAAAATAAGATTTTAAATTAAGAGCTTTTTCAGATATGAAACCACAATTAATTAAAAAAATGCGGTTGCATTGTATTATTTTCATTCTCATTTTATGCTTTGTATTTATTCATTTTTCAATAAATAATAATAGAGTAGAATAAAATAAAATAAAATAACCCTTAATCATAATAACTTTGCACCAACTATTTCAATTGTGAAGTTTTAATATGGTAAATCCGTTGCATATTTGAAATGAAATGCGAATGTCCAGTAAATTATAAAAAAACGCTAGAGAATTTTGTGATGTGAGGAGGGGGGGGGGGGGGAGAAAAGAAAGAGAAAAAAGGAAGAAAGGGGTCATCCCCTGCCCCTCTCTTTATTTTTGTTGATAAGTGGAATGGTAGCTAAAAATTACTAAATATGTGTCAGCGGTACTTGGACAGTAATTCTAGGGAGGAAAATATTTAAAATATCTAACTAATAACATCGTAACCCAGAAACATAAATTACATCAATCGTTTCAATATCAATGTTAAAGTTTCTTTATTTCCCAGTTAAAATAGGTCATTGTTTCTTGTCTCTTCCTTGAAGCTTCAAACGTGAATCCAAAATTAAATCAATATTCGTTCGCATGATTTTTTTTTTTTTTTTTCTTTTCTATTTCCATGGATAATTTACCCAGGTTCTTTGAATAATTTGTATGTGGCAGATGATTTTTTGTATTTCATGACAGTGAAAATAAAAGAATTTTTATTTTAAGCATTTTTTGTAACTCTAATAGGCTGAATAAGTAAATAAATAAATAAAATAACATAAAATAAAATTTTAACATTTTAACTTAAAAAAAAAAAATTATTTCTGATATTTACACATTATTTTTCTTTATGGTTATTTAATTCCTATTTAATTTTACTTTTTTTTTTTTTACAAAATTTGATTTTTTATTTTGTGTTATTATTATTATTATTACTATTATTATTTTTAACAATTAAATACTTTTCTGTTTCATAAAAGAATTTTTGTTTAATATTAATCAGCAAAATATAAGTAAATTAAATATTATCATTATTTAGTTACTTTCCTATCTTTTTATTTTCTCTTTGTGTGTGTGTGTGTGTGTGTGTGCAACAAAGGTCGAATTATTAGATTTTGTTGAAACTTGGTACATTTTTAATCAGGACAAAATCTAGCTAACGCCTGTATATTTTAATTCAATCGGATATTAGTTCAAAAGATATTAAATAAAAACCCTATTGTAACTTTAAAATTCATAAAGGA
This sequence comes from Salticus scenicus, assembly GCA_963930645.1. Classification (NCBI taxonomy): domain Eukaryota; kingdom Metazoa; phylum Arthropoda; class Arachnida; order Araneae; family Salticidae; genus Salticus; species Salticus scenicus. The sequence goes on from OZ005648.1 coordinate 205,848,269, forward strand.
AAAAAAGTAAAATGCCAAAAATAAATAAATAAATAAGTAAATATATTTATTTTTGTGATGTCGAAAATCACATATTCAAAATTACATATTATCCTTCAAAATTTAATTCAATTCTCATCTTTATAAAAATCCCGTTCTAAAACATTATTACATTTAAAATCAAGACTTTGCGGTTTCTCAACAGGCGAAATATCTAATTTAATCTCCCTCTGTTTCTTGCAATAAATAAATTATCACAGGCAAATCTTTAGCTGGAATAGCTCTCATTTCTTTTCAATATACTAAAATAGAATGCGTTTTGCTGGCGTTGTCATTTGTAGCAAAGAACAGATGTGCTCTTTGAAAAGAAAGTTATGTAGTTCGTATCGGCTCAAAGGTTTATGAAACCATAACAAATAAAAACATCTATAGTGAATAAAATTCCTGAGGTTATATTTCTAACGTACATCTTTCATTTTCCCAAGATCTTTTGACGACATGTTTGGCTAAAATTAAGGTCGCCAATATATTTTTAAAAATTATACTGATTACAGCGTAACTGAAAAAACGAGTGTTGATCTTGGTTACTTTGAGATTTAGGTTTTGCGATCATACCGTGGTTTTTTGATGAGAAGTAACTGAGCCGAAGTTTGATACAATTTTTAACATCTAAAACATTTATTACATTTAAAATCGAGGCTTTGCGGTTTCTCAACTGGCGAAATATCTAATTTAATCTCCCTCTGTTTCTTGCAATAAATAAATTATCACAGGCAAATCTTTAGCTGGAATAGCTCTCATTTCTTCTCACTTTGTATATATCTATATATATATATAGATATATACAAAGTTTGATAACTTTTTCTTCGACTTCTCTGATAAAAGGACTCTTCGTATTTTTCTCTGTACTCCCCGTGTCCCCGTCCTCATCCTTATCAACAACATTTTATCATGAAATTTTTTTTGTAATGGTTTCTTTGTCAAGATATAATTAATTAATATAACACTGGAATATTTTTGTCAAGATTTTAAGTAAAATAAAACATTTCAAGTCTGCAAGTTTAACTTGGATTATTGTGTCTCAACGCAAATGCGGCCCCTTGCTTGAAAGGTTATTGAAAGTTTCTCACTTTATTTTGGTAACATATCTCTTCATTAACTAACTGAATTTATGAATCAAAAACTATTTCTTCGTCTAAACGATATATCTAAACAGACCAACAAACAATATAACAAAAAACTGATGCTAATACCAGTGCTGACTTCAACTAAAAATGGACAAGGGGAGGAAAGACTTTTATACAATATTAAAAAAAAAATTATTTAAAGAAAGATTATATAACTGCAATAAACTGTTCAAAAGTTGCTATTTCAGGTGTTCTTATGCAAAAATTTGGCGATAAACTATTGTCCATTGCATATTTCTCAAAATCATTAAAACCCTCTGAACAAAAATAACATTCCTTGAAACTAGAATTAATGGCCATACATAGATTTGTACTTGCATTTAAATACTATTTGTATAATCGAAATTTTGTAATTCTTTCGGACAGTGCACCTTTAAAAAAGTATAAGAAAACAACAAATCCTGCAGATATTACTACTAGACGGCTCATGGACCACTCTGAATATTCCTATTCTTTTGAACATATTCCTGGTTCTAACAGTATTTTAGCAGATTATTTACCCAGATGTAATTTAGATGAAAACCAACAAAATCTTACTACTAATCCTGAGATAGTTTTTGAAGAGAATCTTCCTGTCATACAAAGTGATCTTGAGAAGATGAGTGCAAATGGTGATAAAAATTCATAAAAGGTAAAAATAATTGTCAAATTAATTTTTTAGTTTCTGGTCAAAATGGTAAAAAAGATCCACTCCTGGAAATATCAAATAATACTTTTGGGCAAAAACAGAAAAATGCTGATAAATTATCTCTGGTATGCAAAGAAATTCTAAAAAATGGTTCATCAAAAAAGTGTCCCAACTATTTTTTTCACCTTGACACTAAAGTTTTAAAATGGTGAAGAAATATGACAGTTGTGATGAAACATATAGATACCTTATCATTGTACCTGAAAAGTTAAAACCTAAAACATTAACTATATCTCATTTATCACATTTTGGATTTACAAAAACTTACGAATTTCTTTCATCTAGATTCTTCTGGAGAGGAATGTACAATGAAACATTAGATTTTGTTGCCTCATCTATAAATTGTTTACAATCAATACATCAACGCACACTTAATGCATCTTTACAACCAACCTACACACCAAAATTTCCTAGACATACCATATATACTGACTTGTTAGGTCCTTTAAAAATGGTCAATCCATATTGACTATAATTAAATTTTTTTCAAGACGTTCAGAACTTTACCTCTTAACGGATACATCTGCACAAAAAATTGTTAAATGTTTATTTTCTTACATATCCACACATGATCGTTCCTCCGTAATTCTTTCAGATCTTAGACCTCAGTTCACACGTCACATGTTTATAATAGTTTCAATGGCATATTAGGCATCAAAATTCTACACTCTTCTGTTGCTCATGCACAAAGTAACGCGATCTCCAAGAGAATCAACAAAAGTATAAAATATTCCATAAAAACCCTCCTACAAGAAGGACACACTTTTGTAAATGCTATCAATATTATTAAATCTTTGTGCAATTGATCAAAACATTCTTCTACACTATTTTCACCAAATTTCCTACTGTATGGCAAACTTTGGCAAAGAATTATCTTTAATTTTTGACATTTATGACTCTCAATGTAATCAACCATTCCTTGATAAAAATGTTGATGTTTATAAACTAATGCATGAACTTGATAAAATTTACCATAAAGCTTTCAACAATATTAAAATGTCTCAAGAAAAATGCTGTAACTACTATAAGAGAAAAGCAAAGTTAAGAAACATTTTTGAAAAAGGATATTGTATATTTAAAATTACTGACAAATTTAGATTAAAGTACTCTGGAAAATAATTTAAATTCTTAAATAAAAAGAAGAAAAGAATAATCTGGCGTGTCACTCACACGACTTTCTCTTACCCGGAAATTTAATACAAGTAAAGATTAGAGATTAAGGGTTAAGGTAACGAGTACTGTTACGTAAACTTATGTTAAAATAATTCGGAACAGCTTCATTTGACAAATAATTCCATTCTTCCCGTTTCGTTAACTGTATTTACATTTATATGGAATTCAAATCTGTTATTAAATTCAAAAGTTCATTTAAAATTATTCAGACATCTGTCACACGCACCATTCCTTTAAACTTATCAATCTTACATTTACTAATATCACACAATCAGCAGATTGGGAAGGAAATCATACATCTTGAAAATTTTCAAGATATATTATCAATCTTAAACAAACTTTTCTAGCAACAAACGTATTAATTTCAAAATACATTATTTGTTCGCCTGAAATTATTTGTTTTTAATTTACTCTAAGAGACACAGACACAGATCAATTTATAAAACTTCACTTCGGTATTCAGTAGACTCAAAACGTACAAATATACAAAAAACCAAGCAATGAATATTTAGCTTAAAAAAATACATTATTCATCATATAGCTATGAGGAGTTAATTTCAATTCCTGAGCAGCTTTCCTGGACGTAGTAAAATATTATAGTACAGCACTTCTACTATAGCAAATAAAACTAGTTGGCATAGGTGGACTCTGCTCAGCTCCCCACCATATTTATGTTCTCATAAATTTCTATTGCGAGACATATTATAATCATGTTAAAAGAAATGAATTTGACCAAAGCTTGATACAGTGACAGAATGAAATCCCCACCTAATAGGCTATCCACAGATCACTTCGGTATATTTATCTTATTCTAATCTATTAATTTATTTTATCAGGGTCAATTCTGTTGTTTACTTTTCATGCTACTATTTCCAATGCAACAATCCTCAAAATGCATATTTATATGGAATATCGACAAATTTTGTTATGTTGACAAAATCTTAAATTACTAATAACTTACGAAGTTTTCCTATTAGAAAATTTGTAGTTAATTATGTTCAAACAAGTATCAACAATGTTATTTTGAAGTTGTCTGATACATTTATGATCCTCAAAATGAACGTTTATGCTCAATTTTGCCGTATTCTGCCATGTTAAGTAAATCGTAAATTCCAAATAACTTACGGATTTTTTAAATTGGAAAAATCATAGTCTATGATATTCATGCCAGTATCCAAAATAATATTTAAAAAATGGTTTAACATCTTTACGATGAAAATATCCCTCAAGATTGACGTTTATGTGAAATTTTGCTCTATTCTGCCATGTTGAGAAATTCGTAAATTTCCAATAAATTACGAAATTTTTATATTGGAAAAATCATAGTCATTAATATTCATGCCAGTGTTCTAAATAATATTTCAAAAGTAGTCTGACATCTTTACGATGAAAATATCTCTCAAAATTGACGTTTATGTGAAATTTTGCCCTATACTGCCATGTTAAGAAATTTGTAAATTTCCAATAACTTGCGAAAATTTCAAAGTAGCATGTTTATAGTTACTGATGTTCATTCCGGCATCAAAACTGATATTTTAAAACTGGTCTGACATTTTTACAGGAAAAAGTTTCCATTTAATGCACGTTTAAGTGAAATTTTGTCCTATTCTCCCATGTTAAGAAAATCGTAAATTTCTCATAACTTACGAAGTTTTTTAATTCGAATGTTGCAAATGAATAGGGTTCTTGCCAGTATCGAAAGTAATATTTTAAAACTGATCTGACCTCTCTGCGATCATTTGTTCGTGAGATATCGTGTTAACAGACTAACAAACTAACGGACTAACACACTAACGGACTGACACACTAACGGACTGGCACACTAACGGACTGGCACACTAACGGACACCCTACAGACAGACACCATACAAATTTTGTCATTTTCGGATTCCTCACACCTGAAAACGTATAAAAAAGTCAATAAACCGAGGTCGAAATTTTTCACGATTACCTAAGTTCCCCATACCTATAGTATGATGGGGAACTAAAAAATGTTACGGCATAAATATTGGCAGCCCTGTATATCTTCTGAAAGTTATGTGCACATCACATGGTGCACATAAATTTAATCCTATATTAATAACACACGGCATAACCTAAGGTGCACTTCCATCAATTTTTAACCATTGTCACATTATAATCTAGTTCTTTTGTGTAGCCCTGTAAACGATTAGTGAATGATCTCTATACCATATTCTACATGAAACATGTTTTCATGCTTATATATATATATATATATATATATATATATTCGTTTCATTTGGTTTAGTGTAGTCTATAGATGTTAAACTCTACTTACCTGCAATTTTCCCCCATAGACGTAAAGTATTTAGATATGTGTTCTAAAACGGAAAATAAGTTTTAAGAACCACAAAATTATAGGTTTTTTGTTGATTTTCTTCTCATTACTGAAGTATATTGAATCGAATTTCGTTTATTTCAAAAGTACATGTCCCTGGCTTTGTTTATGCAATTTTAATTTTAATTTAATTTTTTTGTACCATCAAATTATTCAAGAAATAGCATTTAGTTTGTGCGAGCTTCTTGAATGAGGTACTATTTCGGTTTTTTTCACATTCTGAAATAATAATAATAATCAGAACAACACATGTAGTTGCCAAAACTCAAAGTTTAAAAAAATGAAATAAAAATAGGAATACAATGTTGATAACGTCTACAATATTGCAGAAAATATACAGAGATAAAGTTAAATTGAATTAATATTTATAGGATGTAAGGCACTATATTGAAATGTACGAGAAATCATTCAACCTATGTATTTAAGTGCTCAATGCAGAATGGTACGTTCAATTGTCCTCAAAAATCTCCCTGCCCCTTAATTTAAAGCACATTAAATCTATTTCTTGAGTGATATTACATATTTAATTTTCATCCGTGTTTTCAATAGTGTGTTTGCTGTTATTAATTTTCGTCTAGTAGACACAGTGGAGAAATTAACTTGAAATTGTTCCTCTCGTCTTCCATGGAAGTCATCATTTTCATCTGGATGATGTCGAAAACCTCTCCACTATACTTGTATAGATCCGACAGATGGTCTTGAGAGGTCAAACCAGTTTTTCTACTCAATGAAATTTTTCAGAAAAATAAATAAATAAATAATAATAATAATGATAATAATTCAAGCAATACGTATGTACATTTTGTTATTAAAGTACAGTACTGCAGCTTTGCATCCTTTTTGAGAAGGAAAAACAAATAAATAAAAAGGTCTCATTAAAAACTTTACTTTGGAAATAAAAAACTAAAAGCCACTATTCATTAAATAGATGAATAAAGGGTATAGAATAAATAGCCACATTTCATTATATCAGAAAAACTTTTCAGGCATTATGACTTTTCTTTTTATATAAGCAAGTTCTGGGAGTGGAGTGTGTGTGTGTGTGTGTGGGGGGGGGGATTGAATAATATTTCCTTTAAAAATACACATTATTTGTTACGTAGACCTTCTATCAAAAATAATATCAGGTGACTTCAGAAAAATGTCCATTAAAAAAAAAAAAAAAAAAAAAAAACAGCTATGTAAATTGTCATAAAATTTGTATTTAACCCGTTAGTAGTCGCTAGTTGGTCGATTTGCCGTCCATCCTTCAGTAATGCCAGATTTTTTTATTCAATAGCCACCAAAAATTTTTAGAAGTAGCATTTGATATACATAAAACGCGAATAAAATCGAAGGAACGTCGATCACATCACTTCTTAAAATTATTGGGGAGAGTGAAATAAAAAGTACGCAATCTGTAATAGGTGGCGCTGTCTATAGCGACTACTAGCGGGAAAAAAAAAAAAAAAATGTTATAAACAAGGTTATTGATTTATTTTATTAAATATTTTCTCTATATCTATTTCGCTGCAAAGTTGTAATTATTACAGAAACTGGAACAGCTGATGTATAAATTAATTAATTATTTAAATTTAAATATAAATTATTATCATGTTTAGCTATGTATATGCATATTATATCATTCTTTAAAAATCAAGTAGTAATAATAATTACATCAGATGCCTATTAAATTTTATTAATGTAAGACATATTTTTTTTTTTTTTTTTTTTTTAAGTTAAAAAAATATTAAATAATGGCAAGTGAGAAATAGTTTTTGAAATTTCTGATGGGACAGTAAATAATTATAATTATTGGTTCATTTTTTATTTCAGTATATTAAAATAACATGTAATAATAATAATAATAATAATAATAATAACTGTATTAAAAGTTTCAAAATTATCCAATAATTATTAATGGAATCAATAACTTCTTTTTCTTTTATTTTCTTTCTTTATATTTTAGTACAACACGATTATCGCTTTTTGTCGGACATTTCATTTTGTCATCATTTGTTGTGTTTCACTTTAAATATGTCAAGACAGTTTTACCTTTGGCATAAAGTACCAAAAAAATAAAAATAAAAATAAAAATAAAGTAAATTGAGATAAAATCTGGTAAAGAAATTTTAATAAATAAATACAGTAACTGTTGCTAAGAGATGCAACTTCACATTTTAAAGTAAATATCAGTTATTTATTTTATTTACTTATTTATTATTTTTTACGCTTTTTGCGTATTTAGACCAATTAAAAATGTTTTTCCTTTTATCCCTCTCTCATCAAGTTAAATATATATATATTTAAAATAAAGTTGGGGAAAATTGTATAAAAGACATTTTAGGAAATGAATACAGTAACCGTTGCTAAGGAATGAAACACACTTACCGCAAGTTTTTAGATAGAATAATAGTCTAAAAAAATTGTTCTGTCGTATATTAAATTAAATCTGTTTTGCACAGAATTTTATATATAAAAATTTAAAAAACAAAATTAAGTTTCAGTTTTTTTCTTTTTTACTTTCTTTTTATTTAATTTTATAGAAAAGAAGCTCTGTTGCAATTCATTTAGAGAGAGTTGAATACTAATTTTTTTTTTTTTTTTTTTTCTAAACTTTGTTTGATATTAATTTTTATACTTTATACATTGATTGTAATTAAAGAATTTTCACATTTCTCTTTAAATAAACTTTTTTTTCAATCCTCCCACCCCTTACCCCTTCGTCTCTTTTTAACACCATTTATTACTGATAATTCTTATTCCTAAAAAATCAAAATAAAATTTATATCTGCTTCATTTGTTTCTGTAGCCTTTTATGTATACGCCCATTTCATCAGAAAAAATATCAGTTAATTTTAACATATTCTTTAAAAACTTTTAACTACTCTTTTATAGGGTGTCTTTGCGGACGATGAGACCAAACAAACTTTCGTTCGTAATTATTTTCACATATTCCAGTACCGTGCTAATTTCAATATCATGATATTAAATAGGAATTCGGTTTTACTTTTTTTTAATGAGACCCCAACGTTTCAGCACCAAAAAAGTATAATGGAAGCTTTGATTCTTTTTATTTTATTTTTTATTTATTTTATTTTATCAAAAACAAAATTAAATCATACTGATGCATAAGAACTATTTTAAGCATGGAATTTGGTGTAATTCCTTAGAGCCTGAAACACAACTGTCACGGAGAATTTCAAAAATTGCGGTCTGCCATCTGAGAGACAATTTACATCAAAATTGAAATAGCATAATTTTGTATAATAAACATCTTATGTATTAAATTTCGAGCAATTGTATGCCTTAGAGTCTGAGATATAGTCATAAAAACGATTCATAAAAAGTGCAGAATAACAACGCCACCTGTTGAGCGATACGCATCAAACTTTATTCAACGGCAATTTATTCAAGGTTCATTTCAATATAATTTTTTTTGGAAATTCTACAGATCTGTCTTTCGACTGAACAGAGCCTGTAAAATTTTTACCACACATAGCCCAAAAGACAGACATTTCTAAATTTAGTTAAGTCATTGTCACGAAATTCCAAGATGTGTAAATTTTTCAAAAAGAAGAAATTAAAAGGTTTTAGAAATTCAAGAAAAACACTATGTAAAACATTATATTTGTCCATTTAATGTGAGCTAACATTTACATATTTCACAATAAAGATTTGATTCATATTACGCAAAATGTCTTTCCATTTATCATCCTTGTTTTAGACACATCTGTGAAACAAACTTTATTCTTTTTGTCTTTTTTTTTTTTTTTTGTATGGGAATCCAAAAGGATTTAGTTTATTTATTAATACTATTTTAAGAACTATTTCACGAGTGGATTCGCAAAAATTCGCCTCAGGATCTTGTCAAAAAGTTAGGTTACGATAAGTAGTTTTAGTTTTTTCCAGTTGAAATGGTTCTTTGAAACCATTTGAAGCGAAAACAGTGATGATGTGTTATGTTTTATGTAGCAGCATTAATTTTGTTGATCTCAGAGTATCACAAAATAAATAAAGATGGATTTTCATCAGTTTTACAAAACATGGGAAAACGATATTAAAAAAAAATATAATAATAAAATAAAATACTGTTTATGTTTTGTTTCAACGATATAGTTTTCAAATTAGCCAAATACAGTAAAAAAAATGCTCCACATTTCTTTCTTTCCTTTCTTCCTCTTTCTTTTTTTTTAGAAAAGAAAAGAGAGGAAAAAAAAAAAATACGTAAATGAAAGAAGCAAACAGACAAGCAAAAACCATTTGGAACTTTTAATTTGTAAAGAAGGTATAATTCTGACAACCAATATTTTTGGTACTTCTAAAAATAAAAATAATAAAATAAAATAAAATATTTTTTGCATTCTAATTTCGAATATAATATTTTTGTCATTTACAGCTGTAATTATGCATGATTATGGAAAATGCACATACATATAAACAGGTTATATCGATGGTTGGTGTGACAGTAAAAGAAGTTTAAAATTTTGAAATATGGTTGTAAGTTGCAATTTCCAATCCAAGTGCAAAGGTTGACGAACTCTGCACGAACAGTGAAAAAAAAAAATACTATTTTTGAATCGAATTATTTTACATTGTACTGAAATATGTTTTAAAATGTTTTTAAAATTTTTTGAATATTGCTAAAGAACATCAAATGTAAAATTGCGAAAGTGCGTAAAATTATAACTTTTGCTTTTAAGATTTTGTACGTCAAAATGTATATCTTAAAATACAGTTTTTTTTCCCAATAAATGAAGGCGTGATTCACTTATGCATAAACATTTTGTAAATAAAGATGTAAAAATAATAAAATAAAAAGCAAAAGTATCGGGAGGAAAGGTAAACAGGAAGTGTTTTATTCAAGGCAACGTAGATCCGAAAAACCGTGTTCTTATTTGCAGAAATTATAAAATTTGTAACGAAATACTATTTTATCAAGTACTTTAATAATTATGCTTTAATTTCAATGTAAATATTTACTTATTCATTAATTATTATTATTATTTTCTTTTTATAGTTAACTTAAATTTAAAAATATACATTACTTTCCAAAGGTTAAACAAGTAATTTTTTTTTTTTACTTCTTCTAATTTTGGCATAAATTTAAGTTTATATTTAAGAAATATTTTAAGAGATGTGTCATAAATAACATAAATTTTGTATGATAAAGCGTTTTGAAAGTTATATCCATGTAAGAGAAACTACAAAATATCTAGTGCTCTAAAATACTAATCATCGGATTATTCTCAAGGAACGAATAATTTAATAACGATTTTTTTTCTTTTCCCCTAGTGAAATACTTAAGAATTTATACTAAGAAAAAAATTTTAAAGGTTGCTTTTACGGAAAAAAAAGGAAAAATTTGCATTAAAAGAGGAAAATAAATAAATATAACTATAAATATTGCTGACAAGTAACACAAACTGAATAGACAAAGTTCCCTCATGAAAAAATTAATAAATAAAGCAAGTGGTGTTTTTTTAATTGTATGGTATCGTAATATATCTATGGTTTTTTACGATATGTGGAAGATGCGTGTTTTCTTTGTTTCTTTTCTCTCTGGGGGTTACCAAAGCAAGGGAGCTATCCCCTCCGCAGAGGATCAAAATTGTGATGGCATGCCTCCGGACTAATCGTAAGGGTAAACCCCGGACGTCCCCAATTGCTTACTGTGTAGCTATAGTGTGACTTTAATAACAGCGTGTTGCTATTGTGCCACTAAACTCAACTCAACTATTTCTTTTAAGTGAAAAAGAAATATATATATATATATATATATATATATTACTTTGAACATTATTATGTTATTCGAAAAACCATATTTACTTTAAAAAAAAGAAAAAAAAAAAAGCATTGTATCCCTCTTATTTAGTCTTTTTTTTTATTACTATTTATTTAATATTAATGAAGTTTGTTATCATCAGAGCAAAAACTTTTGGCTAGGCACTGCGTGAGTGTTATATACGTTCTTAATTGAATTTGAAGCTAATAACTATACATAAAAAAAAAAAAAATAAATAAAAAAAATATTACTAAAAGAGATTATTTGTAATAAATGATTCAATTTTCTAATGCCATTAAAATTATGAATATAAATAATTATGAATTATTTTAAGTGAATGTAGGTGTGGTATTCTAGTGTTGTTATAAATGATGCCTCCACTTGAATACTTTTGTCAAAATTTGACTTATTTTATTCAGGTAAAGATAGGAAAACACATGATAAACTAACGGAAAATAATCATTAAAAACTACTGAATTTTTCAGCTTTCACTTTTACACTGTTGCGCATATCTTTTTGGAGAATAACTTTTATTTTCCATCTTTTTTTTTTTTTTTTTTTTTATTTATTCATGTATTTATTTATTATTAATATTTTTTGGTGCGGGAGGATGGGGAAGGCAGTTTTAAAAGTTAAAAGAAAATACTACTAGATATGAAAAATGAATGTTTTTTTTTTTCTTTCCTTAGCAATGAAAAATGCATTTTTGTTGTAGTTATGCATTTTTTGCTAAACAGTTCAAAATTCAAATGCGTACAAATCGTTCAAGATAATCAAAACACATCTTCCTCGCAAGTTACTCATGACGTCATTACATCACGAGGTTTTATTACGTGGATGACTCGTTCTATGAATGGAGATGATCGTGGGCTTCATTTTGAAATAGTATTTTATTTTGAAGTTCACAGCCGCTTAGAGAGAAACAATCGTAGTTTTACGTCATATTATTACTCACTAAAAAAGAATTTTCCTTTAATGAGATTTTGCGCATGAGTAATGGGAAAACATGGGCGTTGTCAGCAATCAGTTTTTGAATTCTTAATTTTCCTGACAATTATTATCTCTAACAAAAATTCTATTATATCTGGTTCATCATTGGGAATAGAAAGAAAATCTGTTCGATTCATATATCTCAATGATGAAATAATACAATAGTTTTTTTTTTTTTTTTTTTAGTTGAAGCTTAATTGAAGTGCATTTTTGAATTTTCAAAAAGGATTTTAAAACAGATTAGAAATATTAATAACACAGATAGACGATGAAATTTTTTCTTCAAGGTGATATGTTTTTCTGATGCATTTTTGGATGCTGATTACACTGAGAAAAAATTCTGTAACTGACATCCAGAATCTAAATAGTAGCTCCAGAAAAAATAGTTCCATGTCATCCTTATAAATTCTAGTCCCATTTGAAAGCGAGTTCCAGAAACCCCTATTAGAATTCTAGAGAGTTTGTCTATATTCTCGAGCGCAAAGTTATTTAAAAATCTCTGCAAATAAATGCGAATACAAGAGGCGTGTTTCAGCAACTATAATCTTGGTTTATGACCCAATTCTAGAAAATCAAGCGAAAATTTCTCACAATACAAAAGATTCAGATTATTCAAAATATTATTTCAACATCTAGAAATGTGTAGACTAGAAATTCTCGATCACTTTGTCTATTCAGTTTATTGGCGTGCTCGGAAATCTATATTTCTAGTTAAGGGACTTAGAAAATGACCATTTATCCACTCTAGATGAAGGCGGTATATTGTTTTTCTCAGTGTAAGGAAAAATCATTCAAAAATTTTCATCACGTACAGTTTTGACAACAAAATGGGTTTGTATGAGCCTAAAGCTCCACTTTTACAACTCCCGTCTAAGTTATTTCCCGAAAATTCTGGGTGATGTGTATGAAGAACTAGGAGAGCTATTTCATCAAGACACCAAAGAAATGTAGAGAAGGTATCAGGAACGATAGGGGTGTTGTTGTTAGCAGATGCTCTATAAGAAATTCCCCCCCCCCCCCGCCTCCCACCAGGCTTTCAAGCCGTGCACAAGGTAAAATGCTCTAAAAGTAGCTTTGATATAAAGAAACACAAAGTGATGTGTCAATAATAGCCAATTTTAATGTACTTTAAACATAAATTGGTTCGAATTCGTTATAGCCTTTAGGTAAATTCTTCCGATCTACATCCTTATTTTGTGAAAATTCCTTACGTGTTATATATCAAGACCAAAAGACAATCTTTTCTGAATTCAGCGCATCAAAGCACATTACAAACACCCAGCGCAGTGGGGATTTTTTTTTTTTTTTTTTTTTTTTTTTTTAAAGTACGATTTCGAGGCCTGTGTAATCGAAAACGAAATGCAAAATTTATATTACTCATTTATAACACAAAGAAAAATATCATCTATACTTATCTTTATAAATCGATAAAATTAATGCGTTGTTACACATTTCCAGAATCATGCATTGTATTACAAGTGCGTGCAATTTATCGAATTGAAAGTCTGTATATCGGTATAGAGGTCTGCTTAGAACAACACTCATTTACTTTTTTTCTCTCTCTCTCTCTCTATGAGTAAATAAAGATGAAAACCGTATTCGTTATTTTACAGAAGGAAAACATCACACAGAGAAAATGGAATTGATTTCTGTTAATTCAAAACTGTTAAAAATCTTGCCCTTCCAAATAAAGAACCCAGAATGTAATATTTTTCAAAATTATAATTATGAATGTAAATCATCTGTCCTTAGAAAGTCTATTTAACCCAAAATTATAAAATAAATATAGAAAACATTTATTTTGTTTATTTTTACTTTTATTATTTTTAAAATTATTTATTTATTTATTTATTTTAATGTCACTTTTTTTTTAATGGTTTTTAATGTCGAAAGTTTAATAATTTCAAATTGTAATAGTTTTGAATTAACAGAATTCAACTGATTATCTCTGCGTAATATTTTCTTCTTTCTGTAAAATAATGAATAAGGTTTTCATTTTTCTAGCACTAAAATAGCATGTTCATAGCACTAAAAAAAAAAAAAAAAAATTGAGAAGAATTGCTTAAAGCAAGAGGAAGGTTATTTCCATTTAGGGTGAAAGAATAGGTTGGGAAATAGTATTGTGGATTAAATATGGTATGTAATTAAAATTTCCAGAAGCACTTAGAATATTTTTTTCCCCTTCGACTGATACTGAACAAATCTACGTAAAACTCTGTGAAAAGAAATATTTCACAGTCGTGCTCTCAGTAGCGAATTAAATATGCTATTACGACAAAAGTTAATCTTTTTTGAAGAATAATTATTTGTAATGGCTTTTAAAAGTTATTTTTATGATTAGCTTGAAAAATAAAAGAGAGCTATAAACTCGTAACAAACACTTTTTTAAAAGTATCTTTGTTTTTCAATCGAATTTCCATTACAATTGTTTTATTTAATTTTGTGCATTATCTTAATATAATTTCTAAGACTGTCATTAGCAGTCTCTGTCATTTTAAACGCAAACATTTATGCATGATGCACATATTTAAGACAAAATACAATCAGGGTTATCAGATGAATACAGTCAGGGTTACCACAACTTTATTTTTTAACAAAAAAAAGTAAAGCATATATAATTGAATCAATAGAGGCATAATTTAAAATTTTAGTGGTGTTAAAAAATAAAATTGTAGCATTCATCTGGAAACCCTGACTACAATACTAAATATGTAAGCAAGTAAGTGCTTTCGTAATAGTTAACGCTCAAAGAAAGACGACAAAAATAAATTTGCTATCAGAAGCAATGATGCGGCTCAACTCTATTCCAAAAATGGCGTGTCTATTAAACAATTGCAATTACCAACTAGACATGCAATAAATTCATTCATGGCAAAACAATAGTGACGATAGCAATTGTCATCCGATCTCAATAGAGAGATTGTGTTTAATTGCGCTACTTTAAATACAATCACTTATCCTCTCCAAGGATAACTAGCAATTACAAAAACATTTTTTTTTTTTTTTTTTTTGACATTATGATGGCACTAATTAACAAAATATCCATGTTATTAAACTGTTTTCTTATTAATTAATTAACTGAATAAATTAATTAATTAACTGAATTGTTGCAATAGTTGTTAGTTATTTCATTATTGTGCTGTAATAAATTAACGTTTTCTAATATAAGAAAAATAATTTTTAGTAAATATATATATTAGAATAACGATTGCTACCTATAATTTTCAAAAGCCAAGATTTTAGAAGTCAACAACCATGTCTTCCCAAATTTACGTGTAGTAAAATGGAACCATTTTGTTAAACATAAAAAATATTGTTATTATTATTATTATTATTAAAACATTT
Organism: Salticus scenicus; assembly: GCA_963930645.1. Taxonomy (NCBI): domain Eukaryota; kingdom Metazoa; phylum Arthropoda; class Arachnida; order Araneae; family Salticidae; genus Salticus; species Salticus scenicus. The sequence continues at coordinate 205,863,754 of OZ005648.1, forward strand.
TTGATTTTTTTTTTCTGTAAATAATAAAACCAAAAACATTCTAAAATCGTAAGAATCTAAAGGATGTTGGTGTTGGGTTTCGGATTAATAGGCCAATTGTCAAAACTAGCGACCTGGGCTTGTAGGGGAATGTCTTCCGTGTGGGTGTTTCCAAGGGGTCTTAGCCCGTATTTACGCGAATTTCGGAGAAAACTACGGAAAATTCCGAACAGCTAGGTCGACGAGCGCGACCTGGAATCGAACGCGGCTCTTCCTTATATCAGTTTTAAGCGCAGAATGCAACTATTGGAGCTAGAATATAGAGGGACATTGTTTGCCAATTTTTTAATCTCGTATAGAATTTAAATAAATATATACAAGCATGTGGGTGTTTGAAATATATACATTTGACATATGTTTACCTTTCTTAAGTGTATATAACTTGAATAACTTTTAATTTTCAGGAAAAATTAAATAAATAAATAAATATGAAGAATTTCATCATATTATAGCAAACATTTTGCAAACTTGAAAGTCAATTATAGCATTGAATTGTACAATTATAAGAAGATAATGTTACAATGGATTAAGTCTATTCCCCTGCATAAATTGTTCTCTTGCAGGGGAAGTACTTTTACAAGGCAAAGGGAAAATAAAGCGGCAGTTCATTCACTTTCATTGAGGTTTGCCTTGGAGACGAATTTGGCGACTTGGCGAACAAATTTGGCAAAAAACAGTAGCTTTGGATTCCAGAAGTTTCGAAGCTCTCCGACGCACAGGAGCCGAAATCTCGAACTTTTCATGGCCTTCTGGATAGAATTACCGTCAAGCCCCATCGTCAATATATATAAATAGGAGTAAATTGACTTTTGGAGAAAGTATAGTTCCTGTGACACAGAGTTGTTCAGAGACCTACTCTGAGCGATTGCACTTTCGAGAATGTGCTCTAAGCGACTGAACTTTGTTCGTGAGCTAGCGAAGATTTTTGCTCTGCAGTATTTGATGTTATTTGCTTTACTCCTGTAGAACAAGTGACTGTTTTCTTGGACTGTTCCAGTACATCCGTCGAATAGTGACTTTTGCGGTACGAATGACAACTTCTTTGGACCAGACTATTCGATGAATTAACAGTACTATTGGAGTGTTTCGAGAATATTCGTTCTAATAAAGGTTTCGTTGGACTGATCGAGAAGTTACGTTGAATAGCAAGCATTCGCCGACTAGAACGTGCCTGTTTCTTTACGAACTACTTTCTCACACAAGAAAGTCGACAAGCTTTTTCATAACAATACATTTCTACTTATTTTTATGTAAATTATCACATAAAAAATTTTATTGGTATAAATCGATTGAAAAGATGTTTTTTATTCAATGTTATTTGTCAGTAATTAATTTATCATTAGGATGTCTACATACTAAATTTAAAATTATCAACAACTCAGTTTTGAGAAAAATCCTTATTTTACATTAAAACTTATACTTATTTTGATTCTGTAATATGATATTTCTTTCTTTCTATCTTTTTTTTTTTTTTTTTTTTTTTTTTTTCTTTCATATAACAATAATCTTATTAGCCTCAAGATTTATACAATAGATATATTACTTAAAGATACAAACAAAAATAAAAACCTCGATAAATCGTTTATTTCTTTATTTTAATGTATAAATTCTATCAGATAAACAAAATCATGACATAGTTCTTTTCCGTTGATATCTGTTTCACATAGTATTCATTATAACATCAAAAGATTAAACAGTTAACAATACGTGTTTTTCCCGTTATTTTCAAATAATTTCTCTGATTTAAAAATAAATAAATAAATAAATAAAAATACAAGTAAAATCTATGTTATTTCATTATCTGAACTATAGTTATAGATAATTTTGTCTTTGTTCATCCGCATAAATATTATTATCCTTTGTCATCAATGATAAAACTAAAGCTAAAAGAAAACGAGTGGTTGAAAAAAAAAAAAAAAAAGGAGGGTATAGCAAAAGAATACGTTACGAGAAAAAAAAAAAAAAAAAAATATATATATATATATATATATAATTCTTTGTTCTTTGAAGATACGGACTTCAAATTGAGGAGGCGTGTACATAAGTGAAACATATATTATCTCTAAAACAAATCTTGATATTTAATTATCAATTTTTAAATCAGCTGTTGGTGGATGTACTTTGTGCTCGATACCTTAATAAGATAATTTTTCTTTGATGTTTCATTTTTCAACGCATTGATAAATATCTGAAATAAGTGAGATAAAATTTAAACGAATAAAAAATACCGTTATTTATTTATTGCTATTTTTTAGACGTCGCTGTTATTTATTTACTCAATTTGAAAAAAAAGGTCATATCTTTTGTAGAAAGTTTTTGAATATATAAATAAAATTGAAGTTATGTGATCGTTTTTTAAAGCTAAATGTTTAAAGCCAAGTAGTTTTAATATATTTCTATTATTTGAATGCAATAAAGTGGATTCTGGATCACCACAGACATTCGTACTTCAACCGAGACTCAAATCCCACTCCTTGTTAACTGAAGGCCAAAGCGTTAACAATTCAATAATCAGATGGACATACATCAAATAAATAGTTTTATAATTTAACATAATAATTTTGTATTGCGTATAATTCACGGCTTATGTATTTTGCACAGAACTTGCAAGAAAATAATAAAAGTTATTTAAGTTTAATTTTGAGCTTGAAACTGTTCTTATAGAAGTAATTACTGACGATGAGCTAGCTCTAAAAAAATTTGAGAGTTATATTTAGAACATAATATTCAACTTTTGTGTAAAAAGAAAAAAAAATATGCATGAATTGAAAACCTTTTATATATTAAAAAAAAAAAAAAGAGTAAAATAAGCCTGAAAAGCTCTTATTGGGAAAACGTACAATCTGGTAACCCTTAGTTGGACTGATTTATTTTAATACGGATAAAATATGAAATATGCTCGGAAAATTAAAAAATGGCGGATTAAAAATAATGCTATTATATTAAGAAAAAAAATGCGGAAAAATTATTCAAATAATTAGCGTTTATTTTTGTCTATAAATATAAAGAGAAATAGCATATTTAATAGCTCGGAATGCTCTTGTTATCCGAAATATGAGTATACACAAAGCTTTTAATTACTGTAACATTTACAGCATCATTGAACAGAAAAAAAAAAGGGGGGGGGGGGTATGTGAAGAGGTTCAAGCTTGAAATTCTTTGTGTTTTTTAAATATCTAATAAACACCTAAGTTCACTCATGGCACTGATTTATCAACTACGTGTAAGAGTAAAAGAATGCCGTAATAATATAAAAGGAATTTTAATCATAAGCGAAAAAAATTTTGAACATGTTGTATTGTTGATGTTTGTAATGCATATATTGTCTGATGATATATTACAATTTTCAGTAAAGAACCAATAAACAAAGATAGTATTTAGAAAAAAATGTTTCTAAGACCCATCACTATGGAAAAATTTAAGATGGATTTTTTTTTTTTTTTTTTTTGTTTTTTTTTTAAAGCTGGTGTTTAGAAATAACTGACGGAATGTGAAACTGGGGGAAATTGAAGATATTTTTTTATTTCCTTATTGGGTATGGTTATTAGTTTCAGCAATAACAATTATCGATTTTTTGTTTCATTTTTATTTTGTTGCTTTTTGCCAAGGGCAGTATTTTATTTTCATATCTACAAAAAATATGCCAGGTGGTAGAGTTATATGTACAATATATATCTTTGGAGATAAATATTTCAACAAGCAACTGAAATGAAATTGATCTAAATTAAGATCTAATCTCTATGATTATATTTTGATGAATCGTTTAACTTAAGATGCATATGAAACCTACATTGCAGAGAGCTAGATAGATATACTTTTTAACATAAAAAAATTACTTTATTGCTTTTTTTTTTCTGGATTAGGTAATGTAATATTATATTTGTAATATAATAAATAGTCCTTAGTTGTGTTGGCAAGACTATTTCTTGAGATTTTAATTTATCGCATAATATAATAACAATAACATAGTTTAAATTTTTTTTTTTCTTTGTTTAAAATTATGAGAGCAAAGTTTAATTAATTAAAAAGTTTAAAATTTAGGACAAATAACACCATTTCATTATTAAATTATTTTAAATTTAGTTAAATTTATTTAAAATTTAATTAATAAATTTAAAGCATTATTAAAAAATATATATTATATATATTGCATAGCTTCCCGCGAAATAAATTGGGATACAAAATGGTTTATTATCTATCCCGCGAGAATACCGCAAGATTGGAAAACTATGTTGCTAATTTTGGAAAAGGAAAGGGAAAGTGTGTGTGTGGGGTGTGGGGTGGTGGGGGGGATGAGGCATAGGGGAATTTTTCTTAGTTTCCAGGTATATCAGTTTCCATAAGTTTCAACCATGGTAATACAATCCTCTTTCTACCTTCATGGTTTCAACTATAGGGAATTCTATATACATGTTAAGAGCAATGAACTCGACTAATAAATTGGCAAGGTGACAATCTGAAATGACCCGCTTTTTACGCTAGCCTTCCCCAACAGAAAAACCTTACCCCAATTTGTTGATTAATTTTATTCTATTAAGAACAGTTTAGTTTTCACACTATTCCATAGTATTTCCAAAGCATAAATCCACAGTTCCCATAAGGCATGTTTATTTTGTTCTATTTTCCTAAATTAAGTAAATCTTAAATTTCAAATAAGTTACAAAGTTTCTAAAGTTGAATGTGAACGATGTTCACGTTAGCATTATAAATAATATTTTAAAACTGATCCGGCATCTGTACGATGAAATTAATTCTCATAATGTACGTTTATGAAACTTTTTTGCTCTCTTCTCCCACGTTAAGAAAACCTTAAATTTCGAACAGAATATGAAGTTTTTTAAAAGTAAAATGTTGAAAATCAATAGAATTCTTGTCAGCATCATAATTGATGTTTTAAAACTGGTCCGATATTTTGCGACCATGCGTTCCTGAAATAATGTTTGAATAGACTAATAAACTAACTAATAAACACACTAATTACTAAAATCACACGAACAAACTAACCAATCTACAGACGTATATAAATGTACAGACGGATTTTGTGATTTTCGAATTTCTCTCATCTCAAAACGTGTAGAAAAAGTCAAAAACAGAGGTCGAAAATTTTCACGAACACACAGATTCTCCACACCGACAATATGACGGGGAGCTAAAAAGATGCTGTACAAATATATTTTACAAAAAATATTTTTTTTTTTTTTTGCTTATTAAAACTTTCTGAGTAAAAATACTATTTTTCTCAAAAACAAACAAACAAACAAACAACAACAACAAAAAAAAAAAAAAAAAAAAAAATCAAGTTTGAGTATTAAAATATCATTAAATAATTTTCGTCAGTTCATTTTAAATAATTTTATATATTAAAATTAATGTATCATTATATTAAAATACTATTGAAAATCAGTACTGAAATACAATTAATGATTTTAAATAAAAATTTAATAAGCTGACAAATTGTTCTTCTACTATATCATTCAAAATAACAACACCACATATGGGTTAACATACAAAAAAAAAAAAATATATATATATATATATATTAAAAACTTCTCTCAATAAAGGTTTCATAGATACAGTTTGGTGCAATTCTAACTAATAGATTCTAAAATATAGCCATACATGAAAAAAAAAAAAAAAAAAAAAAAAAACAGGAGGTAAATAACAGCAGCGCCACCCATCGACCGATAATCACAAAAATTTAGTTATCGCTTTTTTTCGTAGTGGAGATTTTACATATAAAGTTTGGTACATTTTTACTTCGTAGAATCTGAGATATAGCCTTCCCGTATACGGGGAAAACTGCAGCATAGCAGAGCCGCCTATCAGTCAACTTACACTAAAATTTAATCAACAAAATATTTTTATTATTATTTTACATAATAGCCCTCTTACATATTAAGTTTTGTGCAATTATACTCAACAAAAATTATGGTCTTCCTTTAAATGGCGGAAATCACTAGCGCTGCTTGTCGTGTGATTTACACCAAAGGTTGCAAGATACCAACGCCTGTCAAGAAGCAACTAAATATAAAATTTTGTAAAATTCTGTGAATGAGTTTGCGAGCTAGTGCTGCCAGAAGACTTTGGTCACATGCACATACAGCCAGATGACTGGATATTTTCTAAAATTTATCAAATCGGGTTCAGACCATCTTAAATCGTGTAAATTCCTCGAAAACCGTAGGTTAAAATTTTTTACGAATCGTTCTATGAATATAGAAGAAAGTAAAAATTAGAAGAAATACTAAAAAGATTTTATTTTTCAATTTTAAATATTTGTAACACTTTTTAGCTCCCCATCATGCTATAGGTATGGGGAACTTAGGTAATTGTGAAAAATTTCGACCTCAGTTTTTTGACTTTTTTATACGTTTTCAGGTGTGAGGAGTCCGAAAATGACAAAATTTGTATGGTGTCTGTCTGTAGGGTGTCTGTTAGTGTGTTAGTCCGGTAGTTTGTTAGACTGTTTACACGATATCTCACGAACAAATAATCGCAGAAAGGTCAGATCAGTTTTAAAATATTACTTTCGATACTGGCAAGAACCCTATTTTTGTTGCAACATTCGAATTAAAAAACTTCGTAAGTTATTAGAAATTTACGATTTTCTTAACATGGGAGAATAGGACAAAAATTCACTTAAACGTGCATTAAATGGACACTTTTTACTGTAAAAATGTCAGACCAGTTTTAAATTATCCGTTTAGATGCCGGAAGGAACATCAGTAACTATATATATGCTACTTTGAAAATTTCGCAAGTTATTGGAAATTTACGAATTTCTTAACATGGAAGTATAGGGCAAAATTTCACATAAACGTCAATTTTGAGAGATATTTTCATCGTAAAGATGTCAGACTACTTTTGAAATATTATTTAGGACACTGATATGAATATTAATGACTATGAATTTTCCAATATAAAAATTTCGTAAGTTATTGGAAATTTACGAATTTCTTAACATGGCAGCATAGAGCAAAATTTCACATAAACGTCAATCTTGAGGGATATTTTCATCGTAAAGATGTCAAACCACTTTCGAAATATTATTTAGGATACTGGCATGAATATCATAGACTATGATTTTTCCAATTTAAAAAAATTCGTAAGTTATTTGGAATTTACGATTTACTTAACATGCCAGAATAAGGTAAAATTGAGCATAAACTTTCATTTTGAGGCTCATAAATACATTAGACAACTTCAAAATTACATTTATGATATTTGTTTGAACATGATTGAATACAAATATTCTAATAGGAAAATTTCGTAAATTATTCGTAATTTACGATTTTACCAATATAGCGAAATTGTAAATTTTTCATATAAATATGAATTTTGAGGATTATTGCATTGGAAATAGTAGCATGAAAACTAAACAACGGAATTGACCCTGATAAAATAAATTAATAGATTAGAATAAGATAAGTATATGGAAGTGAACGGTGGATAGTCTATTAGGCGGGGTTTTCATCATATCAAGCTTTTGTCAAATTCATTTCTTTTAACATGATTATATCTCTCAAACTAAAAATTTATGAGAACATAAATATGATGGGGAACTGAGCAGAGTCCACCTATGCCAACTAGTTTAATACTTTTTCGTTTTCTAATAAATAAATGAATAAAATAATGGACAAAATGTCCCGGGACTTCAGACATGCAAAGGACATATAAAAACTCACATTTTCTATTATTGATTTAGTTCAGAGTGCAGTTAGGGGACCAACCACAAATTGAAGAAGAGCGCAAATACCTTGAATCACCTTGTGTTATAAAAAACTGTAAATGACTTGTAACTTTAACACGTTGTTGCACATACTATGATTAATGTTTATATGTTTTGTTATGGAAATTGTGCAATTATTTAGGCAGATATAATTTTATTATTATTATTATTATTATTATTATTATTATTATTTTGTAAAGTTTTTTGCTTATAACTAGAACGGATTTCGATAAAATTTTACAAAACTTGCAGAAAAATTGACAAAACGTTAGAAAAACGTAATTCTGAAACACAAAATTCACACGTGTAATATTCCCTGAGCTGAGATATGAGCATATACATTTTATATTAGTAGTAAATATTATTTTATTGCGCATGCGCGAAAGATAGAAAATTTTTTATTACGTAGGTTGTAAGCTATTGAGCAACTTTTGTCAAAAATTCCTCTGAATAGAGTAAAAAATTAAGCAAATTGCCGGCAAAAGAACGAACTAGATTTTAGGAGGATATCTGAAGTCCTGGGCCATTTTGTCCAGTATATATATATATATATATTTTTTTTTTTTGTTATCGAAAAAATGTAAAAAAAAAAAAAAAAAAAAAAAAAATTCTAATAATTTGGTCACTCACTTTTCCCCGTCAGTCCTCCAATGCATTTTTGTTGTTTAAAGGTCTTTTTATTTGATAAATAGATTTCAATCAATTACTGCAATATTCGTAATATTGACAACGCTTAATTTTATAATAGCTTATAAATCCTTTCCAACTGTCGCTGTTAATATCTTACAATAAACCATTATTTTGTGCTTGTAATGCGTAAAAACGTCACTTTAAGAAAATGTCAAGTAACTGCAAACTACATCATTTGCTGGAGAGTCAGCACAATTTCTTTTAGCATGGAATAGCAAATCAAAAAATCGATTAATCAATTTTTTTGCTTAAAATGTTATTTGCAATCCAGCGCATTTAGAATTCGAAACGATTCGATTATAATAAGGACATTAAAAATTTTTTTTAATGTGTCACATTAAATATCTTTTAGCATTTTTTCAGCATTTTATAATGTTGCTCTCCTAAAGTTATATAATTTGTAAGTCATTTGATATTTTTTAATTTTTAGAGTTAATTTAATAAAAAAAAGCAGACGATTCAAACAATGGAAAAGCTTCGGATAAAATATTCTTCCAGCAGTGAATAGAGTATCATTAAATATAATGTTGATAGAATATATAATTGAATGATGTATAGATTTTGCAATAAAATGAGAAAATAAAAACAGGTAAAAATAAAAATATTTAAGATTTTTAATAAATTTCTGATGTGGTATCAGTCTTTTTATCTTTAATCTAAATAGCTAATTAACATTTTAAACAATTAATCTCTTAAATCATAAAGAACACTTATGTAAACATTATTAACTAGTTGGCATAGGTGGACTCTGCTCAGTTCCACATCATATTTATGTTCTCATAAATCTCTAGTGCGAGACATATTATAATCACGTTAAAAGAAATGAATTTGACCAAAGCTTGATACAGTGACAGAATGAAATCCCCGCCTAATAGGCTATCCACCGTTAACTTCGATATATTTATCTTATTCTAATCTATTAATTTATTTTATCGGGGTCAATTCCGTTGTTTAGTTTTCATGCTACTATTTCCAATGCAATTATCCTCAAAATTCATATTTATATGAAAAAGTTACAATTTCGCTATGTTGATAAAATCGTAAATTACGAATAATTTACGAAATTTTCCTATTAGAATATTTGTATTCAATCATGTTCAAACAAATATCATAAATGTAATTTTGAAGTTGTCTAATGTATTTATGAGCCACAAAATGAAAGTTTATGCTCAATTTTACCTTATTCTGGCATGTTAAGTAAATCGTAAATTCCAAATAACTTACGAATTTTTTTAAATTGAAAAAATCATAGTCTATTATATTCATGCCAGTATCCTAAATAATATTTCGAAAGTGGTTTGACATCTTTACGATGAAAATATCCCTCAAGATTGACGTTTATGTGAAATTTTGCTCTATGCTGCCATGTTAAGAAATTCGTAAATTTCCAATAACTTACGAAATTTTTATATTGGAAAATTCATAGTCATTAATATTCATACCAGTGTCCTAAATAATATTTCAAAAGTAGTCTGACATCTTTACGATGAAAATATCTCTCAAAATTGACGTTTATGTGAAATTTTGCCCTATACTTCCATGTTAAGAAATTCGTAAATTTACAATAACTTGCGAAATTTTCAAAGTAGCATATATATAGTTACTGATGTTCCTTCCGGCATCAAAACGGATATTTTAAAACTGGTCTGACATTTTTACAGTAAAAAGTTTCTATTTAATGCACGTTTAAGTGAATTTTTGTCCTATTCTCCCATGTTATGAAAATCGTAAATGTCTAATAACTTACGAAGTTTTTAAATTCGAATGTTGCAAATAAATATGGTTCTTGCCAGTGTCGAAAGTAATATTTTAAAACTGATCTGACCTCTCTGCAACAATTTGTTCTTGAGATATCGTGTACACAGACTAACAAACTAACGGACTTACACACTAACAGACTAACATACACCCTACAGACAGACACCATAGAAATTTTGTCATTTTCGGATTCCTCACACCTGAAAACGTGTAAAAAAGTAAAAAAAACGAGGTCGAAAATTTTCACGATTACCTAAGTTTTCCATACCTATAGTATGATGGGGAACTAAAAAAAAATTTCTAATAATTTGATCACCCACTGTAAGTTAAAAACATTGAAAACGCACCATAAGTTGCAAAAAATTCGCAAAGAACACTTTAATAAATAATTTGTTTCAATCACTTGTGAAAACGTCTGCAAAGGAATGTGATTTAATTATAATTTTAGGTAATTGATACTTAGAAAGATTAGTCAGTGAATAAATGTAATACATCTATTTTAACGAAATATATTAAAATTAAGTAAGAAATTATTAATCAAAAGAAGGAATAACATTGTATCGATATTATTGAGAAAATTGGTTTTATTAATACTATTATTATAATTTACATTTTGATAAGGACAAAATGCATGATATATTAATATCATAGAGTTAATTAAATGCAGATTTACTTCATATTCTTAAAATCATATAAATCTAATTTCGTTTAATTATAAATTATCAGACCATTAAAGAAATATTAACAGACTCTAATAGATTTTGCATAATTTTGACATCTGCTAAAAAACTAATATAGTAGGTAAGAATCATTTATATACATATATATGGTTAAATTTGTTTAGAATCTTTTCTGTTTTATTATTATTATTATGATAATGTTGATTATTATATATATATATATTATGCGAAACACTACAGGTTCCGTAATGGTTTTGTTGGTCAATGACCGCATACCTTAAGCATTCAATTTTTCAGCCTTGAAAAGTCATGGCCCCAAGTTCATGATCTTAGACCGACAATAACTTCGAATTGTTCACATGTTTCCTCTTCCTTGAGGAACTGATAAAACTGTTACATGTGTCAAATGAAATTTCTATGATACAATGATTTCTCTTTTTATTTCTCAATCGTGTTCACCTTACAAATCAGTAAATAATGAAAGCGCTAGTATTCAAATTCATTCTATTGTCAGTTAAATTGCCCATTTACTTCTTGAAATTTGAAAAGAAGTGTGTGAAAAACTTTAAATTTATTCAGTTCTTTTGAATGAATCATATGCATTGTTGTTTGCTTCATTTGGAAAAAAAAAATTTCCCAGTTGACTATCTCTATTATAAATAATTCTTGTAAATTTCATAATGATTACTAAAAAGTAATTCTCTTTATGCACATTTATACAAAATTTTGTCCTATATCACCATGTTAGAAATTTAGAAAAAGCGGGATGGCAACGTAACCTGTAAAACATTTTTTACCAAAAGTTGATAGGCACTAATTTATGTCAAGGTGCAACTACATACCAATTTGTATGAAATTCTGTGCTGTAGTTTCTGAGATACAGTTGCCACAAAATTTTGTCACACACACACACACAGACAGACGGACAGACAGACATTTTCTAAAAATGGAGAAGTCGTGTTCTACAGCTTTCAAAACGTGTAAATCCATCAAAAACCCGAGGTCGAAATTTTTTAAGAATCCAATACTTTCTTCTATTGAATATAGAAGAAAGTAAAAACCCATAATAATTGTTGATTTTCCGAGTAAGACGTTTGGGTAACTGTATGACTGTTAAACACTGTAAGTGGATTTCCTGACTGTTTTTTGCGTACTGTTCTTAATTTTAGAAGCTATATCTATAACTAATGTTTGATACCCCAATTAATTCTTTCTGTACATGACTGTACTGCGAAAAGTTGTAATTGAATCATTTTTATACTCGAAAGGTTAATTTTATCAAAGAGTTTAAATTGCGTCAGTAATGAACACTTCAACCTTGTGTCGGATACCTTTTCGGTTCCAGTTGTGCACTTTTTTTTTTTTTTTTTTTTTTTTTTTTTTTTTTTATGGTACTTTTTTTATGGCACTTATATATGGTAGAGAAAGTATTGTTTTGGGGTCAAATTTTCAAAATTGAGTTTTTGTTATATTTACACGTTTTAGGGTCCCCTGAATCCGAAAACATATTTTTAACGAATGGTCTGTGTGCCCGTTATTAGGAGACCTCAAGAACAAATAGTAGCAGGAAATCCAAACTCGGTATTCTAAATTTGTATTACATAGAGATGCTACACTAAACTTTTCATTGAGATCAAGCAAATGCTTCGTGTACAGGGCATGCTGATAGAATTCAAACACATTACGTCAATGGGCGAAAGTTCCGGTAAGTACGGTGTAACATCTATAAGCTGCCTTAAACAAAATGGAACGAACATATTTTTTATATGCATAAAAGCATATTTTGGGTTGATTGTGGTATGTAAATCAATCATCATACGTTTACAGGGCTACCCAAAGTAGCCCTGTATACATGTTGGGGCTATACTTAGAAATTGCTAGAAGTGTATTTAATTTTTTGTTATATGTTTAAGTACACAATGTGATGTGTATATAGTTTATAGACAATATACAAGGCTTTCGAAAATAAAGCTAATCATTCTTTTCCATTGAATGTAATTGACTGAAATGCTTTGTTACGTTTTAGTATATCGATGAACACTGCTCTGGAAGGAAAATTTATTTCCCATACCCATACTTTAAATTAAGTATTTTTTGAAGTTCGATTTTCAACTCTAATTTTTTGCATAATATCACGTTTTGAGGCTCCCAGATTACGAAAGTCAAATTTTTAGTGGTTGATCTGTATGTAGTTAAAATTAATAAACATAATAATAACAATAATAATTATATTAGGAAATGTCAACCGCTTGGACGGCTATTTACGTAATAATAACAGGCTATTTTACAAATTATTTGAAGATTTTCTTGCTAGTTTCAAATGAGTATCTCTGTATATTCATTTAAATGAACTGAAATAAATAAAAATGTCACATTACGAAGATAAAATATTAATAATAACAATATATATTTTTTCGCACTATTTTCTTTTACTATAGGAAACATGATGGAAATTAATAATATATTTAAATTCTATGTTAAACTGTCACAGAAATAAATTTAATTGTGAACGCACAGATAAGGGAATCGAGGTTCTGAACTCTAATTTCATCCGAGGAGGTTTTAAAATAATTAGCTAGACTATATTTTTTTCACAGTATTTTTCTCTGTTTCTTTATTTATTTTTTAAATTCGTACTGTTTTATGTCCCACGTTATTTAAGATATTCTCTGTAGATTTTTCAAAAAGTATTGGAATGCGTTATTAAAATTTGAAAAAAAGAAAATAATTTTTTTGCTTGTTCACCTATGTGTCGGTCTCAACTGTAAATTCATCATAATATTTAAGAAGAAATCAACCTCTGTGGAATTAAATTTAATTTGCTTTTGAAAAAGATCTAAAGATTTTTTTGCTCAAAATGGTTACATTTACATTAAAAAATTTTCTTAAAAATCGAACGAAAAGCTTCGAATTCATTAACGGAATGAAGCTTTTCGTGGTTGAAATATTTGGACATTTTTGTCTCAATTTTCCGGGAAAATACTAAGATCACAATGAAATAACTCCTTTTATTTTCTTCTATAATCAGCAGAAGAAAGTATTGGATTAATAAAATTTTTTGACTGTTTTCGATGAATTAACATGTTTTGAGAAGTTCGGAATACGATTAGACATTTTTAGAAAGTGTCTGTGTGGGTGAGAGAGAGAAAAAAATTTATGTCAGCTCCAGCTCAAGAATTAATGCATAGAATTACATATAAATTTATATGTACGTGCACCTTGATATAAATTAGTGTCTATCAACTTTTGGTGCAAATCGTCCAACAAATAGTGTTGTCATACCAATATTTCATATTTTTTAACACGGCAACATAGGACACATATTCGTTTAAACGTGCGCAGTGAGATTTATTTTTAATGAATCCTTGTGAAATGAATGAGAATTATTTATAGTATTAATAGTCGAGTAGGAAAATATTTTGAACATGTAGGACACCGCTTCTTTGCCTCGGTAGATATAAATTTTCAATATTTTTCAAAAGAAATACTCTTTAATACCTTTAAGACGAATGGTTGAACTGTAGATTTATGATAATGTAAAACAAAGTTATGTTTTTCCCCCCACAATTTTAACAGAAGGAAAAACAAACAAACTTATTTTCTTGGATGTAGTCTGCAGAGCATAAAATTGACTTTCTTTAGACATCGATATTTAATGTTATATTTTTCTGATAGGAACATCGTCTGCATTCATCATGGAAGGTAGTTTTAATAAATAATAATTTTAATGAAGAATTTGTATTGCGCAAATTTGTCTAGATAAATACAGAAGAAATTTTTGCAATGGCCACAATATACAAATTTCAAAAGTCTTCAACAATTTTTGTTAAAAGTACAATAAAAGATATGACTATACATTTGAAATTTTTTTTTTTTTTATTATTCGGATTTCACCTTTTTTTTATCAACTACTCACTATTGCTTTGGATCTGAAATAGCCGATTCTATCTTCTATCTAGATACAATTCCTTTCTAAGAATCGCTCCGCGATCAACCGGTCTTTTCGTGACGTTTCATCAAATGCCATTCGCCACTTAGGATTCTGAAGCACGTTATTGCGTCACAGTCTTTTACCGCAGGTGATAGAAATAATAAGTGGCTGTTATCCGAAAACTCTCGTAGAGACGGAATTTGGAGAAAGCGCCGATAAGGAGAAAACGTGCCTCAGTTTAAAATCGATGACGTAGGTATTTTCCATCCGTTTCATCGTTTCATGTACATCAAGAAATCTGAGGGTCATGTTCCAAATATTTCTATCAGAAGAGATGAATGTCGTTAGTGTGGGTGGAAAACAAATAAATGTAAAGAACCGCCGAGTCATGAGTATAGCTGTTAGTTTTCGTTTATCGGATAAGCTTATTGATTCTAGGCCCTTAATCAAAGAATCACTTAATACGGCAAGGGCACCTCTCTCACGCTCACCTCCACAATTTTAAACCATATATATATATCATTTCTATGCTTTAAAATATTTTTAAAATAACTTGGAATAGTCTTAAATACTGATGTATGTAATACTTTAGATAAAGTCTTATAAAGATTAGTTTCCATTTAAAGTTATATCAAAGATTTGATTTCCGTTAAAGACTCGGGCCTCTTTCGCACGTTTACCCTTGAATTAATCATATTGATTCAGGCTTCTACGAATATTAAAGATTATTTAATTTAAATGCATATTATTGATGTCTAGTAGTTGCTGTAGGTGTGTAGATGTTATTTAGGAATAATGTAGGTGCGTGAATGTAGCTGGATGTTATGTTTGGATGTAGATGTAGATTAGATGTAAAAGTATAGATTTAAATATGTAAATGTACTTTCCTTGAAACATGTAACTAAACGTTACAGAATAGTAAGATGTATATGTGTATATGTTTTAAAATAAAAATTATGTATATATATAAATATATATATATATATATATATATATATATATATTTTTTTTTTTTTTTTTTTTTTTTTTCAAAGTAAGATTTATGTTAGGACAAATAAATAAATAAAATATGAAAAATCGAATAGATGACTTTTCAGGTGTTTTAAAGTTATTGAAAATTGAAATAAAACAGTTAGTAAAATATTTGATATTTATAGATTTTATTTTATGCGCTTGGGTACTAAAAGTAGGAAAAACATCTTTGAAGATTTTCTAGTTTAATATGAACCGCACTCATTCCTAAAAAAAAGATTTAGTAAGCTTTTTTTAAACATTTCTTTCTTTTTTACTTAAAAAAAAATATATATATATATATATATATATTGTGACGTCTTTATCCAATTTATATCCAGTTTATATCCAATTTATGTATTTTAAAAGTGAGAATTTCAGTACTGAATGTGATAAGGAACATTTCACATATTCTAGTTTTACAAATTGCATAAAAAAACAAAAATCATTTTTATCAAATTCTAAATCTTTTTAAATAAATAAAAAAGGAAGGGAACTCAAACAAATTATTTTTACTTAATGGAAAACGTACAATATTAACATTTATTTAATTGGAAAGAATGCGGTATAATCTTTAACTCAAAACGAATGCTTCTATGCAGCCGCAAAATTCTAAAAGTTCACTGTTGTTAAATTGCTATTCTTTGTCAATTAATAGTGGCATCACAAGACAAGACAAGATATCCGACCCGGGCATCAAGTTTATTTTAGTTTTATGGCTGAGTAGCCAAAATTTTCTGTTTTATTTTTCCACTTATAGTCCACTACATGATACATACGTATAGATATGAGAAGGTATATTAATGATATGTTTACACATTTACAGATATAATAATAATAATGGTTATTATTATTTTACGTTTACTAGTAAGCTATTAAATTCCGTTAGTACCCATCCTAAGAATTTTTTGTCTATATTATTATAACTATAAGATTATTATTTGCTATGGCATAAATTTAAGGTATGTTCAAAAAGGCCGCCATCACTGGATGCAGACTCTTTAATAATCCGCCTATTCCCTTCAAAAAATGTTTAAACTTTTTTTTTTTTTTTTTTTTTTTAACTAATTAGAGAAATATTGAGTGTAGATTTGCCATACCTAAATTTTTTAGTACTCTGTGTAAAATTTTGCCTGTCATGAGACAATAACTGTAATTTAAAAAGCAAATTCTTTAGAATTTCTTAGAATTCGCTTTAGAAGTTACTCAACTTTTCTCAGAGGTTTCCCGTTTCGGTCTCCTGTTTGGTTTATCTCTTAGATGACAATTATCGACGACAATTGTTGTTGAAAACAAACAAATATTGCCTTGATGGAACGATACCTTCTGATACGAACTTCCTGCTGTGGTAAACTATTCTTATCAACCTTTATTTCTTCAAGGAAATTGTTCGCACGCAATGTTCACCAGTAAATACAGAAATTTCTCAGTTACTAACACACGCTTCTTTCACAGCAAGAAAGAAGTATGAAATCATTCTTACTAATCATGGTTAGCATTAATAAAAGAGAATATTTGTGCATTTCACCTCGTGAGATTGAAGTTAATATTTATATTACTAGTTACCAGAATTGGTATAAAGGTTAATGAACTTCAAAGGTTATTGAGTGACACAATTATAAAATGTTTTGAAATGCAATGAACATACCTTTCGAAATAACTTTTCTGAGTTTCATGATACTAACCACCTATTAAAATTTCCTAACTGTACTCGTAAAAGGGATACTTTTAAAAGTTTATATTTCTATATAGTTCTTCATATACAAAAAATACGCAAAACGTACATCAAAAACGTAGAAGATTTTCAAACAAACTTGCTTGCTCTCATTGGGAAAAATCGCAGGTATGCTACACATTATTAAAAATTAGTAAGTTTTGAGCATCACAAAACTCTTTTCTATATTTTCTTACGCAAATTCACGCAACGCGAATTATTTATTAAAATTATTTTCCATGGTGTGTGCTGACGATTTTCATCTCAGAAAGTATAACACTAAATGTTTATTTTATTTTATTTATTTATTTTTTAAGTCATAATTGTGCCATACAGATGACACCTGAAAAATGTTTTTCCTCTGTTTTCTTTCCTTTCTTTCTTTCTTTCGTTTTTTTAATTAAAAAAATAGACAACTTTGTTATTATCATAGATCTGTGGTTCAACCATTCATTTTAAAGGTATTGACGCGTTCATTTGAAAAATACATCTATTGAAAATTTACACTCCCGGGGGGAAGACTTTCCCCCCCCCCACACACACACAGGGAAGGAAGTATCATTATATATAAGTACTATCATAGATAATTTTTTTTTTTTTTTTTTTTTCGCGATCATTCATTAAAAATATTCCCACTGTGTTCAATTTTACAAAATTTGTACAAATTTGTACTGCTATATTAAAAGTTATGAAAAACCAGATGGCAAAACCATTTAGAAAGGGATTTGCACAAGAAAAAAAAAATGATAGACACTAACTTATGGTAAGATGCAATTACATATAAATTTATATGAAATTCTGTGCATTACTTCTTGAGCTAGAGTTACCACAAAATTTTGTCACAGACATAGAGATAGACAAACATTTTCTAAAAATGATCAAATTGTGTTATTTACCTCTCAAAACATGAAAATACATCGAAATTTTTTACAAACATTCTTCTTTGAATATAGAAGAAAGTAACAATAATTTTCGGTGTATAATACGCAGGTAAGATATGTCGTTTCTCCACCAAAAATTTTTTTTAATAGGAAAATATTGAAAAAAGAGCTCGTACAAATATGAATTTATATGTCAATTAAAATTTCTGTGATTTGTGAATTATTCACCGAAAATCACGGTAATATTAATTATTAATATTTTCTTCGTTGTGCGTGTGTGTAAAAAGTGCATATTCCATAAACAAATATTTAAGAGCAACAATGAATATTTTTATAGAATTTCATTTATTTAAAAGTCCGGTTTCAAGTAAACTTCCTCTTCAATCCAGTCTTGTTGGTTCTTTTTTTTTTTTTTTTTTTTTTTTTGAGAAATTAATTTGGTATTATTTTCAAATATTTAAATAATATATTTTTTGCTCTATGAAAAAAAAAAAAAAAAAAAAAAAAACTAACACTTTTTTTTTTTTTATTATAATTAAGGGGACTTGGTTGAAATTAATTATCTTTGAATTACATTCTATTGTTTCTCAAATCAAGTACTGCCATGAAATCTATCACCTTTATGCATATAGTGTGTTATAAATGATTTTTTTTTTTTTTTTTTTTTTTTAATAAGATAAAAAGACTTTTTTTTTATGGGTATAATTATGCAAAATAATGCTCTATTTCAAAATGCTGCACGCTAATTCCAAGTTTTCTTTCTTTCTTTCCTTTTTTTTCTAGTACTTTTTAAGGGATAAAGAAATTTCGATAATTTAAAATAAACTGCCACGAGAATTTCCGGACAAGTCTAAAAGAAAAAAAAGAAAGGAAGTTTCCTTTTATGTATTATTTAAGTTAAATTTTGTAAAAAAAAAAAAAAAAAAAACTAAATTTGTATTTAGAAAGAATTTTCACTTTTGCTAATTCTTTTATGAAACGATCAAAATGTTTATGCAGTATGTATTCATTCAAAATTTAAATACTACTATAAAAAACTGAAAAGAAAAAAACGAGTAGTTCCAGAGCAACTAGCATCCACTTTGATTGAACTTCATTTACATAATTTGTTAGTCATAATAAAATTCGATTGAATATGAAACAAGAATGAAATTTCTAAGACTTATTTCTTGCCATTAGAACCAAATAGCAGTCGAAGAAACTATAATGTTTAATTAAGGGTGATTTATTATTATTATTATTATTATTATATTGAAAGCTAAATAACCAGTGTAAATTTATTTTAAAAAGTATCCTCTAGATCTAGACTCTAGAGAAGAGAAGGAGTGGCCCACTCAGTAAAGTTTCGCGGCTCGCAGCGGAATTTAAGAAATGTAAAAATTGATACTCTATGTTGATACACCAAAAATTAAAAAACTCTTTCTAACTCTTCTGGGGGAAGGGGGGGGGAAACAATTTAGATGAGCATTATTGTATACGTATTAGTATACAATAATGTTCGTTGCTGTACGTAGTATAGCTGTACTAACATTTAAAAGCTGTAACGTCACGGATTAGGATTGGAAGTTGTAAAATTTCTAATTAATAAATTAGAAAACAATTAGAAAATTCTAAAACAACATTACACTTTCAGAAATCATATACTCAATTTTGACAATTCAGACATCCTCGGGCTTAATTTCTTTGTTTTTGACAACCATTTCGTCAAGCGATCACGTGATTTCTGAGGAAATGTGAACTCTCAAATATTTGACGAAACTGTTTACTCACAATAGCTTGTGCTGGCTTTCATTACCGCCATATTGTTTTTCTTCCTGTGTTGTTTCGACTTTATGTTACAATGACTTTTAGTATTTGCGGGCCTGGTGGTTCGGTCGGTAGGACGCTGCCTTCCGGATTCCCAGGTCTCGGTTTCGAACCCCGGTGCAGGCATGGATGCTTGTGATGTCCTATGTCTACAAAATATTGTGTGCGCTGGTTTCTGTGAATTCCTGTAAAAATATGGATCAATTGAGACATGAGTCATTGTAACTATAGGTCTCAAAGCTGTCAAATAAATGTCCAAAGGACTTTTATTTGTTTGCTCTGTTTCATTTATATTTTCATTAAATATAATTAGGATTTAATGTCTAAAGTAACGAACTTGCAGGTAATCTTATAATTTGTATCTTATTCTGTATCGCGAAACTAGGATGAAAAAAGTGTATCTTTACTTTTGACAAAATTCGTTATGTTCAAACAAGTGACAAAAATAACTTTCTCAATTTAACGAAATATTCACTCGGAGTATTTCCCTGGAAATGGTTTCGTGAAAATTAAAGGAAATTTCGTGAAATTTGAGTATCCATTTCTGAGAGTGTATAATATTGTATTAGAGTTTATACATTAATATCCTTCTATTTAAAGCAGTTTACTATCTGAACTTTATACAATGCGGCTCTTTAAATCTTCTGGGTTGAACAGGCATGATCCAGAGGAAAAAAAAAAATAATAATAATAAAGATAAAACAAATTTTTTATCTTAAATATTTTATATAAGTTTACTTTCTCTGTCTCTCAATTTAAAACTAACAAATAAAGTTGATAGTTACAAACAGGGCCCATAGTTTAATACGCAGCTCAGTAGGTCCCTAGACATGGGTACCAGAATTTTAGGGGCACACAATTTTTCCATATAAAAATTACTATAGATTTGCAACTCTGGAAATATTTTTTGCCAGTTTACAGGTGAATCACGGAAGGGGAAGGGCGGAAAGTTAAACTGAATGGGAACCTGGCCCTCACATTGGCTTATAAATGTGCGGAGTTTGCGCTCGCTGATTATTTTGCTTCTGAGTAAGCTAGTGAACTAATAAAAACTTCTCCATAAAACATCTCCCCTCAGTTATACGTAGAAAGAAAATCGCTCTTGAATCTGATAAAAATTCAATGCAATTGATAATACTTTTTTCCCTGGAAGAAAAAAAAAAAAAACGCTTAGGGGTAAAAATTGTTAATCCCCATAATAAAATAATGTTCGTTGGTTAATAATTAAATCGAAACTTCTCTAAGCTATTTTCTCACATGCATTATCAGCAGCTATTTTCTTCGCCTCGACAATTCCTTATTGGTAAGACGTTATTTGCCTCTCGAGGAAGCCCAATTTACTCTTAACAAGTCAAGGTTCTGGCATAGACACACTTTCGTTTTCTTTTTTTCCCTTCGAGCTGACAAACACCAATGCCGACCAGTGATCATTGCCCTTTTTGGAAGATAGCACTGACAAGCTTGCTGCTACTTCATCATGAGAAATGTTGGATTTTCTTCTTTGAAAAGAAAGGACTTCGGATGATGGATACATTTTACTAGCTAAATAATTGGCTGCTCTTGACTCTTTTGAAGGTTTATTGGGTCGCATAAACTCCTTCTATGAGTCATTTTTGATATAAACTTGGCGGTTGATAGGCTTAACTGACTCCTTAAAAGTCCATGCAGGAAGAGTTTAGGCTTAGTGGAATATATTTTGATGAAGTATTTTTGATGACTGCGAAAGAGGTCTTATCGTACTTGGTTATGTTTAATATCAAGATAAGGACAAAATCTAAAAGCGACTTTTAATGAATATATTTCAGCGTCTAATTGGGTATCTCTAGCTTGAAGAAAGATGTTATCACCAATTCTATAACTATTTAAGGATAAGAAAATATTACTTTTCATTACGGTACACATAGTTTATTTTATGGAAGCCTACTTTAAAACTTCCTTAGTAAATTATTTATTTAGTGCATAGTTTTTTTCGCTTTCTGCACATAAATTTGAATATATCTGAATTTATATTTTTCCTCGAAGGATAATTTTGCAAATTTACAGGAAATTAAAATAGGCAATTGTATGTGGTATGCTTTTGTGGTTTTTTTTTTTTTTTTTTTTTTTTTTTTTCTATAAGTATGAAATTAATTTCTTTAAATATTTATATATACTTTTTTTAGCTGTATTTTTTAAAGGTTATTACAAATTGAGAGAGTGTAATATAGAAATCTCACATATTTTTAAAGTTTTCTATTTAATTTTAATCGAAATCTATTTTAATGCTTCATGGAATAATTTATGCTTGTATTCAATATAAATCTTTAATAGCTTCTGTATTCTTCCTCTCAATTAATAAAATAAAAAATTCATAAAAGGAAAAAAAATTCTCTTTACAAGCGAAATCCCATCATTTCATCTTCTAAATGCTAACCGTTGGCGAAATTTTTATGGTTAATGTATACGGCACTCCTGTTCAAAACGATTCTAAATTATTAACTACATTAAAGTACAGGGTATCTTGAAGCCGTTATTTTTTTAATATGTTTTTCTGAAGAAGAAATTAAAAACCAAAATGTCACTCTTCTCTGAAATTGGCTAAAATTGTCACCATTCTTGTCTGATCTGCTCTCCGATAAAGATGCTAATAATGTGATTTTGAAAATTATCCGATATGGGGCACTTTTCTTTCCTTTATTCTGCACCTTCAATAAATTATTTTTTTCTATACTTTGAAAATTATTGTGACATTATTGTTATTTCTTAAAAGTTGCCTCTGTATTATTGAATCATGAGTTATTATATGAAAGGGATATAAATATCTCTTGCAAAAAACAACGCAAAGATAATTTCGAACTGCAAAACTGAAAGTTATTATATTTTGACAATTTCCTATAGAGAAAGCCTAAAGTGTTTTTGTCCAAAATTACAACATAAATTAAATTTCGATGAACAGTATATATATATATTTTTTTTTATATAAAGGATATGAAAACTTGTTCAATTAAAAAGAGAGAGAACATTTTATGGTAAACAACATAAATTATAGATATGTATGTATGCATGTGTATACATAATCAAAAACTTTCGTATCAAATTATATATATACATATATATTCGAGATGCGCATAACAAATATTAATAATGCAAAATATTAATAACAAGTATTTTTTAATATTAACAATTTCATGTACCTCTTTTGTCAAAATTTTTGATTTTCAGTTTAATCTCTCTCTATCTGTCATTGTGTGTGCTAACTGTCTGGCTGTATATTATCTATATCTATCTATCTATCTATCTATCTATCTATCTATATATATATATATATATATATATATATATATATATAGATAGATAGATAGATAGATAGATACACACATACACATACAGAAAAAATAGATCACTGTATTGTCATACATATATAAATATATTATTTACCTCGTCTTTCTTTATATATTGTTTGAAAACTTTTTCTTTGTCATTTCTACAGTGAGTATTATAATCTTATATTTTATAGCAATATTATATAATGTTATCTCTTCTGTTTCAATTTAAATTTTCCTCACCATTTTTTTTTATATATATTTTTACTTTTTTTACTTTGCTTACTTTACTTTTTTTTTTTTTTTTTTTTTTTTAATAATTTTTTAAAATTCTGCTTCTAAAGTATATTCTGTCCATGATACTTTTCTCGCTCTGAACTCTATCGCTGTTTCTTTATAAATATATTGCTTGCAATACCTGTTTAATGTGCTTCTGATATTACTATCTTCTACGTTCAATAGAAAAAATATTCCTGTCTTAAAAATTATCGATTTCCAGTTTCCGATGGATTTACATGGTTTTAGAGATCCTGAACACGATTTGATTATTTATAGAAAACGCTTGTGTCTGTTCATCTGCGCGTGTGAGAAAGACAAAAATGTTCTGAAAACTAAAGCGAAGAATTTCATAAAAAATTACATGTAGTTGCATCTTAACATAAATTGTCGTTTATCAACTTTTGTTACATATCGCTTAAGAGGTAGCACTGTCATCTCATTTTATTATAATTTTTAATATGGCAACACAGGAGAAAATTTCATATAAATATACACATGAATGTTTAGCTTATCTTTGTTAAATTAAAATTAAGATTAAAATTGTTTATAATAGTGATAGTCAACAAGGATACAACTTTTGTACATAGCTTCCTTCACTGGAGAGAACCTTCCTACACAGGTAAACTTTTAAGGGTAAATTATCAAGTGTAAATTTTCATTATGAGTATATTCCACAGAAACTGATCAATGCCTTTAAAACGAACGGCTGAACCATATATCTGCGATGATTTAAAACAAAGTTACATATTTTTTCTTTTTTTCATTAATTTCCATTAAAAATCTACAAAATTGACTTTTTCCAATATTTAGAGTTATAATTTTCTGAGGTGAAAATTGTCTGAGCTTTCCATGAAAATAATTTTATGTAGTATACTTTTAATGATATTATATATGTATATAATAATTATCCTTTTAACATATGTATTCTTCTCTTCTTCTTCTTGTATAATTTGCTGACAGAAATCTTTTCAAATAATGTTTTAATTTCAAGGTTATTTCTTATCTCGTTTGGAACAGCAAATGTTTATTCAGATTTGAGTCATTTCCGATTTCCTTTCGTAATAGAAGAAGTTCTTTTCCATTTGAAAATGCACTTTTTCATTTTTTGTTAATCCTTAAATTGGCCCTTGTTCAGGTTTAAGAATAAAAAAAATTATAATGCATTTTCATCAGACAAATTACACAAAGCATTATTTTGTGTCATAAAGTTTTTAAAAGTAGTTTCCAGTCTTTGAAAGAAATAGAAATGATTAATTTCCATTATACTTAATAATATTAAATTCTAATTGCATAATTAAGAGACCTTGAGATGAATAAAAATCTGGTGTGAAACAACCACACGACTTCCATTACCCACTATTACACATACTATATACATTTTTGAGAGATAATGCGATCAGAAAACATAAATGTGAACTAAAGAGAAAATCGTTAGAGCCTTTTTTGAGATACCAACTTTTACAAAAAATCAATTATTGACCGGAAAACAATAATTACATACAAAAGGATATTTAAAAGTGAGTTAATATGGCGAGTTTGAAAAAAATCCGTACAGCTGTTTTTAAAGGAACGCCCTTGGGAGACTTGAAATCGAGCTATTTATACAGGACGCCTATCAATTTTCCTGAACTAACCAATTATATCATTCGAAAGGACATCTAATAGAGTGTTTATATAGCAAATTTGAAGAAAATCGTTAGAGCCTTTTTTGAGATACGGACTTACGGTCCCACTTCCGGTTTCCGATGTCCCACTTCCGGTTAAACTCAATTATTGACAGGAAAACAATAATTACAGACAAAAGCATGTTTAAAAGTGAGTTAAAATGGCGAGTTTGAAAAAAATCCGTACAACCGTTTTTAAAGGAACGCCTTTGCGAGGCCTGAAATTGAGCTATTTATACAGGACGCCTATCAATTTTCCTGGACTAACCAACTATATCATTCGAAAGGACATCTAATAGAGTGTTTATATAGCAAATTTGAAGAAAATCGTTAGAGCCGTTTTTGAGATACGGACTTACGGTCCCACTTCCGGTTTCCGATGTCCCACTTCCGGTTTTTCAATTTTCACCAAAATTTGGAAATTTCATCTGTACACCAGACGTATTTAAATTCTAAAGTTTCGTAGCTCTATCTTTATTAGTTTCTGAGCTATAATACCCAGAAGATTCTCCACATACACACACACCCCCCCCCCCCCCACACACACACATACATACACACTGACCAATTGCCAAAAACCACTTTTTTGGACTCAGGGGACCTTAAAACGTGTAAATCAGGTGAAAACCCGATATCGAATTTTCAGACCGAATACAATACTTCCATTACCTACGGTATTACGGTAATGGAAGTAAAAATAATAGTGACAGTGAATAGTATTATTTTTTGAAAATTACAATTTTTATTGCATGTTGAATATCCCATGTTGTAAAGCAGATCTAGTAATATGGTGTGCGTTAGTAAGATACATAGGAAATAATAATCCGGAAAGATAAAAATTTTGATTTTAATAATGTTTGACTTTTTTTTTTTTTTGGGGGGGGGGATTTAAAAATAGAGCACTTTTCAAAACTATCATATAGCGATATAAAGTGAATAAAAAGCTTTTTTCAAAATACGTGTTTGCGGCTGAAGTAGCATATTGCAGATATCTATCCGATTTTTGCGGAGGAAATTTAATTGCTTGCAAAATTTATTTACTCGTTTTTGTGATATCGAAACTAACATATTCAAAATCACATATTATCTCTTAAATTTAATTCAATGCCCATCTTCAGGAAGAGCGATTCTAAAAACACTTATAACATTTAAAATCAAGTCAGTTGCGGTTTCTCAGCTGGCGAATTATCTAATTATCTCTCTCTGTTTCTTGCAATAAATAAAAAAATAAGAGAAATGATTCTCTTACAATGAGCTGTGATAGTCAATCTTTTCATCTCAGTAAAATAAATAGAATAAGTTTTCGCTGGAGTTTTCACTTTTGGCAAAAAAGCAGATGTACCCTTGAAAAGGAAATTATGTAGTTCCTATCGGCTCAAAGATTCATCAAACCATAAATAAGTATGAACATCTACTGTGAATAAAATTCCTGAGGTTAGATTTCTAACGTACATCTAATCGTTTTCCAGGATCTTTCAACGATATTTTTGGCTAAAATCAGGGTCGTCAATATATTTAAAAAAATTTACATTGTTTGCAGGCTAACGGAAAAATTTGGTGTTGTTCTAGGTTACTTTGAGATTTAGGTTGGGCGATCATATTGACATATTGTGGTTTTTGATGAGAAGTAAACTGAGCCAAATTTTGATCACTTCTTCTCCGACTTTTCAGATGTAAGGACTTGGTATTTCTCTATACTCCCCGTGTCCTCGTCCTTACCCTCCTTGAATAACTTTTTATCATGCTGCTATTAAATGATTTCTTAGTCAAGTTATAATTAATGTAACACTGGAATATTTTGTCAAGATTTAAAGTTAAATAAAACATTTGAAGTTAGCTAGTTCAACTTGGATTATTGCTTTATCAATGCAACTGCAGCCACTTTCGTTAATTAATAGTTAGTCAATGTTTCTCATAATATTTTGGTAGCATATCTCTTCCTCAATAAACTGAACTTATGAATCAAAAGTTATATCTGCGTCTAAACATTATATCTAAAGAGATCAACAAACAATACAACAAAAAACTGGTGCAAATACCAGTGCTGACTTTAACTAAAAATGGACACGGAGAGGAAAAACCTTCTACGAACTTTTTAAAATTAGATTGGATTTTTCGTCAATAACATGTATGAAATATTTTTACAGATGCTTTAATACGTTGTGAACTATGTGTTTGAAAAAAAGATGGTGTGATTTTTCTCGATCCGACCCTTCGTCAACGCATACCAAGATAATATTTTTTTTTTCCAATAATTTCTCTGTAGTCTCATTATACAGTTTCTGTCAAGGGATCCTGGTACCCGATGCCTGTCTTGATGCCCGATGCCATCCTGTTTTAGTTCTGGTCGCCTACTTTGAAGGCCTTCGTCTTGATCTTTATTGATTAGTGCATTGTGTTCTTGTTCGTCGCCACTTGTAGAGTTCTCTAGCAGCAGTCAGCTAATACAGTGCCTCTCTGTCCTCATACGTTTTCGACGTGAATTGCTACATCTTTTGATAAAATTTATTCGCAGCAACTCGGCGATATTTGCTCAAGATTGTTTGTTGCAGGATATTATTCTGTGTACTTCCCAGTAATGTTGCTTCATTGATTACATCGCTCTCCGCGTGTGTGCTACAAATAACATCTCTAGTTTGTTTGTGCGAATTTCGGTTCTTCAGTGCCGCTGCCTTGTTTAAGTGTGCAAGTCTGTTAAAAAAAAAAAAAAAAAAAAAAAAAAAATCAGTTGCATATATGAGGTAACCTAAAATCAAGTTGCACTCATCTTCATAAAGTAAGTTATCCTTTCTAAACTATTTCAGTGAAATATGGACAAAAGAAAAAAATAATAATAATAGTAATAAATAAATAAAGATAAAAATAAATAAATGAAATAAAATAAAATAAAATAAAAATAAAATAAAATAAAGTTTGTTTTAAAGAAAAAATATTCAATTGTAAATGTAGTAACCTTCAGGTTCCACAAATTATAATGGGGTGTTGCGTTTTGTACAGCTTTACGAATTTTGAGTGCGATAATTTTAGATGCGTATTGACTTTTTTTTTTTTTTTTTTTTTTTTAAGAGAGAGGGATAATAAAGAAATTAAATAAATAATAATAACATTCAATTAAAGATATTATATTTAAAAAAAGCAACTTCTTCCAACTCAACTGCTTTGCTCAAGTAAGTAACTTTTCTCAAATTGCTCTCTATGAAATCGAAACTTTTCTTTCTTTTTTTTAGGAAAAATTAAGTATGTGAATAAACAATAATATATATAACTTTAATAATTTTGTGTGAGTTGAACAATGGGCAGTTTTTTTGAAAAAATAATCAGATCCTGAAGTGAATAAATACATCATGTTAAAAAATTTCAGAATTCAAAAATGTGTTGTAAATTGTTAAATAAATATATGTATAAATATTTTTTTTAAACGTAGTAAAAATATATTATTGAAAATGTGTAATTAAATTGCCTATTTAATTACACATTTTTTGGGGAATTTTTACACCTTTGGGGGAATTTTTTTACATTAGAACGTCTGTAATAGAGATTTTGAGTGTCAATAAAATACGATTGATTTCTGAAATTTTTCTGAAACGTCTATATTCACTATATAAAATTTATATAAATGCGAAAGGAAAAGAATAATAAGGTTCAACCAACTTAATATTTTAAATATTAACTTTGAAACATTTTGTTTTGGGGGAACCCGTTTCATCTTTTTCTTTGATTCTTTTACCTTCCAGATTTATATCTTGTTGTTAAATATCATAATTAGTTATTTAATGTCCTGTGCTTACTTTAACTCATTTTGTGCATATTTTGACTGGTGTTAATTCATTTTTCTTGCTTTTCTACACTTTTGATTATATATATATATATATATATATATATATATATATATATAGAGAGAGAGAGAGAGAGAGAGAGAGAGAGGGAGAGATTTTTGACTGATTTGCTTTTTTCCCATGTAAAATTGCTGTGTTTTTCATTGGGAAATTACATTAAATTTAATTCGAATTCAAAAATTTAAATGCTAAATTTAAGCACATCTTTCGTTGCGTATGTAATTTACAGAAAATATATACACAGCCACTGAAAATTAGTCGAATAAATTTGAAAAAGTGTTGTGGGCGACAAGTTCCCTAATAATTTAAAATATTTTTGTTTGAATTTAATGACAGCCTTAAATATTATATGAATGTAGCTACTACATTAAAACGGATGGTTGAGGGTGTAGGTAGGCTCTTCTTACAGAAATGTATTCCAAACAGAATTATTTCTAACAAGAAAACATTCAAAAGGTGTCATATCCAAAAAATATTCAAAAAAGTATATGTGATTCTACTCTTCATGAAACACCATGAAGTGAAAAAATTATCGGCTGAAATGAATTATAGCGGCCACAAAAAATTATGAAAATTAAGCATATTTCGCGATTTAAAGCTGTTAGGCGTTCAGTTCGCTAGCACCGAGATTACCGTGTACGAACAGAACCGTGTTTTGTTTCTCCGCCAAGTACTCAAAATCAATCGCCTAACAATGTGAAATCGCCAAATATGCTTACTTTTGATATTTTTTTTGTGGTCGCTGTAATTCATTTCAGCCGATAATTTTTTCCCTTTCTGGTGTTTTAGGAAGAGTAGAATCACATATATTTTTTTCAATACTGACGACACCTTTTGAATGTTTCCTTGTAAGACAATTTCCATTTGTTATTTAAAGTTTATTGAAAACGTTCAAATAGTGTATAGTATTACTTATTTTCCATTTTAAACTGCAATAATATGTCTACAGTAACACAGTGTAAAATAAAGTAATGTGAATGCGACACCAAATTACTTTTTTATGTAATAGTAAATGACACAGAATTATGAATGACAACCAATCATAAAATGTTTAACTAAGAATATATATATTTTTTAATTAACTGTTAAAATATTAAACACTAGCAAACCTGTGCGAAATTTTCGCACTTTATTTCATTTCTTATTCACTTGTAAAATTTGAAACTCATAAATATTATACGAATTTTACCACCTAATTAAAATTTTAACTTACCAGAAGCCGAATTATTATTAGATCCAAATTAATATTGTGCAATAGTGAAACCAAAATTATTCAAAGAAAGGTTTCAAAATAAAATTCATGGTTGACGACCCAGTTTTCATACTTTCGCAGGCAGTACAGTTTTAGTATAGGACACCAAGACTCCTTTAAAACTTTTGTCACCGCATTGGCGATGACATTTAATTTATTTGTTTTGGTATAATTTTTTGTTTAAAAAAAAATCAAATTCCTATTTTGATTGCACTTTTTATGAATGCGTTTTTTAGTCAATTTGTGATAACTAGTATCGTCCAGTGGTCGAAACTCGACCATTTTTTTTGCAAAGCGAGGCAAAGCAAAGTTATTGCCTTGTCCTAAACGGAATGCAATTGCAACACAGCTGCGGCAATTGTTTGCCGATATTCACTCTAACTGAATCAGCAGAGTTTTACTTAATATAACTATTTCTCTCTGTAGATGTTAGCTTTTCCTGAAATGAGAGAAAATCGCAACGTGAAAACGCCCCTTGTTGTGTGATACAGACCAGAAGCTAATAGGTACCATGTCAAACCAATGCCCAACCAAGTATCAAAATCTGTTAAAATAATTCGATTGGTTCATAAAGTACAGTGTTTGAACGGGAAAAAAAAAAAAAAGATATTTTTCAAAAATGGTCGAATTGAGTTCGGGAAATTTCAAAACGTGTAACTTTATCGAAAACCGAAAATCTAAAACTTTTCTGAATCTTGTATTTTCTACTTATATATGCAGAGGAAAGAATAATAAATCCACTTTTTAAAAAATAAAAATAAGTAGTCAATTTCACTTAATTAAAATGCAAGGAAATCTCAAAACGTGTAAATTCATCGAAAACCGAAAATCAAAAGTTTTTATGTATCTTCTACTTGCTTCTTCTACCCACCAAAGCTAGCAATAAAGACACTTTTTTAAAAAGTAAGTAGCCAATTTCAGTTAATTGAAACGTAAAGAAAGCTCAAAACATGTAAATTCAGCAAAAAACGGAAATCTGAAATTTTTCCGTATCGTCTACTTATACATGCAGCAGTTAGTAACAAATCCATTTTCCTTTTATTTAGTATATTAGTTGAATATTTATTGTTTAAATATCATCCTTTGAAATGAAATGTTTATGTTTACATTCGAAACTGGAAGTTTGCCATTTTTTTTTTTTTTTTTTTTCTGGAGTTTTGTGATTTTAAATTAAAATTTTATCAATTTTACAGAAAAAAATAACTCAATCAAACACATGTGACAGTAACTTATATATAACTATCCGCGTTTGTAATGATCGATAGACGGCGCTTTGTGAACACTGCAGTTGTTAGTAAACATTACAGCCACGTGTGTTCCATTAGTATTCTGTTATTCTACTTAATATTCGTACTATAATTTCTCCGCCATTACATTATGGAAAATTGATTGCTTTTGGAAAAAATACTTCAGTTTATTCAAAGTTCGATCTGAAGTAGATTTTTAACTGAAGTTGAACAAATATTAATTTCAAATCATCTGATTAATTCTTTACTTCCATTAGCCGAAGCAACTGAAATTTTAAATTCGTCATTTGGAAATAAATGGAAGCTCAATTCTGGATTTCTTGATGCTTTGGATTTACACTGTGGCACACAAAAGTATGTGTTATCTTTTTTACCGTATTTATTCATTTTTATTCAATAAATATATGTGAAACTAAACATCGGCTAGCAATGGCGGCTATATGGAATTCGAATTAAACCATGTTTATTGTAATTTCACCGTAGCCCACCAGAGGGCGAGCATTTCATTACAATCGCGGATACCCAAATATCGGAATTAAAATCGGCAGATAATTTCCGTTATTTTTTAATAATTTTTTACAAAAAATCCAATGGACGATTAATATAGAAAATCTTTTTCATGGCTCCATGGACAGACAATGACGTCATCACTTCGCTTGCGTATAGTGATGCTACATTATACAAATTACTGTGTCTATGGTTTTATTTGAGCTTTATGAAATTGCCAGATTTAACAAATTTCTACTTTTAGGTATTTTTTAATGTAAAAGAATACGTGTATAAAAGGGAAAAATGGGGGAAAATGCATAAAAATAAATGTATTTTTAAATACCTTCTTGACATCGTAAGAAAATAATATTTGTATTCGCACCTTCCGGCTAACCATACCTTTCGAATGATACCATTTTCAACCCTCTACTCCCATAATTAATATGTTAAAAAGGGACTACAAATTTTATGCTTGCCTATTAATATATAGATAATTCATATTCTGGATATATCTTTAAAGTATTGCCAGGTTTAAAATGACGCTTGCAAAGATTCCAAAGAAGCAACTTTTAAAAATACATTTTTCCATACAATGGCCTCCTAAGACAAATGTCATTTTTTTCCTAATTAGACTATTAAGCTGAAACCGCATGCTTAAATATTGTCCATTTATAAATATTATTATTATTATTTATCCTTGCGTAGTTTATTAATTACATCACTATCGTATCATTTCGACAAAATGTAATCATAATTGGTCCACGTTAGAGAAATATTGTACAGATTATGTATATATATATATGACTAATTCCATTGTAAATGTTGTGCCAGTTATATACAGGCAAATTTTTTCCACCACTATTATTTAACAACAATTCTTGTCTTATGTAATTAAAATAAAAAATAAATAAATAAATAAACCCCGGAAATTTTATCTGTATAACTTATACTACAATGCGTGATTGTATTACCATATATTAATTTATATTCAACTGTGTCTGTGATTTTGTTAAAATCTCTGAAGAAATATGTACGAAACAGATTTTATTTTAACTAATTACTTGTTTAAAGATTATTAAAAAAAAAAAAAAACTTTCTTTGCCCAATGTATTATTAATAAAAAAAATCTGGAGTGACTCCACTCGACTTTCCGAACATTGAGTAATTAACAGTTTTGTAGATAAAGTAAAGAAAGAGTAGTTGTTAAACAAACAAAAGAGAGAAAACCATAATAGAGTGTTTGAGTATTTTTCTCCATCTATTACACGTTGTTTTATTTAACGCTACTGAACTTTGAGCCCATAGATCATAATGATAAAGAAATTTTTGTTGTGTCTCTGTAAAAACCTATAAATGCTAGATTCACCAAAATGCTTATAGTTAGTGCAACAGTGATTTATAATACTCATATAAATTTTCAGCTGAATTCAATAAGGCGTTTAGATGCTATCGTACTTTTAAAAATTTAATCCCATAGGCCATAATGATAAAGAATTTTTCTTTGTGTCCCTGTAAAAAAACTGTAAGTGCTAGATTCACCAAAATCTATACAGTTAGTTCAACTGTGATCTATAACATGTGTACAAATTTTTTGCTCGGATTAATAAGGCGTTTAGACGCTATCACATTTTTAAAAATTTGGTCCCATAGGCATAAAGATAAAGAATTTTTCTTTGTGTCCCTGTAAAAAACTATAAGTGCTAGATTCTCCAAAATCTATACAGATTGAGTATTTGTGATTTATAATATGTGTATAAAATTTTTGCTCAATTGAATAAGGCGTTTAGATGCTATCGCACTTTTAAGATTTTGCTCCCATAGGCCATAATGATAAAGAATTTTTCTTTGTGTCCCTGTAAAAAACTATAAGTGCTAGATTCACCAAAATCTATAGGGTTCGTACTATGGTGACTTACAATATGCGTACCAAGTTTCAGGTTAATCGAACAAAGCGTTTAGACGCTAGCGTGTTCACTCACAGACATACACACATACACACACACATACATACATCATCGTAAAAATAGTGAAAACGGACTCAGGGGACCTCAAAACATATAGAAACATCAAAATCTCGAATTCGGTTTTCTGACATGATTACAATACTTTCCTCACTATAGTGTTCGGAAAGTAATAATGATGATGATGATGACATTATCAATTATGTATTACTATTGTAAATGTATATGTATTATGTATATTACTATTGTAAAGTTTTTTTTTTTTATTTTTTATTTTAAAAAGTAATCTTATTTTAGATTTAATCAAACTTACTAAAAGAAACA
Organism: Salticus scenicus; assembly: GCA_963930645.1. Classification (NCBI taxonomy): domain Eukaryota; kingdom Metazoa; phylum Arthropoda; class Arachnida; order Araneae; family Salticidae; genus Salticus; species Salticus scenicus. The sequence continues at coordinate 205,898,347 of OZ005648.1, forward strand.
GCAAATGTTATATTTTATCTTAATTATATAGTTTGTTTCTCATTTTAAAATTTACCCGTTAACTTTAATTTCTAAAGTTTGACGAATCGGGACAAAGTTGTAACATGTTGAAAATGAAATGATAGTTTCGAAAACTAATTCTTTTCAGAATTACTTTTAAAATTATTTCCGAACAATTTCTTACGAATCATTAAAATTTTTCTTGCATCCAAGAAGAATATTTTATCTTAATAAAAATAATGAGTAAAAAAAAAAAAAAAAGTACTGCTGAAATTAAATATTATTTTTCACGAATATTTTTCCTTAAAAAAGTTCTTTTCAATTTTACTTCCAATTAATCAAAGTCTCTAGATAATAACGAAAAAGCATACTTATCCTTTTTGAAAGTAACATATTACTAGTTTTAAAAGTCTTTCGAATTAAAAATTTTCCCTTTTTTTTTTTTTTTTTTTTTTAATTTACAGATTGAATATAATTGAAAAAGATTTAATATTATTAAAAGGAAAAAAAAATCTTTTGAGTTTGCAATTTTATAAGCATGAAAAGTTTAATAAAGATCAATAGAGTAATGATTTATATTTGTTAAGTGATGTTTTATTATGAGTTTATAAATTTCTCAGATAACAGTATTATTCTGAATTTTAGGTATTGTACTGTGCTATCGACCTGTACTGTATACTTTCAGTTTTTAAAACATTACTAAAAATATTAAATATACAACAATTTTTATAAAGTTAGCAATATCTTTCCTTCGCTGAATAATAATTTTAAATATTAATTGAACAAATGTTAACATCGATCTAATGACTACAAATAGCTTTAATGCCTTATATAACAGCAAAGAATACTATATATAGTTTTAAAATTATGTTTTTCAACAATTCTGATTTAATTAATAACGCATTTCTATGAAAAATACATCGGATATCTATAGACATAGATGCATTTTGATTCATAAGAAAATTTTAAGTAAAAAAAAATTAACAGTTGAAGCTTTTTATTGTGGAGCCCTAAAAATCATAAAATAAAAATTTATTCTAGCAAAGATATGTTATAAAGAAATGAAAGTTTCAGCACTAATATGTCATACCACATATATTCAGGTGAAATTTTTCTCCAAAGCAAAAAAGGCAACCAATAATAATTAATTAATTAATATATATTATTATTATTATTATTTGGGAAGTAAATGCTTGAAAAGCGTTGAAACTGTAGAATCTGATTACGAGATTTTATTTTTAATTATCTGTATTCTTTTTTTCCCCTGAATAGTTTGTATATTTATTGGAATATAAAGCTTTATTTAAAATTTTTCAAAACAATTTGCCCGCTTTGTGCCTCGAATGTATTTAACCCAATGCAATGCCGTTTTCAAAAATAGCACATGCCATATTTCATACCACATTAGACACAATAAAGTGCATTTAGAATATAAAAGTGTCAAATATCTCATAAAGTAAGAGCATTTTTACTAAACGAATTTTAACGGAGCATGTGCAGATGTTAAAAATATTTCTTTGCCTAATTTATTAGCTAAATGAATTGAGCTTGTTATGTAAAAATCCCAAGGAAGTATCGTAAAAATTATTATTATTTAAAAAAAAAAAAAAAAAAAAAAAAGAAAAAAAAAAAGTCGTCAATAGAACGAACAGAATTTCAGTTCCTTTAAGTAAAATAGTAGGGTATACCCTTTTTTTTTTTTTTTTTTTTTTCTTTTTTTTTTTTACTTTAATTCAGTTAGTTATACTGTACGTTAATTGAAAATTTTTATCTTTTTCTTTCTTTATTTTGAGAAGAACTGAATTTCAGCATAGACTGTTGATGATAGTTTTTCTCTATATTTGCTTACGATTTTTACATGAGTATCTCAATATATTTGGTTAATAAATTATGTAAGAGAAGTTCTTTTACGGTTGCGCATGCGCAGTTAAAAGTGATTTAGTAAAAATGCTCATATGCCATGAGATATTTAATATGCTTACATACTCATTGCAGTTTGTTGTATTTAATAGTATAATATATCTATATAGATATAGAGGAAGATGAAGATGGTAAGATAATTTGGAGATAAGAGATCGAATCACTCAGGAAAGAAAAGCAATTGGAAGTTTAAATGGAATTTGGTGGAGTGAGGAGTTAACAAGGAATAGAAAAAAGAATATCTATAAGACCATTGTGTAAAGTATACTAGTATATAGATTGGAGGTTTGGAGAATGACAGAGGTCTAGAAGAGGAAGTTGTTGGCTGTGGAAATGGATGCATTAAGACGGTCCTACAACATCTCGAGAAAACAAAAATTAATAAGGAAAGAATTAAGGAGATGATGAAACTGAACAAGACAATCTATGAAAATAATAATAATAATGTGGTTTGACATGTGAAGAGAATGAATGAAGAAAAACTGCCAAAGAAAGTTATGGAATTCAGATCAATGAGGAGAAGAAAGAGAGGAAGACCTAGGAAAACCTGGATGGAGGATATTGCCCAAACCATTTCAAAATTGGGTATTAATCAGAATCTATGCCAGGACAGAACCCTATGGAAAAAAGTCCTGGAGCTCGGAAGGAGACGACAGCCTCCATAAACCGATTATGTATATATAAAGTTTTCTGAATACCTTGCATGGTACAGTCGGTAACAAAAGTCTCCGAGCACTAGCAAAAATTCCTATGTAAAAAAAGTACACTTAATACAGTTTTGTTAAATAAATCCTTGTCGAATCCTGTTCTTAGTCAGTCTAAAAACAGGATTCGACAAGGATTTATTTAACAAAACTGTATTAAGTGTACATTTTTTACACAGGAATTTTTGCTAGTGTTCGGAGACTTTTGTTACCGACTGTATTAAAAAAAGAAATAAAAAGGAAAAAAAATCGAAGAAAAGAAAAGAAAAATGTTTTTTTTTTTTTTTTTTTAAGAAACTTGTGTAGAATTCCATCAACATACAGTCGGTAACAAAAGTATCCGAACGCTAGCAAAAATTCCTATGTAAAAGAAAGTAGAGTTAATACTGTTTTGTTAAATAAATCCTTGTCGAATCATGTTCTTAGTCAGTCTAAGAACATGATTCGACAGGGATTTATTTAACAAAACAGTATTAACTCTACTTTTTTTATATAAGAATTTTTGCAGTGTTCGGATACTTTTGTTACCGACTGTACGTGATATTCAGATACAAATGAATAAAGATAATTAAAAGACACATCATAATAACAGAAACTTTGAAGCATTATTTTTTACAGCATGATCCCAAACATTATTTTTACCATTGATTTGTTGCTGTTCCCTTTTTTCTTCTTGGGACAAAATCAACTCTGAAATATATGTGGTGTAATTTTCTCTTTATACCCTAAAGTTTCAAGAAAATGTATCATGTATTTCTTTAGTTATTCCACAAAACGTCAAAATTTCAAAGCGTCTAAATACTTACATATAGTGCATTTTTCCTTTATAATAAAAACATCTATCTTAAAAAGTCATGAACAATACTAATTTATAACCAAATTTTCTAATTAATTATATGTTAAAAAAAAAAAAAAAAAAAATCCTTCAGCGCACGAAAGTCGTTAATATATTTCAATTTTTAATAAGTTTCTATTGTTCTTTTTTGCTAAAGTATAATAGGGATGGACACTTTTGATTATTGACAATATGTAAATTTTCACTCTATTTTTAAATCACATCCTTTTTGTTAAAATATGGTATGGATGGACATTTTTACCTGTTTTTATAGGTTTTAGGGGGTAATATTCTATTGATTATTATTTTTTTTTTATCTTTATTTATCAAAATTATAACTGGTTTATTTTATTTTATTTTTTTATTTATTTATTTGTAATTCTTGCTGCCTTTATGGTGGCATTTCATTATCTATTTTTTTGCATTCTGCAACTTTGTTTCAGTATATGTATATGAATATATTTTTCATTTGAAACTTAAAAAAGAAAAAAAAAATGAGTATTACAACTCACAGAGTAATAATCAGTATGACTGCCGCAAACTGATATGCAAAGCAGTAATAACAAAAATCGTTGTCGTCGAAATACTTAAAAGAAATTTTTAAACAAATTATGTACTTTATATTCAAGTTAGTCTCTGAGTAACGTCTCAAAGGTAACAGGTGAAACTGCAGGTCACATCTTCAGCGCTGCAATAAACTATACTTAATCATTTCACAAATCACGAAATAATTTTTCCTGGAGCAAGCAGTTTATTTAAAATTCATGTATATTTTTATTAATGATAAATTTATCATAAGTATTGTGTATAATTTTGGAACACTGAAATAAATACAACAAAATTAAGACAGTTTACGCACTCTTTCGGAATACTTTATTCTAAAAGCAGTAAAAAAGGGACCGTGGAAAGGTGAAAGACATTGGTTCGGAGCTGCTTTACTCAGAAACATACAAACATTAAATAGAGGTATAAAATAAGTATTAATTAGACACTCGGAAATGTATGCAGCTTTTCTGACAATGAATTACTAAATTGTAAGGTGATATGTGCAACAATTTATTCAGCACTTTTTTTTTTCCAGATAAACATCTTATAAACAAAGTTTGGTGTAATTTTATGCCACTGAAGTTGAGATGTAACTTAATGATAAAAGCATACCATGAAAAGTGCATCAGAATTGCGCCGTATGTATGTCGGCCGATATGTGACAAAATTTAATCAGCATAGTTTTATGTAATAGCCATGTTAGATATAAAGTTTATTACACTTACACACTGCCTAAGCTGAGACAAAGCTTTCTCGTAAATTGAAACAATTGCAGAACAGCAAAGTCACATGCAAGACGATATATGTCAAAATGTAATCAGAACCAGTTCATGTCGTTCCAACCAAATATAAAGTATTCCGTGCATTTCTTTTACAGCGCCCACAAAATTTCGTTAACAAATATATAGATAGAAATTTTCACAAAATGGTCAACTCATGCTCAAAACATGTAAATCTATGGAAAATCGCATGTTGAAAAATTTTGCAATACTAGTACTCTTTTCGTGTGTATATAGAAAAAAGTAAACTAGTATGTTGTGGCCACCACATGACTTTCTTCTATATTTTTCTATACAAATTTACTCACTAAAAATAATTTATTAATATTATTATCTTAAAAAGTTATCTTTCATGATAATGCAGACGATTTCATTTTAGAGAAGTAGCCGAAATAGTATAACCATAGATATAGTAATAAGACATAGATTGATCACTGAGAGGGGGAAAGTGATACCTTTTTTAATCGGGAAAAGACGGCCATTTTACTCTCTTATGGATGTATTTCCCCGAGTGAATATACACGGCAATACACATACGTAATTTAGTAAATAAAATTTATGCACTAAAAGAAAATAAAAAACTCCAGATACCCCTTTTTCTTTCTTTCTTTCTTTTCTTTCTTTCTTTCTTTCTTTCTTTTTTTTTTTTTTTTTTTTTTTTTTTTTTTAACTATATTCTAGTATACTCATGTCTGCACAAAATTGTCTTCTTTCGGCATTCATTATTATTATACTTCTTCGAGATAAAAATTGTCTGCATTCATCATGAAAAATAAATTTTATAAATTATAATTTAATAAATTATTTGAATTGTTTAAATTTGTATAGGGTTATATATGGAAGAAAGTCTTGTGGTGGCCACAACATACTAGTTATATATTAAAACTTTCGCGGCTAGTAGCTACATTTAAAAGAATTTTGAGAATTCCATATTACTTACTACTATAAAATCTTAAACAATATTAAAATTAAAAAAAAGTATTACATTAAATATGAAAACAGTAATTATCTCATTATAATAACAAAGCAACTGATTACAAAAATTATATTTTTCATAAATTACTTGAATATAACTTATTTATGGAACCTACCCCATTTCTTTTCATATATTTATTAGAACACTTAAAAGCCGCGCAATATTTCGGCATTTTCAAAATTCATTACCATTCTATTCTATTACTGTTTTCGAGTTTTAACTCTGTAATGGCTGATGCCAAAAAACTTTTTCGGCATCAAAAATCTTTGCTCGTTAACATGGGGATGATAGATCTATATAAATTACTATATCTATGAGTATAACACTAAATATTCTAAAAAGTCGATTTTATTCTCAATATTACATTAAAAAATAAATAAGTAAATAAATAAATAAATATATATATATATATATATATATATATATATATATATATATAAATATTGTTAAAAATGAAAAAAATCGATAACTTTATTTTAAATTATCGCAGATCGATGGTTCAACCATTCGTTTTAAAGGTATTGGCGAGCTCTTTAGAAAGATACCCATCAGGAAAATTTACTTCCCTCGAGGGGGGGCTTCCTTCCTGGGAGGGAGGCGAGGCTCCTACATACACAATTTTTTTTTCCCAGATGACTATCTCTATTACAAATAATTCTTTTAAATTTCATAATGATTATTAAAAAATAATTCTCTTTGTGCCCATTTATACAAAATTTTGCCCTATACCACTATGTAAAAAATTTAGAAAAAGCGGGATGGCAACGCAAGCTGCTGAACAATTTTTACCAAAAGTTGATAGGCACTAATTTATAACTACATACCAATTTGTATGAAATTCTGTCCAGTATTGCCTGAGATACAGTCGCCACAAAATTTTGTCACACACACAGAGAGAGAGACAGACAGACAGACATTTTCTAAAAATGGTCAAATCGTGTTCTACAGCTCTCAAAACGTGCAAATCCATCAAAATCCCGAGGTCGAAAATTTTTACGAATCCAATATTTTTTTCTATTGAATATAGAAGAAAATAAAAATGTGAACACGCAAATCTATGTATGTGCATCCATGCATATTACCAGGGTTCTGTCCAGAGGAAAATCTGGGTCCGTTAAAGGACCCTTCACAAAATTGTTTATCCTAAAAAAGGACCCTTCACAAAATTGTTTATCCTAAAAAAGGACCCTTCACAAAACTGTTTATTCTAAAAAGAGACCCTTCACAAAATTCTTCCCCTAAAAACAGACCTTTTGATAAATTTGTTTTGTTTCGAAAACTGATCTTCCATAGAATCAACGGGCTGTCTGAATAATGACATACTTTGCTGTATTTTTCTGAAAAGCTGATATTCAGTTTCTAATTTGTAAAAGCTTTCTATTTTTTGTGTGAGTTTAGCTCTATAAAGGTGAACCGTCATTTTAAAAATTAAATCTTAATTCTAATTTTATTTGTCAAATTACAATATTCAATATTTCACAAAAAGAGGACCCTAGGCAATACCTGAAAATTTTGGAAAAATTTAATTTTCACACTAAATTTAAATTCACAAAATTATGTGTAGATTTTTCACAATTTCACAATAATAGGACCCTATCTGAAAAATCTGGACAGACCCCTGATTACTTACGTACACGAAAACATCGATTCTAAAAAATTCTAATATGATCAGTGTTAATATACTCAAATTTAGACAACATTAGTGATATCTTAATACATATTAAAAAACAAGAAAAAATTATGTTGTTAAGCTTCTTGAATGCATGCTATACACCTGGAATATAAAATAAAGAAGCTGCTACATGAGGAAGCCCTGCAGAAATGTTAAATGAAGAAAAAAGGAAAGAAAGGAAAGCTTAAAAGAGAAATAGTAGCCCGAAAAATAAAAAGAAAGAAAACATTTAAATATCGAGTACGCACGGCATAAAATATGGCATTTTTTAAAAGATATTTTATATTATTCAATCATTTTATAATGTTTCTAGACATAAATTAAACAATATTTTGGATATTAACAATAAAACATAATTGACACTAAAATACATTCACTACAGTAGAATAAAATATAAAATAACTCTTGGATTAAAATACCATCAGCATCATCGCCGTAATTTAAATTCTATACTATGAGTCGTAGTTTTACTTAATTGTATTTTTCTCTTTATTATCATTTTTACTTTCTTGTATATATATATAAGAAGAAAATATTGAATTCGTGAAAATTTTCGATCTTTGATTTTTAAGATTTATACCTTTTGAGATGTTCTGAACACGATTTCACTATTTTTAGAAAATGTCTGCTTGTCTGTATGTGTGTATCATAAATTTTGTGGACGCTGTATCTCCCGAATAAATAAACTAAATTTAATCAAATTTGGTATTTAGTTGGACTTTGACCTAAAGTGATGCTGATTACATTTTGGGATCAATCGCTTAGTAGGTGGCGCTGTCATCCCACTTTTTTCATATTTTTTAATATGGCACTATAGAACAAAAGTTCGTATAAAAGTACATAACAAGAGATGTACTTAACAACTGAATGTGACATCAATATGAATTATTGATAATAGTAGTAGTAAACTGGGGGGGGGGGGGAGGGAGAGAAGAATATGTGTATGTAGGAGCATCGCTCTTACATTTGGGGGGAGTACCCCCAGCATTGTAAAATTTTAATGTGGGTATCTTTCAAAAGAACACGCCAATACCTTTAAAATAAATAGTTGAACCATAGAACTATGATAATTAAAAAAAAAAAAAAAAAAAAAGCATTTCCTTTTACGTTGGCGCAAAACTGACTTTCTTTCGGCATTAACTGTTACTTTCCTGAGAAGAAAATCATCTTCATTCCTCTCAGAAAGTAATTTTAATTAATAATAATTAAATAATTTGTACTACGTGAATTTGTATAGGAAAATATACAAGAAAGTCATACAACAAGAAGAAACAACATACTCTACTAGCTTGTATTTAGAACGCAATCTAGTATTCAACTGCACACAGTACTTCGGTTATTTCTGTTAATTCTTTCTCTACCAACATTTTTTCTGAGAAAAAATGAAACAGATTATAAATAAATTACACTGCTCGGCATGAAAATTGCCTCTGACACTATTTCAGCATATTCTTATGTAAAATGACCTCTTGAATCCGAATATGACCACCATTTTGCCCTACCACCCACCGTTTTTTAGGAATGAAACCCTATTTGTATCATTTTTCGGTGATTTTATGGCTACAAATTTGATTTTTAGGAGGGGGGAGGATTATTTTAATTGTTAAATATCTTCTGAGGGGCTACAGAGTTGGAAAATTGTAAAACATGGACATTTGCGACAAGGGGAATTTTTTTTTTTTTTGAAGTGAAAACTTCTTTAGGCGCGTTGAGCACTTTTGGGTGAGGAAAAATCTTTGAACTCCCGTCATCGTCAGCTGACGCTTTCCATTTGAAGTGAAAACTTTTGGGTGAACAATAATCATTGAATTCACGTCATCGAAACGCTTTCCATCCTTGTATGATACAAATAATGTATCATACAATTAACTTGCTAATGTGAAGTATTAGTAATTATATACTGAATATTGTTTTAAAATCTGGTGCGGCTCTACACGACTTCTCTCATCTCCCAGCACTGTCTCTATTGCACTTAGACCTCACAAAACCGTAAGAAAGCCCAAAGCTGCCATTTTTCTCAAGTTTTTACAATCTGGTGCGGCTCTACACGATTTCTCTCATCTCCGGACACTGTCTCTTAAAGATTGCAGCCGGAAACGTTGCAGTTAGACCTCACAAAACCGTGAGAAAGGCCAAAGCCGCAATTTTTCTCACGTTTTTACAATCTGGTCCCGCTCTACACGACTTCTCTCATCTCCGGACACTGTCTCTTTTGCAGTTAAACCTCACAAAACAGTGAGAAAGGCCAAAGCCGCCATTTTTCTCACGTTTTAACAATCGGGTGCGGCTCTACACGACTTCACTCATCTCCGGACACAGTCTCTTAAAGAGTGCAGCCGGAAACGTTGCAGTTAGACTTCACAGAACCATGAGAAAGACCAAAGCCGCCATTTTTCTCACGTTTTTAAAATCTGGTGCGGCTCTACACGACTTCACTCATCTCCGGACACAGTCTCTTAAAGATTGCAGCCGGAAACGTTGCAGTTAGACTTCACAGAACCGGTATAAAGGCCAAAGCCGCCATTTCTCTCACGTTTTTACAATCTGGTGCGGCTCTACACGACTTCTCTCATTTCCGGACACTGTCTCTATTCCAGCTAGACCTCACAAAACCGTGAGAAAGGCCAAAGCCGTCATTTTTCTCACGTTTTTACAATCTGGTGCGGCTCTACACGATTTCTCTCATCTCCGGACACTGTCTCTATTGCAGTTAGCGCATTAAATAAAATTGTAATATAATTTTTGTAGTAGTAGTTTATATTAATGAATAAAAAAACACTTCATTTAAAAGTATTTCCTACACAATAAAATATTTCCTGACGATTCAAGAAATACACACGTAATTGTTTACGTTTTCACTTCTGTCGGCACTCCCGAAGTGCAACTTTTTTTTTTTTTTTTTGGGGGGAGGGGGGGGGGATTTGCCACTGAAATTAAGCATTACATATCTTATATTTTTTTAATCTGTTATTAATGTTATTTTATAAACTTTATATATTTTTGTTTTTAGGTGTTAAATTAATTATTCTTCATTCTTCAAATCAAATTCATAGTCATAAAACAAGCGAACAGAGAAAGAAATTGAGGGAGGGAGTGGTGTTTCTAGAAAGCGGTGGGTGACTGGGCAAAATGGGAATCATATTCGGATTCAGGAGGTCATTTTACATAAGAATCAGCAAGAATGGTATCAAACCTCGATTTTTTTTTTTTTTTCTGAGCAGTGTTAGTTGAATACGTTTCATTCAATGAACATTGTATTTACTTAGCTGACAATTCTATCTACCTGTTCATGATGGTTACTGGTCTGAAAGACAAAAACAGAAAACCACCAGAAAATAGCCCCATATTATATTTAAAACTCCCCTCGGGACATGTATGTCCCAAAGGTGGAGAAAGGGTTTTAATGAAGCATAGATTGTGTTATTATAATATTTAAAAATTTCCTCGATTTATTAGAATTTGTATTTAACAATAATTTATGGACCATTCTGGAGAATAATTTATAAATCTAGATTTTAATAAGGTCAGAATATTAAAAATAATTAACGCACATTATGCGTTATAGATAGAAACAACTTAAATATTTAAGATTTTAGCCGTAAGGTCAGTTGAATAAACTCAGTTAGCATATAAAATATACTGGTGAATACTTCAAGCCAATAAAAGTACTTTTTATTTAAGTTTACTCTAATAAATGACGCTTTATAAATTGATGTATCTATCTATAATAATAAAAGGAAAGGTTTGTCTGTCTGTCTGTCTGTCTGTCCGTCTGTCTGTCTGTCTGTTCTTTTATACGTTCAGCCCCTATTGAACGCAGAAGTACAAAAATTGACATACGGATGCTCTGGAGCCTTTCCGATGTTTTCCTCGAAACAGAATTTGAAAATTTTAATTAGTTGTGGAGATATTAATTAAAATGTCCACTCATGTCTAATCTAAAAGCGATCTCAAAGCAGAAAAAGTGGAAAATAAATTAGAAATATTTGTCCGATCGTTACAATTTCGATACCAAATGAAAGGGGCATTTTTTCTGAATCTAAGTGTGCAAGTGGTTTATCGGTACAACAATTAGATTTTTTAAAATTAACTAAAGTATGAATTTTCTGTGGCAACATCATTTCAAATGCCAGTAATGAAGACCCATCGTCTGTCATCAAAAAGGAAATGATTGCAATCGATCAAGATGTCACGTGTTTTGTAGTAGGGAAAAATATTGCAATTTTCAATTTTTTTCAAATTTTAATTCACGTTAGATTTGAATTCATATTCGGCCTAGACAGCATATTATAAAGCTACTGTTCAATTTTCATGAAAATATGTGGATAAACAAAAAAATGAGATTAAATTTTGTATTATATTTTCAACTATTTTAAATTGAGATATGCCGTTGAAATTTCGTAATATTGGTGTTTTTAACGCCCGATATTTCGATTCTGAATATTTTTGAAAGTGTAGAATTATTAGGAAGGGCTTGAAGGGGAGGGGGGGGGGCAAGCAAACGGCCAGAAAAAAAAAAAAAAATAAATAAAAAGAGTTACAGCGTTTGAAATTGTTATTATTAGGTTTCAAGGAAAGATAAATCGATTGCGGATATTTTCAAGTGTAAAATTATTAGAAGGGACGGAAAGGGGGGGAGGGGCAAAAACGTAGAAAAGGAACGGTTGTTTCGGAGAAAACAACGGAAAACCCAGAACGCCTTTATTCTTTTATATTTTGCAGAATTTCGAATTCTGATACTCCTTTCACATTTCATACTAAGGATTTTGAACAGTATTTAGCCCGGAATTACCCAAGTTTCGGAGAAAATCACGAAAAAGTCTGACATAAATCGTTTTATAATAGTGTTTATATCATTTTTGTATCTCAGCTTCTAATTAGCATAATTTCAAAAGTAATATGTCATTTTGAAACTTATTTGAATGGAATTTCAAGAGTAGACGCCACAAATTTCTGTCACCTTCCATTAACCGACTATCATAAGTAATGGAATTTGAGATTTCACGTGATTTACACGTTTTAAGGTTTCCTGATTAGGTTTTCTTTTGTATCTCAGCTACTAATTAAAATAATTTTATAAGTAATACATTATTTGAAAGCTTTATTGATTTCTTTATTGAAAGCTTTATTGAATTGAACAGTAGATTACAGAATTTTCTACCGCCAGATGGCGCTGTAATATTTTTAAATTTCAATATTTCGAATTCTAAATATGATTAAATTATTTTTAATACATCATTCGAAAGATATTTTAAAGTACTTTTATACTATCGAAAGTGGGATTCGATATTTCACCTAATTTACACGTTTTGAGGTCTCCTGAATCGGTTTTCTTTTGTATCTCAGGTACTAATTAAAATAATTTCATAAGTAATACATCATTTGAAAGATTTGTTGATTTGGAATCGAACAGTGGAATACAGAAATTTGTACCGCCAGATGGCGCTATAATATTTTAAAATTTCAATATTTCAATTTCTAATTATGATTAAATTATTTTTAATATATCAATTGAAAGATATTTTAAAGTTCTTTTAAATTATCGAAAGTTTTCACCAGATTTACATGTTTTGAGGTGTCCTGAATCAGTTTTTTTTTTGTATCTCAGTTATTAATTAAAAAAAGTTCATAAGTAATACATCATTTGAAAGCTTATTTTAGTTGATACACATTTTAAAGTACTTTTACATTATCGAAAATGAAATTCGAGATTTCACCCGATTTACACGTTTTGAGGTGTCCTGATTAGGTTTTCTTTTGCATCTCATCTACTAATTAAAATAATTTCATGAGTGATGCATCATTTGAAAGTTTGTTTATCTGGAATGGAACAATAGATTACAGAAATTTCTACCGCCAGATGGCGCTGTAATTTTTTTAACTTTCAATATTTCAATTTCTAATTATGATTAAATTATTTTTAATGCATCATTCGAAAGATATTTTAAAGTTCTTTTATATTATCGACAGTTTTCACCAGATTTACACGTTTTGAGGTCTCCTGAATTAGTTTTCTTTTGTATCTCAGCTACTAATTAAAATAATTTCATAAGTAATACATCATTCGAAAGCTTTTTTGATTTGGAATCGAACAGTGGAATACTGAAATTTGTACCGCCAGATGGCGCTGTAATATTTTCAAATTTCAATATTTCAATTTCTAATTATGATAAAATTATTTTTAATACATCATTCGAAAGATATTTTAAAGTTCTTTTAAATTATCGAAAGTTTTCACCAGATTTACACGTTTTGAGCTGCCCTGAATCAGTTTTCTTTTATATCTCAGTTATTAATTAAAAAAATTTCATAAGTAATACATCATTTGAAAGCTTTGATGACTTGATACAGATTTTAAAGTACTTTTACATTATCGAAAATGGAATTCGAGATTTCACCCGAATTACACGTTTTGAGGTCTCCTAATTAGGTTTTCTTTTGTATCTCAGCTACTAATTAAAATAATTTCATAAGTAATACATCATTAGAAAGCTTTTTTGATTTGGAATCGAACAGTGGATTACAGAAATTTCTACCGCCAGATGGCGCTGTAATATTTTCAAATTTTAATATTTGAATTTCTAATTATGATTAAATTATTTGTAATACATCATTCGAAAGATATTTTAAAGTTTTTTAAATTATCGAAAGTTTTCACCAGATTTACACGTTTTGAGGTGTCCTGAATCAGTTTTTTTTTTTTTTTTTTTTTTTTTTTTTGTATCTCAGTTATTAATTAAAAAAAGTTCATAAGTAAAACATGATTTGAAAGCTTATTTTAGTTGATACACATTTTAAAGTACATTTACATTATCGAAAATGGAATTGGAGATTTCACCCGATTTACACGTTTTGAGGTCTCCTGATTAGGTTTTCTTTTGTATCTCATCTACTAATTAAAATAATTTCATGAGTAATACATCATTTGAAAGCTTTGTTGATCTGGAATGGAACAATAGATTACAGAAACTTCTACAGCCAGATGGCGCTGTAATATTTTTAAATTTCAATATTTCATATTCTAATTATGATTAAATTATTTCTAATACATCATTCGAAAGATATTTTAAAGTTCTTTTACATTATCGAAAGTGGAATTCGAGATTTCACCTGATTTACAATTTAAAGTGTCCTGATCAGGTTTTCTTTTGCATCTCAGCTAATTGAGTAAGACCGTTCAAAATTGGTATATGCAAGTTAATTAGGAGGGGCTGGAACGGTGGGGAAGGAATAGGCGCGCATGGGTTTGGGACCCGGTGCGAGTTTTTACCCGTTGATAGAAGATTTTTTTTTAAATTTTATTTTCTTAATAATAAAAGTTTGAGTTGAGAAGGAATATGCGTGTACAGCGCACGTATATCCTCAAACGTGCGCGCACAGCGCGCATTGGTCTGCGCTGCCGACGGCAGTGGCGTCCCGGTGTGAGTTTTTAGCCGATGCTAAATGATATATTTTTTAATTCCTTTTCTTAAGAATGAAAGTTTATGAGTAATAACATGGAATTTTGAGAAGTCATAAGGATGGTGAAGGAATACGTGCGCGCAGCGCACGGGTCTACGCTGCCGAAGGCAGTGGGGACCCGGTGCGACATTTTTCCTGATCAGATTTTTTTTTCTCTTTTTTTATCACATGATAAAAATTAATGCAATTTTGAGAATTCATTAATTTTTGTGATTCATTTAAAAATAGTGACCAGCGAAGCGGGCGTAGCCTGCTAGTATTTTAATAAATCAATTGATAGTTTTTATTAACAAATGGAATTTTTTGCAACAATTTACTTCTTCATAATACTTAAGTTCTACTATAGGGTTTTCGCTTTTATTTGTTTTGAGTTAGGGTGTGGGGTAAATCTAACTACACTTTCGCATGGTCGATTTTCACCACCACCCCCTGTAGATAAATCACCTGTAGATAGACTCCCTTATTTACAGGGGGTGGTGCTTTGACCTCATTTTGCTCAGTTGCTACTATACTTACAACTGAAACATTTTAGGCATAAACTACTATTAAAAATATGAACTCTTTATAATTTATAACAACAAGCCACTAAAATATAAATAAATAAATAAATAAAAATGTTTTTTGTGGTTTACTATACCTATAAAATAAAACACGAAACTGACACTAATAAAACTACTCAATAAATTAGGATAATGTTGTCACCGAACGTCCCAACTAGTACCGACCCCCTACCCTTCCATTTTCGGAGATCTCGTTATGAATCGACCCTGTTTCAATGGAGCCCGTGAGATTCTTACTCCAGCCAGGGCTGGAGCGAATCATGGAATAAAGTAAATGGAGCTGTTCAATCTTCGACTGGCCTTGGTCTTGAGTTAATTCACCACTAATAGTAAAAATTGATGAGACAAAATGCATAATGGGGAAATGAGCAAAATACACCTATATCAACTAGTTAAAAACATTTTACATATTTCTTATTTTAATCTTTTAACTACTACCGGTGCTTTAAAGTACTATTAATTTCAAAAACGCATAAAATCGTATTTATGGAAGAAATGTCAAAGATATTTATAAGAACAAAACGTATAAACCTCCTTTTAATCTCATCACTACTTGATGCTAGACGCTACATGTAGACGTTTTTGTTCAAGAAAAGATTTTATAGAGTGCTGTCACTGTTTCTACTTGACATTTTTCACATATGTTATAATTAATTCCTACTTCACCTCAAGTATCTACCAAAAATCATAGAAGAATAAAAAATAAATACTTTTTTACCCCTTTTTTAAGATAATAATATCTTTTTCGACCTTTATGTACCAATGTTATACTGAAAACTGAAGTAGGGTAAGTGCACCAGTGATTGACACTTTAAGAGCAATCTCTGATGTTTTTAATGTTCTAGTCATCAGAAAATATTTTTAGAAATCTTAAGTTAGTACATATGGTATGAAAAGCATTCAGAACCACGTGTATGTTAAAATATTGGGTTGTTCGATAAATAATGTCGTTTTTTAAAACCTTCGCTTCTAAAAACCAAGGCTTCTTCGAACGTAGAATTTTTTAACTTACCGAAAAATGGCAAAAGGTCATCCAACAAAATGGTCAATATATCATTGATTAATGTTTGTTGTTAATGTAAATAAATTCACTTTGAAAAACATGAAAAACATGACGACATTATTTATCGAACAACCCAATATATACATTTGATAGCAATTATTATTATTTTTTTGTGTGTGTGAATTTTTATTTGACACCCACTCAATGTTTCAGTAATTGACACTGCCAGTTTTTCATATTATCAGTAACTGGCACCCTATGTTCCAGTGTCTGACACTGCTAGTTATTCTTTTTACCAGTTATTAGCACACCCTATGCTCCAGTGTTTGACATAACATGTTAAAATTCTTATATGTAAAATATATGATTTTATTATTTTTCTTATTTATTAATTATTTCGGGTTAGATGTCAATTACTGGAGCATGCCATTACTGAAGCACCTACCCTACCACCTCACTAAATACTATGATAAGGTGCTATCCATAATTTTAATTGCAGATAACTTTAAAAAATACTCTTGTCTGAAGTAAATAAAAAAACATGTTTCAAATACATTTTTTGTGTGTGTCATAATGCGGTATGTAAAAGCTTACCCTATGTCTATTTCGTACTAGTAGATATCATTATTAACCGAAGTAAAAATTAATTTCGTAAAAAAAAAAAACTCTTCAGAACGAAAAAAGTTTCTCGTTTAAATTTTGCTACACGCTTAATAGGAAATACAATCTTCGTTACATAGTTCATCCAAGTAAGTATATACATGCTAGCTATCTTTTGGGATATTTTAGCCGCTCCGTGCTTCCTTTCTACCCATCAAATCCAATTTCCCGGACTCTTTCAATCTGACATTTCAACACAGCCAGCGACACAAGTCGCAGTTTAATGAATTGGGCGTGAACTCGAAATCGTGGGTGGTCTGACAATAATTCTAGTGACATATTCGAAAAACACGATTCTGTCTTGAAAAAAGGAGATGTTCTAATATTTCATCTGCTCTTGCATTTCAGGTCTATATCTAGAGGTGGAATATTTAATAAAGACCATGTTTAGTCTCGGAAATTCCAACTTTACGCAAGTTTTGCCGCTGAAAATATCTTTTGCATCGTGAGAGCTTTTTTCCTGTAATGTTGTTTTGCTTTCTATAGTATAGTCTACACAGGAAGAAGTAATTATTTGAACTGTGGCATTATTTCTCTTTATTTTTTTCACATCGCACTTGTCTCGTTTTGCGATATATTTTTAAAAATAAATAAAGGGTAAGATATATATATATATATATATATATATATATATATATATATATAAATCTGACTTGCCATTGAATTAATACAGCAAAACAAATTTACATGACCATTAAAAACATCAATATAAAGAATATAAAACTTGCATACTTTAATTTCGGTCGCGTTAAGCGTGCCGTTGTTAGTGCAGAATAACTGGACTGAATATTGCTTCTATATATAAATAGGTAAACGGCTTGGTAGTCTGTGTAGACAATTTTTCTCTAATCGAAAGAGTAACATGGGTTTGGAGTGAGTGTGTGTTTAGTCTCTACACTAGAGACCCGTAAGCCTGGGTGGGGTCTTGGTGCTATCCATTCCTCTATGTTTGTAGAACAGTGGTACAGAACGAATTGTGCCGACGTTTTTAGGTAACAGTAGCACAGAAAGAATTACATGACTGTTAGCTACAAATATAGACCTAAAAAAAAAGAAGATATTAAAAACAGCGACATTCATCAAAACTATCACCTAGTAGAAAGCTGTTGGAAATGGACACATAAAATTTCAGACACATTTACAATATCATATATGAAAATTTAGTACTTTGTAAGTTTTTTAGACTTTGATACATTGATTTTGTATATTTTAATTAAGGAATATTACGGATCAAAATGAAATCATTTGATAGAGTCTGTATTTTAAAATTTATATATATATTGTAACTGCTTTTCCAAATACTGGTGAATTTAAATTAACTGATGAAACCGTTTTTTTTTTTTTTTTTTTTTTTTTTTGTATTAATAGAAGATGAATATTCTAATATATATCCATTGTATTCTATTAAGAAGAAAAAACTGCAGTAGGGAATATATAATTTTAACCATACATCTAAAACATAATTGGTACCTCCTTTTTACCTTCACTTACCCATGTATGGTAAAGAAAGCAATACTTTAGGGTCGATTTTTCTAAGTGAGTTTTTGATGTAATTACATGTTTTGAAGTCTCCTGAATTTAAAATAAAGTTGGACTCTATGTGTGTGGGTGGGTCTGTTAGCAGTATAAATTAGAAACAGTTATATTAGCAGGTAGTCTTGGTGTTTTAGATATGTATCCAAGCAATATTATTTGCAACAATTAATTGAGATCGGACAAATGGGTCATGTACCGGGACATATAAATAAGTTCAAATACATGTGTATGAATAAAAATTTTTCGATTTAACATTTTAACATTTGAAAAGTGCATTAAAAAATAATGAAATTAACATATAATCTTTCACATGTAAAAAAATTATGCTTCCGGAGAATATTTCATGGAAAGCATTGATTATTGGTTTCGAGGGCCATACAAAAGAATTCGGATATGAGAGACTGGATATAAGAGGTTATGATAAGGATTTCCTCAAACTGCAAATTTCAGTTCTTAATATTCATTTATTATTGTGCTAAATTTAATTAGACAATGGTGCACGTACAATTTATAAACTATTTACAGAAATACCCAAAATGAGTCGAACATATTATTTATTTATTTATTTCTGATGTATGTAATTGATGAAACAGGTTTACTAAATCAGGGCTCACCACGTTCCTGAAACTTTACTCGCATTTTATTATATTTCCACCAATATATTAAAACAGCCATTTCTTCAAAAAATATTATTACATCAAAACCCGTTAAAGCTTTTAGGAACAAATTTTTGATCGAAAATTTTTGATCGAAAATAATTGAGGCAAAATCATTTTAATTATTCAAATTTAAATTAACTATATATATTTGTAATAAGCTTCAATATTAATTTGAATTTTAAAAACTTTTTATCAATAATTTTGTTTGCCAAAGAATATTTCATATATTGAAACAATTTATTCAATTTAGCATCATTTCTGAGTGGAAAAAATATCTCTATCAATCAGTAAATATCTATTACAGATTAATTGCAGAAAATACTAATTTTAACTTTTAATTTTTTTATCTTAATTAGCTTTATTACAATTTTTCCATCTAAAGTACGCATTACTCATTTAAAGTCATTTCATTTAAATCCATTAGTAAATATGTTAAAACATAAAATTCACTTTTTCAAGCTTCAACTTCATCTGTAAAGTACGTACATTCAAAAATATGAAATCTTGTCACTTCTTTTCTCCAAATACATATTATTATAACACACATGGAGATTCAATTAGTTATATATTCATAGTGATCAGTTGTTAATTGAAGAGAAGTAAAAGACAATCTGCCCTCTCAAAATGTGACTTCTAAGAGAGGTACATGGTTATACATGGCTATTTATTGGAGGTAAATCAGTATCTTATGAACAAAATTTGGAACCATAAAAATCTGGCCCTAAAGGTAGGTAGGTGGACTTTTAATAGAGGTTGACTTTTAATAGAGGTTGACTTTTAGAGAAATTTCCCTGTACTTCTTTTTAAATTCTTCTGTCAAGGGGATGGTGTACGCTGAAAGTCTTTCTTTGAAGTTACTCTTTTAGAGATCAGAAAGTTAGCATACATAAGCATTGAAATGTATAAATATAACAGATATTATTATTATTATTTGAAAACTATTTTTAAAAAAAATCAAATTTAAAAAACCTCTATGCATGTGAGTTTTTTATTTTTCCCCTCGATTTTATATTATTATTTATCAATATATTCTAAAAATATTTGTGCAATCGGTTGTGGATTGATTGATACGTTAATATTATTTTTATGTTTGAAAGCAGAAATTTCATGCAAATTTTTAACATATAAACATGAAAATATTTTAAAAAAATTAACTTATCAATCAATTCCAAATAAAATAATACTCATATATGTTATAAATGCACTGACAAACTACAATAATGTAAAATTGAAAGAAAAAAAAAATTAAAACTCAATCGCATGGAACATTTTAAAAATTTTCAAAAGAAATTAAAATTAAAATGTTATTATTTTTTAATTTGAATATTTTTTGAGAAATTTGAATATACTCAATACTTAACATTTCAATGCATATGTATGCAAACTTTCATAACTCTAGACAGATTCATAACTCTAAGAACGATTTTCAACACCCACTATCCCCTTAAAGAATAGTTCTTTGTATATGTAAGATCCCAATACCCAATTTCTTTTTAAAGAAAAAAGGAAAAAATGTGTTTAATCTGTTGTCAGATGAGTAGGAGGCGGTGTCACTTGTAGATCACAGAGATAATTAAAAAAAAAACGTTAAACGAGTGTTTTTGGGCGTGTGCCTACTCACGTAGATTTATCTAACGACGGGATGGTGCCACAAATAGCGCGCCTTCATTATTTTTAGACTGATTCAATTAGTCAGAATGTGGTTACACGGTTTTTTAACTTTCTAGAAGAGTAGCAAATTAGCCGTTAAAGCGTAGAGCGAAAATCCTAAGAGGTACGTCATGCTAGTTGTTTTTTGAATCAGTTCATTCATTATTCCATCCCATTTCCATTCATAAGTTTCCTAGTAGTTGTTTCTAGTATGAGTAATCTTGTTACTCATCTTCAGAGCACTATAAAATTACTCACACAAAACAACAGTCTCATTTTTGTTACATAATTTTTTAACGAAAAGGGAAAAAATTGAAGACTATAATTTCTTAATGGTACAAAAGAGGGAAAAAAATTTTTCTTGTTGTTTCACACAAGCAGTTTTATTTATGTTGTTTCATTGTGAGGAACTCTTGTGAGCCATATTCCTCATTTAACTTAGGTGAAGCTGAAACTTGATTGCTTAATTAATTAATGAAGTAATGACAAAGTCAATTTATAAAATAAATGAGCTTTATTAAGAGCTTAAAGAGAAGGTGGGCGTTGGGCTATAAATGCATTTAATAACTTATAAACTTAAGAGGGCAGCCTTCATAAAAATTCTAACTTTAAATAGATAACCCCAGTTAATTTCAACTATTTCATTTAACTGCGCTAACTCTCACGACTTAGTAATCTTTCGATAGCGGGAGGATTCCCTTACACCACTATCTACTCGACTTACTATCTCCTACTATAGTCGCTAACAACTAACTTTCCACTCACTCACTCACTCACTTGCTTGCTTGCTTGCTTGCTTGCTTGCTTGCTTGCAACTAACCTTCTACTAACTCCCCTCCAACTAACTAACTATGAAATACATCGCCTTTTATCTCTCTCATTTTCCAAGCTATTAGCATATGACAATTTCGTTCATCCTAAGAACTAACTCCATTAGTCGACTGAATCCTAAATTCTACACATTCATGTTTTACTCGTAAAGTGCGAAATTCGTTGTAGCATTACGCTAACATGCCTTTACCTCACATCATGAATGGCTATCATAGTATATTTCAAGGTCTTGTGGACAATTAATTTTTAAAGCCTCTTACGTATTAATTTATGCTTATTCTTTTTTTTTTTCTTCCATAAAATACATCTAAACTGGTGTAGTGGGACTATCACAAAACTTTCATCTATAATCTATATCATTCTGTATAAAAGCGCCATCTTTTAGTTAATATGCTCAAATATTTAATCAATGTAATTTCTCACAATAATGATTTTAGATATACAGTTTTATTGCAGTTTTAACCAATAGATACTGAGATATAGCCATATTTTAACCAACAGATCTTGGTACTAAGTACCACACAAGTTGATATATAGCAGTCCCGTTAACAGGAAATATTCTAGAATATTATCACTACTTATCGTCTGATATACAACCAAATTGAATCGGCATAGATTTCCGTTATGCTCATGTCACATACCAGGGTTGTTCGGTTTTTCTATAGTGGAAAAAACCGGTGGAAAAAACCTGGCTAAAAACGTCATGGACAAAATAGAATTTTGTCCACTTTCGTCCACTCTAACTTATCTGCGAGTTGTAAAAATTATCTTGTTTCGTTCCATATGTATAAAACAATTCTTTATTGATATGTGTAACAATATATATAATCAATTTAAATATTAGAAAATAGACATAAAATTAGCAAAAGTAACAATATTTAATAAATAAATATATCTCCATTTTTCTAAGAGTTGGCGTAAAAGTGGTATTTCACAGTTCCAATTTTATTCCCACTCTCCATCATATCTACCACTATCAAATACTTAAACAATACATATAAATTTAATTTCTTAAACTCTTGGATAAAAAGTTTGTATTATAAGTAAAATACTATATAAAAATGAAAGTCATGCATTGAAATGATTTATTGATATGAATTGATAAAAACATTCAACCTATATTTATGAGATAATTTATTTTACCTAGATTATAAATGTTAAATAAAGTATTTCCATGTTAAGTACAAAATGACAAGTAAACAACTTAAACAGGGGTCAAAGCAATCAAATAGGAAAATGGACTTTCTTTCGTAGCAATATAAGAAGATTGTTTTAAGACAAGATCGAGAAACATTCAGTAAAAACGAACTTTCTCTTTTGTAATCCTCCAATAATTAAATAACTTTGCATTTGTGAATAAAACACCCTAACTTTAATCTTATCTAATTTAACAGATAAAACAAATGAACAGCTCTGTAACTGTTTTCACTTTTCACACTTTTCTCTTCAATGAAGTACCTTAAGACAAAATCAATATCTTTTGCCAGTATAAAAATTATAATATAATAGAAATTTAGAAATATATATATTCTGCTTCTTGGAAAAGCAATTACTAATAACTGGGTTGCAGTGATTTAAACCAGTTGATTAAAAAAAATAAATAAAAAATCAGTGATTTAAATCTTCTTTTAAAAATATTACAAGTATCTGCTTTAATTGAACGAAATTCCTAGCTTCCTAAAAAATGACTTTTTAAGTATTTGCTAGATAAATTTAACCCTGCTACTACGTTTATTTCGAATGGACAAAATGAACATTTATTGTTCAATGTACCAAATCATTAAATTATTAAATTATTTTTAAGATTTTTTAAAATTAAAAATGAAATTGGGAAAATTTTCAATTTAACAAATAAATAAATAAAATATAATTAATTAAAATGAAATTTTGTAATTGTTTATAATAGGTAATTGTCTATGTATTAATCAATCAATTAATGGATCAGGAAAAACTGATGTTGAAAATAGTCTCTACCTTTTGTTTCTAAAGTTAGGTTATAACATGAAATTACTCTTTTTTTAACACTTTCCAACAAGGTTAAAAAATGTTAATGATTTCGGTTCGTCTGTCTGTCCGCGCTCTAACTCCCGTAAATATTCATGGAATTTCTTGAAACTGATGTATGTTATTCAAGTTTACTATCGGACATTCCTTATTGAAAATGGAGAGAACGCCTTTACTGGTTTGTGTACAGGGCACCCGAAAGTATTCCAAAGAAATGTGTCCTATGAGAGGTATTTCTATTAAACCATATTTTAGTACCGTTACTTTACACAAATCTTAATGAAATTGAAATATGTTATTCAAGTCCATTCCCGGATGTTCGCTATTGAAAATGGAGTATATACCATCACTGGTTTGTGTACAGAGATACCCGAAAATATTTCTAGGCATTGCGTTCTATGAGAGTTATTGGAAAGTGTTAATAACAAATGAGTACCTTTCTTGTTTTTTTTTTTTTTTTAGGCTCTCTGTCACATTGAATATTAATCCAAAGTGATATTGTGACAATAATTTTCAACAGCATATTTATTTTCTTATATTTGCAAATTAATTAACTATGTAATTAGCATTTTCTTTGTAACTTTTTCAATTGATCATGATTGAAATGAAATCACATTTTTATTTATAAAATTATAAATTTTTAATAAAATATCTCTATTGCTAAATTGCTAATGCAAAGTTAAAAGTACCGTTTATTACTTTAATACAATAATTTTATGCAGCAAATATATATAATTCATTGGATTATATTTTTTCCAGCTCTGTCTGCTTTTTTCCAGTTTTGTTTTGTCCTCTTTTTTTTTTTTTCCCTCCTCAGTTTTATTCAGTGTCTTGGACATCTCACCAAAAACAATTGGACATAATAATAGTCCTGTCACATACCAAGTTTTATATATCATGCATTTATATATCATAGAAGCTGAAATATTGCGTAATAGCGCCGCCAGTCGGCCGATATGCACCCAAATTAAACCAATTCACTTATTTATTTATTTATTTATTTATTTATTTTTTGCCTTGTCTGTCATATACATCAAATTTTGTGCTTTTAAATACTAAAGAAGATGAGATATAGCCTTCCTATAAATGGGGAAAATTGTAGAGAAACAGTATCGCTTGTTGGGCGATATATTTTAAAAGTCAATAAGCACCAATTTAAGTCAAGATCCAACTAAATATAATATGCTGTTAAATTCTATTCATTGGTTGATGTGATATAGAGCCCGCAAAAAATTGTTAATATTCACACACAGAGAGACAGACATTTTTAAAAAATGGTCCAATCGTGTTCAAAACATTTCCAAACGTATAAATCCATGCAAAATCGAAAAATTTCACGAATCCAATACTTTCTTTTTATGTATATAGAAGTGAATAATAAGTATGATCGCGAAAAATTCAATAACAATTAAATTACTAACGATGAAAAAACCAAGGTTAACCATTTAACCATTATTTTATAAAAGCATGTTTTAATATTAACTGCATTGCACTGGATTCGCCAGATGATATGAAAGCAGCGTCAAGTTTATTAACGGAAATACACAGTTGTCAATTTTCGCGAATTTTTCGGGAAAATTCGTTGATTTCTTTGTTGGATTAGATTCAATTGATTAATAAACTTGGTTAAGTCCTTGGTACGGGTTACATACATACCAAGTTTCAAGCAAATCAGTTTATAAATACGTTTTTTATCTGAGTTTGAAATTTTCAACTAGTCACCCTCTTGAAAAAAGATGGTGGAATGGACTGATTAAAAATTTTGATTGAGCCCTTAATCTGGGCTATGCTTATATCGAGTATCGAAGAAGTGGTTCATAAATATGTTTTTCATACGACATTGAAATTTTCAAATGCGGCCATTTTAAAACAAGATGGCAGATCAGGTTGGTTAAAGAACACTGGACACTATTAAATTTAAATTCTTAAAACAAGTTTTCTAATTCTTGCAAAGGTTCTTAGCAGCATTCAGGATTGGTGTTACAATTCTATTAATCTCTTAAAGGACGATTATTTCCAACCATTACTTTTAGAATAAAATTAGTTTAACTGAAAAAATTTGAACTTTCTTTTACGTATTTGCTTATTTATTTGTAGTTTTGAATAAAGAAATATTTTTTTTTCTATTTATGCTTATTTTTAACTGATTTTTTTTATACATTTTACTTTCATATGATTAAAATAAATATTTATGGCAAAACTTTTAATTTTGCCTAAACATATAACATTTTTAAAGTTTTTCCTAAACATATAATATTTTTAATTTTTCTTGCGGGCTTCTGATTACTTTTCTTGTAGTACATTTATAAAAACATTGCTTTATCGTTTTTTAACACTTTTCAACAAATTTGAAAAAAATTTATGACTTCAGTTTGTTTGCATGTCCGCGCTCTAACTCCTGTAATTACGGAATTCCTTGAAATTGATAAATGTTATTCAAGTACACTATAGTATGTTTGTTATCTATGAAAAATAATGTAAATACCAGCACTGTTTTGTGTATAGGGACATCCAAAAGAATTCCAGAGCATTGAGTTCTATGAAATGCATTTCTGTCATATTTTAATATTGCATCATATTTTAATACCTTTATTTTGCACAAATCATAACAAAATTGACATTAGTTATTTATATGCACAAAAAAATGTTTTCTATAGAATCTATTATAATTAGCATTAAGGTTTACTTTACCACACAAAAATATTCAGATAAATTAATGCCTATAGTTGGAAATTGCTAAAATTACATTTTCGTTTTTATTAAGCGTTTTCACCACTTTCTAACAATGTTTAAACGTGATTATGATTTGATCTAGTCTGTAGTGTAATTCGTGTGACCATCTTTAACGTCTGTAAATATTTTCAAAATGTCTTCAAAATAACGTACGTTGTTCAAGTTCACTATGGCATGTTCCCAATTTAAAATGGTATAAATAGAACAACTGGTTTGTTCACAAGGACACCCCAAAAAATGCCATTGCATTTCGTTTATGAGAGGCATTTTTATAAATCATATTTAAATAACTTTGTACAGCACAAATCATAATGAAATGAACATTTAATATTCAGATTTAATATTATTGATATGCTAAAAAATGTTTTCGATAGAATATGATTTGTTTGGCTTTAAGATTTTCAGGGCGACACTAAAATATTCAGATACGTTAAGGACTACAATGAGGAATTAGCACGTTTTCTGATTTTATTTTTATATAATAGAAAATGAAAAGGTAAGAAAATAAATACATACATTTTATTTATTTGAAACCTAATTACTGATTTATAACAATTTTAACATCGCACTATTTACTCTATCGAGAAAGCGCAGTATAATATATCGTGACGACACTTTTTATGACAACAAACGGGAGTAATCTTTGTTTACATTCGATTTCGTGCTTCTTGAATCAGTGAAATAGGTTTTGTATTTTATAATAATGACGAATATTAAAAAATCTTAGTATAAATATTGTATTGTACCACTCTGTACTCATACTACGGCTAATGCTTCTCAAAAGCTGTTCTCTAGCGTTCCGCGAGATCCTATTAAACGAAAACATTGGACAACCGTTATGAAAAGAAAACAATTGGAAATAATGATAATGGAAAATGGTGATAATGATATTAAATGATTATAAGATGAAAAAGAAACGCTCAGAAATCACATAAACGGTTGATAATTACGAAAGTTAAAACGAATTGCTGCTTGCTAACTAGGTTAACAAAATGTAAACATTGAAGCATCACAAAGTGTGACGTCAGGCAAGCGTTTTGAAGTCACGTGATTTTTGGTTAATTTTAAAGTTATTTTAAAAATTAATGAGAACTTTTTTTTTTTTTTTTTTCATTTTTAATAATAAACTTTTTTAAATTTATGGGCCGAAAACTACCAGAAAAATAGGATTTTATTCAAATCCCCCATGTGTGAAAATTCCTCATTGGTAATTTCTGGAATCTCATTTCTGTCTGTGTTAAGCATTTGTAGCATTTTCTTTCGAATAATGTGTAAGAGTGATTAGGAATTCAATTAGTCTTTCTATATCTGTTGTGTGATCGCTTAGATAAAGTACATTGAAGGTTAAACGATGCAAAACGAGTCCGTACAATCGGAAAGTGTTAATAATCAATGTGAACCGTGTGATTTTTTTTTTTGTTCTTGCTTCATTTGAATTAAATATTTATGCTTAGAAGAAAAATTCCTCATTCTTGAAATGTTTATTACAAAATTCAATTCACAAGTCACTTAATTCTTAAATGTTGAGATAAATCGCATGAAAATTTAGAGGAGTTTATGATTGAAAAGTAATGAAGTTGTTACGTACAAATGAGAAAATATTTTTTTCTGCGGATAAGAATTTTTTTAGTCTAAAAAATTGGCAATATATTTAGAAGCTGTGTCTTTATATAACAATGTTGTATTAAGATTTTTTTTTTTCCTTTTCTTTCCCGAGAATTTATTTTCTCATTCTCCCCCTCTCCAATGAGAATAAACTAAAATATATTATACTGTTTAAAAATACATGTTATGCATTTTTTAAAAACCATTTCATATCCGATAAGAAACCAGTAAGCTGGTTTGCAGTAGAAAGATAATAATAATAATAATAAACTGTCGTATGATCCTGTTCTTTTTGCTACCATAATACTGTATCGAATTCAGAACGGCATTCAAAAAAATTCGGTCACTGCCTCTTCTTATCAACCTCGGCATGGTTTTCATTCTCATTGTCTCTTTTTCCACTGCTCCTGCAGACGATTTTTCTCTCCTCCAAACTATCCCATGGCATCATCACGTGGCACGAGACGGGATCGATATCCAGCGGATTCCTCCGGTTGGGTTCGGTCGGTAACCCCGTTAGATTTGGGGGATGTGGTGGCGGAACGGGGGCGATACGATGTAGGAGAATGACACCGCCAGAGAAATTTATATGGAATCTAAGAATAGAAACTGGTAAACTGTGTGAAAATCAGCAACGAATTAAATTAGCATTTTCGCGAAACGCTAATCGGATTTATATCGATGAAGAATGATGTTATGAGAATAAAAGGAAAAGCATGCAATATGTGAAGACTGCAAAAAATGCTTGATCAAAGAAAAAAAAAATCTTATAATCTTGTTTAAGCTGAATAATATATCTCAGTATTAAGCTTTGTCGATTTTTAATGTGACTTGAGTTTAATAATTCTTTGCTGCAATCATAATTCTAAAAACAGAAGTTTTACTACTGTGAAACACATATGTACAGTTAGAAAATAATAATAATAAATAAATAAACAAACGTCGCGCCCCAGATCGTCTACATATTAAAACTTGCACCAACTTCATTTAAAAAAAAAAGAGAGAAACACCTATTTTTGACAATTTTTTGGTGTTATTTGGTTCAAATAAGTATGGGAAATGGTATAGTTTATATATTTCTCTGTATTTTTTTTCTTATTGTGTCTGATTAAAACTTAACATTTAATACTATGATTTCAAGATTATTTAGTTTTGGGTTAATCACAAAAGGTCAATTCTTCTAATTACTTAATTGGCGCTAAAAATTATCTTAATCTTGCAGTCAATACTTCTAATTACCTTAATCTTTCAGTCACTACATCTTAATTTCCCTTATTGCATTGGATTCTTCTCCTGAAATAATTTTACTGACTTAATGTTATTATAGCTCACCGATAGATGGCGCTTGCACTCTGTCTTATGATTTTATTCTTCTGTCTTTAATGATATATTATTAATGTATATGGTACGATTTAATTCAACTCTACTAGTTTTAAAATTAATTAAATATAAAATCTATTTTAACATTATCATTTAATATTAACTCTGTGTAATTTATCTTTAATGAAAATGCTCTGAAGTTTCTTCGATTAATCGATATCTGTCGAGATTTTATTTTACTTCAATTTAAGATTTGGCATCATCCTTTTCTCCTGTTAGAGTTAATTGTTATACATGTGGTTGCTTTGCTTCATTCATGTGTTCACTTTGGTTTCCATTAAGATTAAATTTAATCTTTTTTTAATCTTTGTTTTAATTTAATATTTCAATTATTTCTAATTCTTTTTGGTTTTGCTGCATCGATCGGGGTGTGAAACGATATTAATTGCTATGATTAGCAATATCGTTGTACGAAATCGTTGCGGCTCTTTAAGCTTTATGAAGCATGCACCCCTTGATAAGTATGTTTCTACGTTTAAGCATTTACATCCAAATATTTCTGTGATTTATTATTTATTAATCGTTTTCACTCTCATAAGCTTAATGGTCATTTTTATTATCATTCTGGTAGGCGTAAGTATTTTAAGTTACTATCCTAACTCACTGGTTCTTAATCTACATTGCAACTTTTTGTGTAATTCTTTCCTCTGTGTTAAATTCAGTTCTATATTTTAGTGTGCTGTTATTGTCTTAGTTCTATTAATAGCTGAATTTTATGATTTAATCTTATTACGATATTTATTATTTATATATATATATATATATATATATATATATGTATATATATATGGAGAGAGAGAGAGAGAGTTATATGTGGTGTATTTCGTCATTGTATTCCTGATTTAATCTATTGGACTGTTGGTAAGTGACGTCACGTCCAATCAATGATCTGTTCATTCCTTTTTACGTTTATCTCTGCTAGAACAGATCGCAGTCTTAAAAATGTAGTCGTTCATGTTACTTGTATTTTTCATGTGCATTGTCATAGTCATCTATTAAATTTTGTGTGTTTAAAATGAAACGCCTCGTTATATCTTAGTTATGGCTCATAAATCTTCTCCTGTCTACCAAATATTAAAATGGCGACGAGGATGGGATAAGAAAAAAGCTTAAAGAAGTTTTGCTCTTCAACATTTTAATAATATCTAATTCAAGATGATTAAAAATGAAATCTGCAGTTCATAAAAAAAGAACGGAATATCTTCTACACATGTGTTTATTCAATTACTTATTTCATAAAGAAAATTGATATTTCGAAATGAATCATTATGCGATCGGAGACAGCAGCAGTTAATATCATTGTCTGGTGGCGGGCAGGTACGATTTAGGCGCCAGTGAGTGTAATTATCGTCTGCGATAATCTGCGACTTTTTATTTTTTCGGGAAAGAGAAAAAAAAAAAGAAAGGTATTTACACATTTATTTTATTTTTTTTTCTTTCTGTTCTTTTATTAGATTGCATGTTTTTATTGTTAGAACTAGTATATTTTCATTAAAAATGTTTCAAAATTTTAAAGAATTCAATGATTCGATTGAATCGTTTGAGATTTATGTAAGGAGACTGGAACAGAACTTTATTTTGTTTGATATTAAGGATGAAAAAAAAGTTAGTGCCTTAATAACTCTTATCGGACCGAAATTATACAATTTACTTACAAATTTACTGTTCCCAGATCTCCCTGAATCAAAAACTTACACTGAATTAGTAGCTGTCTTAACAAAACATCTATGTAAAATTCCAAACAAAATCAGTGAACGCATTAAATTTAGAAAATGTTGTCAAGGAGATAACGAATCTGTGCAGGATTTTAGTGTTCGTTTAAAGAAACTTACAACACATTGCGCGTTTACAGGCGATTCGCTGTCAGAAAATTTGTTAGAACAATTTTTACGCGGATTAAAAAATGAAACAATCCAAAGCAAATTAATGTCTCAGGTTGAAGATTTAACATTTGAAAAAGCAGTAGAACAAGCCGTAACTATGCAAAGTACTGAAAACGACATGATAGAATTACAGAATAAAAATTTGAATTTGAATAAAGTTTCTGTTAGTGTTAGGAAACCAAAACAAAATTATTCTCAAAATAACTTAGTAAGTAAACAAAACGTGAACAAAACAGCGAGTGCAAATAAAAGTAAAACTTATTGTTATCGTTGTGGTAATAGTTCTCATTTAGCAAATGTTTGTAAATTTATTAATGCAGTTTGCAATTTTTGTAAAAAACGCGGTCATTTGAGTAAGGTGTGTCGGAACGCACAAAACAATGTTACTCAAAAGAAAAATGTAAATGTTCTTGATACTGTAGACATTTTGTCATTACAATCTGAAGGCACTAAACCTATAAAAATTTGGGTTTTGATAGAAAATAGTGCTAAAGCAGAAATGGAGCTTGATACAGGATCGGCGATATCCGCTGTACCGATAAATCGTTTTCGGAGATTATTTCCAGAACATAAAATGTTTCCTGCTGATGTACAATTAAAGACAGCCACGGGAGAAATTTTTCAGCCCGAGGGATTTGTTAGAGTAAATGTAACTTACGAAAACAAAACTAGGAATGTTAAGTTATATTTAGTTAAAAAAGACAATTTTCCTTTATTGCTTGGTAGGGATTGGATAACTACATTTAATATATTCCCAAACAATTTACAAACTGTTCCGGTAAACAAAGTACAAATCTCGGATAATTTAAATAATTTACTGAATAAATTTCCGGATTTATTTACAAATAACGTAGGTGAAATTAAAAATGTTAAAGCTGAATTACATTTAGAGAAAGACTCATCACCAATATTTTGTAAATCGAGAACAGTTACGTATGCATTAAGGAATGCGGTAAATGAAGAATTGGAAAGATTAGAAAATGAAGGAATAATAAAATCTGTTAGTACTAGTAAATGGGCAACACCTATTGTTCCGGTGGTAAAACCTAATGGGAAAATTCGTTTATGCGGCGATTTTAAAGTCACGGTAAATAAATTTTTAAAGGTTGACAAATACCCGCTACCAAAAATTGAGGATATATTAGCAACTTTAGGGGGTGGATTACATTTTACAAAAATTGATTTAAACCAAGCATACTTGCATTTACCGGTAGAGGAAAATTCACAAGAATTACTGACTATTAACACTCCCAAAGGCTTATTTAAATTTACGCGATTACCATACGGAATTGCCAGTTCGCCAGCAATATGGCAGAGAACTATAGAACAAATTTTAAAAGGTATAGAGGGTATTTCAGTTTTTATTGACGATATATGCATCTCTGGGGAAACTGATGAAATACATTTAGAGCGATTAAAACAAGTGCTAGAAAGGTTACGTGAATATAATCTTAAAATAAATAAAGAAAAATCTTTTTTCATGAATGATGAAATTACATACTGCGGTTACAAAATTGATAAAAATGGCATACACAAAACGCAAGAAAAAATTTCTGCTATTTTAAATGCTCCAATACCTCAAAACGTAACTCAAGTAAAAGCGTTCCTAGGCTTAGTATCTTACTATTCTAGATTTGTTCCTAAATTATCTACGATTGCTTATCCTCTAAATGAATTATTACGTAAAAATGTAAATTTTCAGTGGACTAAAAAATGTGAAAATTCATTTAATGCAATTAAACAGGAAATTACTTCCGAAAGGATTCTCACCCACTTTAATCCTAAATTACCCTTAATTTTAGCCACTGATGCTTCTCCTTATGGAATTTCGGCAGTACTTTCGCATACAATGCCAGATAACTCCGAAAAACCCATAGCTTTTGCTTCTAGAACTTTATCTTCTGCAGAAAAGCGGTATAGTCAGGTAGATAAAGAAGCGTTATCAATAATTTTTGGTGTAAAGAAATTTTTTCAATTTTTATATGGTAGGAGATTTACACTGTATACAGATAGTAAACCCCTAGTTTCCATATTTTCACCCGTAAAAAGTATTCCGGTACTTTCGGCAGCTAGAATGCAAAGATACGCATTATACTTACAGACATTTAATTATGATATTAAATATAAAAAATCTGCAGAGCACGGAAATGCCGATGCTCTATCACGTCTTCCATTACGTAGTGAAGACTTACTGCTGCCGTCGTCCGATTCGCTACAACCAGAAAAAGTGTCACCAACTTTGTCGCCAAATTTATTTGGCAACCCTGATGAAACCGATTGTTTATTTATTCATCAAATAAATTCGTTACCCTTAACTACAAAGATATTATGTGCAAGTTCTAAGCGAGATCCAACATTGAAAGAAATGTACCGACATTTAATATCAGGCACACAGATGCCAAATTACTTACTTTTCGGACATAAACAACAAGATTTTTCTATACTAAATAATTGCATACTACAAGGGAATCGTGTTGTAATTCCTACTGTTCATAGACAAAAAGTGTTGGAAGATTTGCATTTTGGCCATTTTGGCATAGTAAAAATGAAAGCACTGGCACGTAGTTTTGTATGGTGGCCAGGTATTGATAAAGACATTGAGAATTTAGCAAATAACTGTTCTGTTTGTATTAAATTAAAACATAATCCTCCTAAAATGGAAAATCATCACTGGGAATGGCCTACAACACCTTGGAACAGAATACATGTAGACTTTTTTGGTCCAATGATGGGGAAAATGTTTTTAATCGTAGTAGATGCCCACAGTAAATGGACAGAAGTGTTCATTGTTCCTAATACTACTGCTGAGAATACTATAAACTGTCTTTCTTCGCTTTTTGCCAGATATGGCTATCCTGTGTCCCTTGTGTCTGATAATGGGCCACAATTCATTTCAGAACAATTCGAAAATTTTCTACAAAGTAAAGGCATAAAACATAGTTTAACTGCACCATATCATCCCTCTACAAATGGTCAAGCCGAAAGATATGTCCAAATAATTAAAAAAGGATTGAAATCCTTAAGTTCAGAACCCGGAAATCTCCAATTTAAGTTAAACGAATTTTTATTCCAATACCGAATAATGCCTCATATTACAACAGGGGAGAGTCCCGCATCATTATTTCTGAAAAGAAATATCAGATCAAAATTAGATTTGCTTGTACCAAATGTTAAAAATTATGTTGAAAACAAACAACATAAAAATGTTTTTAACAAGAAAAAGATAAGAGAATTCCAAATAAATGAAAAAGTTGCAGTACGCAATTATACATCAGGAGATAAATGGAAAATAGGTAAAGTAATTGCCAGACTAGGTAAACTACATTACAAAATTCAAGTAGGTTCATGTGTATGGAAAAGACACGTTGATCAACTGAAAAGTGTAGGTTCCAGAGTACAAGTGGAGGAAGCTACAAGTCCTGGTGCAAATATTTCCATGGTTCCCGATAGCAATAGTCCACACCTACAAAGCAATGGAGAATCTAAGTCTGGTAGGAGGCCTGCCATGATACCAGATCCAGCGCCAACCGATCCTGTCAGTACACCAGATCCATTGCCAACCAATCCTTCCACTACATCAGATCCAGTACCAACCGACAGTAGATCTGTGTCTACAAAGCCT
Source organism: Salticus scenicus (assembly GCA_963930645.1). Classification (NCBI taxonomy): domain Eukaryota; kingdom Metazoa; phylum Arthropoda; class Arachnida; order Araneae; family Salticidae; genus Salticus; species Salticus scenicus. The sequence goes on from OZ005648.1 coordinate 205,933,366, forward strand.
GGAGAAATTGACTGTGATAAAAATATCAACAGTACTCTAAATAAAAATGAACTAAAATGTGAACATTCAAAACTTAAAAACTCTAATTTGTCTTTTTCTGAACAGGTTGTAAGACGATCATCTAGAGTAAGAAAACCTCCCACCAGGTATGGTATACAGAATTAAGGGGAGGAGAAATGTGGTGTATTTCGTCATTGTATTCCTGATTTAATCTATTGGACTGTTGGTAAGTGACGTCACGTCCAATCAATGATCTGTTCATTCCTTTTTACGTTTATCTCTGCTAGAACAGATCGCAGTCTTAAAAATGTAGTCGTTCATGTTACTTGTATTTTTCATGTGCATTGTCATAGTCATCTATTAAATTTTGTGTGTTTAAAATGAAACGCCTCGTTATATCTTAGTTATGGCTCATAAATCTTCTCCTGTCTACCAAATATTAAATTATATACTGTCAAAATGTTGGAATGCTAAAATTAAATGAATGCGTCAAACATTAATCATATCTTCCAGAAAAAGTATTATATTTAAATTTAATTTTTTATCTATTAGAATGAAGTGACGCAAATATATTCAATACATAATTTTGATTAAAAAACATGTTTTTAACTATGAAAAATATTAATAAATTCATATTCTAAAAAAGGATGAATTATGACCTATATTAATTTTTGCACGAATAGAACAGGCATCATCAAAAATATGCTTTCCAGCTCATTTCTATCATTATTTTTTGAGTTACAGTGAAATTTCATTTCGTACTGGCGTTGGAAGGTTGTCACTTGTTATCACATGTGGCACCTATAACCGTGCATATATGGGTAAAGTAGTCATTAAGTAAATTTAGATGCACACATAATTTCTTAATTTAATATTAAAAAAATTGTTATACTTAATTTTCGGTTACTATCTGAATGAATATAATACTTTCCTGTATGAGATCTTAGATTATTATTATTATTATTATTATTATTTATGTAAAGATTCCTCATACATTTTCATTTGTAACACCATCAAAATTAATTAAAGGTATATGAACTGTTCTTTTTTCCGAACCGCCTTGATCTCAGGAATTCGAAAATGGAGTTAGAAATGCGTGTTACCATTTGACAATATGAAATTGAGGCAAATTTTAATAGGGAGATGACCCCCTAAGCAAAATTTAACTTTTGCATTAATAACTGTTCTTTATTACCAATCGATCGGCATCAGTTGCATGTTTCTACGATAATTTACAGCGAAATTATTATTATTATTAATTTCTGATTGTACATTCCTTTTAAATATGCTGTTTTATTTTATAATAGTCTACTTAAAAATCAATGTAAATAAAAAATAGATAATAAATGAATTCACTTATTTTGAAGAAATTATCCAAAAAGCATTTAATTCAATGCCATATTCGTATCACATCCATTGTTTTTAACTTTATTTTATTAATGGACGAATATAAGAAAATGCTTACTATTCTTCTATTAATTCTCAATTTCTAAATTACTACTTTCTTCTATAGTCAATAGAAGAAAGTATTGGATTCATAAAAAAATTTCGACTTTCGGTTTTCGACGGATTTACACGTTTTGAGAGATCTAGAACACGATTTGACCATTTTTAGAAGACGTCTGTCTGTGTGTGTGACAAAAATTTGTGGCGACTGTATCTCCGAAACTACTACACAGAATTGCATATAAATGTAATGTAGATGCACCTTAACCTAAATTAGTGCCTATCAACTTTTGGTGTCAACCGCTCAACATGTGGCGCTGAGCAGCGATTCCCACAATTTAAGGGAAGACTATATCTCAGGAATTACTGCACAAAAATGCATATAATGTCATATATAGATTCCACTTGATGTAAATTAGTGCCTATCAAATTTTGGTGTCAACAGCTCAATTGGTGGCGCTGCTAAGCAGTGATTTTCACGATTTAAGGTAAGGCTATATCTTAGGAACTACTGCACAAATATATATATAAATTCATATATCGATGCAACTTGATATAAGTTAGTGCCTATCAATTTTTGGTGTCAAATGCTTAACAGGTGACGCTGCTATGCAGCGATTTCCACTATTTAAGAAAAGGCTATATATCAGGAACTACTGCATAAAAAATGCATATAAATTTATATGTGAATGCATCTTGACATATGTTAGTGTCTATCCAGTTTTAGAGTCAACTGCTGAACAGGTAGCGCTGCTATGCAGCGATTTCCACAATTTAAGAAAAGGTTATATTTCAGAAACTTCCGCATAAAAATGCATATAAATTTATATGTAGATGCATCTTGACATATGTTAGTGCATATCAAATTTTGGGGTCAACTGTTCAACAGATGGCGCTGCTGTGCAGCGATTTTCATATTTTAAGGGAGGATTATATCTCAGGAACTACTGCGCAAAATTGCATAAAATATTGTACGTGGATGCACCTTGAGATAAGTTACTGCGAATCAACTTTTGATACTGATTGCTCAACAGGTGGTGCTTCTGTAAACTGATATCCTCAGTTTAAGGGAGGACTATATTTAAGGTTCTAATGCGTATAATCAAACAACACTTTATATGTAAGAAAGTCATTATGAGACATTATGCCTATTTAGTTTGGATGCATATCTACCAATAGGTTGCGCTGCTATAGCGCAGTTTTCCCCGAGAACGGGAGGACTATATTTCAACTTCTATGGCATTTAACTGTACAAAAAACTTGATACATGAGATAACCATTATAAAAACGCATTTTTAATGATGCTTGTTAAACTGTTTTTCTTTAGATATTTAGTGTTCGTTTTCTCTAAGACGAAAATCGCCTGCTTCATCATGGTAGATAGTTTTAATAAATAATAGTTTTTATAAATTATTTGAACTGAGTGAATTTATGTAGAAAAATATAGAAGACTTGTAGTGGTCACAACATACTAACTAGCTTTTTCTTATTTACAAAACTTTACACATAATATCTTACATTATATTAATACAACATAAAGAGGTAATGAAAAGAAGAACGAAATGAAGAGCGGACATTATTTTTAGTACACAATTGTGTGTAACAACAATAACTTGGCAAACATTAGTTAGTGTTACTGTACAAAAAAAAAAAAAAAAAAGAGTAGCATTTTTTTTATATTTTAGCATTTTAAGATTTATGTTGCGATAATGTATGACTGATGTGTGTTTTTAGATTACATGCTCAAACTTTGTGAATCAATTTGAGAGAAGCTACTTAAGCAATTATTTTTTTATACGAAAAAAAAAAAAAAAAAAAAAAAAAAAACTTTAAAAAGTGATGATCTTAAATGCTTTTATTGCAATAATTCTGAGGGAAATTCAGAAAATTTTAAAGATAAAGCACTGCGATTGAGTAATTAATTGCATGTTGTATGCAAAATAGGATAATTTATAATAATAAATAAATAAATAAATAATAATAATAATAACAATATAAATAAATAAATAAATAATAATAATATAAATAAATAAATAAATAAAAAAGATAAAATGAATACGAAAAACATTTGAAAAACCTTTTTGAAAATAAATGCTATTCAGCATACTAACATAGTTATGAAATATTTGTAAGAAAAATGTGTCAATAAATATTTAACCTTTATATTTACTTTTATACACAATTTTTCTCAAAATTTAATAATTCAGTGCATGGAATATAGCTGTACTATTACAGTGAAGAAGATTTTGCAAAGAATTTTAAAAAATTTCTAAAACAATTCAAATAATAAATTATAAGAACATTTTCAGCCAATTGTCCAGAATAAATAAAATGAATAATTTGACAGAAATATTTAAAACTTAAAATAATTCAAAATTAATTAATGTTTTCCGATTTATATATATATATCTTCAGTTACCACCATTTTATGGGTATCTCTTTGCGCTGAAGAATCGGTCCAAAATATTTTTCCGTTATATAAAAATACTATAAAATACCACCATATGATTTCAAGATATCTAAATTAGAATTATTGCGAACTTTTAGCTTTTACCAAAACTTACATAACTAAAATTAAATCAAATAAATAAAACACATTTGCAAGTATATCAGAAAATAGGCGAATTGCGTTAATAATCAGTTCAAAAGGACAAATTTATAAGATTTTTCTGAAAATCCATTTACTTTTATAGGAAAATCAAAACGTCAGTCCATTTTAAAGTGTTTCAGATAGAATTCATGTAAATTTCTTGAGTTTGCATTAAAAGAGTAATAATTATGAAATATCCAGGTATCAAGAATTAGGTACAGTTTGGGTTAAAAAAATAAAAAAGAAAGAAAGAAGGACTCAAAATCCAGTTAACTTAAATTAGGAATTAGTTTGGATTAAAAAATAAATAAAAAAGAAAAAAAAGAAAATAATCTGGTATGTTACTCACACGACTTTCTCTTATCCTGAAATTTAATACTATAAATACAGGTTGGAGATTAAGAGGTAAGATAACGAGTACTGTTATGTAAACCTCTGTTAAACAATTCAAATTAGGCTTCGGAAGAGTTTTATATGATAATTAGTTCTGTGTGAGGGGAACTACCGCCCCCCTCAACCCCCCGTTTCACTAATGCACCTACATTTATATAGAATTTAATTCTGTTATTAAAATTAAAGGTTTACTTGAAATTATACAGACAATTTTCACACGCATCATTCCTTGAAACTTATCAACCTTGATCAAACTTTTCCAGCAACAAACTTATATTAACTTCAAAATGCAACATTTGGATCTCCTAAAATTATTCGTTTTTAAGTTATTCTAAGAGTAGTATAACACTAAATATCCAAAAAAAAAGTTGAATTTGTTTTAAATATTACATTAAAAAAAAAAAAAAATAAATAAATAAATAAAATAAAATAAATAAAATAAAAATGAAAAAAAATCATAACTTTATTTTAAATTATCGCAGATGGATGATTCAACCATTCGTTTTAAAGGTATTGGCGAGCTCTTTTGAAAGATACCCATCATGAAAATCTATCCATCAAGGGGGGACTTCCCTCCGAGGGGGAGGCGAGGCCCCCTACATACACAATTTTTTTTCCTAGTTGACTATCTCTATTACAAAAAAATATATATTCGTTTCATTTAGTTTGGTGCAGTCTATAGATGTTAAACTTTACTTACCTGCAATTTCCCCCATAGACTTAATGTATTTGAATACTTTTGAGTGCCCCTGTACACGAACCATTTGCTTCATCTCAATGAAAAGCTTAGTGTAGCATCCCTATATGATACACATTTAGAATACCGAGTTTGGAATTTCTGCTACTATTTGTTCTTGAGACATGTTGATAACAGACACACAGACAGACGCACAGACCATTCCTTAAAAACATGATTTTCGTATTCAGAGGACCTCAGAACATGTAAGTATAACAAAAACTCACTTTCGAAAATTTGACCCTTAAACAATAACCGTAAGAGTAAGAGAAAGTAAAAAGACTCAAAATCTCGTTAACTTAAATTAACTAGACGCAATTTCGTTTGGTTAATTCGAACTTTAGATGAACTGATTATGTTACGGGCTTGAACACCTCTAGAGATAAGTTCCATACAGTCGTCAATGGCCCTGATGCATAGCTCTCTCTAATGCGATATTAAACTCACCGAACTAAAGTCATGGAATTTGGATAAAAAATATCAATTTAAAAAGAAATGATTTCTTCTGTAGTCTCATACACAGTCAAACCCCGATTTAGTGCCATCGTCGGTACGCATAATAATATGGCGTTATAACGGATTTGGCACTATATCGAATTATAATCTTAAATGTATACTTTTAATTATAAAACTTAAAAATATGCATGTTACTTATTTTCTCTAAAATCTTCTTAAAAAGGAAAAAAAAAAAAAAAAAAACCTTCACGTTCAAGGAAAATAAAATGCACTAATAAAACAGTTTCTTCCATATCCACTATCGATATATTTATTTAGTTGCTTGACGATCTAAGAATAAAATGCGAATAAGAGCTTGTACGTTACTTCTCAGCGGAAGTTATTTAGGAGAAAGTATATTTATAGGCAAATCCGCTAGTCAAATAACGAGGTGCAGCTAAAAGCCTTCGGAGCCTCCGAGGTCAATTCGATATAATGTAGGACACTTCCTAGGTTAATCATTCGTTCTCATGAAATTTTCATGGTGACAGGATCGGCGTTAAACATTGCGGAGAGGCTTGTTTCCGCTTATCACCTGCACATGATAATGCATTTATGGAAATAGCTGATATTGATAGACGACAAAAGTTATAATTTATCCATAAATTTGTAAATCATCTATATCTAGTTACCCAGATATGTCGTATCATGCGTGCTTGATTTATGTATTTTCATACTTTGACATAAAAGGATAGACAAATCTGGTACATTTTATTTTAAATTTTTCTTGAAACTGAAGACATATTTTTATTTCTTCCAAATTCTTGTTTTCGAAAGAATAAACAAGTGCGTTTGTTCGATATTGGATATTTAATATTGTATATCTAATGTTATACAAATCAGATATCTGTAAAGAAATGGTACTTACATAACAGATAATGAAGATAATTAAAAGAAAGATGAAATTCAATTTTACTTCTAAAGTCATATATATATATATATATATACAAAATACAAGAGGATCCATTAAAAATACTGATCATTTTGAAGAAAGGTGTTTTTTCTTTTCTTTTCTTTTCTTTTTATCTTTCTTTTCTTTCTTTTTTTTTTTTTTTTTTTTTTTTTTTTTTAATCTATAAATAGTTGTACCAGTATCATTGGATGACAAATACGCTGGTGCAGTGATTTTACGGAGACAATGAACTTTAAAATTATCAAAATATCACCCAATAAAAGATGTTAATATTTTCAAACAATTATCTTTAAAATATTTTGAATTAAATAAAATGAACTAAAAATTTTATATCTCTGTAATATTAATTTTTAAAGATAAATGTGAAAACATCTTTCATTTTTTTTTTTTTTTTTTTTTTTTTTTAATTCTTAAAAAAGAAGAGTATTTATCAGAATTTCATCTCTTAAAATACTCCCAGCGAATTAACTTTAGACCAAATCCCATAACAATCCTATTGAAGACCCCTTATAGAAATTCAAGTAAATCTGTGCATTCATTTTAGTCATTTCCATTTTAATTATATCTTAAAAACATAAGTTTAGTTTCGTAAAAATCTCAAATTCTCATGGCATTTCGATATTGAAAACAAACAAATATATATATATATATATATATATTGCATTATAAACTAACTTTGTCAGGGGATCCACAAATGCGTTCAAAATATATCCATGAACAATAATAATGCAAAATTAAAGGAAAATATTAAAGATTAGCAAGGCTGGAACACTTTAAAAATTTCCTGCAAAAAACTTAAATTTTGAATTTTTAAGAAATTTTATGTACGTAATATTGTTATATTTAGTTGCCGTGCATGTAAATTTTAATAATTTTAAAACCGTAATATTCACCGACCCATTAAATATTTTGATTTAAAATTTTCATAAACTACATTTTATTAACTTAATAATGATAATAATAATAGTATAGTTAATAAAAGTAGAAAACCAATTTTTAAGCATTTTTCTTTGTGTTCTATTTTTTTTTTTTCTACAGTTAATATCTCTTACCACTGATTGCTAATATGTTGTGTTCATTGCAGCATGTAAAGTTCCATGAGCATGTTGTTTCACTGGTTTAAAAACCCTACATGTTACAAAAAAAGTTCGAACAATTTTCGTTGTTAAAGAAACCTTTATGTCTACATGAATATACATTCTATTTAGATACAAATGAATGCAGATAATGTCATGCTGCAGCGACAACGAATTTTAAACATTTTTTACAAAGGGATCCTAAACATTTTGGTTTAGTTTGTTACTGCTCTCCTTTTAGCCATTTGGACAAAACTTTCGCTAATTTGTATGAGGTATAAGCATGTTCTTTACATTCCACAAATTTGAAAACTGAAATAGACAATAACAAAGGAACAAGATAAGGGAATACGTAATTTTTAAGTTGACAATAATAATTGGCGCGTCACTGTACATACAAATACATACGATTAAAAAGAATAGAAAAAAGAAAGCGAGAAACACGTTTCTACAAAATCGATTAAATAGTGAACTTCGCTAGGATTATAAAAGCATACAACAAGATAATCACAATACTGTGTTCTATATTAAAACAAAAATTAAACAATTGTTTTTTCATGGCATTTGAAAAAATTATGCAGAGAGTTAATTTTCAGATCTTATGGCAATATAAATACTATGATAAGTTATTAAATATTTCATAATTTTCATCTTAAGTTTATGTTATTTATTATTATTATTATTATTATTATTATTGCAGTAATTATTATCTCTTTTTTAACTTTTCACATAGTTACAATATGGTCTTGCGGAGGTTCTGGAGAAAGTTGGTCGCCTGTAGAACTTGTTTAACCCGCTTTACCCCTCTTAAGCCGTGGTGGCCTTTGCTCCTTCTTTTTGCGTGTTTCTATGTTTATTAATTCTAGACTTTCATCCTGGTGTTTGATCATTGTAATGAATTATTATCATTTATATATATATATATATATATATAGTATATAATATTAGGAATACCATTAAATTAGTAAATATCAAAAATTTAAGTCAAGGTCCAACTAAATAACAAATTTGGTTAAGTTCCATTTATTGGTTCGTAAGATTACTGCGTCCACAAAATATTGGAGACACGCAGATAGACATTTTGTAAAAATGGTCAAATCACGTTCAGTACATCGTAAAACGTGTAAATACTTCGAAAACCGAAAGGTAGAAAATTACCAAGAATCCAATATATTTTTTTTATTATTTTATTATATATAATATATACAGAAAAAGTAAAAGTTATTAGTATGCATGTCTAATTATAAACAAAATTTAAATGTACAGTATAACAAAATTTCAAATATGTTAAAACTTATTTTTATAAAATGCACTCTTCCAAATATTTTGATAAGATAAAAATACAGTAAAAGAAGGAAGCACATATGCATTGGAAAGCAAATAATTTGCACGTATAATATTTCGCATAAAGAAAAAAATTATCTTGAAAGATATGTTTGCAAAAGTTTTAGTTAATTCTGTTGCGTAAGCATCACTGCTCTGTATTTTTAATTATTTACATAATTTTCAGACTGTGTTTTGTATTCAATTCTTGTACTTTTGTTAACAGACTTTAATAATATCAGTTTTATTCCTTTTTCTTTCTTAACGGATTTTACGCAAAGTTCTTGCTTTTGAAATAGGAACTTTGAATAATACTTTTACTTAATTAAGATAACGTTTCACGTTTGTTTATAAATGTATAAAAAAAAATCTAGTGTAATCATTAAAATTATCTGTTATTTTTGAACTCGTTTATATTGAACGCATTTATCAACATTTTTTTCTTTTAAATCTTATCAAATTAATAGCAATGTCTTTTTGAAATAACACATTTAGCGCAGTCCTAGATCTATCTATCTCCATTACTCATCTCTATTCCCATTTTAAACGAATGATGGAGGACAAAATCGTACAAAGGCTGATAGAATTTTAAAAATAAAGTGCAAATTAATGAACCCTTTTGTCATCTAACTGAATGAGAATATATCGTAGGAAAAATCTGTAGGTACAATTTTTATTATAACTGAAAAACAAATATTGGGAACGCGCTATACATATGAATGCTATTCAGTTATGTGAAAGATGCTAAAAAATGACTTAATCCAAACAGTAATGTTGAAAAGAAAAACAGATTAGAATTTATGTCTTGTTTATCGATGAGCAAGATTCCAAGTTACTGGGTCATTTTATGATTTTATCTCGTGTGTGTGGAAAAAAAAGGTATTTTAAATATGTTTCTCAACTTTAATCAGATGTTTTAAAGCCTCTATGACACAGTTTGGGTGTTATCTGGGGAATAAAGTTTAAAACATACAGGAGTATGTGTCAGATGAGAAGTAACAAATAAAATAAAATAAAATAAATATATATTTTAAATATATTTCTGTCAGTAGTAGTTCTCATTTAATGTTCAGATATATTTGTCGGGCACTGATATTACTTTTTTATATATATATATAATCTGATTATATATATATATAATCTGATTATATATATATAATCTATATATATATATAATATAGATTATTATTATATATTTCATGCTTTGTTAATTATTGTGTACTCAATTTTTTAAGTCAGCATAGTGATTACATAGTAGTTGTTTTAAGTGCAGTAAATAAAAATTATTGTTTATGTTTATATATATATGTCTAAAATTATTTACCTTAAAAATAAAGAGTCGTAATTTTTTGTTAAAAGCACAGCAGGAATGTTATATTAAATTTTGGTTTTTTGTTCTTAAATTGTTATTAAATATACATATATATATATATTAGTACAATTTATGATTTAATTTTACAACGAAAAGAAATGCTGTAGAAATATTGAATCTATGAACTTGAAAATTGGTATATAACTTACCTCTAACATATACAATTTTTTTCTTTCTTTCTTTATTTTTCTTCTTCTTCTTCTTTTTTTTTTTTTTAAACAAACATACTCTTTAGTAACACATTTTATAAAATGAAAATGTTTAGGAGTGAAGCTTTTAAAATAACCTTTTTATAATGTAACTGCTTTGAAATGTAAAAATAATTATGGAGATAATATATCTCACGTGGATTGTTTCCTTAGAAGAGATATTTAAATTCAGTAACTTGAAATAAGTAAAATACGTTCTAAAATTAGCCAGAAATGTAGGCGTTTTTGCCAACACTTTGTGTAATTTAATTCTATATTTATTTTAATTCATTTTCTTTTTTGTCAGGGAGTTATTTTTGTCGATTACCATGTTATATATATATATATAAGAAAAGTGTTATGGAGTTTTTTTCATAACAATGATTTCTTTTCAGAGTTGTAGCTAAGTATTTAAGGGGGGGAAAAAGTGATGAACAAAATAAAATAGATATAAAATAAGTAATAACTTAGTTTGCATTTATTATTATTATTATTTATTATTGAGGAAAACTGTAGTTGAATTAATTGTGGCTCAGAGAGAAAAAAGTAAAATAAAAAAATAATCCAATGAAATTAATGAAAGGAAAATAATACATTTAGTGAATGACGGATTTTTCTCTTAAATATTCGTAAAGAGAAGATAACATTCCCAACCTTCTTTTACCAGTATGCGAAATGAGGCAGACCGCACCTCACAGCATGTATTGTTTTGATTTATTTATAGATTAAAAAAAAAAAAAAAAAAAAAAAGTAAAAACAATCATGGTAGTTGAATATTTATATGTTTTAAATTTTTCTTTGGGCAATTTAGTAGCCACTGGCGAGTAGGTTAGGTTCACTAAAGAAGCTGTAATGGTAAAAGAAAATAAAGATTATGCTCAATTTAAATTTATAAAGTTAGAGAAGAATATTATTGGAAAGATTTGACTCCTCTTTACTCGCCACATGTTGCATTATTTTTACTTTTATTTTTATTTTTATTTATTTTTATTTATTTATTTATTTTTTTTTTTTGGGGGGGGGACGTAATTGCCCTTACTTTATATATGTATATTGATTTGGCATGTTTGTTTATTTTATTATGAGAGACTCTGCCCAGGAATTAGGAATTAATATACGTTTAAAATGGGTAGATTTTAGACAGAGACTGCCACAGACTTTAATGTGGTCAAAGTTATTTGCACTGTGAAAGAGTAAATTAAAAGGGGAAAAAATCACAACAGCTACTTAAATTTTCAGAGTGCTGTATAGCACAAAAAATTTAAGTTTAATTTGGAATCAACACAACGCGCTTTTAGGATAATTATGGATTTTAGAAAGATTTAAGATTTAAATAAAATGATGGTGAGAAACATCAAACCTCATCATTATAAGAGTATAAGATAAGAACACGGGATATAATAAAATTAAATAAAAAATATAAGTATAATTTATTAACAATCCAAAAATATGTATTAAATTTTTATAGAAATAAAGTTATTCAGATAGAGGATACGCTAGATAGAGGATAGTTTGGCAACATTTATTCCTTAAGAACAAACATTCAATGAAAGTGGGTTTCCACCCTCTCTAGAAAAAAAAAAAAAAAAAAAAAAACCTCTTTCAGTCGTTATTTACAAGCTTCACATTAGTTACTAAAGCTACGAGGTGACCATATATTGATTGCATATGGAATCACAGCAATGGATGGTTAGCATCTTTATATTCTTACAAAATATGATAAATTTCAAATACATGTTAGACAATTTTAATCTTTTCAGCTATAGCAGGATTTCCGCATAAAAGTTGGCAGAGATCTATTATTCTTTGGGTAACTTTCCTTTGGAAAGGTTGCCTGTAAGTTATAAAAATAGATTAAATTGCCTTTTTTTTTTTTTTTTTTAATATATATATATATATATATAATAAAGATGATCTATTAAGCATAGTAGAAGCCAAGCAACAGATACAAGATCACTGAAACACCAATGACCAATAAGATAAAAAAAAAAAAAAAAAAAAAAAAAAAAAAAATCATCAGTGGATGAAATACATTAAGGTAAAGAAACCAGATCTATTAATTAACAGTCTGCAAAACAAACGAATCAATAAAATAAAACAACAAATCTTAACTTAAAACCATAAACTTATCAAAATTAATGAAAAAACAACCCAAGAAACACAAGATAGGAAGAAGGAGGCAGGCGGCAAGACTTGTGACTTGCCTGTGGGGTTACACTAGTTTTACGCCGGCAACACTCCCCCAGCCTGCCACAACCAGATCAGGAACCATATAGATTTAAAAATGCAAAATTTCAAAGCAGATGAACAACAATGAAACCACGAAGCCACAATGAAATTCACCGATTGATCACATTGTGTTTAACAGTATAATTAGAACATTAAATATAGTTGACAACTCAAAAAGGAAAAATCTGAAATTTTATTGGAAAATGAAAGTTTGCATAGTAATACAAAGCAAATGCAACAAGCCTTCTACTTTTTTTTTTTTTTTTTTTTTTTTTTTTTAATTTAATTTCACAAACCCACCCAACCATCCAGCCTTACAACACCACCCCACCTCCGTAATCAAACATCTGCCCACCCAACCGCCACCTTTTTTATTGTCTTTTATTATTTTATAATTTTTTTGTTGATATACACAAGAGTGTACACAGCTTTTTTTTTTTTTTTTTTTTTTGTACTGACAGAGACATGGTTAAGGATATAAAATAGAAAATACAAAGTTTTTAGGAAAACCCATTTTACCAGTGGCTGTGATCAGTTTATTAATATTCTTGTTTTTAAACTTTGCAGAGCATAAATTATTAATTCGAAATAAATGGTTAATGATGATGTTTCTAAATACCGAAAGATGCAGACATGAATTAAAATGTGTAAATAAGTTGACATTAAAACAAAAATCTTGCCGTTTGTCATAGATATCTGTGTAAAGTTTATTACCATCGATGATTATTTTGAGATCTAAAAAGTTAATTGATTGATTAGTCAGAGTATTTTGAGTTAGCTTTAAATTAGGTGGATAATTGAAGGAAAAGCCATTTTGTGAGTTCTTGTTGAGATAAAATACAATAATATCATCGATGTAACGATAAAATCGAACATCATCATTGCAAATTTGCTTTTCATGATAATAAAGATAGAGATCTGCCAAAATACTGGAGCTACAACCTCCTTGTGGGATGCCTAATTGTTGCAAATAGATAGCGTTGTTGTGGAAGATATAATTATTATGGATAACAAAGTTAAGAAGAGTTTTAAATTTTTCTGCTTTAAAATTGTAAGGAAGATTAATTTGAGCTTTATATTCTTGAAAAAGACTGTAAATGATATTACTAAGATCTGATAACTCAATATTATTGAAAAGATCTTGAAAGTCAAAAGTCATAATATTGTCTATTGAATCGAGCGATTTTATGTATTGAATTAATTGAAAGCTATTTTTAAGACAGTGTAAATTATCAACTTTGCAAGTACATTTGTAAATTTGTTTTAGAATATCCAGTAGAGCTTTATTAGCATTGTTGTTATAAGTGTTACACCCAACAGTGACAGTGCGAAATTTAATTGGAGATTTGTGAAACTTAGGTATGAGAACTATATAAGGATAATTAAAGTTATTGAAGGGAAGTTGAAGTAGTTTATAGTAATTATGTATTTTTCGGTTATTAATAATAAGGTTATTATTAGTTAAACTGAAGATGTTACTATTATTGATTGAAGAGTTTAAAATAGAGAGATAGTAGGATTTACAAATAATGGCATAATTATTAGGTGATTTGTCAACATAAGTGATCACAAAGTCATCCTGTAGTGATTTGATTGAGTTAAGAAGTACAGATTTTTTAAATAACACCAGATTTGAAGAATTGATAAATAATGCATTTTTGATTTTTTGTAACACTAAAACTTTCCATTGAGTGAAGTAGGCAATAGGTTTATTATGAGTAATAGATATTTTATAAATAAATAAATCTAGGTCATAAGAAAACTGTTGAAAGATTTGTGGAATGCTAGTTTTAACTGGAAGTCTAAATTTGGTGCCAAATTTCATGAATTTTTTTAATTGATAATTATCAATAATATTGAGATTACCCGTGATAATGTGTCCATGGTCTCTGTCAATAAATTTTGAGAAAGAAGGATCATTGCATTTACAGGTTACAGTGTTAGTAAAAGAGGTAGACTTAGATACAGAATTATAATTGAATATCTTTCTGCCAAGAGGAAGAGGATATTTGAAGGTACGAGATAGATTTAAATCTTTAATCGGAAACAAACATTCTTTGTCATTAATGATAGACGTAATGTTAATACTGTTCAATATTTGATTTGTAAAATTCACAATTAATTGAGTATTTGTTTTAAATTTGTTGGGCTTTTTATTAAGTTTTAAATTAAATTGTTTGATTTTGTACATTATAATATCATATATATAAATAATCTTAAACCCGACTTTTGTCCACTTTAGTTTATCCTAAAATAAGTTGCAGTTAAATATACAGGGTATTAAGAAATTCGATCGACAAGTTCAGAGGGGTGATAGAAGACATCAAGGGAATGAAAACTTACTTTTGCATATATGTCGCAATACATTTTGAGATGGCGAAAATCGCGAAAAAACAAGCAAGTTGATTTGGCGCGCAGGACTTGTTATATGGCCTCTGTGTTCGCCAGATCTCAATTCGTGCGACTTTTTCCTACGGGATCACCTTCAATCACTCGTTTTTGCGGCGCCTGTGGACACACTGGGAGATCTCATAAGGCGGATGGTCGTCGCTGCGGCAGACATCAAAAGCATACCGGGCATCTTCGAGCGTGCCCGGGAATCGTTTTTACATCGTTGTAGACTGTGCACGTGCAGTGAAGTGAGTGGGCGACACTTCCAACAGTTCTTGTAATAATTAATCAAGTAATTCTTATTCCTTTTGTAATTAGCGCACGTCGTACCCGCGTGACGTTGAAACGTGCATGCGTTTTTCGTGATTTTTACCCTCTCAGCATGGTTTGCGATCCCATGTTCTGTTCTAAGTTTTCATGCTCTTGATGCCTTCTGCCCCCTTCTCAATTTGTCGGTCGAATTTTGGAACACCCTGTATATGAAGCAATCTGTACTTTCTAAGAAAGAAAAAATATTAACTATTTACCGATGTTTTCTTTTTAATTTAAATGAAAATAATGCCTGAAGATTAAATGCAGACGGAGAGTTTCATTTTCCGAAAAAACTTTCTACTTTACGTCTTTATCATACATAATCGTTTCATATTCAACAAGCCGTCTGTCAGAGTGAACATATAATGTCGCAACATCTGTCATCCTCTGTGTCAACCTGGCACTGTATCAAGACGTTTACTCTGACAATTTAAGTCAACTGTCTCATTTCTTAAACTGTTTAGTTCAGGATAAGTAACGTCTTGTATCTTTGGTCATACATCTGGAGTGTCAAGACTGTTAACACATTAGCTGTTTCGCAAAAATATTTTTGGAACAAGGCTTCGCTAATCGAGATGGATCGCGAAAAGCGTGAAACTAACGATAGTGGGCTTTCCACGTTTACGAAAAAGTTCTCTTTCGGCACGTTTTGCTTCTCAAAGGATTCTTCGAACTTTAGATATTTTTACTGCTTCAAATAATTTCGAGCATTTTCTTGCAATAATACAAGTACTAAACAAATGACTTACGTTTAAAAATGCAAAAAGGTTTCTTTTATTAATAGCTCAGTTTTAAATGTAACACGATTTATATTAAATTTTATAAGCAATAGACATAATATTGCAGTAAAAGACATAGAAAAACTGGTGTCAAGTATGAAGAATGAAAATTTCACATTTTTAAACATATATAAACTGTATAAACAAATGTTTATTTCTTTATTGAATCCACACCAGAATTTTTAAGAAATATATTTCTCTTTGACATTTTTATTACGCTAGTGCATTGTTACTTTAATGTTGTCCTCATACTTACTTTAACACACACACACACACACACATATATATATATATATATTAACCCGCTTGCTGATAGGTCATGCTTAACTATTTCCAACTAAAGTAATTATCGCATTTTTGCATTTTATGGCATTTGTTTCCTAAGTACTTATTATTTATCAGTCAGTAATTTATCCTTATTCCTTAAGTATCAATAATTCCCCATCATATAATAATTGAGTGTCAAAAAATCCCTCGTCATTATGAATTATCTGTTTATATTATTTAGATAATCACAATAATGCAAACAATAATAATAATAAGAAGAAGAAGAAGAAATGAAATCTGTCTCTTACCGATTAGAATAGTTTTGACCACAGCGGCTAATTTTTTTCCCTCTATAAGTATGAAAAAATGTTTTATAACACAGGTTTGGCTGATGTTTATGGTTTTTGGTATGCTGAAACCGAAAATGGATTTTTCTCTACTATGTGTAACGTTTTCGAAAATAATACACTGAATCCCATTCAAAATATATAAAGCTACTGGATTTCATTCTACAATTCTTACATAGAAAACTTTCATAGAAAAATCTCACTTAAAAATTGGTATCTGCCCATTATTACAAAATTCTAAAATATCAGTCCAGAAATCCCCAAAAGATTTGGACAACATCGACTGGGAATCGAGTGAAGAAGTTTGTATTTCAGACGATTATTACTGTGATTTTGAAAGTGACAGTTCAGAGACATGACTCGAATTTTCCTCTCAGTTAAACTGTTTTGTGAGGGACTTTTAACCTTGAACTTCCAAAAAGTGCAATTTGCTATTTAGACAAAAGGAAAAAATGCACAATCATTAGTTTTAAGTTATAAATTGCGACAAAAGCTTTACTTAGAAAAACAGCTCTACACATTTTCCAAGCGGTAAATTTTGTTATTTACCTTTTAATTCGCTAATTTGAAAATTATTGCAGAAAAGAAATCTGAGTAATAAAAAGCGTTAAAGTAGAGATTAGTAGTATCAAAGTCCAGGTACCTGTTGAAACAGAGGCATGTAAAAACATCTTCAGTGAAGATTTACTTATTCATAAATTTATCATTTATACTTTTCAAATGGAAGTTACACAGTACTTAATAAATTGTCAAAAAATGTATTATTCAATGCATAAAATTGAATATATATGTATAAGTTTCTTAAATTAATTTAACATAAATTTTGATTTAGTTTATGTTTTTCTGTTAAGATTTTGTTCAGTTAGTTTATTGTTTCGTTTGTTATGCAGGCTGTTAATTAATAAATTTGGTTTCTTTTAATATGTATCCCTAGATGAATTTTTTCACCTTTCTGAGCTTCTCCTACATAAAGAAATTTTTCATTCTTATTGGTCTTTGTGGTTTCAGTGATCTTATATCTGTTGCTTTGGGTTCTACTACGCTTAATAAATCATTATTATATATATATATATATATATATATATATATATATATATATATATATATATATATATGTATATATATGCATGCTTCAGGAATTAAAGAAAGAAAGCAAGCTCGTTGGATTGAAAATGGACATCAGCAAAGCAAAAGTTATGTCAAATTCCTTTGTTTCTCCACTGAAGATCAATCACTGTTGATATGGATGAATTAGAAACGGTATGCAGTTATACTTACCTTGCGATGAACGGGTACTTTATGGAAGAAATTAATAACAAAGTTTGCATTGAGAGCATTCGGAAGAAATAGCGCTATATTCAGAAGCGATCTCCCAATTTGTTTGAAAAGAAAAGTTTTTGATCAATGCATTTTGCCTGTTTTAACTTATGCTTCAGAAACTTGGACATTGACATGTAAAATTGACTTGTAAAACTTGGACATTGACTATACAAAAACTTCAAAGAACCCAGAGAAGCATGGAGAGATGCATGTTAGGATTCCCCCGAAAAGACAGAAAGCAAAACACTTGGATTAGGAAACAAACCAAAGTTACTGATGCTATTTTTAGAGTCAAGAAGTTAAAATGAAGCTGGGCTAGACACCTTGCGAGAAGATATGATGATAGATGGACCACCAAAGTTCTATTTTGGATACCGAAAGATAAGAAAAGACCGAGGAAGAGACCACTGTGTCGTTGGAGAGATGAAATTGTGAAGTTTGGAAGAGCAGAATGGGGAAGAATTGTAGAAAACAGGGTAGTTTGGAATCACCTAGGAGAGACCTTCATTCTGCAGTGGATTGATAAAGGCTGAAATTGATGATGATGATGATATATATATATTTGAAGGGGAAGGGGGGTTCTTTAGAAACCGACTTATTCAAATCACTTAGCTTATCTATTTATCTATCTATCTATCTATCTATCTATCTATATACATATATATAAATAATGGGAAATTTGTCATTGCGATAACTTCCGAAATAATTAACCAAATCGAGCCAAAGTTGGGCAATCTTACAAATATCTTAGATGAGTTAGTTAACCAAGTTTCTCCACAAGTTTCTTTCTAAGTGGTAGCCACTTGAAAATTTAACATTTTGATAAATTTTGAAATACCAGTTTAATTCTAAACTTTCTCCGTCATTTTGTTCCCAGGTTACGGCCACTTGAAATCAGGCTGCCACTTGACAATATGTCATCCCGATAACTTTTGAAATACTGAATTAATTCAAACCAACGTTGAACAGTAGATTTTTGTTAGGATTATCTTGGATAAGTTCGCTGATTAATTTGTTCCTCCATTTTGTTTTCAAGTGGCGACAACTTGAAAATTTGTCATAACGATAACTTTTAAAACACTGAATTAATTCGAACCAAATTGAGAGAGTAGACTTATCTATCAAATATTTGGATAAATTCGCTGGGCTACTTGCTCGGATGATTTTTTTTCTAACTTGCGGCCACTTAAAATTAGGCTGACACTTGAAAACTTGCCTTCAGATAAATTGCAAAATACTGAATTAGTTCAAACCAAATTTGAACAGGAGACTCATCTTACAAATATTTTGCATAAGTTTACTAGAAAACTTGCTCCACCATTTTTTTTTTTTTTTTTTTTTTTCCGAGTGGCGACCACTTGAAAATTTGTCATCATGATAACTTTTGAAGTACTGAATTGATTCTAACGAAAGTTGGACAGTGGACTTATTTTACAAATATCTTCTATGAGTTTGTTGACCAACTTTATCAGCCTTTTATTTATTTATTTATTTTTTCAAGTGACGGCCACTTGTCATTATGGGTTGACCATTTGACAATTTTAAATTCACACAAAAAAAAAATATTTATGAATCGATTTGCTTGAAACTCATAGCACATATCAATATCTCAACCAGGTATTTTAATAAACTTTATCCGCCATACTGTTTTAAAAAATTAATTATTGAGAAAGAAGAAATCAACCTACTCTTCCAACTGCCTTTTTTTTTTTTTTTTAACTTGTACATAAAATAATGTATTCAATAATTAATTTAAAAAAAAAAGCCTTAAAGGATTATTTGTTTAATTTTTTAAGAAAAGATCAAGAATAAAATTGCCTTTTCATCCTTGAAAGTTAATCCCTCATCTGAATAATATAATTCCTAGGTAAGAAATACATTAATAAATGATTTTAACGTTAAGTTAGATTACTAAAAACTAAGCATATCGTGAAAAAATGAAAGCTTCTTCTATGCCTTATTTGAAAAGTATCTGTTGTGAAAGAACCAAAATTTTCTGAAAAAAGTTCTTTTTAATAAAGTATAGTTAGTTATTCTTCAGCAGACGAGATTTTTTTTTTTTTTTTTTTTTTTTTGTTTCTTTTCTGTTTAATAAAATGATGTGTAATTCTTTCTTTGCATCTCGGATGAAATGGAGAGTTTTGGGTGACATGACGTCATTGCTTTTTCTGCTAAAGGTCGCTTTCCAGCCGAAGGTCGTGTTCTAATGACCTATTTAAAACAGAGGTTCTTTTTTCGGCCTTTTACGGAAATTGATCATTTCTTTCGCCAGCTCTAATTTCCTGATTGATAAAAGTTACTAAGATTCAGAATAATTACAGAAAGTTAATAAAAGCAAAAGAACCATTGGATTTCACTTTTGTGCTTTTACTCTATCTCATTAACCAAATATTTAAATTATATATTCTTTTAAGCATAACAATGTATACTCCTATATCATGCCACCTGACCCTTGCCACCCCTCAAAAGAAAAGAAAAAGAAAAAAAGAAGAAGAAAAAGAAAAAGAAAAGAAAAGAAAGAAAAAAAATCTATTTCCGAATGTTTATGTTAATTTGAAATATATATTAAAATGAATTAATTCTATATTAAAATAAATTACATCGAAAGGGAGGTGGCTGAGTAAACTTTGTCTACTGCTTATCATTTAATCATGAACAAATAAGATTCGATTTTTTTTTTTTTTTTTTTTTTTTTTTTTTTAACAGAAATTTCATGAAAACGACTTTTTAAATGAATTAATAAATCATAAAAAATCATAGGAAATTTTTTATTAAATTTAGAAACTGAAAATTCGTAAAGATGATTCTGCTAGATGTTATAAACATGTCATATTCTTTAATGATAATTTTCGTTTTTGTCCAAAGAAAAAGTTGCCTCAAAATGTGTTCTACATCTTTTCTTTTTTTCATATTTTTCGTTTTTATTTTATTTTTCTTTCTTTTTTTCTAAAGTAGTACATCGCAAAATTTCCCTTTGCTAAATACGTAAATCTAATGTGTTGTAGAGACCGCAAAACTTTTTTCTTTCCCCCCTCCTCGCCCCTTTTTTTCTTTCTTTTTCTTTCTTAATTTAATTTATTTTAATTTAAGCATTTTATCACAAAAATTATATTTGTTAAATATGCAAAACTGATATGTTGTGGCTACCACAAAACTTTCAATGAAGTATAACATTAACCTCAATGAAGTATAACATTAAATGTCTGAATAAAAATTTAAGTAAAAATACGTTATTTAACAGCAGAAGATTTTTATTGTGAAGCCCTAAAAATCATAAAATGAAAATTTATTCTTGCAAAGATATGCTATAAAGAAATGAAAGTTTCAGCACTAAGAAAATTCTATAAAAAAATATAGATATTTCTCTTTTACAAGAAATGAAAATTTTTAAATATTCAAAACATTTTTAAAAGCATTCGAAACCAATATTCTTAGTTATTAGTTTTTGTACAAATATTCATTAAGCCATAAATTTCAAAGGTCTCAAAAGCTATTTAAAATGTTTTCAATTTTAAAAAATTTTCTTTTCTTGTAAAAAAGTATAAAGTGTGTATATATATATATTTTTTTCTAGAATTTTCTTAGTGCTGAAACTTTTATTTCTTTATAGCATATCTTTGCAAAAATAAATTTTTATTTTATGGTTTTTAGGGCTCCACAATAAAAAGCTTTTACTATCAAAAAATTTATTTTTACTTAAATTTTTATTTGTTCTTTTTAGTTAGAAAAAAAAAGAAAGCTTCTAAAAAAACTAATCGGAAATTCTTAGGACACTGTGTAGACATTGAAAGATTTTAATTTATCAGTTGACACTTTTTCAATTAATTATCTGCAAAAATTAACTCATAGGCCCTTGTAGGATCGAACCCACAAACATCGCGTTATCAGCATGACGCTCAAACCAAAAGTCAAAGAACAGTGAAGAAAAGTCATAAAACATACAAGAAAAATCTAACAAATACATATACAAACTGAATATTGTTCTCAAATGCTTTTTAAAATATTATGAATACTTAAAAATTTTCATTTCTTGCAAAAGTGAAATATCTATAGTATTTTTCTTTAATTTTTTAATTTTTTTTTTTTTTTTTTGAAAATTTATTATTATTTTTTTTTTTTTATAGCATGTCTTGGCAAGAAATTTTTCTTATTTTTTGCTCTTTAGGACACCACAATAAAAAGCTTCCAGTTTTTTTTTTTTTTTTTTTACTTAAGTTTCTAGTTTGTGCGTTTCAGTAACTGAAAAAAAAAAAAAATCTTTAAAAACTAATCAAAATTTCTTAAGATACTGTGCAGACAATGAAAGATTTTCTTTTATCAGTTGACACCTTTTCAGTTTATTAACTGCAAAAAAGTAATGCATTCGCCTTTGAGGATCGAACCCACAACCATCGCGTCGACACGTCGCTTTAACCAACTGAACTAACGAGTGACGGAAAAAATCGCTTACATTTACATAAAAAAGGGGGCGCCTTATTTTTCAGCGTGACACAAAGACACGATGACAGAAATCCAATTTCAATAAAAAGCTTCTAAAAAAAAATTATTTTATTTTAATTTATTCTTACTTAAATTTTTATTTTGTGCTTTTTAGTAACTAGATAAAAAGCTGTTAAAAAGAGAAGAAAAGAAAGAACACTCTTCAAAAATTCTTAGGATACTGAATAGGCAATGCAAAATTTTCTTTTATCACCTTTTCTAATAATTATCTGCAAGAATTAGCACCTCGGTCTTTCGAGGACAGAACTCACACGCTCTAACCAACTGAGCCAACAAGAGACGATATGAATTGCTTACATTTTCTGCAAAGTGGGGGAACCTTGTTTTTTAGCGTGACACGAAGACACGATGACAAAATCCAATTTCAATAAAACGCTTTTTAAAAAAAGTCAATTTTGTGTCCTGCAGACGACATCTGAAAAATACATTTTTTATGCGCAATTTTTTTTCCTCGTTGATTATTGCTATTATTATTATTATTATTATTTCAATTCTCTAGTGTTAAATAAATAAAAAAAAATTACCATTGTACACAATTTACGAAATTTTGTCCTATATTGCCATACAAACAAAAAAAAAAAAAAAAAAAAAGAAAGAAAAAAAGAAAAGAAAAGAAAAAGAAGAAGAAAATAGAAAAATATGATGTGACACCACATGATTTCCTTATACAACCGTAGGAATATACATCTTTTTATGAAAAAATTAACAGTTTTGTGTGAGGTAACTGATTCGTAAATAAACAGTGAGGTTCCAGTCCACGAACATTCCTTGAAAAAAAAAAAAAAAAAAAAAAAATGCTACTCGAACCAAAAACGTTACGATAATACGATTATATATGCCACCGAGACAGATATACTAGTTTTTTTTTTTTTTTTTTTTTTTTTTTTTCAGGAATAGTAACTCAAAGGCTTGTTGCAGAATACCTCATTGGCAAATGTACAGCTTAGAGTACAATGAAAATCATTCGAGAATAGATGGCCCCATTTTGTTCTCTTTGGCAAAAATAAGAGGCGGGAAACGATAAATTTTACCAAAATAATTAACTCAGTATTGAGAAAGGGTTTCTGGCTATCCTGAAGCAACATTTGCTGCAAAATTTTATCGCTAATCTCGCCGTACTGCAAATTAGTAGCCAGCGTAGATTTTTGGTCTTGGCGAACGAATGTGGCGAAAATTTGTAGTTTAGGGTTGACAAAGTTTGGAAGCTCTAACTTCAATAATAACAGAGTTCTGCAATATTCTAGAAAAATTCGTTGGTTTATTTCGCAGAACTAAATTTTTCGAAATTTCTATAAATGACTCACAAGACTATTATAAAAAAAAAGAAGAGTGGTTGTTGACGATTGTAGACTAGAACTTGCCTATATCTTTACGTGTTACTTTCTACACCGTATTACAGTAAAAGTGGAAACATATGATCGTTTTTCATTTCCACGAAGGTGCGCTTTGACTTAGCGTCAAATTAAGCATTCAAATACGGCGAAAAATGGTAGTAAGGGATTTACAAAATTTGGAAACTTTACCTCAATAGGAGTCTAGTTCTGGACATTTTGTAATGACGCATTGGTTTCTCGCGCAGAACTGCCTTAAAAATTCCATAAACCACTGACAATACTTTCGATGAATTCAAATTCCATTCAGACTTCGAAATATTCGGTTGTTCCTGATTTAGCGAAATTTATGCTCTGCATTGTTTATTAGATTTCTGTAGTAAAAATGACCATTTCATTGGATTTTTTCAATAATATTAATTTTTGTAGCACAAAAAAGAGGTTTATTCAACTATTTACTGAATATTAATTAAAGAAAGTGCATTTGTCGGCTAGAACTTACTTAGTTCTTAAAGAAACTTTCTACACGCTAAAATGTCGACATTTTTTATCAATATCATTATATAGGCTCTATCTACGGACTAAATATAAATTAAATGAAATACATTCGTGGGATTCGGCTAGAACCTATTCTGTCTTAAAGAATCGATTTCTACACGCTAAAGTGTCGACAACTTGTACAACAATAAAATTACGGGCTCTATCTACAGGCTGAATATTCATTCAATAATGTGCATTCGTCGACAAGAACCTACTTATGTCTTTAAGCATACCTTTCATAACAATATCATTTTTAGCTACTAGCTCTATCATTAGCTTATTTTGAAATCTCTATGATGCTAGGTCATATATTGGGTTGGCAACTAAGTTCCCGCCGTTTTTTTAAATTGGAAAAATCTGTATGACATTAAATACTTTTGGCACGAAGTTGTACATCATTCGAAAGAGAATATGTTGTTCTACCTAAATATATGTTTCGTTGTTACTAAGATACATTTTCTTGTTATTTACAGATCATTAACATGGAATGTCAAGTTGAGTAGAATGAGCATTTTCGACACCTCCTTCTTTTTGCCTTTAATCAAGGTTCTAAGGCCGCAGAAGCTGCTCGCAACATTTGTGCTATGTATGGAGTGGGTGCTATAGCTGAAATTGAAAGAATCGGCCGTGATTGGTATGCAAAGTTCAAAAGAGGAAAATTTGACCTCAAAGACGCACCTCGTTCTGGCCGTCCGATGAAGAGCGATTGAACCACCTTTTGCATGAAAATCCGCTTCAAACAACAAGGGAACTGGCAGAGACAATGTATTGAACCCACACTACTGTAGAGAAGCATCTTCACTCGATGGGCAAAGTTCAAAAGTGTTGAGCATGGGAGCCTCACACTTTAAGTGTCATCAATAAAAATCAATGAGCCACAATCTCCGCTGGTTTGCTTGCTCGTCACCGTGCAACCCATGAACACAAGGAACGATTTCTTCACCGAATCGTTACTGGCGATGAAAATGGTGCCTCTACATGAATGTGAAGCAGCGTAAGGAATGGCTTAGCCCCGGTAAACAAGCGACCCCACGCGCGAAACAGGACGCTCATCCGCGTAAAACGATGTTGTGCGTATGGTGGGACTGGGAAGGGATTCTCCATTTCGAATTGCTTGAAAGGAGCCAAACTATCACATACTATGTGCAACAAATGGAACGGCTCAACACGGCTATTCAAGAGAAAAGACCTAATCGGCAGCATGGTGTTCTTTTGCTGCACGAGAACGCCCGCCCTCATATCGCCAATATGACCAAGGAAGCCATTCAGACTCATGGTTGGGAAGTGCTGCCACACCCACCGTACTCCCCGATTTGGTACCAACGGATTTTCTCCTCTTTCGATCTCTTTCAAATGCTATTTCTTTCAATACTGATGCAGAAATGAGAGCTTGGTTGGATGACTTTTTCGAGTCTCAAACAGGTGATTTCTACCAACGAGGTATTGAAAAACTTGTTGAACGTTGGGAAAACGTTGTAAACAACAAAAGAGAATACATTCTTGATTAACAAATTGTATATGTTTATTGAAAAATAACCTTTTAACAAACATTATTAAAAACGGCGGGAACTCAGTTGCCAACCCAATATAAGGGCCAAAACCTTCGTATTTTTGGTCATTATGAATATAGTTTTCCTAAATATCTCCAAAACGGAAAATCATAGAAAGTCCAAAAAGGGAGGTGCACAACTAGATGTTATAACAAACCTATATACCAATTAACTATGTTCTACGTCCAACCGTTTCTGAGTTATGGGAGATACACTCACACATACACACACATACTTACAGACGTCACGAAAATTCGTGTAATGTCGTTGATATCTCTGAAATGGCAACTCGTATTAAAATTAAAGTTGCAGGTGTACAACTAGACATCATAACAATCACACATATAAATTTGCAACATTCTACGATCATTCATGTTTTAGCTCTACGATCATTCATTTTTAAGCTATGCGAAATACAAAATCCATTTCGCAAATCCAGATTACTATACTCCCTTAGAAACCTTTGGACGGCCCTTGCCTGCCTTAGAGCGAGCTGTGTCCGAAGATTCATCCATCATCTTCAGGAACTAGATGGAACTGCTACGTCACTTCTGGGCAGCAATGTGACTAGAACACTAGAGCTCAGGAATTGCAGGGTATAATACTATACTCCCTTTGAAACCTTTGGACGGCCCCTGCCTGCCTGGGCTCGGCCAAGCTTAACGGGTTGGATGCCGTCCACCGGAGCGAATAAATCGCCAGATCACCGCATGCGGAAGCTGCTAGGCAGCAATGTAACTAGAACGCCAAAGCTCAGGAATTGCAGGGTATCGACTTCTGCTTTGGACACATAGCTCGATTTGTACACCACACCCTCCAAGATAACCACGGTGGAAACGCAAAGACACGCTCCTGGATGTTATGGAATTTGGAATAAGTGCACTTACTAGCTTAGAGCCGAAAAATCGGAGATCAACAAAAATTAAAACAATTTTGAATTAAAGCAGGGAGGGAGGAAAAAAAAAAGCCGCTGGGGGAGCCGCTAAAGGTAGTAAGTGGTGCACACAATAATTAAAACCAAAAGTGGCGGTCATTTGAAAAGGGGAAGGGGACAACACTTAAGATTTAAGAAAGAGAAGCTGAACGAGTTAGGAACAATGAGATTATGAAAAAAAAAAAAAATATTTTGAATACGTGAAGCCACTGGGGGATGACAGTTTTTTTTTTTTTGGGGGGGGAGGGGGGGCGCATAGCGGAAATTTAGAAGTTTTTGAAGTGGCAAGGCCTAAATACACCTAATTGGGAGGGAAATTACTATGCACAGGGAGGCCGAATGGAGAAGAGAAAGAGATCGCAATTTTGATCCACCACGGGGGGATGGTACCCCGCGTTGGTAGCCCGATGACTGCTAAACGACCCCATCGAGCACTTGATGGTGCAGCACAGATTAACGAGGACCAGACACCGCCACACCCTCGAGAAAAAATAAAAAATAAATAAATAAAATAAATAAATAAATAAATGAATAAATTAAAAAAAAAAGTTAAAAAAATATGTATAATTATAATTAAATAAAATTAAGTAATAATAAAAAAAATTAAAAAAAATAGTAAATTATACTTTTTATAAGGAAGTAAAAAGGGAGGGGGATAACAATGCTACTTATTGAGCGATTTTTACCAAAAGTTCATAGGCACTCATTTATGTCAAGGTGCAACTACATATAAATTTATATGAAATTCTGTGTATTAGTTCTTGAGCTAGAGCTACCACAAATATTTTTTGCCTTACACACAGACAGAAATTTTGTAAAAGTGGTCAAATCATGTTCCGAACCTCTCAAAAACGTGTAAATCTATCGAAAATTGAAAATCGAAAATTTTCAGAAATTCGATATTTTCTTTTTATGAATTGTGAGATGAAAGGGTAGCATATTAAACTTTAGGAAAAGTACATTGATTATGTATGAAATAAGGTTTCATAGGTTAAAAAAGTTATATCGCTATATTTAAAATAGTTTTAAAATAAAGTACTTTAATTTATAAATTTATTTTTTTAGCATATTTGTTTATGTTTTTGAGAGAAAACACATTTCATAATATGTGATAATTTATGTCACATGCATATAGAAGAAAGTAAAAATGAAACAGTATTTTCAACACAAAAGAAAAAAAAAAAAAAAGGGGGGGGGGCAAAGAATACCAACTGTATGTGCTAATAATATTGTATTTCTACTGTACATTCTGATTATCTATCTATCTATCTATCTATCTATCTATCTATCTATATATATATATATATATATTATTATTATTATTATTATTATTATTTATTTATTTACTTATTATTTATTTATTTATTTATTTATTTTATTTATTTATTTATTTTTTTTTTGTCACGAAGGAATTATACCCTCTTCCTGGTCCAATTCTGCAAAAGAGAAAAAAGAGGAGTCAATGCTCGAATCTAATGAAAGAAAATCGGCCTAAGCTGATGCAGACAGATTTTTATGCCGATATTTAAATTTGGTGCTAATTCTAGTACTGATGCTTAAAACAGAATCTATGAAAAGGAAATGAATCTTAAGACAATGAGCAGCTAGGTCAATGAGCACGATATTGGATTAAACTTTTGACCTTCTCTCTCTCTCTCTTTCTCTCTCTCCTTGTTTCTTTCTTTCTTTCTTTTCTTTCCTACTGTTCTTATTCATTCGTTTTATTCTATGATTTCAAATTTTTTGAAAACAACAGATGACAGCCTCAACAATATATATATATATATTTTTTTTTTCTTGTACATTAAAAATAATCTTGTGTGTCACTCACACGACTTTCTCTTACCCTGTATTTAAATACTATAGATTCCAGATTAAGTCGTAAGATCAATGAGGTAAGATGATAAAATTCAATCTAGTTTTAAAAAAAATCTAAAACAGATTTAGAAATAGTTTATTTGATGTAGGATTCTGTGTGACATAGTCTACCGCCTTTCTCAACCCCCCGTTTAATCCAAAATTATCCCCCGTGTTAAACTTCAAAACGTGATATTAAAAAAAAAAATTAAAAGTAGAACTTTAAAAAATACTTTGTTTACTGTATGGGTATGAAAAATTAATTTTCCTTCTTGAACAGTGTTGGTCGACCTCGACATATTAAAATTCAGCAAAGCACTTCCATCCGTTACATTCAATAGAAAAGAATAAGAATGTTTAGCTTAATTTTGAGTAGCTCTATATATCTTGTGTAAAATATATCATGCACGTCTCATTGTGTACTTAAATTTAATGTTAAAGGAAAAACACCTAACACAAAAGGAAATAACACTTCTAACAATTTCCAAGTAACGCTAGAATATATCCAAATGCTTTGTGTAACCCTGTAAACAAATGATAAATGATTTCCTTACCGCAATCTACACAAACATGCTTTTATGCATATAAAAAATCTGTTAATTCCATTCTGTTTACGACGGCAGCCTATAGCTGTTACAAGTTACCAGAAATCCCCCCCCCCCCCATAGACATAGTGCATTTAAATTCTTTTGGATTCCCTGTATACGAACAATTTGTTTGGTCTCATTGAAAAGTTTAGTGTAGCATTACTATATGATACAGATTTAGAATACGAATTTGGACTTGCTGCTACAATTTATTCTTAAGATATACTGATAACAGACACATACACAAAAACAAAGACCAACAGCTAAAAACATGATCTTCGGATTCAGGATACCTTAAACCGTGTAAATATAATAGAAACCTCATTTTAAAAATCTGACCCAAAAACAATATTTTCTCTACCAAATACATGAGTAAGAGAAAGTAAAAATATGTTTTTCAGATTTTTAAATTGCATCTGACTATTTATAAGTTTTAAAGAAAATAAATAACCGCTCATAAGACTCAAGCAAAATATTTTTCTTGTGACTTACGACGTACTACTACATGAAACGTAAAAGTGAAATTGAAGTTATGAAAATTGCTTTATCATTTTGTTTATTCATTTGTTAAGGTAAAAAGGCAATTCCATGTTATCTGTTTAAAAAAAAAAAAAAAGAAGAACAAGAACAAGAACAAGAAGAACAAGAAAATCCGCATTGTTCAATATTTCTTAAAATCCTCTGTCTATCATCCCATACAGTCCTATAATTCTTGGAATATTTTTGTGAAAATTCATTTTTTTTTTCCCTTAATGGGATTGATAACTTAACGTGTACCGAAACCCAATAACATAACGTGCATCAAACCAAAATTGGGCCCAGGGCTCAATACGCTTTCAGGCCTCCTATCCATCATTTTTTCACGCTCTTTACCACTTTTTTTTTTTTTTTTTTTTTTTTTTTTGAGTACAATTTTTTTTTTTTTTTTTTACAGCATTTCACATTTGAACAGAAATTCCCTTTCCTATAATTTTCATGTAAAATTTTCACGAAATGTTGTTCTCAGAAACATTTGCATATTTTTACTTTCTCTTACCCATAAGGTAGAGAAAGTATTGTTTTTGGGTCAAATTTTCGAACGCGAGATTTTGTTATATTTACGAGTTTTGAGGTCCCTGAATACGGAAAACATGTTTTTAGCAAATGGTCTGTGTGTATGTCTGTGTGTCTGTGTGTGTGTGTCTGTGTGTGAGTCTGTGTGTGTGTCTGTCTGTTATCAGCATATCTCAAAAACAATTATGGCAGAAAGTTCAAACTTGGTATTCTAAATGTGTATCATATAGGGATGCTACAGTAAGCTTTTCGTTAAGATCAAGCAAATGGTTCGTTTACAGGGACAATCAAGAGAATTCTAATACATTACGTCTATGGGGGAAATTGCAGGTAAGTAGAGTTTAACGTCTATAGACTGCACTAAACCAAATGAAAGAAATATATATTTTTTGTAAAAGAGATAGTTAACTGGGAAAATTTTTTTTGTGTATGTAGGAGCCTCGCCTCCCCCCCCGGGGGGGAAGTCCCCCCTCGAGGGGAGTAAATTTTCATGATGGGTATCTTTCAAAAGAGCTCACCAATACCTTTAAAACGAATGGTTGAACCACCGATCTGCGATAATTTAAAACAAAGTTATCGATTTTTTTTTTTTTTTTTTTTTACTTTTAACGAAAAAAAAAAACTTAGAAAAAAAAAATCGTATTTTTTTTTTTTTTTTTTTTTTTAATATTGAGAATAAAATGGACTTTTTTTGGATATTTGGTGTTATGATACTTCTCTAATATTGAAATCGTCTGCATTATCACAAAAGATAATTTTTTTAAATAATAATTTCAATAAATTATTTTTTAAAAACAGAATTATTTTTTAATAACCGAATTAAATTCTATATAAATGTAGGTGCATTAATGAAACGGGGGGTTAAGGGGAGCGGTAGAACCCCTCACATAGAATTAATTATCATATAAAACTCTTCAGAAGCCTAATATGAATTGTTTAACATAGGTTTACATAACAGTACTCGTTATCTTACCTTTAAATCTGCAACCTGTATTTATGTATTAAATTTCAGGTTAAAAGAAAGTCGTGTGAGTGACCCACCAGATTATTTTAATTATCCTTACTATTCTTTTTTTTAATAAACAAAATTTTGAGGCCACGGCCTGTCGGCCCTTGCATTAACCAAGCCCTACATGTGTCGAAAATCATCTTAAATTTCTGCGTTTATGCAAATCTTAATATACATTTTGTCTTCATCTACGAAAAGAGAAATACTGCACACGGTACCCACGGCATCGCCTTTCTTCAAAGACTCTTTAGCCACTATATATATTTTTTTTTTAAAGAATTTTTTTCTTAAATGCTCCCTTTACATTTAAGAAGAAATTTATTTTAAAATAATGGTGATGGAAGAGTCCTTGAAAAAATTCGAGCCATGGGTACCCTGGTACATTATCAGAAATTTCTCCTCTAGATTACGATCAGTGATTGACAAAAAGTGTTCCAGTCACTGACCTTAAAAATAAAGTATGACTGTTAAAGCAATGGACATTTTTCTTTAAGAAGGGAAAGTGACCCTTTAATAATCATTCAATAACACTGCTTTGCATGAAAATCGGCCCCAATACCGTTTTTGCAAATTCTTATGTAAAATGACCTCCCGAATCCAAATATGACGCCCATTTTGCCCTATCAACCATCGTTTTTTGGGGGCGACCCCCTATTTTTATCACTTTTCGGTAATTTAATGACTATAAATTTGATTTATGGGGGGGGGGGAGAGATTATTTTAACTCTTAAATATCTCTTGAGGGGCTACAGAGTTGGAACACTCTAAAACATGAACATTTGAAGGGGGGGGGGTGAAATTTTCCACTGAAATTACATATTATATTTATTATAGTTTATTAATGAATTATTATTATTATTATTATTTATTCATTATATTTTTTTGTTTTTAAGTGTAAAAATAATTTTTTTTCTCTGCTCCAAACCAAATTCATGGCCATAAGATTACCGAACAGGGATAAAAATTGGGACAGGGTGTAGCGTTCTGAGAAAACTGTGGGTGATTGGGCAAAATTGGTGTCATATTCGGATTCAGGAGGTCATTTTACATAAGAATCAGAAAAATGGTATCAGGACTCGATTTTTTTTTTTTTTTTTTTTTTTTTTTCAGCGTAGTGTGATCTGAATTTTGAAGAAATTTATTACAAATATGGGTACTGGGCATTTTTCTCGAAGAAGAAACCCGTACAAGTTAATCATTTTTGACAACTTTTTGGGGTTATTTGGATAAAATCAGCCCAGAAAATGATATAGTTTATATATTTCTCTCAAATTTTCATAGAGTTACAAGCTGTCAAAGTCTGAGGCTGCTAATGTTAAATGAATGTGACAGACTTTCATATCTTCCCAAATTTTTTAAAATTCAAATTTCATCTTGTTAATGCGTTAGAATGAAGGTATCCAATCATATTCCATGCATAATTTTGATTGAGAAACCTATTTTTAATGATAAAAATTATTAATAAATTCATATTCCAAGTAATTACGAATAATGACTTATATTAATATTTACTCTAATAGAAAATCATCATCAAAATTATGGGTTTTCAAATTTACAGCGCATTCCTATCATTATTTTTTGATATTTGATTTCCTATTTGCGTTCGTGGGCCGTCACGTGTTATCATTTGTATCCTTGCATGAATAGAAATTAAAATAATTATTTGAGTAAGTTCAGGTAAACATATCACTCCTTAATTAGCATTACTTTAGTTAGTTTTATATTTAAAATTATCCTACTTCCTTTCCGGTTATTATTTGAGTGAATAAAACTTTTCTTTGCGAGATCTTAATTATTATTATTATTATTTTAATTATTATTATTATTTTTTTTTTTGCTTTTACTGTAGGATTAATCCCAAATACATTTTTGTTTGTAGCTCTATCAAGAATAAATTTAAACTATATAAACTGTACCTTTTTTTCCGAACTGCTTTGATATCTGAAATTCGAATATGGAATCAAAAGTGAGTCTTACTATTTGAAAAAATGAAGTTGATGCAGATTTTAATATGTAGACGATCACCTAAGAAAAATTTAAGTGGCACTAACCGCATGTTTCTACAATAATTTTAGGTGAAATTAGTCGGGGGCAGGAAGGGGCTTCTTCTTTTCTGATTGTACATCTTTTGAAACATTTTTGCCCTAGAAGAGACATTTTTTAAATTTTTGGCTGTCTTTTTTCATTATTTGTCTTGTTATTCAATAATATGTGTTTTAATTATTTTCTATAGATATTCTTTAAGTTTCACATCAAGTGAGTGTTCATTATATTTGTCACATTTAAAATTTTCAATGTTAATAATTCTCTTATTCTGAATGTTGCGAATTTATACATGTCATCTGAATGACTGTTCTCTTACATTATTCCATATTTAATAAGTACAACTTGCAGCACTCGTGCCTACTTTGTTCACTTGACGAAGGGTCGTTGTTTCCTTTCAACCCAAAACAACTGTTGCGAGTTTTTGGATTTTATGGTGTTTATTCAAACTTTTGTACTTATTACCTTACAACGCCAGTTCTGTGGTGCTTTTTTATAATACTATATTTGTTTCATTATATTTATATCATAAATTTAATTAAAATGCATACCACGTTTATCTTTATAGATCTAATGGATTTCTTAAAAAAAATAGAAGAAGAACAAGAAGAAGAATAAAAACAAAATATTTTTTTCCTGTCAACAAACCATTAACCTGCCCTTAAATAACCACAACATATTTTTTCAAAACCAACTTCTCAAAAGCCACTTGAACATTTTCACGGATGCCAAATCCGGCATAAGCTTTTGAAAAACATTCGGAATATTTCTTATTTAATTCTTTATGTGGCTGGTATGTAATGTCTGAATCTTAATATGGTACCACGATACGATAGCATAAAAGTAGAAACTAGATTGAGAAAACACTTGCGAGGTCTTCATTTCTTCTTTCTTCTTATCATCTCTTACTTTGTTATAAATTTAGAATCTTTATATCATTGTGTCTGACCTAGAAAAATAACGATCTCACTCAGACGAACATGTTATCAAAACGTGTTTCAGTTTAAAGAGACGGATTACATCCCACTGAAAGATTTTCAATATAGCATGTATCAACTTGACACGGTTTGAACTCTGTATTCTTTTATCCAGATTGCTACTTCGACTAATCTAATTGGAAGAGTACTTTTATTTTTAGTGCAGGATAATAATAAGAATTTTAAAAAAGGAAAAGAAGATCTAGTACTTTGTTGTCATCTTAAAAGTTATGTTATGCATACATTACGAAATTTCTGGTAGTACAGTTTAACACGATTAGACTTCTGTAAACAAAATGAAATGAACATATATATTTTTTATATGCATAAAAGCGTGTTTGGTATGGGATATGATATGAAAATAATTTACCATCCGTTTACAGGGCCACACAAAAGAAATCAGATATATTACAACTATACTTTGAAATTGCTGAAATTACATTTCAAGTTGTGTTTTATTTTTCATATTATGATAAATTTAAGCATAGTATCTAATATTTATATAAATTATAAAATAAACATTATACAGGGCTACACAAAATATAGTGAGTACATTATTATTAGTTCCCCATCATACTATAGGTATGGGGAACTTAGGTAATCGTGAAAATTTTCGACCTTGGTTTTTTGACTTTTCTACACGTTTTCAGGTGTGAGGAATCCGAAAATGACAAAATTTGTATGGTGTCTGTCTGTAGGGTGTCTGTTAGTCCGTTAGTCCGTTAGTTCGTTAGTTTCTTAGTCTGTGTACACGATATCTCAAGAACAAATTGTCGCAGAGAGGTCAGATCAGTTTTAAAATGTTACTTTCGACACTGGCAAGAACCCTATTCATTTGCAACATTCGATTTTAAAAACTTCGCAAGTTATTAGAAATTTACGATTTTCTTAACATGGGAGAATAGGACAAAAATTCACTTAAACGTGCATTAAATGGAAACTTTTTACTGTAAAATTGTCAGACCAGTTTTAAAATATCAGTTTTGATGCCGGAATGAACATCAGTAACTATAAATATGCTTCTTTGAAAATCTCGCAAGTTATTGAAAATTTACGAATTTCTTAACATGGTGGTATAGGGCGAAATTTCACATAAACGTCAATTTTGAGAGATATTTTCATCGTAAAGATGTCAGACTACTTTTGAAATATTATTTAGGACACTGGCATGAATATTGATGACTATGAATTTTCCAATATAAAAATTTCGTAAGTTATTGGAAATTTACGAATTTCTTATCACAATAGAATAGGGCAAAATTTTACACAAACGTCAAATCTTGAGGGATATTTTCATCGTAAAGATGTCAAACCACTTTTGAAATATTATGTAGGATACTTACATAAATACCATAGAGTATGAATTTTCCAATTAAAAAAAATCGTAAGTTATTTGGAATTTACGATTTACTTAAAATGGCAGAATAAGGCAAAATCGAGCACAAACGTCCATTTTGAGGATCATAAATATATCAGACAATTTCAAAATAACATTTATGATACTTGAATGAACATGATTGACTACAAATATTCTAATGGGAAATTTTCGTAAGTTATTTGAAATTTAAGATTTTATCAACATAGCAAAATGTTGCGATATTTCATATAAATATGCATTTTTGGGATTGTTGCATTGGAAATATTAGCATGAAAAATAAACTACGAAATTGATCCCAATAAAATAAATTAATAGATTAGAATAAGATAAATATGTTGAACTGAATGGTGGGTAGCCTATTAGGTGAGGATTTCGTTCTGTCATTGTGCCAAGCGTTTGGTCAAATTCATTTCTCTTAACATGAATATAATATGTCCTGTACAAGAAATTTATGAGAACATACATATGATGGGGAACTGAGCAGAGTCCACCTATGCCAACTAGTTTTTTGAATATAATTAATGAAAGTGCTTGACTGAATTTTATCAACTACAAGAAAACTTCTGCGGACTGATAATTTCTTTCCCACACCCTATGGTAAACAAAGTATTAGTTTACAGTCTAAATACGCGTTTTGGGATCCCCGGAACAAGGAAATCTTTATACATATATATGTATATATATATATGCTTGTAATCAGCATAACGCAAAAATAAATAATTTCAGGAAATTCAAATTAATTATTTGAAGATCATATAAGGTTTTTAACTAAAAATTTAGACCAAGATTGGTAAAAATCAAGGAGTGGCGTGGGTAAAATTTGTCTGAATAATTTGGGATAAACTTTTAAATTTAATAATAACTTTGAATGTTTATGAATATAGGTAAAATGCTTAATCAGAGGGTTGTGTGTGTGAAGGGGGAAGGGGTGATAGACCAGTTCACATAGAAATATATATTTAATAAGACTATTTCTAAAACTATTTTGAAGCGTTTTTAAAGTACGATTATAGGCATCACTTGTTACTCCTTAATCGACAATCAATAATTATAACTATTGAATTATCTGTTGTATAGATACCCTGCTAAAAGGTATTAAAATATCCGTTTACGTGATAGCAAATATTTTCAGATTTATTTAGAATAATCATGATAAATTAAACGTCTTTAGACTCTATGGGCTTTTACCTGTCCAGAAGCCCCAGCCTGGCTAGCAGGTCGGTCTCTCTCTCTTTCTCTCTCTTCTCCTTCTCCTTCTTTTTATTTTTTTGCTAAACATAGATTTTCAGATGAGCTTTTTTTTTTTTTTTTTTTTTTTTTTTTTTTTTTTTTTTTTCCATTTATGCGTGTTTTTTTCTTATATTAATTTTCCTTTTATTAACCTTCCTTACTCCTTATATATCAGAAAAAACATATCATTTATTGAAAACGTATTTTAGCGCCGAAGTATTACTGTTTCGAATATTACACTTCCACTAAGGAATGAAACCCGAAAATAACGTTATTAAGTGGATGTCTTCAATTTGCAGATCAAGATCGGCGATGTTGACTGCCTTTTATGTAGAATAACTGCGAACAAAAAGAGAACTTCCAGATGATCTAATCTTGCTTCATATTTCTGCACGCAGAAATATTTTTCTATTTTTCGTTCATGGCTGAGAAAAATCAGGTGTCTGGCGAAACTGGACGCTCCAGAAAACAAAATTGGATCCGTTGTTTACTGGCGTGCTTCTCATTTGGTATTCCGTGGCTGGCACGAATATTAGAAATGAAGATGGGATGAGGAATAAGAGCCCTTATAATGATGTGGGAAAAGATCGTCTCCGAGAAACGCTTCTAAGAAAATGAATCACCTCTCAGAAATACAAGACAAAAACATCGTTATGTGGCAATGGAAAAAAAAAAATCTCCGTTACCTTAAAAGGTGTGGTCCCTGAATCATCTAGGCTCTAGAGCATTTTTTCTTTCTTTTTCCTTAGATAATTGTTGGAAACTTAACTAAGTATGAGCGGTTTTGTATTTCATAAGAAAAAATCCAAGCAGTTTCACTTATATTTAAGCAGGAAGTTTTGGCAGGCACCTTTTATCTTTTCAATGTGCACATAGGCGTAAATAGGATGGATACAAACAAGCATTTATCTATCTTAAATCATGAGCAAATTTTAAAAACTTTTTCTTCTTTATTTTATGATACTGTGGGGCTTTTTTATTTATTTTAAATAATATTATGCCGAAAGTTTAAATTTCGATGCACAATGAAAAACTGTTTATAGAATTTTACTTATATCATGATAGGATAGTTCTTTTTTATTTTCTTATTGGATTCGCAAAAATGTTCTGACTTCCGGCTTTGAATGGGTTTATACGTTTTGAGTTCTCTAAAACACGATTTGCCCGTCTAGCGGCTTGTCTGTATAGGATTGATTTTTTTTTTTTTTTTTTTTTTTTTTTTGACAACTGTATTTCAAAAACTAATGCCCAAAGTTACAGGAAAAGTTGTATTTCATTTCTTTTTTGCTTAAATTGGTGCATATTAACTTTTAATGCATATCGCTCAAGAGGTGGCGTTTCCATCTCTTTTTCATAATTAGTTCCCCATCATACTACAGGTATGGGGAACTTAGGTAATCGTAAAAATTTTCGACCTCGGTTTTTTGACTTTTTTATACGTTTTCAGGTGTGAGGAATCCGAAAATGACAAAATTTCTATGGTGTCTGTCTGTAGGGTGTCTGTTAGTGTGTCAGTGTGTCAGTCCGTTAGTGTGTTAGTCCGTTAGTTTGTTAGTCTGTTTACACGATATCTCACGAACAAATGATCGCAGAGAGGTCAGATCAGTTTTAAAATATTAGTCTCGATACTGGCAAGAACCCTATTCATTTGCAACATTCGAATTAAAAAATTTCGTAAGTTATGAGAAATTTACGATTTTCTTAACATGGGAGAATAGGACAAAAATTCACTTAAAAGTGCATTAAATGGAAACTTTTTACTGTAAAAATGTCAGACCAGTCTTAAAATATTAATTTTGATGCAAGAATGAACATCAGTAACTATAAATATGCTACTTTGAAAATTTCCCAAGTTATTGGAAATTTACGAATTTCTTAACATGGCAGTATAGGGCAAAATTTCACATAAACGTCAATTTTGAGAGATATTTTCATCGTAAAGATGTCAGACTACTTTTGAAATATTATTTAGAACACTGGCATGAATATTAATGACTATGAATTTTCCAATATAAAAATTTCGTAAGTTATTGGAAAATTACGAATTTCTTAACATGGCAGCATAGAGCAAAATTTCACATAAACGTCGATCTTGAGAGATATTTTCATCGTAAAGATGTCAAACCACTTTTTAAATATTATTTTGGATACTGGCATGAATATCATAGACTATGATTTTTCCAATTTAAAAAATTCGTAAGTTATTTGGAATTTTCGATTTACTTAACATGTCAGAATAAGGCAAAATTGAGCATAAACTTCCATTTTGAGGATGGCAGGATCATAAATACATTAGACAACTTCAAAATTACATTTATGACATTTGTTTGAACATGATTGAATACAAATATTCTAATAGGAAAATTTCGTAAATTATTCGTAATTTACAATTTTATCAACATAGCGAAATTGTAAATTTTTCATATAAAATATGAATTTTGAGGGTTATTGCATTGGAAGTAGTAACATGAAAACTAAACAACGGAATCAACCCTGATAAAATAAATTAATAGATTAGAATAAGATAAATATATCGAAGTGAACGGTGGATAGCCTATTAGGCGGGGATTTCATTTTGTCACTGTATCAAGCTTTGGTCAAATTCGTTTCTTTTAACATGATTATAATATGTCTCGCCCTAGAAATTTATGAGAACATAAATATGATGGGGAACTGAGCAGAGTCCACCTATGCCAACTAGTTTTCAATATAGCTCTATGGAACAAAATTTCGTACATATGTTCAAAGGGAGAATTATTTTTAATAAACGTTGGGAAATTATAAAGAATTATTTAAACCAGTAACAAGCAAGAAAAATTAAAAATAAATAAATAAATAAATAAAAATAATTTACAATGCAATAATTTTAATAAATATATACATATATTACTTTTAAATGCATATTATCATTTGTTTAAAGCAGGAGTTTATGCTTCCAAAATAATAATAATAATAATCTCAATAGCTTTATTTTATTTTATTTATGTATTTATTTATGCAATAAGCAAGTTAAAGTTGACAAAACAGACAAAAATCAGACTCCCATATTCTATTATTCTCTCAAGGTTGAAAAAAAAAAAAAAAAAAAAAGAAAAGAAAGAAAGAAAGATAAGAAAAAGAAAAGAAAGAATGAAAGAAAGAAAAAAGAAATAAAAATTAATAATTATAAAGTTTAAAATAACGTTATCTGTGTGTGTGTGTGTGGGGGGGGGGTTGAATATATGGAAAAATGATAAATAATAAATAAAACAAACTAAAACATATTCCACGAATGAGCGTTTAAATGATAGTTCTAGTAATTAAAAAAGAAAGAAAGAAAAAGAAACAAAATGAGGATGAATAAAAGTGTTATATTACGTTCTGTTGAACTTTCTTTGAACTTTGTTTTGTCCTTATAAATACTTTTTTACCTAAAATTTGAGAAAAAGTCTAGTATCTTTTTAACTAATGATTAGAAAACTTTCAATAAACACCATAAAATACAATAAACTCGCAACAATTGTTTCGGGTCGAAAGAACACACGTCCCCGTGCGTTGCCGCTTTGACTTCAGCATTCGTGCCTACTTTGTTCGCCTGACAAAAGGTCGTGTGTTCTTTCGACCCGAAACAATTGTTGCGAGTTTATTTCCTTTTATGGTGTTTATTCAAATTTTATAATTATTATTTTAAAACGCCAGTTCCGTGATGCTTTCTGATTATCTTTTTAACTAGCCACTTTATCTCTCTTCATTTAAAATGCTCATTATAATAGCTTAACGTAAAGATTTTCTGTCTGTCAATTTGTTATGCATAAAATAATTCCTTACTTCATTTAACCGTAATATTCCTTTTAAAAATTTTAAAGGGTACCCAGGCCAAGTAACAAAATTCAATTTTAATGTAAATTAAGGTGATATTGATATTGTATCTATCGTCGCCAAATTCCATAGTATTCTCTGGATAAATTTGTTTAAAGTGTTTCTCACTACCTAATAGTTTTTACAATAGGTAATTTACATTTTTTCCAAATTACATATTATTCTCTGGAAAAATTTGTTTAAAGTTTTTCT
This sequence comes from Salticus scenicus, assembly GCA_963930645.1. NCBI lineage: Eukaryota > Metazoa > Arthropoda > Arachnida > Araneae > Salticidae > Salticus > Salticus scenicus. The sequence goes on from OZ005648.1 coordinate 205,974,582, forward strand.
CATTACCTAACGTTTTTACAACAGGTAATTTAAATTTTTGTCTAAATTCCATATTATTCTCTAGATAAATTGTTTACAGAGTTTCTCATTACTTACTATTTTTACTTTCTACAGGTTACTTTAATGTGTTGCTTTCTATATGTTACCTAACATTTTTACTTTCTATATGTTGAATACTTTTTACTGTTTGTATTCAATAAAATAAAGTATGGGTTTCGTAAACATTTTCGACCTCGGGTTTTCGATGAATTTACACGTTTTGAGGGTCTAGAATACGATTTGACCATTTTTAGAAAATGTCTGTGTGTGTGTCAAATTTTTGTGGAAACTGCATCTCGGTAACTACTACTCTGAATTACATGTAAATTGATGTGTTAATGACATAAATTAGTGCCTATCAACTTTTCGTGAAAATCGTCCAACAGGTGGGTTCTCATCCCGATTTTTCTAAATTTTTAACATGGTGGTATAAGACAAAATTTCCTTTAAATGTTCACGAAGAGAATTATTTTTTAGGAATTTTTATGAAATTAAAAAGATTTATTCATAATAGTGATAGTCGATTGGGAAAAAAAAAATGTGTATGAAGGATCATCGCTTACCCAAATTTTCTTTATGGGTTCTTTCGAATTAGCTTTTCAATACTTTTAAAACATACAGTTGAACCATCGAAATCTGATAATTTAAAATAAAGTTATCGACTTTTTTCATTAGATAGATAACAAATAAATACATGAATAAATAAATAAATAAATAAATAAACGCTTTTTTTTTTTTTTTTTTAAAGATGTCAATAAAATAGACTTTCTTTAGATTTGTGTTATACTTCTTTGGAATGAAAATCGTCTACATTCATCATAGAAGATAATTTAAAAAAAAATATTTCTATTGAGTGAATTTGTACATTGAAATATAGAAGGAAGACGGAAGACATGTGGTAGCTACAACATACTTTTTTTTTCTTCTTCTGTAAATTCCCTTTTTTTACATTCAGAAAATTCATAATCGTTAGATTTGTTCTAGTTTTTTCAAAAAGTTCTTAAAAAAAAAAAAAAAAAAAAAAAATATATATATATTTTTTTTACTTTTGAACTAAAAATTGTGATAAATGAACTAAATGCATTTTTTTGCATTTTAGAGCGCCAAAATTAAATACATATTAAAATTTTTAAAAATAAATTATAAGAAAATAAAAACAAATTTTGGATTTTTTAAATGAGAAAACTGAATTAAAAAAAATACATTAAATAATGAGTATTTTTTTTTTTTTTACATTATATTATCTAATGAGCATTGCTGTTAACAAATTTTCTCATAGAACAACATATAATTTCATTACCAGAAACGGGAAAATTATGAGAAGTAGAGCATGTATAAATGTAGAAGCATACTGAAATAGGCATATGCATGGAATGTAAGCATCAAGCATAGCAAGTTTATAAGCATCTTATAACGTCGGTTGTTTACTTTGACAGATTTATTTTTAAATACATATATATATATACGGATAAATATTTACTAGGCTTGGTTAATTGTTATTATTATTTATTTATTTTAATCGGATATTTGACATTTTGTGAGTATATTTAAACAGTATTTTGACTCATGCAAAAAAAAACTAAATAAACAAAGGAAGAAGAAGAAGAGTCATTAAAATGCCTGCACATTTTATTTATCAGCACCTTACTAAAGTTGGAGAAAGTGATGATATTTTAAAATTTAATCTTATCTGAACAGGTATGTGGTATACATCTTAACTAGTACATAGTATATATGAAAATGCCGCACTTCCAATACTGTAGTTTTATTTGCTTACATTCTTATTTATTTTTATTTTCATAGCAATCATATTTTGTTGTAAACGATGTTCTAACTCTCACTTTTATAACAGCTCAAATACAGTATTCGAAAACTGTCAAATGTCAAAATTCAGGCGCCACGATAAATGTGCCTACCCTTTGAAACAAACAATAGAGAGAAAAATGCACATCAGCTTCTGAAATGTCTAAAAATAGTTTTTCCTAAATTAAATTGAATGGATGGAAATGTTGAGTAAAGAGCATAGAGCATATATCGAATTTTCCGACAGGGAAAAAGCTATTGGCATTTACACTGTGCTCCGAGCGAACAATATGAAGTGATTGCAGAAGGATGAAACGGCGGTTACCTTGGCAACCGACTCGAAGATGTCTGCTGCATCCAAAGAAGTAGAAATGGGAAAAGAGCTGAGACCGAGTAACAAATAATAGGTGAAATACTCGCTGCTTTATAAAACAGCACTATACAGGGTCAACGACTCCTCGTCAAACAGGAGCCTGTGTTATTCACAAAAGTATTTGAACCGCCTGTTGATTTGCTGCTGATGCTGACCGGTAAATGGGAAATAATGTAAAACATATATCTTCAGAAATTAGAATCTTGGAGTATTCTTAGGGTCATTTACACACAAAAGATGTTGTCGCGAATACATTTAGACAGTTTTATGTGCAGAATAATAGAGAAGAAAAGTCAAGATATATCTTATTTAGGGAAACCCATGTAATAAAAGTCCCATACACGTGTAGCATAGTTTTATATTTACGTGTATTATGTATGAAATTAAAGGAAAACGAAACGAAACGAAAAATGTATTTCTTTGAAATATTACAACATATTAAAATTTGTCATTATAGACGTGTAAAAAAGAAGAAATTAAACGATCTAATTGTCGATACTTTTTTCATATGTAACTTTACAAAATACGCGAAAAATTAAATATAATTATTAAAAATATAATAATAATTGCATCTATTCTAATTCTTCTTATTAAACGTTTTAGACGGTATCAATATGACATTCGAAATTCTGCATTTTTGAAATATTATTTGGTGATGGAAATTTTTTTATTTAGAAAAATTAAATCGCGAGAATTTTTATTCCAGCATCCTTAAAATGTTGCTAGAGATTGTAGAAAAGAAAAATGTAGATAAGGGAGAAATTGTCCATTTATTTCTTTATATTTCACGCACAGTAGTTATGTTTCTGATACCCGTGTTATTTATTTATTTATTTTATTTACTTATATGTTGTGTTTAGAAACTTTTTGCTTTGCCTGTTTTATAATAAAGACCTGAATTTATTATTATTATATTTTTTTTCTTTTATATACATATATAAATAAAAAAAACTATGTAACTTTTTTCTACATTAAGAAGAGAACGTCTAGAATTAAATAAACATGAAACCATGTATTTTAACCCAAATTTTTATTTGTAAGTTATCGATTCAGCTATCCTCGAAAAACTATACCAACATTATTCTTTTATAAATTTAAGTAATAAGTTTTTTAAAAGGTAACTATTTATTTTATTTTATTTATTTATCTATTTATTTATTTTAACATGAAGTTTTACTCTCCCTATATAAAGTTTAGTCTCTCTATTTTTAGTCCTCTCCTTTTGCTTGCTATAATGTATCATAACTTACAAATGTTACAAGTTTTGTATACTCGTGTTTTTTTTTTTTTTTTTTTTTTTTTTTTAAATAGTTTTCCTTTATTTGATCATACAAAACTGCTACAAAAGCTTAAAAAAAAAATCGCTATAAAAAATTACCGGTATTCAAAAGTCGTAACAATTGATAGCTATGAAGTTATATACACTCGGTAACAAAAGTCTCCGAACACTAGCAAAAATTCCTATGTAAAAAAAGTACACTTAATACAGTTTTGATAAATAAATCCTTGTCGAATCCTGTTTTTAGATTAACTAAGAACAGGATTCGACAAGGATTTATTTAACAAAACTGTATTAAGTGTACTTTTTTTATATAGGAATTTTTGCTAGTGTTCGGAGACTTTTGTTACCGACTGCATATATATATATATATATATATATATATATATATATATATGTATATATATATAAATCCGATATAAGAACTGAATATGTATATGTAATATCTGTACTGATAAGTATAAAGGATTTAAGTCCATATTCTTGATTTTTCAGGAAACGAAAAATAAAGTTAAACTAACTAAAAACTAATCAGAAGAATCGATTAGGGAAAAGGGATTATGTTGATTTACACCCTTTATACCGTTCAGTGATTGTCAACCTTCATTTAATAAAGGAAAAAAGTTGAATTAAATATTTTATACAAAGATTAATGCTAAATTTCTGACTTGAATCTTTTTTTTACCAATGGATTTTCTCAAAGAAAAATGACATGGATACCAATCCTTTATACCAATCGATAGAGAATTTTTTTCTGGGTCTGACTATGTACTTAACTCAAAATCGACATTTTTGGACTTAAATCCTTTATACTTATCAGCACAGATATAAGAACTGAAAACTAGTGAAACGTGGACAAAAACAAACAAATGAAATTGAAAAAAACAATAAGAAGGCGTAGAGGCCACCACGGCTACATATAGTTCAATGCTTAAACACAGACGATTGATCTCTTTTATTCTGGAACTCAGATCCTTGATTCTCTTTTGGGAGTAGTAACAATAGAATCCAATCCGATCAAGAGCTTGTAAGGGTAAAAATAATCGTTTCTTGCGTTTAAAAATGTTACATGCCTTTTCTGAAAAAGTATTACTTTTATAAAATAAGTATAGCTTCTGTGATCTTAAATTTTTTTAAATAACAGAAATCCTACTTATACAGAAATATGGCTATCTACAAAACTCCCAATTTCGTCAACATCCCATTTATATTAGTAACAAAAATCTTCCAGGCTGTTTGTTTTCTTCTTACTAAATGTAAAGATAGAAGAAAAGTCTCAGCTTTAAATACTTACACCATGAATTATTTTTAGAAAAACCACACTACTAACATGTAAGTACCAATTTCCTTTTTACCTCATTCCATTTAGAATACACATTTATCTCAGAATTAATATAGAAAACAGAAATGATAGAGGAGTCTCTCTGTTTTCGCATCCGCTTCCGAATGTATATAATTTCCAGCATTTCCGGAGCATATGCCCCTTTTCCGGGAACATTTTAGCGCCGACTGTAACTTCGTAGAATGTCGACACGTTTTCACTTCCCATACTGAAAATTCAGGACATAATGAAATGATAAAATTGGGAGCTTCCCAGAAATGTATTTTGTTTCTGGTTGAGATTTAAAAATTACGAGTTAGCGTGACACGCTACATTTTGTTTCTAGATGGATTCTTCCTGTTTTTTATTTTTTTACGAACTGTCATAAAAATTGTTCATAAATTTCTAGGCAAATAATAGATTTTTAGAATAATTACTAACTTTTTTTTTTTTTTTCATATGTCAGATTAAAAAGACAAATTGCAATTTTAACTGCAAAATTTACTAAAATTTACATAAGAATAAAACTTTCTTCTAAATTTAAGAAAAGGAGATTAAAAAACAAAAAAAGTCCAATGCAAAATGGATGGTAGCGTGCCAGTTCCGGACATAGTCAAAGTCCCTCTTTGTAAGTGATTAAAGTGTTGAAGGAATTTGTCTTAAAAGGATTATTTTATACTTGGCCCACTCCCTAAAGTCTATTGATCGGAAATGTAGCCAAGGTGAATTTTGGCGATAAATTTACTAGTTTTAAGTAATTTCTTTCTTATCAGGAAGAAAAGCAAACAAAACAGGAAAAACACTTGTCTCCGATGATGTACTTCCATAATCAACATGGATTGTGTAAATTTTCATAAATTGCTTTGGACAACTTTTAAATATTCCATCAAAAAAGAAAATGCGTTACGTGCGTTTTCAGATTCATGCACAACGAGGTAGGGGTGTCCAGTGATTTTTTTTTTTTTTTTAAACATGCGTGGTAGTGATTGCTGCGGAACCGAGTTACGGGCGTTCTCAGATTCATGCACAGCGAGGTAGGGATGTCCAATGATGTTTTTTTTTTTTTTTTTTTTTTTTACATCTGTGGTAGGGATTGCTGCGGAACCGAGTTACGGGTGTTCTCAGATTCATGCACAGCGCAATAGAGGTGTCCAGTGATGTTTTTTTTTTTTTTTTTTTTTTGGTTTTTACGCGCGTGGTAGGGATTGCTGCGGAACCGAGTTACGGGCGTACTCAGATTCATGCACAACGCCGTAGGGGTGTCCAGTGATGTGTTTTTCGTTTTTACGTCCGTGGTAGGGATTGCTGCGGAACCGAGTTACGGGCATTCTCAGATTATCAAATTAAAAAGGAAGAAATCACCTGCACGCCCGGTCCTGCAGTTTCTGGTCGCGCAAATGAGAATCGCGCAAGTGGGAATAATTCTCTCCATAGACTCCATAATATAACGATTAAAACACTCAACATTAATTTTAGGTAATGTTAGAAAGCACGAAAAATTACTTTAGTCACATTGACTGTGTATGAAAAACTAGTAAATTTATTGCTAAAATTCACCTTGGCTACATTTCTGGTCAATAGACTTTAGGGGGTGGGCCAAGTATAAAATAATCCTTTTAAGACAAATTCCTTCAATACTTTAATCCCTTACAAAGAGGGACTTTGACTATGTCCGAAATTGGCACGCCGGAATCGGCACGTAACCGAATGGATGCTAAGGGGAAAAAATTAGCCAAAAAGATTTTAATTGTATTCTGTGATATTTGTAATATATATGCATAGTATTGTATAAAAAGTAGTATAGTTGGTGGTTTAAAATGAAGTATAGTTTCAATTATCTGAATAAAATGAATAAATATTTTTTTTTCTTTCTTTTTCTTTACTGATTACTTTTATGAAAACTAGCTTACGCAAATTTTATTGCATACGTTTTTCAATTTATTTTGTCTACTTAAAATTTTTAGCTTCTGAAAAATCGAAGAATCCAAATTTGAAAAAACTACGCAAACAAAATTCTAAGGAAAATGTCTCTTAAAATGTTCATTTCTTTAAATTAGGTCTCATTTTATTGACAAAAAGTACTGTAATAGAGCCACAGAGGCAATGGAAATAAAGGTTAATAAGATTCATTGTATATAGTAAAATAATATTAGATTTTTAAATGGAAACTTTCTTGTTATCAAAGCATATATATTTTTTCTTTCTTCCTTTCTTTTTCTTTTTTTCTTTTCTTTTTCTTTTACACGTAATTAAATTTTAAAATGTCATTTCTTTTGATGAGTTCATTTAGAAGAAGTTAAACGTCTTGATTAATTTTTTAAGGTAATTTTTGTTCAATATAAATTTTTGTTTCTTTATAAATTTTCTCTCAATTCCAAGAAGCAGTGTTTCCAAATCATTTGTAAATATTAGGTTGTTTTCCCCTTTTCTAACATTAGAAAAACTTAGAATAACTTTTTTAACTTAGAAGATCCAGTAAAAAGTATGCCCAACAGGATTTTACAATGTCTACAAAGAAACGGTGGTGCAACAGATTATTCATTATCTTTAAAATGTCCTTTAAACGTTAGATATTCTTGTGTCTTTGTAATTGGGAACCAGCATACTTCATGTGTATTTGATTTATTTGAATATATTTTTATTTTAAATTTTAAATTCAATAAAAGTTTTTGATAAAATTAATTTTACTGTTCTAATTTTAAATGGGATTTAGAAAAATTAACTATTGTTTGAATTTTTACTGACGTATTTGAAATTAATCTACCCTTATAATTATAAACCTTATTGTACTCATTTTTAGACGGAAGGTGATTAACACAACCTGCTATCTCAAGTATGTTTTCATGGTCACATACTCATTTTACAAACTCAATGCTTAACATTTTAAAAGTGTAAGTAAATTTCATGCATAATGAAAATTCTCTGACATAAACATATTGAAAAAATATAAAACTCATCTTTTTTTTTTTTAAGGTTAGGAAAAGAGAGTACAAAGATTGACTTCATTATAAGCAAAATATATTACCGTATCACTAATCAAATTAACCAAATATTTGTTTATAAGGGCTCAGAATCGGATCTGTGTCCTGCGTACAAGAATCTCATAGTCAGGCCTTGCATTTGTAACGATTTCTTCACACAGTATCTACTGGCAAGACATGTGTACTGTTGGACCAGAGGAAGCCACATTTTAGGGGTTAAAAATTTCCTGAATTTCGGTATTAATTTTACCCGGAAGGGAATTTTATATAATAAAATATAGATAAAAAAACCTTAATACATTATACGATTTATTTAAATTAAAATAGTCAATCATGAATGTATTTTCAATAATGTGTGTGCTGAAAAATTCAAAAGATTTACAATAAATCCCCCTGCCTATTTTCTTTTGCTTTATTTATACATTCTTTAAAATTTTAGATGCATTTTTAATTTTTATGACAATTATTAAATTTTTTTAAAGCATATATATATATTATTAATGGTGTTTTTAATAATATTAATTATTATATTTTTAAAATATTCGATTCTGTTTTACACGAAATTTGTTTCTGATTTCTATATCAAAATAATTATAATAATAATAAATACTAATATTAATGCAATCAATGTGCACACAAACATAATTCAGATTTTCTTTACTTTTTTTGCGTATACAGTAATGCGTTTTTATATTTATAGGTTATTTATGTGTTCATTTTTCGTATTTGTAGAAATTTTATTAGATACATAGCTGATCATAAATATGCAAAAGAAAAAAAAAATAATAGTAATAACATTTTTAGTTTCCGAGATATTTTTGATTTGAAACATCTTTAAGTTAACCTTATTAAATTCAAATCATATTCAATTTAATAAATAATTAAAAAAAATGCAAATAAACATTATAAACTACTAAAACTCACAAATGTTGCTTCCTTCATAAAATAAAAAATTAGGCACGAGTGCATCATCAAACGAGCAAGGCACATTTATACCTATTAAGAAATTTTGAGTGACTTATGCATTTAGCTTTTTCTGAAACTTCATTTGTTAAATTTTGAAGTAGTGCTGCTATCTACCGAACAGAGAAGGAACAAAGGTTTAAAAATAGATTAAAACAAGTAAAAAATATTGAAGAATTGTTGCATTAAAAAAAAAAAAGGGGGGGGGGGTTAAATGATATCAAATGTTGGTTTCACTACGAAATCAATGAACGTTAAAGGATTAATAGATCTTAAACGTGTTTTGGCCATTTTTGGAATGACATGTGAGCTTCTATGTGTGTTTGAGAGACAAGTATTTTGTGACAGCTCTATATCAAGAACTAAAGCCCACACTTTTTTGAAATATTTTATTTAGTTTCATCTGGACATAAATTGGTGTCTATCGACTTTTAGTAGCTATCGCTCAACAAGTGGCGTTGTCGTTCTGTTTGTTTATTTATTTATTTTTTCATAATTTTTAATGTGACAACCTGTGACAAAATATCGTATGAACGTACAAATATGGAAAAGAAAAAAAAAAAATTATCAATCATTGTGAAATTTAAAATTTTTATTTGTAATAGTAATAGTAATAGTCAACCAAAATAAAATTTTTTGTATGTATAGGAGCATCACTTTTTCCCTAGATGTGTAAACTTTTAGTGCGAGTATTTTTCATAAAAGTTGGTAACTACCCTTAAAATAGGATCACATATCTGTGACAATATGAAATAAAATTATTGATATATTTTTTTCATTTTGAACTATATGTATGTATATATATATACATATGCATTTTCTAAGACGTCGTATATAGGCATGAAGCTGACTTTCTTTCAAGAAAAGCATTATACTATTCTGAAAGGAAAATTGTCTGCACTTACAATAGGAAATAATTTTGATTGATACAAGGCGTTTTAGAACTTCTAGTAGAGGTAGAGTGCATCACGATGATTCAGAATTATATATAGCAATGCAGGGTCGGAAATGTTTTCCTGGAGTGGTAGTCTACACAGAAACATCAGAAATAAAATTCTGTCTCGGAAGTGAATATTTGTTTTAATGATGAATCTACATGAGCAAAAGGAACATGGGTCAAAGAGAGTGCATCCACTGACTTCAATGTGGTATCTATTTGTTAAAAAAATGATGTATATTCATTATTAAAACGGATAATCACTTACGTCTCGTCTTTTTATTTCTGATTTATCTGTGTATACTTCCACGTTAAGAAAGCATTTCTGACCCGGCATTCTTCAATGCTTCTGAATCGCCAGGATGTACTCTACCTCTCTTAGAAATTCTGAAACGTGATTCTGAAATAATATAGTACTGAAACACTCTGTATTAACAACAAAAAAAAAAAAAAAAAGAAAAAGAAAAAGAGAAATGCTTAAGAATAGAACCCACAGTGAATACTATATTTGTGTGTTTTAGTGTAAATTACGGAAATTTGTATAGAGCGATACTGAAGAAAGCATTGTGATGGCCACAACATACTAGTTTTTATTTTATTTCTTTTGCATTCACAAACTTTATAACAGGAAATATGCAATATCCTTTGATGCTTTTTTTTTTTTTTTTTTATCGAAACAAAATGATTAAAAAGTGTCATTTTCACACAAAGAAAAGTGTTTAATTAGTTTAACACTTTGAACTCTTCCTTTCACGCTGTTACAATATTATAACACGGCTAATAATTCATTGAGCACAAAGGATAATGGAGCGAACATTACAAAGTGAATGAGAGAAGAGTGACGAAATCAGTTGAACACAAAGAATCCCTCTAATTTACGCAATTTGATCTAACAAATGGGAAAAATGGCCGCGGATTTAGCGATTCATTAACACTTCCCTTTTCCTCCACTCTTCATTAATGTATATAACATCAAAGGGCCTTGGAATACATGAAATCTGAAAGGATGCGGAGGAAGAGAAAGGGGAAGCTGAAAGAAGAGCTTCCCAATTCATTTTTTTTTTTTTTTTTTTTTTTTTTTTTGGGGGGGGGGGGGGGATTTTATTTTCTCTTTTATTTTATTTATTTCTCTCTTTTTTTCCTTTTCCTTCCTTCTTCTTCTTCTTCTTCTTTTTTTTTTTTTTTTTTTTTTTTTTTTAATAGATGTAAAATGAAACAATTTTGTAAAAAAATTAAATAATTTGCAATATGTAAATTTGCATAGGAATATATAGAAGAAAATTTTGTGATAGTACTATTGAGAAAAAAAAAAAAACTATATATACCGCCTTTATCTAGAATGGATAGGTAATCATTTTCTGAGTCCTTAAACTAGAAATATAGATTTCCAAGTTATGCGTATAACATAAACAAATAAACTAAATAGACGAAATGATAGAGAATTTCTAGCCTATATACTCTCCTAGATGGTGAAACAATATTATGAATATTACGAATCCTTTGTATTGTGAGAAAATCTCGTTTGATTTCCGAGAACTGGATCATAAACTCACCTCTTGTGTTTACATTTATTTGCAGAGATTTTTATATACGTTTGACTGCCCTAATGTCGGAAAACTCTCTAGAGTTTTAGTAGGGTCTTCTAGAACAAGCCTGCCCAACCAAAAATGCATGGTGGGCCGCATTGGGAACCTATTTTATTCAGGCGGACCGCACCTTATGTATATATGTGTGTGTACATATGTTTGTGAGTGTATGAATCATGTATGTATATGCGCTTTCGGGGGAGAGGGCAGGATGAAGAGGTGTTGTGCAACTAATTTCAGCTTGTACGCAAATGTCATGTACGCATCTGCCATATAACCCTCTACAGAAGTATAAATTTGAAAATATCGAAGTGTGTGGTATGATACAAAATTACTGCATTTTATTGTCGTCGAGAATATACCAGTAAAATTATTTCAAGCTTATTTCAAACATCTAAGCGAAATAAATCAAAGTTTATTATTTTATAATTTTCTTTCCAAATACCTTTATATATATATATATATATATATATATATTTTAATATAAAGGGGAAAAAAAATCTAAATTATACAGAAAACGCTATCTACCATTTAAATTCTGAAAATATCTTTCAAATATATAAAATGCCTAATAAAATGTATTATATAAAAAATGTTATATATTAAAAAAAAAAAAAAAAAAAAAAAAAAACTTATATTTTTCCTCACAGTATTTTAAAAAGCATCTCACGAAATTAATTCGTTGAAAGTTATGCAAAATATTTTTTTCAGCATGTATTAACTCGCTTCTAAATTCTTTTCACTTTCAAGTCAACATGCAATTTTTCTTCTGACACATTTATTTGAATTGAGATAACTGTATCACGAAAGAGAATAATTTTACTGAAGAAAGCGACAATAGCTGTTTTTCTTTCAAGATATCTGTTTCTCTTTCAACATTCTTATGTTTAAAATAGCTATCATAAATCTCGTAGAATCTTGGCTTTTCAACAAGTTATTTCTGCCATAGATTTGGAAAGTAAGCGCCGGAATCTGGAAGTCATCTGCTGTCAAAAAGACACTGACGAGAACAGAGAAGTTATATACGTGTGTAGCATTCCCACAGTGAAGGCTGTCGTAAATTAGATTTTTGTTATCTTTATTTTGTTTCGTTCGGTGCTTTTCCCTGGAAGTGTAATGAACGAAAATTGTTAGAATGGAATTCGTAAAATTTTCTCTCATTTTTCATTCTTTTTCTTTCCTTCTATTCATCTTTATGTAAAAATAAGGAGAATGCGAAAAAGAAATTAGAATAAACGCCTCCGCTGTATAAAAACTGTAGTTTTAAAATAAAAATATAAAAAATTCTCAAAAATAATTTAAACTAATATGATGTACACTGAAAAAAAAAAAAAAAAAATCTGTGACTGACATCTAGAAAATAAATTGTGGCTCTAGTAAAAATAGTTGCATATCATCCTTATAAATTCTAGTTTCCTTTGTTAGCGAGTTCTAGATACAGGGGTGGCCAACCCGCGGCCCCCGGGCCGCATACAGCCCGCCATGTAGTTTTTTGCGGCCCGTGAGGAGACTAACTATATTTAACATTTGACAACTATGGTTAACACATTAAAAATTAATAAATACGCTCTGACTTTTCGAAGTGAAAATAAATACTTTTCAACGATTATGGTAGCTAAAGAATGATATTATTGTTATGAAACATTATTAGAGCCATTAATTCTTTTTTATTATAGTAATTCTGTACTGATAAGTATAAAGGATTTAAGTCCAAAAAGGTCGATTTTGATTTAAGTACATCGTCAGACTCAGAAAAAAATTCTCTAACGATTGGTATAAAGGATTTAAATCCATGCCATTTAGTCTTTGAGAAAATCCATTGGTAAAAAAAGATTCAAGTCAGAAATTTAGCTTTAATCTTTGGTATAAAATATTTAATTCAATTTTTTCCCTTCATCAAATGAAGATTGAAAATCACTGAATGGTATAAAGGGTATAAATCAACATAATTCCTTTTTCCTAATCAATTCTTCTAAGTAGTTTTTAGTTAGTTTAACATTATTTTTCGTCTCCTGAAAAATCAAGAATATGGACTTAAATCCTTTATACTTATCAGTACAGAATTAATGTATATGTCAGGAACTTTTTATGATACTATTAGTTATTTTATAACTATATATTATTTAAATTAATATATTCTGTTCCAAATCTTCATCTTCATCGGTTATATGGCAGATGCGTACATGACATTTGCGTACAAGCTGAAATTAGTGACACTTGCGTACAAGTCCAGGTGTTCCAAATGTTACAGATCTGTTTTCGAAAAATCAAGTGGCATTTCCGTACAAAATTTGTTTCGCTGTATTTTTCGTTTGTAACACAAAGGGGTTGTATCCATATGTTAAACTCGAAGATAAATACTCATATAAATACGTGAATTTTCTCTTATGCATGTAGTCTTACGACTGACAAAGTTATGAGCTTAAGGCATATAAAAGTTGCAAGCTGTAATAGCCGTAGTTATTTTCTGAAATGACATTCAATTGTTTATTCATTCAGTCAAGATCAATAAAGGTCCTTATAAATGCTATTAAGGTCTTTAAAAATATTTTTATTTCTTAAATACTTTTTACTTTTTAACAAGTATGAATTTTTTTGTCTCCAATAAAGAAGAAAAAAAGTTAAAAGAACGATCTCTCTTCTTCATCAATAACGAATTGAATCATATTCCAATTCCTGAAATTATTTGTCGTTCACCTATATGACTCTCTTTATCCCCCCCCCCCAAAAAAAAAAATAATAATAATAAAATAATAATAATAATAATAATATATTTTTTTTTTCTTCTTGTGTGTGTGTTAAAAATGAAAAAAATCGATAACTTTATTTTAAATTATCGCAGATCGATGGTTCAACCATTCTTTTTAAAGGTATTGGCGAGCTCTTTTGAAAGATACCCATCATGAAAATTTACCCCTCGAGGGGGGACTTCCCCCCAGGGGGAGAGGCGGGGCTCCTACATACACAAAATTTTTTTACCAGTTGACTATCTCTATTACAAATAACATATATTCGTTTCATTTGGTTTAGTGCAGTCCAACGAAAGCTTACTGTAACATTCTTTTATGATATACATTTAGAATACCGAGTTTGGGATTTCTGCTAGTATTTATTCTTGTGATATGCTGATAACACAGACAGACAGACACACAGACCATTCGCTAAAAACATGATTTTCGTATTCAGGAGACCTCAGAACATGTAGATATAACAAAAACGCACGTTCGAAAATTTGACCCTAAAACAATACTTTCTCGACCCTATGGGTAAGAGAAAGTAAAAAGAAAATAAAAGAAGGAAAGAATAGAAAGAAAGAAAAAGGTTTTAATGTTTGCATCATATGAATACAACCCCTTCATGAAATGATCCTCAAATAAAGCGAAAGAAATGTTGTACGCAAGTGCCACTAGATTTTTTGAAAACACACCTGTAATATTTAAACCATCTGGACATGTACGCAAGTGTCACTGTTTTCAGCTTGTACGCAAATGTCATGTACGCATCTGTCACAACACCCTGTAGAGTACATCTCTAACCAGTAATTGACATATATCACGAAATAATTAATAAATAAGAAAAATAATAAAATCATACATTTTACATAAAAGAATTTTAACATTATATGTCAAACACTGGAGCATAGGGTGTAAAATGAATAACTAGCAGTGTCAAACACTGGAACATAGGGGGGCAATTACTAATAAAATGAAAAACTGGCAGTGTCAATTACTGGAACATTGAGTGAGTGTCAAATAAGAGTTCATAAAAAAAAAGTAATTGTTATCAAATGTATATATTTTAACACATATGTGGTTCTGGATGTCTTTCGTACCATATGTACTAACTTACAATTTCTAAAAATATTTTCTCATGACTAGAACATTAAAAACATCAGAGATTGCTCTAAAAGTGTCAATCACTGGCGCACGTACCCTACTTAAATATGGAGAAAACGTAATAAAAGTGTGATTTATTAATAGGAAGTTTTAGAATACAAAAGGGAAATAGCACTGATTATGCGTCTTATAATTACTTCTGTAAGTTTATCTCTGTTTAAATAAATAATTTAAATATGGTGTTTTAAATAAAGTATCATAGTGATATAACATAACATTATTATAAGGTGCTGTAACGTTTTTGAGTTTGTAATGATCAGAGTGAAAAAAATAAGAAAACTTCTCTTTAGCCACAAATATTTTATTTATTGACATCTATTTTAATAAACGAATAAAATGTTTTACAATAATTACAATTTGACTAAAATTTTTAAAAACATTATGAAAAAACATTTTTCAAATATTTTGCTCAACGACTGTCCATTTAATTGATGATTATATCGTATACAGCTCTATTTTTTCAACAACCTCAGTCCGGTTGTAAAGATGGGAAACTCGGAAAGAGATCTTTTTTCAACCTATTCTTCAGCAGGAGTAGGGATCTCTAGTCAAAAGAGTAAAAACATCGAAAAGTGATATTACAATAATTCAAGAAATGGTTTTCCATATAATTCGTAATATAACCTGATTCTTTTATGTGTTCTTGGGAAATAAGTGAATGTCCGTCAATCATAACTGCTACACAAACTACTTAAATATTTTTTTACTATGTTAAAATATAATTAAAAATATTAAAATATATATAAAAGTTTCTCAGATAAATTTTAATCTTTTTGAATCAAGGAAAGTTTGTATAGGATAAATGTCCAGAAAATTATTCATTTTGCAAAAATAAAATTATTTATTGTAATTATCGGTGTATAAACTACAAGGCAAAAAGATCCGTTTTACACCAAAAATTTCATTTAACAGACATAATTATATTTATACCAGGTACTGAAACATTACATTTTAAATAAATTTCTGGTATAAAGCGAATGCTTCTGATAATATGACTTGTGGTTTACACACCGATAACTTACAGTAATATTTATTCAAAGTGAAATTTCTCTCATTAATTTAAAAAGGAAATAAATAGAGAAATATTAGTAAATAATTGTTATTCAGTGATTCAGATGTTGTAAAATCACTATTCTCGTCTTTCGAAAAATTACTGAATGAAATATAATAAAAAGCAATGAGGTGTACAATATTAAAATTTAATTACCCCTTTTTTTTTTTTTTTTCTTTTCATATATATGCATAAAGTATTTTCCCTTTGGGATTTTCAAAATGCTTTTAGCAGAACTGTATAAGAAAATAATTTAAAAAAGTTTTACTGTTAAAAAATTGCAGTAATTTCACGCTATTTAACTTTTAAATATTATTTATAATCACATTTCTCGGACTCTCGCAGTCGTTAAGTACAAAATACTTCGAAAGGAAAAGTCAGCTAAATTTTGAATTCGGAAAAATTCCAAATCCAATAATCCTCTTGGGAAAAAAAAAAAAAAAAGATTCGAACGGAGAAAATGATGTTACCAAATTTTATGGCAGTATTAGAAAAAAAAAGAAAGTAAGAAATAAAGTAAAATAAAATAAAATAAATAGAACGCAATAAAAAGAAAAGAATTCAGCGCTATTATCCCTTCAATTCATTCTATTTCGAGAAAAGAGATTTGTAATTTATAACAATGTCATTGTCAATGATATTATACTTTCGGTGCTACTCTGATGAAAATACCATCAGGAAAGTAATTGTAGTTCAACAGCCTGTTTACTTACTCTCTCCCCCGTTCTTTTTTTTCTTTTTTTCGTTGGCATTCTTTATACGATAGAATTATAATCTTTATTTTGGAAAAAGTTTCAGCTTTTTTTCTCCCTAGGAATTTTAAATTAGATTTAAAAGAAAACAAATTTTTAAGTATACTCGAAAAATTATACTTTGCTCTTTTCCTCAAATAGAAAGAGAGATTATAAAATAAAAGTTTTATATTTTAATACAACTGAGCATTTGTACAGTTTATTTTCTTTTCTTCTTTTTTTTTTTTTTTTTTTAATTAAAATGTACAGCTGTTCAAGTTTTGTATAGAAATTTTACGCATCAAAGTCTCTTATTTATTTATCTTCTTCTTCTTCTTCTTCTTCTTTTTTTTTTTTTATAAACAAATAAATAAAAATTTAATTTATTTGATATTATCTTTTAAAAATCATGAATAACAATATGGAGCACAAAATTTAAAATTTAAGCTCACATTTTACTAAATAATGTATATGCCTGTATCAGGGTTCTCACAAAGGAAAATTGTTTGTACCATTATTTTTACCAATACTTAATTTTATTATTGACCAATCGTTAATATCTATTTAAAAAAAAATACTATATAAAATTCTTGGTATTCAAATTTTCCTTTGTGAAAACCCTGGTCTCTCTCTCTATATATATTACATACATACATCGAGTTCGTAAATATATAAAATAAACAGGCATATGATATATTACATAGCATATATACATGGAATACCACTTTTTATTTATTTATTTACTTTTCCTTGAATCAATCTTTGCATTATTTAATCTAAGAACTAAGAATGCAATCCATTACTGAAATTTACTTAAAAAAAATAATAATTTTACATTTGAAATTTTACAGTCATCACAATAAATAAAAATATGTATTAGAAATGCTCTGCTGTTGCTTTAGTATGACACTTTAGCTCCCTAAGTTATACTCTAAAGTCTAAAGCAATAGCAAAACAATTCTACGACATAATTTTGTACTATATGTTTTTTAAAATTTTGTGACGGATGTAAAAATTCATCAAACGCTCGATAAGTATAATGTTTAACTCAAAGGGATTTTAAACACTTATTTACTCATAGAGTTTTAAAATGTTTAATAAAAAAATTAACTTAATATTTATATATAAAAATACCTTTTAACTGAACAATAACTAAATAAATATAACTGTAGTAAAATTTACGACAGTAGAATACCACAAAAATAAGTAATTTTCCACATCAATAATTTTTTAATTTCCGAACATACGTATAAGGAAAGTATTATAATCATGTTAAAAATCCGACTTTGAGGTTTTGGTGTTTTTACACATTTTGTGGTCCCCTGAGTTCATTTTTACTATTTTTACGATTATGTGTGTGTATGAGAGAGAGGGAGAGAGAGAGAGAGAGAGAGAGAGAGAGAGAGAGAGAGAGAGAGAGAGAGAGAGAGAGAGAGAGAATACGATAGCGCCTAAACGTTTTGTTCGTATGAGCTGAAAGTTAGTACGTATGTTATAAGTCACCGTAGCACGAATCCTAATGATTTTGCTGAATCTAGAACTTGTAGTTTTTTTTTAACAGGGACACAAAGAAGAATCCTTTATCATTACGGACTATGACCCAATTTTTTTTTTTTTTAACTGCGATTGAGCTGAAAACTTATACACATGTTATAGGTCACAGTTGCACGAACTGTATAGATTTAATGAATCTATAACTTAGAGTTTTTTTACAGGGTCGCAAAGAAATGTTTTTTATCATTATGATCTACGGCCCAATTATTTTAAAGCGCGATAGCATCTAAATGCCTCATTTGATTGAGCTGAAAATTTATACACGTGTTATAGATCACCATCGCACGAATTGTATAGATTTTGGTGAATCTAGACTTTATAGATTTTTATTGGGAAGCAACGAAAAATTCTTTATCAATATGATCTATGGGTTCAAACTATTTGAAGTACAATAGCGTAAAATTAAACAATGGAGAAAAATACTCAAGCACCCTATTGTAATTTTCACGTTTATTTAACGACTTGTCTTACTTTAATTTATTTATATAACAGTTAATTACTCAAAGTTCGGAAAGTTGAGTGGAGTCACTCCAGATTTTTATTATTTTGGATTTATCTAGAACTGAACTTCTATACGTTGTGATCTGTAACAAAATAAAATTTTATCGCATTAAACTCCTGCGTCTGAGGTTTAGTATTTACTGGATTTTTATTATTTATTTAGAAAGAATTCAGTCGCTTTTCTAATGCTGTATGTTCAGTTAATGATGCTTTTAGGGTGAAAGATTAATCATGAAAAATGTGAAAGATTCTATGTCACAAACGAAAATTTGTATCAGAAAAAAATGTAATTTTTCTTTTCAAACAATTTTTTTTTCAGTCGGTATGTAGTACATACATATAAAAAAAAGTCCTTCCGGCTTATTCGGAAGGGTAGTTTGATTTCTTTTTCCTTATTAAGTAGCCGTCATTTTGTTTCAAAATGGCGGCTACAAATTATTAATGCACTTGGTAGAAATATTAATGCAGGCTATGCATATATGGAGTTTTAAGCAAATCGATTCATAAATACATTTTTATGTGAATTAAAAATTTTCACGTGGCCGGCACTTGGAAACAAAATGGTGGGTTAAGTTGACAAATATATCAAATGTATTTATGAGATAAGTCTACTGTACACATATAGTTCGAATTAATTCAAAATCTCAAAAGTCATCGTGTTGAAAAATTAAGTGGCTGCCACTTCGATCAAAATGGCAGAGAAAGTTGCTCATCTAAGATATCGTTGCAAATTTGAAAATAACATTTTTTTTTTTTTTTGTAGAAATTCTTTCAAAGAGGCTTAGTAAGTTGATAAAATGTTAGTTTTCTGCATTTCTAGTTTGTTTTAGCATTAAAGTAGATTAATTTTTTCTTAAAAACGCATTAAAAAGATCCAGTAACAAAGGTAATGGATTTGGCGACTTTTCCCCTATGGCGACTTTTGGCGAGAAAATACTTATTATCGATATACCAAAGATGGACGCAATAACGTGATTGGTTCACGAGTTACGTGAATGTTCTAGATTTTTTTTCTTTGAATGATAAATCCATTTTTCAACTTTGATTTGAATTGATTAAATATTTCTAAAGTTATCGTGATAACAAATTTTCAAGTGGCCGCCACTTGAAAACAATGTGGAACAAGTTGCTCAGCAAACACATCCAAGATATTTGAAGCATAGTTTCACTGTCCAACTGTGGTTTAAATCAGTGCCGTGTTTCAAAAGTTATTATTATGGCAAATTTTCAAGTGGCAGTTAAAATGGCTGCGACTTGTAAACAAAATGGCAAAACAACTCGCCCATCGAAATCATCCAGTATATTTGTACGATAAGTTCACTGTCCAGTTCTAATTTAAATTAAATCAGTATTTCAAAAATTATCGTCATAAGAAATTTTCAGGTGGCACCACTTGTAAAAAAAAGTGGAGTGAGGCGAAATTATCTGAGATATTTGAATGATAAATCCACTACCCAAATTTGATGCGAATTGATTCTGTATTACTAAAGTTACCATAATGACAAATTTTCAAGTGGCCACCACTTGGAAATAAAATTTCGGATCAAGTCACCAAGTGAACTTATCCTAGATATTTGAACCATAAGTTCACTATCCAACTTTTATTTCAATCAGTTTAGTATTTTAAAAGTTATCGTGATGGCATATTTTCAAGTGGCAGTGTGATTTCACGTGGCTGGAACTTAGAAGCAAGATGTCGGGACAAGTTGCCCAGTGAAAGCATTCAAGATAATTATATGATAATATCACTGTCCAAATTTGGTTCGATTTGGAGTATTATTTCAGAAGTTATCGTGATTTTAAATTTTCAAGTGGGAGCCTGATTTCAAGTGGCCCCGCTTAACTTAAGATATCTACCACTTTATTAAAAATGACGGATAAATTTCATTAATAAACATCATTGAGACCCTTATGTGGTCTATATTTACATCAAGTTTCAAACAAATTCGGAAAACGCTTTTTACAATTAGAATTTGAATATTTCAAGTGGTCTCCACTTGAAAACAAAATGGCGGAGCAACTTGGTTAATAAACTCATCTAAGATATTTATAAGATAAGTTAAGACACTGTCTAAATTTGGTTCGATTTGGAGTATTATTTCGGAAGTTATAGTGATTTTAAATTTTCAAGTGGTAGCCTGATTTCAAGTGGTCCCGTTTAACTTAAAATATCTGCCACTTTATTAAAAATGGGGGATAAACTTCATTAATAAACTTCATTGAGACCCTTATGTGGCCTGTATTTACATCAAATTTCAAGCAAATCTTGCTTTAAATATGCTTTTTCAATGTCGGTTTGAAATTTTCAAGTGGCTGCCACTTGAAAACAAAAAGTCGGAGCAACTTGGTTAACGAACTCATCCAAGATATTTATAAGATTAGTTCGCTGTCCAAATTTGGTTCGGTTTGGAGTATTATTTCGGGAGTTATCGTGATGACAAAATTTTCATTATAGATAGATAGATAGATAGATAGATAGATATATAGTATAGAGATAAACGAAGTGATTGCAATAGGTCGATTTCTAAAGAAATCAACCTAAAAAAAAGAAAGAAAGAAAGAAAGAAAGAAAGAAAGAGAGAGAAAGAAAAATGAATCACAAATATTGCATGGAGTTTCATTACGTAGCAAAGATTTTTTTTTTTTTTTTTTAATACAAATTTTTAATTATGAATGACCCCCTACCTAAAGACCTTTTTGGAAAACAGCTCATTTAATCACCGCTATTTCTATGAAATTTTATGACATCTAGATTTTTTTTTATAAAGGGCTCTAGACAACTGAGTATTAAAGTATGTCAAAGTTTTTTACCAGAGTCCGCGCATGCTCAGAAATAAGTTATTTTCTACAACTGGCTATATCACTTTGAATATTAAATGTATTTGTTTTAAACCATAGTATAATGATTTAGACATAAGTTGTCATGTTTTTCAAAAGTTTCATGAAATTTGGAGAAAAATCTTTAGAATTATAAAGAAAAAACTTGGGAAAATTTTTCGCATTTTTTAATATAATATTAGTAATTATTTAAATTTTCGAGCGATCCTTACAAAACTCTACATACGTATAAAATATAACATTTATAACCACATCTACAATTTGCAGATGAATCGACGCTTTTCCAGATACAGGGTAATCGCAACGCAAATACTTTTTATTTTAAATCAAAAACTATTTTATGTACGAGACAAAACTTAAGTTAAAATACATTTAAAAACAAAATATACATATAAAAATAATTAAAATCTGGACGTTTCGAAACCCGTCCGGGTTTCCTCATCAGTATCAATTACAACATAATATGCAAGCATTACCTGAATACCCAAGGAATTTAAAGAAGTACCGAATATTGCGCAGCCAGTGCGCATGCTTCATTGATAGTGTGGAGATGTCTGGCAGTGTGCCAGCTCTCAAGGAAAATACGTGATTTATAATTATCAAAACCAAAATTTAGAACTTTTATATTATCGAAGTCAGGAATATGATCGGTTTCTATTGAATGGATTACAATTTTAGAATTTTGGTTGCAATTTTTAAAAGATCGTCTGTGCTCCTGTAGTCTAATTTTTGCTGTGCGGCCAGTTTCACCTGTATAAACATATTTACAATTTTTACAAGAAATTAAATATATTACGCCAGTTAGATCCAGAGAAGGGGTTATGGGTTTAAAATTAAAAAGAATGTTTTTTAATTGTTTAATCGGCCTGAAAGCAGTATAAATATTGTGTGGTTTAAGTAATTTAGAAATAAATTCTGAAGGAAAACCAAAATATGGCATAGAAATATAATTGTTCTTATTAATTAGTGAATTTTTCATTTGCATTGAAGGAGAGGGGGAAATTGCAGGAGGAAACGAAGGAGAGGGGAAGCGGATAATTTTTTCACGATAAATTTGTTTTTAACCAATTAAGAGGGTAATCGTTATTTATTAAATTCTGAAAAATTCTTTTAATTTCCAACTTAAAAAGTGTCTCGTTACTGCATAACTGAAAAGCTTTATTGACCAAAGTATTTTACTGGATTTGTTGTTCGTCCCCTAAGGGCATTCATGACAAAATCTTTGTTGAAATATATGAGATCAATATAATTTTTTTATGAGATATTAACAAGAAGTTCAAGAAATATTTGATGCAAATTATTTTATCTTATGTGTTACAGTTTTTTTTTTTTTTTTTTTTTTTATAATAGCACTGTAAATATACGTATTTTACTCTTAAGAATTTTTTCACTTTGGTACACTTTGTGAAAAATCTGTTGAAAGTAGTTCCTTGAAATTTTAGAGGGAAATAAAATAAGTGTCTCTGCACATAGTGAACCTATTTTTTTATGTATATACCTTGTGATATTTTTTAAAGGAGCGAAAATATGTGTTAAAAGGTGCATATTTCTAATAAGTAAAAATTGCCATTTTTTTATAATTTAGAACGACAAAACATGAAATAGGTTCAGTACATAAACAAAAGTATTTTCTAACATCATGCATGGTTTCAAGGTAAGATGTTCATTATATTTTTAGAAAAGTGTACCAAAGTGAAAAAATCCTTAAGAGTAAAATACGTATGTTTACAGTGCTATGATTAAAAAAAAAAAAAAAAAAAAAAAAACTATAACACGTAAGAGTAAGTAATTTGTATCAAATATTTCTTGAACTTCTTGTTTTTTCTCATAAAAATTTATATTGATACATGCATAATTAAAAAATATATGGCTATTAAAAGCAACAACCTATTCCCACTTCACGGTTGTCGCAAACGTCTCAGTCCCCTTAAACAATGTTCTAATCTAAACTTATCTAAACAATGTTCAATGTTCTGTTTCAGAAAAAAAGAATTTGTTAAATATCCAAATTAACTAAATCATTCTTATTTTTATTATTCATGTTTAATGTATAGTTATAGTTAGTTACTTATCCAAAATATATCCTATTTTTCCTTGTTGTATCGTCAACATTTCTAGATCAACAATAAGAAAGTAATTAACAGGAAAAACTTCTATCCCAGGCATTATTGCATTCTTTCGTTTTCTATTATTTTCTTTCATTCTTTCTTTTCGTTTCTTTTTTTCCCCCTTACCAGATCCTTTGTGTTGCAAAAGTAATTTTGGACCTTGTAATTTTTTTTTTTTTTTTTTTTTTTTTTTTATCACTGTTAATTGGGATTATTAATAAAAAATAATTATTTTGCAAAAATATTTTCTAGTACACGTCTAATTAATATAATTAACCAAATCCCTTTTTCGTATATTTTTGTTTCATTTAGATATAATTATAGCTATTCATCGAC
Organism: Salticus scenicus; assembly: GCA_963930645.1. Lineage (NCBI taxonomy): Eukaryota > Metazoa > Arthropoda > Arachnida > Araneae > Salticidae > Salticus > Salticus scenicus. Next base: position 205,998,879 of record OZ005648.1, read on the forward strand.
AATGATACCTGTTTTTTCAGCGACAAATATCTCATCACATCTAGACAGCAGAGCAACGTGAAAAATAGAAAGAGCGTCTCATACTTAATTTCATCCTTTTCATTTTTCCTTTCTTTATGTATTTCTTTTTTCGTAGGCCCTTTTGTCTTCTCTTATGATGCAAACTTAATCTGCGATCTTATAATCCTTTTTCTTCTATCATTGTTAATAATCATAATTAAAAAATTAATATAACAACTGAGTCGAGAAAAAAAATTATAATATTGGTCGTCGTGGAATATTTCGTTACGCTTGATGCTCTCCATTGAGGTCTTCAAACTTCAGCCGTTCCATCTTCTTTTGATTCTTTTTCCAGACATAACAATGGCTGACCTAATCGTTCCATCTTAAGATAAAATACTCTTTTTTACCGCCTTGATCGAAACTATGTAGCCGCTAACAAGTCTCACGAATTAAAGAACAGCCTCGGGGTAAGCAAGCTTCTCATGCATTGTGGATGCGTTTGTAGAATATGTTTCCAGGTAACTCGTGTTACAAACAAAAAATAAAAGCTTGGTATTCGTAAAGCAAATAAATTTTGTTTCTATTGATGCGGGTGGTACAAGGTTCTATTTTTGTAATTTATACTCCTGTAACCTACTTGATAAAAATCAATGTCTGTCATTCAGTATATGTTGTTATTTCTGAACATTTATTTGTTTATATAGCTTGATCCATTTGTGAGTTAATGCCCTCTTTTAATCGAATATGAATTAGATTTTGTTCCACATGCATACGTTATGCATACATTTTATATATTTATTAGTAAGGGTCAGTAGACATTCGCGTCTCCTTTTATGACCCTGTACGTATAACCTATCTTGAAAACGTCCTAGGTTATGTTATGACTAGAAGAGAAGAAAAAAAAAAATGTTATATGGCATGCTTTAGAACTCCAATTATTAGAATTACTGAAAGATATAAATAATACTGACTTTTATCTAACTAACTACGATTATAATAGAAAAAGAAAACAACGATAATTAATTAGTCTTATGATATGTTTTATCATTTTAAATCAACTTGCAAGCAAATATTATGCGTTTTACCTATAACGGTTTTAGGGGAAAAACAAATGCAATTATTATACCTCTAAGACATTTTAAAATTTTAAGTTAAATAACTCTTTCATTTTTATGAAAAATATATAAATCATGGAGATGATTAAGATCAGGGATATTGTAGATTTATCACCTCTCTCATACAGATTTAATAGTTGCCCGCAAACGTGAACGTCCTTGGTTTCATCATAGTTTTTGAACTATGAGATTAACTCCTTTCTCTCCTCCTAGAATGACATCTTGACTAAATAACAATGCAGATAACGTAGGTTAAGAATTAAGAGTAAGAAAATAAAAAGTTTTAACTTAAAATAAAATAATAATAATAATAATAATAGGATATTTCAAAAATATAACCCACATATAAATGAATAGAAGTTAGAGGTCTCCGCGTAAAGAGACCTTTTACTTGGAAAGGGGGGGGGGGGAATAAAACTCTCTTATAGTTAATCCTCGAATCATCATTTATCGATCTCAAAAAGTAGAGAAAGAAAAGAGGAAAACAAATACGAAAATTTTTGCCAAAAGTTACCTTGATTCAGGATACATTAATAAAGCTTTTTTAAATTATTAAATCGATTTTCAAAAGTGATGATTTTGCTTTTAAGTATACCATGGTTTCCCCCTCGTAATCTAGCTTTAATTTTAGAGCGATAAAAAGAAAATTCTTTCAAGTGATAATTTTTAGTTATTATAAATTTCTAAGTTTATTTTATAATTATACATTTACATTTTGATTGTTATAACTGAAACTAAAATGGTTAAAATAAATAAATAAATAAAAGTGTATAAACATTAACTCTTTTGACTTAATGTTTTGAGTTTTGACCACAAGAGAGCTGATGTAGCAAAGAAAAAAAAAAAAAAAATGACGTTGAGGTCAGGGTTGGCTTGATTTTGCCCGACCCAAAAGAAAACCGGGTGGGTTTTTTCAATAAAACCCACCCGGTTCTTTTTAAATAAACCCACTTGAAAAAAATAAAACCCACTTGAAAAAAATCAAGATAAAACCCAAGTGGGTTTTTTCAAAATCCGTATTTAAAATTACACTTTTATCTAACTTACAATAAACATATAAATATAAAACAAATATTACATACATTATTAGAACATGAACAAAGAATTTTCTGAAATATTGGAAGTGCTCGAACTGCTTTATAAAAAAAAAAAAAAAAAAAAAAAAAACGCTGAAAAATTCCACATGAAAATATATAGATATATATATTATATATTCATGTATTAATATATATATATTCTTATTAAAATACAATAAGAAATTGTACATAAAAAATATTTAAAAAAAAAGAGTTGTTTGTCAATATAAAGAAAATTAGGGGACTTGAGGAATACAAAATATAAATAAATAAAAAAAAATAAAAAACTATGAAAACTTTAACAGTGCAACACTGTTAAGTAATGTATAAGGAACAATAATTAAAATTATTTTATGGGAATCTATATAGTACAAAAAAAATTAATGAAGCAACACTAAATAATTATTAAAATCCAATTTTTCTTGAAAACGGCAGATAAACAGAATTTTAGATAATTAAAGTACAACTGTTTATTTAAAAAAAAAAAAAAAATTCTTTAATTTAATCATAAAAAGACTTGAAATTTTAAAATTAAATTTTTAAAATTTTGATTTTAATGAATAATTAAAATTTATTTTTTTAAATTGTCCTATTATGAATTATATATTAATGTTTAAAAACGGCAAGAAAGAAAATATTCTTGAAAACTCTGATAAAACCCAAAAATACTCTAAAAAATCCTGATTAAAAAAAAGAAAAAAAATAATAAAACCGATTAAACCCAATAAAACCCAAAAAACCCTGAAAAAAAAAAAAAAAAACCATTGGGCTAGGGTTTTTTTCCAACCCTTGATGAAGTGGAGAATATTGAGATCAAAATCTATCCCAGAACAGAAGAACATATTCTTTAATCATATTTCTTGCGACCATGAAAGCCTCCGCACAAACGTGGACTCAGTGAGTCCAGTGTTAAAATAAGGGTGATGATAATCCTTGTCATTGAGAGAAAATAAGTGATAAGGGAACACCGGACTGGCTGGAAGTTTAATAAATCCCAACCTGTTGGTCACTTTGACACCCCTCCAAGCCTTTGGAATCGTCCTCACTGCTAAACGAAGGAGACGTGGTTACATTATACATAACTTAAAAGAAAATAAAAAAAAATCTTTATCACAAATATGTGGTGTATGAAAAAAAATGAATATGATCTTAGCCGGTTACGTTAAATTCAGCATATGTAGATCTATTTCAGAGATTTATTATTAAAAAAATCTTCTTTTCTCAGACCAATTTGAGAAATGCAGAAACAGCATAGCGATATTTGTATGGGCGCGAGCCGCATGCACACTGTTACTCACTTTGTGTGTGCGTGTATGTGTGTGTGGGGGGGGGGGTGCAATTAAGTACGAACACAGGCCTAGAATTATTATTATTATTTTTTTTTTTTTTTCATTATTTATACAGTATTTTTTTATTTCTTGCTATTTTGAGTTTATAACAAAATATCAGAATACATAAATTTACAAAAATTCGTTGGATAACTCTTTTTGGTCTTGAATTTTACAACCGCATTAATATTAATCTGAATGAGATCTGTTCATCGCATCAAACATTACAATTGATTAAAATACGATAGAAATTAGAAAACTACATACAAAACTAATTAAAACTTTAGTAAAATTTATATTTCATTTTTATTTTTATTCTGAAAATTATAAAACTTATTGTAATTACTTTTATAATATTGTATATATATATATAATCAAAAGTTTTGAAAGAAATTAGTATTTAAACAATATTTTTTTAATAACGTTTCACTATTGGAGATATAATTTTTATGTTCACAGTTTCATTCATGGCTCTAATTTGAAAAAAAAAAAAAAAAAAAAAAAACTGAGATTGTAATTGAAGTTTTGTTATACTATACGGCTTCCTAATTTTTTATAAATGTGTTCATAAGTACTTTTATCTGATCAGTTAGTTCTCCCAAAGATTTTTATCCACAACTTTAACCATACAAGTGCTTGCAATATTACATCAACACAAGCAGGAGGAACGCTCTGTATCACATTTTCCAAATGAATTAATACAGGTAACCCTATAGTCCTCTAGGAATTACTTATAATCTCTAAAGATTTTTTTTTTTTTTTTTTTTTTTTAATGATGTCACATTATTTAATGCTTTTTCGAAGCGATATTGAATTTTGTTGCTTGTAAATATGAAATATTCTACATTCTAATGCAGTCTTTTTCGTCCCAAACAAGTAGTCTACAATAAATTTGTTTCTATAAATAAAAAACAAAATATCATTATAGTGAAAATGATTAATTAAACTAAAGAATTAATTATTAACTCAAAAAATCTGAAGTGACTCCGCTCGACTTTCCGAACATTGAGTAATTAACAGTTTTGTAGATAAAGTAAGGAAAGAGGAGTTGTTAAACAAACAAAAGAGAGAAAACCCTAACAGAGTGTTTGAGTATTTTACTCTACACATTAAACGATGTTTTATTGATTGCTACTGAACTTTGAGCCCATAGATCCTAATGATAAAGAATTTTTCGTTGTTAAAACAGGAAGTTTCGTTGTTCGTTGTGTCCCTGTAAAAACCTATAAATGCTAGATTCATCAAAATGCTTATAGTTAGTGCAACAGTGATTTATAATATTCATATAAATTTTCATCATAATTGAATAAGGCGTTTAGATGCTATCGCACTTTTAAAAATTTTGCCCCATAGGCCATAATGATAAAGAATTTTTCTTTGTGTCCCTGTAAAAAAACTATAAGTGTTAGGTTCTCTAAAATCTATACAGATTGAGTATCTGTGACCTATAATATGTGTATAAATTTTTTGCTCAATTGAATGAGGCGTTTAGATGCTATTGCACTTTTAAGATTTTGGTCCCATAGGCCATAATGATAAAGAATTTTTCTTTGAGTCCCTGTAAAAAAACTATAAGAGCTAGATTCACCAAAATCTATAGGGTTCGTACTATGGTCACTTACAATATACGTACCAACTTTCAGCTTATTCGAACAAAGCGTTTAGACGCTAGCGTGTTCACTCACAGACATACACACATACATACACACATACATACACACATACATACACACACACATACATACATCATCGCAAAAATAGTGAAAACGGACTCATTGGACCTCGAAACGTATAGAAACATCAAAATCTCGAATTCGGATTTTTGACATGATTACAATACTTTCCTCACTATAGTGTTCGGAAAGTAAAAAATAAGTTCAAAATATTTAAATTGAGTTTCAAACAGAAATATAAATATAAAAATAAGTTTCAAACAGATAATCAATAAATACACTGATGAAAAAAAAAAAATCCCAACACCAAGAAAAAATTATTGTACAGTAATGAAATTTCAGCAATACATTTGTCTAGGTAACATATTTAATTGATTAAAGTTTCAAGATCACAGGTAGAGCCATTGGCGAGAAGAGCCATTTCAAATGTGAAATGTCGGTACATTAGTAACCGGTGTAACCGCCAGAATTTTGAATGCAAGCATGCAAACGTGCATGCATTGTGTCGTACAGGTGTCGGATATCAGTTTGTGGGATGCCTGTTGCACTTGGGCGGTCAATGCAGGGACGGTTAATGCTGGTTGTGGATGATGCTGGAGTTGTCGTCCAATGATGTCCCATACGTGCTCGATTGGAGAAAGATCTGGTGATCTAGCAGGCCAAGGCAACATGTCGACACTCTGTAGAGCATGTTGGGTTACAACAGCGGTATGAGGGCGAGCGTTATCCTGTTGGAAAACACCCCCTTGAATGCTGTTCATGAATGGCAGCACAACAGGTTGTATCACTAGACTGACGTACAAATTTGCAGTCAGGATGCGTGGGATAACCACGAGAGTGCTCCTGCTGTCATACGAAATTGCTCCCCAAACAATAACTCCAGGAGTAGGCTCTGTGTATCTAGGCCACAGACAGGTCGCTAGCAGGCGTTCACCTGGCCTCCTTCTAACCAACACACGGCTATCACTGCGACTAAGGCAGAACCGGCTTTCATCAGAAAACACAACAGATCTCCACTCCGTCCTCCAATGAGCTCTAGCTTGACACCACTCACGTCGCAAACGGCAGTGGTTTGGAGTCAGTGGAATGCACGCTACAGGGCGTCTGGCTCGGAGCTGTCCTTGAAGTAACCGATTTGTAACAGTTCGTTGTGTCACTGTGGTGCCAACTGCAGCTCGAATTTTAGCTGCAGACGCAGTACGATTAGCCACAGCCATACGCCGAACACGGCGGCCTTCCCTCTCAGTAGTGCCACGTGGCCGCCCGGAACCCGGTCTTCTTGAGGCAGTACCTTCCCTTGACCACTGCTGCCAACACTCATGCACAGTGGATACATTCCTGCCAAGTCTTTCTGCAATATCGTGGAAAGAAAACCCACCTTCTCGTAGCCCTACTACACGACCTCGTTCAAACTCAATGAGCTGTTGATAATGGCTTCTTCGTCTTCTTAGAGGCATCCTTGACTAACATTAACCCACTACGTCAAATCTCAACTGTAAATAACGATCACGAACCTTACAACGCTTATTTAAAGCAAACCTCATTTGCATGTTCATAGTGTCGCTACTAGCGCCACACTTATGCGCGTAGCTCGAAATTTGAATCGACGTCATCTTTCAGATGTATAAACACGCCTACCAAATTTCGTTTATCTAACACAGCTCCTTCCGGGTGTTGGGATTTTTTTTTTTTTTTTCCATCAGTGTATTAATAATGTTTGTTTCTCTTCTCTTGCTGAAAATAGGTCATTGTTTATTCTAAAACCAGTTTTTTTCCCTAAGGAAATATTTGTTGTAGTACCTGAAAAAAAGAAAAGAAAAAGTTATATATTTACTTTATTTAAACAATTAAGCAATATATATATATTCCAAATTAGGAAGTGATATTACATTTCAATTAAAATATAATTTAACTTTGTACGATTAAATGACGATTTGCTCATTCTTATATAAATAGCTTTGAGAGAGAGAGAAAGGGGGGGGAAAAAATGTAATAAAATTAAATTATTTTCCGTATTTTCAGAGCGCACAAATTTTAATTGCGCAAGACAAACGTGTAACTAAAACTTAATGACAAACTCACCATTAGTCTATGTCGACTGAACCTAAAGCTAATGAAAATAATGACAATAAACAATTTTTAAAAAATCGTAAAAGTTTTAAACATTTGAGTCGAGTGACTCCACTCGACTTTCCGAGTATTAAATAATTAATAATTGTATAAATGAAATAAGAGAAATCGTTAAATAAACAAAGGGAAATATGATAATAGTGAGTTTGAGTATTTTTATGCATGTAGTATGTTGTTTAATTTAATGTTATTGCCCTTAAAATAGCTTGAGCCCATAGGTCATAATGATTTAAAAAAAAAAAAAAAATGTTGTGTCCCTGTGAAAATATATAAGTGCTAGACTCACCAAAATCTATACAGTTCGTGCGACGGTGACCCATAACATGTATGTAAATTTTTAGCTCATTCGGATGAGGCGTTTAGACGTTATAGCACTCAATAATATAGCACTTAAATATAATTTGAGTCCATAAGCCACAATAACAAAGAATATTTCTCTGTGTTCCTGTAAAATCTATAAGTGCTAAATTCTCCAAAATCTATACAGTTCGTGTGACGGTGATTTATAACATGCATATAAATTTCCAGCTCAATCGGATAAGGCGTTTAGACGCTAGTGCACTTTAAAGAATTTGAGCCTATTAGGCACAATGATAAAGAATTTTTCGTTGTGTCCCTGTAAAAAAACTATAAGTACTAGATTCATTAAAATCTATGCAGTTCGTGAAATGGTAATGTGTATCAATTTTCAGCTCAATCGAATTAGGCGTTTAGACGCTATTGCATTTTAAAAAATTTGAGTTCATGGGCTATAATGATAATGACTTTTTATTTGCGTCCCTGTATAAAAAAAAAAAAACCCTCTAAATGCTAGATTTATTAAAAGATAAAGATATGTAGTTCGTACGACGGTGATTTATAACGTATGTATAAATTTTCAGCTCAACCGAATAAGGCATTTAGACGCTATCGCATATTAAAAAATTTGGGCCCATAGAGCATAATGATAAAGAATTTTTCTTTGTGTCCCTGTAACGAAAAAAAATCTATAAACGTTAGATTCACAAAATTTACATAATTCGTGCTACAGAGATTTATAATATGTGTATAAATTTTCAGCTCAATCGAATAAGGCATTTAGTCGCTGTCGCACTTCAAATAATTTCAGCCCATAGACCATAATGAGAGAGAATATTTTGTTATGTCCCTGTTAAAAAAAAAAAAAAAAAAAAACTATAAGTTTTAGATTCACCAAAAACTACACAGTTTAAGCAACGGTGACCAATAATACGTATATAAATTTTCAGCTCAATCAAATAAGGCATTTAAACGCTATCGCACTTCAAATTATTTCAGCCCATAGGACATAATGATTAGGAATCTTTTGTTGTGTCCCAGTAAAAAAAAAAAAAAACTGTTGCTAGATTCACCAAAATCAATAGGGTTTGTGCTACGTTTGTGAAGTCTCGGCTCCTACTTCAACTTGATTCATATTCTTAAATTAGACTAGAAAGCCATCAGGAGACTTAGATTAAAGAGACATCGATCTTTATTTTAGCGTTAAAGTAAAGAAGGGCGTAGGTATATGAAATCAAATTATTTCAGCCCATAGGACATAATGATTAGGAATCTTTTGTTGTGTCCCTGTAAAAAAAAACTGTAAGTGCTAGATTCACCAAAATCAATAGGGTTTGTGCTACGTTTGTGAAGTCTCGGCTCCTACTTCAACTTGATTCATATTCTTAAATTAGACTAGAAAGCCATCAGGAGACTCAGATTAAAGAGACATCGATCTTTATTTTAGCGTTAAAGTAAAGAAGGGCGTAGGTATATGAAATCAAATTATTTCAGCCCATAGGACATAATGATTAGGAATCTTTTGTTGTGTCCGTGTAAAAAAAAAAAACTGTAAGTGCTAGATTCACCAAAATCAATAGGGTTTGTGCTACGTTTGTGAAGTCTCGGCTCCTACTTCAACTTGATTCATATTCTTAAATTAGACTAGAAAGCCATCAGGAGACTCAGATTAAAGAGACATCGATCTTTATTTTAGCGTTAAAGTAAAGAAGGGCGTAGGTATATGAAATCAAATTATTTCAGCCCATAGGACATAATGATTAGGAATCTTTTGTTGTGTCCGTGTAAAAAAAAAACTGTAAGTGCTAGATTCACCAAAATCAATAGGGTTTGTGCTACGTTTGTGAAGTCTCGGCTCCTACTTCAACTTGATTCATATTCTTAAATTAGACTAGAAAGCCATCAGGAGACTCAGATTAAAGAGACATCGATCTTTATTTTAGCGTTAAAGTAAAGAAGGGCGTAGGTATATGAAATCAAATTATTTCAGCCCATAGGACATAATGATTAGGAATCTTTTGTTGTGTCCGTGTAAAAAAAAAACTGTAAGTGCTAGATTCACCAAAATCAATAGGGTTTGTGCTACGTTTGTGAAGTCTCGGCTCCTACTTCAACTTGATTCATATTCTTAAATTAGACTAGAAAGCCATCAGGAGACTCAGATTAAAGAGACATCGATCTTTATTTTAGCGTTAAAGTAAAGAAGGGCGTAGGTATATGAAATCAAATTATTTCAGCCCATAGGACATAATGATTAGGAATCTTTTGTTGTGTCCGTGTAAAAAAAAAACTGTAAGTGCTAGATTCACCAAAATCAATAGGGTTTGTGCTACGTTTGTGAAGTCTCGGCTCCTACTTCAACTTGATTCATATTCTTAAATTAGACTAGAAAGCCATCAGGAGACTCAGATTAAAGAGACATCGATCTTTATTTTAGCGTTAAAGTAAAGAAGGGCGTAGGTATATGAAATCAAATTATTTCAGCCCATAGGACATAATGATTAGGAATCTTTTGTTGTGTCCGTGTAAAAAAAAAACTGTAAGTGCTAGATTCACCAAAATCAATAGGGTTTGTGCTACGTTTGTGAAGTCTCGGCTCCTACTTCAACTTGATTCATATTCTTAAATTAGACTAGAAAGCCATCAGGAGACTCAGATTAAAGAGACATCGATCTTTATTTTAGCGTTAAAGTAAAGAAGGGCGTAGGTATATGAAATCAAATTATTTCAGCCCATAGGACATAATGATTAGGAATCTTTTGTTGTGTCCGTGTAAAAAAAAAACTGTAAGCGTGCTAGATTCACCAAAATCAATAGGGTTTGTGCTACGTTTGTGAAGTCTCGGCTCCTACTTCAACTTGATTCATATTCTTAAATTAGACTAGAAAGCCATCAGGAGACTCAGATTAAAGAGACATCGATCTTTATTTTAGCGTTAAAGTAAAGAAGGGCGTAGGTATATGAAATCAAATTATTTCAGCCCATAGGACATAATGATTAGGAATCTTTTGTTGTGTCCGTGTAAAAAAAAACTGTAAGTGCTAGATTCACCAAAATCAATAGGGTTTGTGCTACGTTTGTGAAGTCTCGGCTCCTACTTCAACTTGATTCATATTCTTAAATTAGACTAGAAAGCCATCAGGAGACTCAGATTAAAGAGACATCGATCTTTATTTTAGCGTTAAAGTAAAGAAGGGCGTAGGTATATGAAATCAAATTATTTCAGCCCATAGGACATAATGATTAGGAATCTTTTGTTGTGTCCCTGTAAAAAAAAAAAAAAACTGTAAGTGCTAGATTCACCAAAATCAATAGGGTTTGTGCTACGTTTGTGAAGTCTCGGCTCCTACTTCAACTTGATTCATATTCTTAAATTAGACTAGAAAGCCATCAGGAGACTCAGATTAAAGAGACATCGATCTTTATTTTAGCGTTAAAGTAAAGAAGGGCGTAGGTATATGAAATCAATTTATTTCAGCCCATAGGACATAATGATTAGGAATCTTTTGTTGTGTCCCTGTAAAAAAAAACTGTAAGTGCTAGATTCACCAAAATCAATAGGGTTTGTGCTACGTTTGTGAAGTCTCGGCTCCTACTTCAATTTGATTCATATTCTTAGATTAGACTAGAAAGCCATCAGGAGACTCAGATTAAAGAGACATCGATCTTTATTTTAGCGTTAAAGTAAAGAAGGGCGTAGGTATATGAAAGAACTCACTAAATGAACTTAAACTAAGTAATTTAAACCATCGTAAAAATAGCTCACCACTTGCAGCTTGCAAAAGTAATAGTCGAAATGCTGAGGACTTTTTCAGAGAGCAAAGAGCATGACTTTTCCTTCTATAACAATCTCCGTGAATGTGATTCGTCCCGTTATATCACCAGCAATAACACATCAAAACATTAGTCTCCAACAACACATCCATCAACATCACTCCGTGATCCATTAAGTGCTCTATTTAAAGTCCTCAAAATAAGAAAAGACGATTCACCTCATTTTACCAAACTTCTTCTTTAAAGACTATTCACATTCAATTTCTAAACACCTTTCACAATCTACGTAGATCCTGTTTTCAAATTATCCAACTAACTATCCAATAACTGGACTCTCCATACTAACCCAAATTCACATCTCCTCGACACCTTCAATTAGCTATCTCTCCCACAACATCGCCAAAGTATGCTGGATCCAGCTAGAACCTTTCCCAATCTCAACCAAACATCCTACCTTGACTCGACATTACCACCTTAGAGTACTTTCAGTACTTAAGTTCAACTGGCGACCTTAACTCTCTCAACCGAACATTCTATCCCAACTCGACGCTATCACTTTACACTACTTTCAATACTGAATTCCTTTGGCGACTGAATTCCTTTACTTTATCAACTCGACGCCACTCCTATCTTACATGGTGACCTATATCATATGTACCAATTTCCAGCTCATTCGAATAAAGCGTTTGGACGCTGTCGTGTTCACTCACACACATACACACACGCACATACAGTCGGTAACAAAAGTGTCCGAACACTAGCAAAAATTCCTATGTTAAAAAAGTACACTTCATACGGTTTTGTTAAATAAATCCTTATCGAATCATGTTCTTACACTAAGAACAGGATTCGACAAGGATTTATTTAACAAAACCGTATGAAGTGCACTTTTTTTACATAGGAATTTTTGCTAGTATTCGGGCACTTTTGTTACCGACTGTACATACATACATCACGAAAAATCGTTTAAAATCATATATTGTGTATCTCTAAAAGGGAAAGTCGTATCAAAACCAAAGATGGCAGTGTATTATTAGAGACATCATGATAATCCCAAATATAAATTTGCAACATTCTACGATTATTCTTTTTTGAGCTATGCGAAATACAAAATACAATTCTCAAATCATGACTGCAATACTGTGCTTACATATAATGTTCAGAAAATAAAAAAAAATAGTTTTCTAATTTTTTCAATTTTAAACTGATTTCAGCAGAAACTGGTAATCACCTGCTTATACTGCTCACCTGGTTGGCAGTTAAAAGATCTAAACAATTGCTTAGCTAATCAGGATTTTAGAGAAATTATATTTATTTAATGTCATTTTTACTTTCTCTTACCCATAAGGTAGAGAAAGTATTGTTTTTGGTTCAAATTTTCGAACGCAAGTTTTTGTTATATTTACACGTTTTGAGGTCCCCTGAATACGAAAATCATGTTTTTAGCAAATGGTCTGTGTGTGTGTGTGTGTGTGTGTGTGTCTGTGTGTGTGTGTGTGTGTGTGTGTGTGTGTGTGTGTGTGTGTGTGTGTCTGTCTGTGTGTGTGTCTGTGTGTGTGTCTGTTATCAGCATATATCAAGAACAAATAGTAGCAGACATTCCAAACTTGGTATTCTAAATGTGTATCATATAGGGATGCTACAGTAAGCTTTTCGTTAAGATCAAGCAAATGTAGAGGGACAATCAAGAGAATTCTAATACATTACGTCTATGGGGGAAATTGCAGGTAAATAGAGTTTAATGTCTATAGACTGCACTAAACCAAACCAAACGAATATATATATTTTTGTAATAGAGATAGTCAACTGGGAAAAAAAAAAAAAAAAAAAATGTGTATGTAGGAGCCTCGCCTCCCCCCTGCGGGGGGGAGTCCCCCCCTCGAGGGGAGTAAATTTTCATGATGGGTATCTTTCAAAAGAGCTCGCCAATACCTTTAAAACGAATGGTTGAACCATCGATCTGCGATAATTTAAAACAAAGTTATCGATTTTTTTTACTTTTAACTATAAAAAAACTTAGAAAAAAAAAATCGTATTTTTTTTTTTTTTTTTTTTTTTTAATTGAGAATAAAATGGACTTTTTTTGGATATTTGGTGTTATACTACTTCTCTAATATAGAAATCGTCTGCATTATCATAAAAGATAATTTTTTTTAATAATAATTTTAGTAAATTATTTTTTAAAAACAGAATTATTTTTTAATAACCGAATTAAATTCTATATAAATGTAGGTGCATTAATGAAACGGGGGGTTGAGGGGGGCGGTAGCCCCCCTCACACAGAACTAATTATCATATAAAACTCTCCCGTGGCCTAATTTGAATTGTTTAACATAGGTTTACGTAACATCGTTATCTTACCTCTTAATCTCCAACCTGTATTTATAGCATTAAATTTCAGGGTAAGAGAAAGTCGTGTGAGTGTCACACCAGATTATTTTCATTCATCTGTTTATGTAAAGAGAAAAAAATTCCCTTTAAATTATAATTATTATTATTTTTTTTTAATGAACTGGCGAGTTAAAAAGCAATTTTTGAATTTTGCCAATTTTAGAGGGATTTCAACAGAAATTGGTAATCACCCATGATAGATTAGTCATATTTTGTCTAAAATTTACCGAAGTTAGAATAAGGGGAAAATAATAGTGTAGTTATACATATTAGATTTTTAAGTATAGTTTTTCATAGCGCCATCTCAACCAACTTTTCCTTCAATATACCCGCAAATTGAAAAATAATGTAGTTATGTACATTAGATTTTCATATATAACTTTATGATAAACAAAGAAAATTACAAAATATCAGCGCCACCTTTCGGCCGATATACACATAAATTTAAGTATGAATAAAGAAAAGAATAATGTAGTTACACACATTAGATTTTGAGGTATAGCTTTTTCAGAAACAGGGGAAATTACAGCATAGCAGTGTCACCTTTCGCTCGATATAAACACAAATTTAAAGATGAATAAGAAAATTGTCATTTGATACTCAGTCTGTAAAATCGAAGTTATTCATTAATAGATGAAACTTTTGTCGCTGATGATATTTTTTAAATTTTGAAACGATTTTTTTTTTTTTTTTTTTTTTTTTTTTGGGGGGGGGGGGGGGGGGTTCTACACTCTGATTTTTTTTTTTTTTTTTACATGACTTATAATACACAACAACAACCTTTCGCACAATATACACATAAATTAAAAATAGTGTTGTTATGTACATTAGATTTTTGAGACATAGTTTTTTTACAAACAAGGAAGATTACAGAATAACAGCGCCACTTTTCGGCCGATATACACACAGATTTAAACATGAGTAAGAAAAACAGAGGGAGGGATACATTTTGTAAGGCTGTAATGTTCAGTAGAAGCTGAGATATAGCCTCTACTTAAATGGTGGAATGTGCCGAGTAGTAGTGACACCTCTCAAATGATATACACCCAAATAGGATCAAGATTAATTTAATTTATACACTCAAAGTTTAAACTGCCGTCCGGTATACGCACACGGTTACTGGTTTATTCTTTTTTTGTGTTAAAATAAAATTACACAAGTTTATTTATTTATTTATTTATTTATTACTAATAAAGTGCAAAATATTTAGGGGTAGATTAGGAAACCGTAGGCACCACCAGATTGGAGGTTTGTTACAGTCAGAATTTTCAAAGGTCATTCGCACGGTGAGAGAACAGGCTGTTTCTTACCATAAACGTGGAGAGGGCGCCGTAGTCATCACAGAGGGGAAATTTTCTATAGTTAGAATTTTCGAAGAAATTTGTACTGCGAACGAACAAGTTGTTGTAGATTCTAAAATGGGCAGAAGGGGCCGCAATCGCCACCGAGCGGCAGTTTAATATGGTGAGATTTTTCAAGGATCTCGAACCAGCTGGTCCCCAAAGGCGGCTAGAAAGTAATAATTTAAATAAGTGATAATATAAGCAAAAAATGAAACGGGAATCACGACATCAGCAGGGCCCGACTATGGTTTTTGAAGACCCGAGGCACTGATGCTATTTGGAGGCCTTTCTCCTGTTCTAGAAGATCGTCAAAACGTGCCTTTCTTTAAAAAAATAAAAATAAAAATAAGTAAATAAAAATGTTTTAGCTTTTAAATGTAATATGTAGAAAAAGAGTTTTAATCAGTTTTAGTTTTTACTAGACATATCGTGTAAAAATGTGTACTATTACTTTGCAGTTTTTGGAGGTGTGCCCCCCTAAATTTGGAGGCCCTGGGCAGTGCCCCGTGCCATAATTTGACCCTGGACATCAGGTCAGTCACCCCTTTATACAAGTTTAATCCTTTATTGTATGCGGAAGTAAAATGCAGGATTTTAAACATCTCTTTGTGTAAAGATACTTTAAAGGCATCATCATTATAGGTGCAAAGACTAATGTACTACCGGAGTGAAACCTTGCTACAACGTCAAACTGATAAATGTCAGTATCTTTATCTAATTAGGCGATACTAAGTTAGTTAGTTTTAGTTACAACAACAACCTGAGACCATTGATCCTAAATCGATATAAATTATGCATAGCGAGTAATAATCTAATTATAAGTTATTTGAGATGGTTAATTTTTCACACTTGCCAATTTTTTATTTTTAATACTTATCGACAAAATTGAAAATGTTTTGATTTCGGTTTGTCTGTCTGTCTGTCTGTCTATTGTCCATTTATTTGTCTGTGTTCGAAAGTCAATAAATATTTCCAGTTGTTTCAAATTGATATATGTTATTCAAGTTCATCATGGCATGTTCTCTATTAAAAGCGGTAAAAATATACTTCGACTTGTTTGCGTAAAGGGACACACACACACACACACAAAAAAAAAAAAAAAAAAAAAAAAAAAAAATGCGTTTTATGAGATGCATCTGTACAGCACAAATCATAATGAAAATAACATTTATTATTCATATGCAGAAAAACATAAATATTTTCTATAGAATATGGTTCGGTTCGCATTAAGATTCACAGGGCAATAGTAGATTATTCAGATATATTAAAGACTATAATTGGAAATTCATACAATTGTATTTTCGTTTGTGCTAAGCGTTTTTAACATTTCAATAATGCTTACGAATGATTATGACGAATACTTCAGTAGTCTGTCTGATTGTCTGACTGACAGTTCTCTAACATTCTGTTATAGATATGACTATATTATCTTTGTTGGAAACATTTTTTCTGTATTTTCTGAGGGTGTCAATTGTTTTTTCACACTTGTTATTACGCTTTTTTCCCCTTTTTATGCATTTTTCTTGAATTTTTAACATTTTTTTTCCCATGAAAAAACACTATAAACTACAACAAAGTTGAAAAAGTATTTATGACTTCGGTTTTTCTGTCTGTCGGATCGTCTGTTCATTTATCTGTCCACACTTTAATATCCATAAATATTTTCAGGATTTCTCCAGACATATTCACCATTATATGTTTACTATTGAAAATGGTATGAATAGTGAATGCCCCGCACCGCACGACTGGTCCCCCAATGAAAAAAGAAAGAAAAAAAAAATTGCATTTCATTTATGAGATGTAATTTCGAATATGTTATGATTAACATTAAGGTTTACAGGATACAGCAAAATATTCAGATACATTAAGGACTATAATTAGAAAATTATGAATTTGCAATTTTTTTTTTTTTTTTAATTAAGCGTTTTTTTACACTTTCCAATAATGTTTAACAGTAATTATGACTTGAAATGCTTCATTTAGTCTACTTGCCTGTCTTTCGGTTACTCCGCGCTCTAACGTCCTTAAATATTTCGAGAATTTCATAAAACTGACATATGTTTTAAAATTTTACCATAGTATGTTCTCTATTGAAAATGATGTAAGTAACACGACTGGTTTATGTATAAGGGCATCCAAAAGTAAGCCAATGCATTCGATGAGAGATATTTTTTATAAATCATAATTAAATAACTTTAAACTGCACAAATCATAATGAAATTAATATTTATTATTCATATGCCATCAAAAATGTTTTCTATAGAAGTTGTTGTGATTAGCATTAAGGTTTACAAAACCACACGAAGTATTCAAATATATTAAGAGCTATATTTGGAAAATGATGCAATTGCATTTAGTTTGTGCTAAGTGATTTTAACACTTTTCAACAATGTTAGAATTATTACGATTTCAATTGGTTTGTCTCCGTTTGTCTCTTCTCGTTTTAATTTCTGTTAATACACTCAAAAATAATAATAATAATAATAATAATAATAAATAAAATAAATAAATAAATAAAACTGGCTGTTGGGGTGGCAGTATTTCTCTGTCAAATATACGGAACAAAACTGTACTTTTAAAGTAAAACCTATTTGATTTACAGTGTTTCCCCCTAAAATATATGTCAGTAATAAAATTTTACGGTTTTAAACTGTTCTTTTGATTTACAGTTTTTCCCGTTGAAATTTACAGGATTTTCCAGTAAAATCTACAGATATTTTTTGTAGTGTATGTATAGAATGCCTAGAAAATAATTTATCTTATTTAAGTTCATCACGTTAAATTCTCCTTTAAAAATTATTTATGCAATGCAGTTGGTTTGAGTACAGAAATTCATGGAAGAATTGTGATGTATTGCGTGCGGATTACATACTAAAAAGGCATTCACTGCAGGAAGGCTACACAAAAACAATCCATTATATGTGGTTTTCCTTTAAAATAAGGATCGAAGTAATAAATATAATTTTTGCGAATTTTCTTCTTTCCTAATGAAAGACAAAAATTTTTAAGGTATTATCGCAGAGGCAAATACTTTGTAGACTAAACGATGCAACGAATATTTGAGAAGAGTTTATAACCTATGCGAATCGCATAAGTTATAAGCTGCATGATTTTTCGCTATTGTTTAATTTGTACACAAAGTCTTTTACAAAGTAAATTTGCAAAATTGCTTATATCGGTTCGACGAAATCAAATTTCGTTACAACAACAAAATATATAGTCTTTAAATTTATGAAAATTTTGCCGTGATCATCTGAATTCAATTTATTTCTAACTTATATAAAATAAAATATAGAACTTTTAATTGAAATTCTAACTTTATTTAATTTTATATCACTGTCATACAAAATATGCAAACAGAATTTTTAAAATTAATGTCACATGTTACACTTTCAGTTTATAGCAAATATTATAATTATTTTTTTTCCATGTGATTCTCGTTTTCCTACTACGTCTTTTTTCAAGATTTAATTTTAGAACTAGATCAGCTTTATTAATCTTTTACAGACTACATTACAATAGTTTAGAGTTAAATGATTTTTTCCCCCCTCGTGCTATAAAATGGAATGAAAACTTCTCTGATTTATAAGAAAATAATCTGGTGTGTCACTCACACGACTTTCTCTTACCCTGAAATTTATTACTATAAATACAGGTTGCAGATTAAAAGGTAAGATAACGAGTACTGTTATGTAAACCTGTGTTAAACAATTCATATTAGGCTTCTGAAGAGTTTTATATGATAATTAGTTCTGTGTGAGGGTGGCTACTGCACCCCTCAACCTCCCGTTTCATTAATGCACCTACATTTATATACAATTTAATTCGGTTATTAAAAAATAACTCTGTTTTTAAAAAATAATTTATTAAAATTATTATTAAAAAAAATTATCTTTTATGATAATGCGGACGATTTCCATATTAGAGAAGTAGTATAACACCAAATATCCAAAAAAAAAAAAATCCATTGTATTCTCAATATTTAAAAAAAAAAAAAAAAAATATATATATATATATATATATATATATATCGTATTTTTTTTTTTTTTTTTGTTAAAAGTAAAAAAAAAAAAATCGATAACTTTGTTTTAAATTATCGCAGATCGATGGTTCAACCATTCGTTTTAAAGGTATTAGCGAGCTCTTTTGAAAGACACCCATCAGGAAAATTTACTCCCCTCGAGGGGGGACTTCTCCCCCAGGGGGGGAGGCAAGGCTCCTACATACACAAAAAATTTTCACAGTTAACTATCTCTATTACAAAAAATATATATTCGTTTCATTTGGTTTAGTGCAATCTGTAGACGTTAAACTCTACTTACATGCAATTTCCCCAATAGACGTAATGTATTAAAATTCTCTTGATTGTCCCTGTACACGAACCATTTGCTTGATCTTAACGAAAAGCTTACTGTAGCATCCCTATGTGATACACATTTAGAATACCAAGTTTGAACTTTCTGCCATAATTTGTTTTTGAGATATGCTGATAACAGACAGACACACACACAGACCATTTGCTAAAAACATGATTTTCGTATTCAGGGGACCTCAAAACGTGTAAATATAACAAAATCTCGCGTTCGAAAATTTGACCCAAAAACAATACTTTCTCTACCTTATGGGTAAGAGAAAGTAAAAAAATGAGTATATCCTGTAGATAATGCATTCGTTTAACTGTAAAAATATTTATTTATTATTTTATTATTAAATATTAAATATGGAAAGGGCACTCACATATACTATATTTAGACGAAATTCCTTCAACTACTATTTTCGGCATTATTTTATTTTAAAAAGAAAAATTGATAATTTTGACAGATGGATTTTATTGTCTAGCTTTTTATGCAAAGCATGTTTATTTATTTATTTACTTTTACGCACAGGAAGATTTACAATTCATGCTCAAAATCTAAATGGATGATAAAATAATCTGCAATAATTATCGATTGAATTGGAAACCAGGAAACACTGATCAGAAATACAGAGAAGATATTCTTTAACCATATTTCTTGCGTCCATGAGAACCTCTGCGCAAGTGCGGACTGAACGCGTCCAGTGTTAAAAAAAGGGGTGGGAGATGGTGATCACGAGAAAATACGCAATAAGGGAACCCCAAATGACTGGATGTTTACCAAATCCCAATTTTTGGTCAATTTGGCATCCCCCCAAGCCTTTTGAATCGTCCTCACAGCTATTCTTAGGAAACATATGGTTACACTATACAAAAGTTTTGTTCACTATTTCAATAAAGAATCAAATATTCTAACTATATATTATGTTAATCCTTTATTCTTCTTTGTGTGAATACTGATAGCAATACAAGAACTGGAGGTACACAGTGATATCCGTACTCATTTCAAAATAACGAATTTAGTTCAGCGTTGTTCGGGTGTGGATGATATCCGTAATTCTAGCACTGTTTTAGTATCATCTCATTTCAGACAAAGTAAGGTAAGTTTGATGGAAATAATGCTACGGTATATTATTACAATAATTATGAGCAAAGTGCTTCATTTGGCTTGGTTAAAGTATCTGTATTCTGACTGAATAAGAGGTCAACAATCTTGATTTCTTTCAAAAAAATGGTTGTTGCAATGCGTTCTATTAAAGTTTTGAGCATGTTATGAATCCTCCTATATAATTTTCCCTTAATATTAAGTATAACTCAGCTGAGTTTTTTTTTAAACAATGCATTGGATTGATATATGACATAAGAGAAAGTTTTAAGATGATCACAGCATACTAATTTCTATATATGTCGTTAAAAATATCGTTCCTGCTTCGTTATAAAGTTTAACAACAAAATTCGTGTCCTAACTCGTAATAAAACATTCAATCCCTACCACTTCCCTGCACTGAATAAGAAGATTGTAACTATTGTTTACAATGAAAAAAATAATAATAATAATAAATAAAAAATGCTTTTATAAAGTGTTTTATGTCCCCCTTTTTTAAAGGTGGATTATAATTGATTTGCAGTAGCTTGCCTTTTTACTTGGGGAAACACACACACACACACACATAATGATTTCTGGCACTCCCTCTCAGTATAGTATTTTTTTAAGGGGGGGGGGGACAAGAACTAAAGTAAATTTGTTGGCTTCTTGTAATATGAATGTTAAGGGGTGTAGTTATCTCTAAAGAAATAAATGATAACTTTTATTATTAATTATTTTTATCTTTCTTTTGAAAAACACAATACTATTACAAGATTAAAAAAAAAAAATCCTTTGTGCATATATCTGCATTCAATTATGTTGTAATTCCTTGCCTTTGTTTAATATGCCAGTTTTAATAATATCACACATTTTACATGCTCCCTTAGAGTTCGAATTAAAGAGGGCAAAAGATTGAATTTTTAAATAAGCTTTTCCACTTTTTAAAAATGATCTTTGGAGTCTGTGCTAAAATAATCTTTAAAGTTCAGCAGTTTTTTCCACCCCCCCCCCCCCCCGCCCTTTCCCCAACCTTCACATACTCAGACAGATTTTTTTCTTTTTTTTTTCTGAGGGAGCACTTGAAAACAGGTCGTAGAGGTAAAATCTAATCTACTTCTCTTGTCATGTATTTTCATCGTCCTTGGCCGTGATTTTCTCTAAGCTTGTTCGTCGTTCCCTCATCCCTTTTAAAATGATGAGTCAGGGGGAAAATCCCAGGGTTTCTGTGTTCTGCCATTGATCTTCTGGTGAACGAGTCGTCGGCAGCAGGGGGAGTACAGAAAAAAAAAAAAAAAAAAAAAACTATTCTATGCCCAACCATTCCATTACTTTTCAGACCCTCCCGTCTCCAGTTTGTCTGGTTTCATCATCTATTGACGATGTTCACTGGATCGAAAATCTCTCATGTTACAGATCCAACATAGTATTTTTTTTTTTTTTTTCGTTGATTGAAGCGATATTTTGGGCATTTTTAGTATAAAAAATAATTTTTTGTGGAGTGAATGAAATAATATTGTTAATAAACAAAAACCGTGTTACTAAAATCCGATTGTATGTATGTCCGGTGATCGCGTCACGAACTGTTAAATGCAGAAAGTATCAAAAGATGCGAAATAACCCACGGATTCCGAGTTGGCCATTTAAATTAAATTATTCCAATTAGTTAAAAACCTATCAGCTTAAAATCTAAAGTGAGCACAGGATGAGCGGCAAAACGTATACTGCTTGAAAAACGTTTTAAAAAAATGTCCAGCTATAGTTACACTGCCTATACTCGGGGAAAGGATAAGTTGACAGTGTGTACAAGTCTGTAGAATTTGTACTTCCGCGATAGAAAATAGTTCTTTACTATATTTAAGTGTAATAAACTTTTTAATCGATTTTTTTTAATTCTGGTAATTGAAAAATGATTGTTTATTTAAACTAATCGTATTTATGTTAACACATGGTATTTTTTGTAATAGATAAGCATAAATTGTATATGAATGTATTATTTCGCGAAGAAAGTCTGTTGGCGAAATATTGGCGGAAGAGGGAATGCCGGAAGCAACCTTTTAACCCCTATTGTGAGTGCGAAGCAGTTAGGTGTGGCTAATAGATTACTTTATTTCCGAAAATTTGAAGATAATTAATGCACAGTCCGTTTCTTTAATTTCACAACTATTAAAGACAGAGTAAAAATTTTGACGGATTTGAGCTTTTCGGAAATTTTTACACCAGATTCATAGCAAACATGTCAATGAAATATTCAAACTAACAGGAATGAGGAAAAATATATTTCGATAAATATATATATTTTTTTTGTTATTATTATTACATTGATAATATAGTTTCAATTCGTCTATGCGTTGTTAGATAAATATTTTTATTCCCAATACCAACAAATAATCTGGTGTTTACATTAATTTATACAATGCACTATATACTAAAAATTCTACCTTTTTTTTTTTTTTTCCCTTAACAAAACAATAAAAGAAAAATATAATTATCTTTAATAATAATATAAAAAGAATCAGACTTATATATATATATATATAATTTATATATAAATGAGAGACAGATCAATTATTTAAAGCCGAAATTACATAATTAGCAAGCATTCCATTGTAAAACAAATTTTATTTTAATGGATATTTACTTAAAGAAAATTAATTAGGAAATAAATACTGTTGCAGACTTTATAACAAATGGATCGATACCTTGGAGAGAAATTACAAAATTTTAAACATATATAGAGCAATTCTGTAGCAATTTCTATATTGTAGTTTAAAATATTTACTTTTAAAGATATCATTATAAAAAATTTTTGATTAGAAAAAGCGTACATTGAATAGAATTATTACTTATAATTCTTTGTATTTAGTTGGTAAAATAATTTCATCGAGTGAATAAAAACTATATTATTTATCAACCATTATGTTTAAATTAAATGAAAAATAAATAAATAAATGAAGGCTGATAGCGGTCAAGTGAATTGAAATGAAATTTAAATTCTGTCCCATACATAGTATAATTTTGTGAAAGAAGCCTATTTATTTATTGTGTATCCATGAAACTGTACTTCTGACAAGCCTCCTATATTCATAAAAATGCCTCGAAGTTCTTCCAAAAGCTACACAAAAGTCAAAAACATTTTATTTTCAGATATCTAAATTAATTTCAAATGGCTACAAAATTGGTATTGATTCAATTGCTAAGTTTTTCAGTAATCAAGTATGACGGAATTTTCACTCATTTTCTGCAATTGCTCTACATAATTTACTACAATAGCTATTTTTCGATTTAAATATACAAATATCCGTAAAAAAAAAAAAAAAAAAAAAAAAAAAAAATAGGGATTGGGTTCTTAACTTTGTTTATAAATTGCAGCCCTTTGAAACGGTTACTATATAAATTTCTGAAAAATTCTCTCGAACATTCTCTCAATTTTACCTTTAATACATATATATACAATATATATATTTTAACTGTGCCAAAGGAAAAAATAAATAATAATAAAAAAAATCATAAAATAAAAAGATAAATCGTTTTTATTTAGTCTATGCTGGCTGAAAGAAATCGTCCTCAAAAAAAGTTTGGAAACATTGTTTCTGAAAATTTTAAGATTGCTTTTAAATTTAATATCTCGTTAATATCAAAGCATTATTCATTCAATATATCAAAATAAATTGAAAAATGCATGAAATGTCATGCTTTCATTCATATTTCAAAGAATTGAATAACGAAACATTTCCCTTTTTCTTATCTAAAAAAATCTCAATCCAACCTCATAAAAATGCTATGAAAATAGATGTTTCAACTCAGTTTTTTAAAAATAGCAATCGCAAAGGTATGTGTTTATCAGTATTAAATAAAGACATCAAGAAAAATCATATTTATAAGTATATTAAAATTCGTTTTCCTTTCACATGAATTGTGAGTTTCTTAACTTTATTCAGAAATGAATATAAAAATTTTCATATTCACATTTAGCATAAAAAATCGGGGTACAGACAAAATGAATGTATAAACAAATTGTAAACAGAAATTGCCTCTGCATATGAAAATTCACTTTATTTATTTATTTTAAATTAATATTTTTTTTTTAAGTTTTAAGTTTTTCATAAAAGCATTAAATTATTTCCACTTTCTCATTTTTTTACTGCTTTTAACATTTACTGATTAACGGGTAAATAATAATGCAAATTGAAAATCTATTATCTTTTCTTCATTCAGAACTTTTTGTTCATTTTCTCCTCAGAAGATACTGCCATTTATAAATCACAGTTTAAATCTTATGAAAAAATAATTTTTCTGCCAAAATATATTCGAAATATTTTTAAAGTATATTAAAAAATAAATAAATAAATAAATAAGTTTCTCTTTAAAGAAAACAAAGACAAAAAAAATATACATACAGATAATATTTATTTATTTATTTATTTTCCTTTTTCAAAATATTAAACTTTAATTTTTTTAACTTTTTTTTTAAAAAGTATTTAAACTTTTTTTTTTCTCTCTCAAGGTAAGATTTAGTATATTACTCAATTTGCAGTAATATGGATTCACAATAAATTGTAAGTAATGAATTTAGTGTAAATTCATTTCCAAAGAAACTAAAAAATATACTCTGAAAAAATATTTTTACTTAAATCAAAAAAAAAAAAAAAAAAAAAAAAAAAAAAACTTTCCCAAATCATCGCTAAATCGCCTTAGAAACATACCAGAGAAACAATTACAATATAAATTTCTGTCTAACATTATCTCTCAATTTATAATATATATATATTTTAACTAGGCCATTGGAAAAAAGAAAAAAAAAATAGTCCTTAAGTCCTTAAAAAAATGTTTGGAAGCATTGTTTCCGAAAATTTTAAGATTTCTTTCTTTCTTTCTTTCTTTTTTTTTTTTTAATATCACATTAATATCAAAACATTCTTATCCACTGCATACATGGAAATAAATTGAAAAATGCTATCATGTTCTCATTCATAGTCCAAAGAATCGAATAGCACAACAATTTCGCTTTTTCTTATCTATAAAAATCACAATCCATTCTCCTAAACATGTTATGAAAATGAATGTTTCAACTCAATATTTTTAAAATAGTAATCACGAAGGTATGTTTGTCAACATTGAATAAAGACATCAAGAAAAATCATATTTATTGGTAAATTAAAATTCATTTCTCTTTCTCATAAAATGTGAGTTGAGTAACTTTATTGAGAAATGAATACAAAAATTTTCATATTCATATCTAATATAAAAAATTGGTTCATAAAGACAAATAAATGCATAAACAAATTGCAAAAGGAAATTGCCTCTGCATATGAAAATTCACTGTATTTTTTTTACTTATTTTAAATAATATATATGTATATATATATATATATATTTTTTTTTACTGTTAAAATTTTCATGAAAGCATTAATTTTTTTCCATTCTCTCATTTTCCTACTACTTTTAAAATTTACTGTTTTATCTATAAATGATAATGCAAATTGAAAATCTATTACATTTTGTTATTTCACAAATGTTAAACATCTGTTATATATATATATACTAAACCAGTTTTCCATAGCAACACATTCAGTCAAATACATTTCTATTCTGCAAAATTATACTATACGTTAGAAGACAATATTTAAATCATATATATATATTTTTCTTTTTCAAAACATTTATGTATTATTATTATTTTCTTTCTTTCTTTATTTTTCTTAAGGTAAAAATTAAGTATACTACTCAATTTGTAGTAATATAGATCTACAAAAGATTGTAAGTAACCAATTTTTAGAGTGAATTCATTTCCAAAGAAAGAAAATATATATATACTCTTAAAAAATATATAACTTCAATCGGAAAAAAAATTCCCGAAATGATTGCTAAATCGCCCGTTTTAGTAACCTAATTAACGCCAAGTGAGTAAAAAGGTCTTCATACTATCTATAACGCTGTCAGGTTAGGCATTCCCCGGGTATAAAGCGATTGAGCGACAAAATACAACTAGCAGCAGCGGGACAGATGATCGCTGGATGATGGCATGAAACGAGATTTTGAGCAATTTTAATAGAAGTTTTTAGTTTTTATTTATAGATACAAAAAACATAACTTTTTTTTTTTTTTTTTTTTTTTTTTTTTTAAGCTACATACATTGTTAAAAATGAACTACTTAAAAATGAAAAGATGAGCCTCCTCATACCTTTTTGAGAAGATTTTTCTCAAAAAATGCAGCAGCTGTTGCTTTCTCAAAAATGGAAATATTAGTAAAAATAAGTATAATTACTAATAATTTAATTTCATGAAAGGCGTTGCTTTTAATTTGTTTTATACATCCCTTGAATAATGTACGCTGTTAAAACATACTTCTAAAAAATAAGGAGGATCTTTTCATTTTTGAGAAGTTTCTCTTCTTATAATAGCTCCGAGTAGGAACATCCCATTTTTAAGAATTTTTTTTCATTTTATTTATTTATTTATTTATTAATTTTAAGTATTCATTTCATATTCAATCTTGTAATATTGTAACGAAAGTTAAGTCGCTTGTGAACGCCATAGCTCTAAGATAAGGCATCGGGCTACGAAACCAGAGATCGATTCCCGTCAAGAAAAATTGTTTAAAAATGGTTTTTGCTTAAATCTAAATTATTTATTTTTCATTTTTTCTTTATGTTAATTATTCAGTTAACGTTATGCAATTTCTAGATTTTTCGAATTGTAGAATATTCTGTTCTAGAAAATTCATCAATTCTATATAAAGTGATGTAAAATTTGAAATGAATAGTTAAATGAGAAAAAAAAAAAAAAAATCATAAAAATGAGAAGTTCCTACTCGGAGCTATTATAAGAAATGAAGATTCCGTTTATTTTTGAGTAGTTTGTTTTAACAGTGTACCTTAAAAAAATTAAAAATTCGACAGTTTTCTATAATTATCATTCAACCAAAATTTGATAAAACTATTTATTATAGCAGCATGTAATTTGAGTATAAATTGAGTAATATATAAAAGTCTACCAGTAATGCATATGGATTCCTTATCACAATTCAACAATCGTTGCAACAATGACCTATTTACATAATAACAGTGCTTTTATCGTAAATGACGAAAAATGCCTCTGACAACTGAAAGAATTAAGTAACTTTGTCGTTTAGTAAAGAAAGGAAATAAACATTGTGTATATGTATGTTTCACATACAATAAAACTGAACCCATCGACAAATACAAAATAAGTATTTTTAATTGATAGACTTTAAAAATGGCTTCTGAAAATCAGTTACACAACAGGTAGGGAAGAACAGTTAACACATTATCGTCGGGGTGTTTTCCTATTTTCATCAGTAAGCTCTACTTTTTGTCGTTCCTCTAAAAACGTTATATCATTTAACAAAATAATCATATATACTTTCCTGATTAATATATTTAATTTTTAACTTCTTCAACCTATGTCGTAAATGCCGTTAGCGTATATATACACCGACAGCACGTCAGCACGTAAAATGTTAAACGCAAATACGTAAAATCGTTTTTGTAAAGTAAAGTATTTTTTAGAGGAACGCCTAAAAGAGGGACTCGTTCTTTTTAGAAAACGTACTTTTATATGGCTCGCAATTAATATGTTAAATCACAATATTTGCTAAAAAGTTATGGATGGCTAGACAATAATAAAAAGAAATACGTTGATGTTTAGAATAAACAGCTTTTTTCTTTTTCTTTTCTTTTTTTTTTTTTTTTTTTAAGTTGTTTAAAATGGAAAAAAGAAAAAAAAAAGGTATAAAATAAATTTGATCAAAGCTATTCCGATTCCAGTGTCAGTTTTTAACAAAGAGCATTGAGTGCACCTGGGCAACAAAATGCAAATCTGTTGAGTTCGGAAAATGCAATGTCATTAGAATACAATTCAAAACATTACCCTCTAAAATCAAAAAGGCAAGATCTGATTCTGACATTCAAATATGGGGAAGGAAAAAAAAAAAAAAAAAAACTATATGGAAGACAATTCCAATTTTCAATAGAAACTATTTTATATTTTAAACCGAGAAACATAGTCAAATTTCATCTCGATTCAACTATTCACAGGAACGCAGGTGGCCAATCAGACAGACAGGTAAACAAGAAGACAAACAGACGCTTGAGGTTGTATAAATTAAATCCTCGTTTACTTTGAAGAAATGTTTCGCTTTATAACAAATTCTAATCAGTTAGAGAGATAATCATTAGAGATTCACATACTTAAAAAGCAAATGTAATAAATTGAAACAATTATTGGCTATTTGACGAAGTATAATGCTTTAAAATGTTAAGTTTACTTAAAAAAAAAAAAAAAAAAAAAAAGGTTCGGAAAAGATATAATATGTTCCACAAAGAGAAAAGATAAACGCAGAATGTATGGGACGAAAATAGAAACAGTGAGAAAAACGATCATGTTTTCTGATTAATGTATATTTTTTAACTGATTCTAATTTTTTAATTTGCTGTCAAGCTGTAGTTAACATCTTTCAGGGGATCTGAAATATAATAATAAAAAAGATGCTTTAGTATCAATAAACTGCAGTAAGAAGGTGTTAAGTGCACATGATCCGGTACATCATCGTTGTTATTAATTCCGATGAATCGGCCATTTATAGTATTAATTGAGAATTAAATAGTGGTTTTGTGCGTAGAACTTCAAAAGCTCTGTACTACTCATCTCTCAAAACTTTCTCTTCAACTTAATAAAATTAGTGTGACTTATCAAAGAATTTTAACATTCATTGGTAAGAAAGCCATTTCTCAAAGCAGCTACTTACGGGAAATTAATAAAGAGACAGGAATTCCTAGTATGCAGATCCTAAAATGAACAAAAAATGTTATTTTCAAAGCATTACAAAGGCAACTTTTCAAAAACTATAATAGTCCGTTCAATAGTTTCTAAACAAGAGAAACTGAAAATAATGCATTTAAAGAAAACATTTCATTTTAGTTGGAAAACATATATTTTTATGGATATGCTCAGTAATTCAGATAAATATGTACTTTTTCATATTCAGGTTATGGCTGGCTAATAGTGCAGAATTGATGACATTAATTAATCTATAATTATTTAACATTTTACTACTTTTGTGGAGCATTATTTTAATATAACCCTCAAAATAAATCAACATTTAAATCTATAAAATTACAAGCTGGTTTTAAGTGTCCATGTGATTTATTTATATTCTTGATCACATCAATCGTTTTTTTTTTTTTTATGAATGTAGGAAAATCCGAAAAATATTCATAATTTTCATAGACCTATTATAACAGTGGACGGGTATTCCTTTATTAAGGAAATATAAGAAAGTGTGGCAAAGATGAAACAGCTGAATGTAGTGAAAAGGTTACATTATTATTATTATTATTATTATTATTATTATTATTATTATTATTATTAAAAGATACAGCAACCAAAACCTGCGTAAAACACTACAGCTGCGGAAATTTATTTTTATCTTGTTATTAACACTTTCTGACAAAACTCAAAAGTGTTTATGACT
Organism: Salticus scenicus; assembly: GCA_963930645.1. NCBI lineage: Eukaryota > Metazoa > Arthropoda > Arachnida > Araneae > Salticidae > Salticus > Salticus scenicus. The sequence goes on from OZ005648.1 coordinate 206,028,943, forward strand.
TCGGTTTGTCTATCTGTCTACACTCGCTTTAACTCTCATAAATAATCATCGAATTTCTTGAAATTAATGTATGGTATGAAATATTTAAACTAATTTAATTTAAAAACTAAATATAGCAGTTATAAGCACTTTACAAAAATAATTACTTATAAAGTATGAATAATAAAATATGAAAAAGTTACTAGTGAAATATGCTAGCTCCTCCTTTAACAAAACATTGTTTACAGCCTTTCACAGAACATATAAGCACTATTGTTTGCCATAAAATACGTTTTGTATTCAAAACAATCTGGCTTTTAAAGGGAAATATAAATTTTAAAAAGAATTTTTAAAAAAGTGTGGGGAGGGTGATATAGTCTGCGTAAGACCGTAAGAGAAAGTAGAGTTTAGAGCTTGGTGAGAAAATTTCAATGTTGGCCAGTTTGGCTTACTGTAGACACTGTAGTTAGGCGACTTTTTTATGAGTGATTTTCACCACACAAAGAAGTTGCCATTGTCCCGTCCACTGATATAATAAGTCTATGATAATTATGTATTTAATAAAAAAGCACCACAAAACTGGCGTTGTAAAAAATATTACTTACAAACTTTGAATAAACACCATAAAATGCAATAAACTCGCTTTGACTGCAGCACTCGTGCTTACTTTATTCGCCTGATGAAGGGTCGTGTGTTTTTTCGACCCGAAACAATTGTTGCGAGTTTATTGCATTTTATGGTGTTTATTCAAAGTTTGTAAGTAATATATGATAATTATGAACGAAATATAACCAATCTTAGAAGCAAAATTTTGCATTCTTGATCATATCATCAAATTACATATCAAATTACAAATCAAAAGTGTTCATAATTATGAACGAAACATAACCATTTCCAGACGCAAAATTTCGTAATAGTCTAATCGCGTGGAATTGTATAACCTTTATACATTCATTACCTAATTACCTTTGTTCCGAATCTTTTCATCCTGAATATTACGATAAAAAGATGAGTAAGGAAATAGCGGATTAATTAAGTAATGATGAGCCTCTCTCCCTTTTCTTAAATTAACTGAATAACTTAATTAAAACACCCCGTCATAAAGTGCGGTTGGTTCTTTTCAGGAAAAACACTTATTGCTGCAAAGTTTGCAAAAAGATTGCAGTGTTGATAAATGTTTGATGATTCATAATATACTGAAAATACTTCAGTATCTGCTGATTATTTAAAACTGACAATTATTTCTATTCACTATTATATCTTATAAAAATTTTCAGCATATGTTTATTAAAAATATGTTCTACAATTTGGAGATTTCATTATAATTTTAAAATATTTATTACTTTTTCCCCCAAATAGTAGGGAGCTCTGACCCCCACTCGCTCCGCTCACCAATCTCGGAGAGGCTTCGCCTCCTCCCGACTCGCTTCACTTATTAACACCTGCGGCGCTCTGCCCGCCTATTCGCTGCTTTGTCTTTCACTGAACAGGAATATTAATAGCGCATAACGCAATACAAAAGCAGAAATGTTATAGAAATCCCCATATTCAAAATGTCAAATTGAAATATTTAAGACCATTATTATTATTATTATTTAAATGAGATATTATGCTAAAAAATCAGTAATTTTTTTCAGAATAGAATGAAATTCGTAAAATCTAGACCATTTTGCGTTACAACTTTAGTATATGACCCCCTTGGCGACTTTTAAATTTTTGTCACTATTTGGCGATGCATTTTTTGGTATAATTGCTTGTTTAAAAAAATAAAAAAATAAAAAATATCTAGTACCTATTTTTTTTTTTAATGCTATACTTTTTACTATTATTATTTTTTAGTTAATTTATTGCAGTATATAATACTCTCTTTATATTTTTAATGTACAGCTAGATAATAATTTTACACGTTCGAAAATATCTGAAAAGAAAAAACCTTATAATAATAATTATTATTTTTATTTTAATTTGGTAAAATCTTATACACCTTAAATTTTTAATTCTCTCATACATACTTCTTAAAATAACGAAGGATAAAATCAACTTGATTCTTTATAAGAGTTTTAGGTGATGAATTTCTTTTCTTGCTATAATTAGAAATACGAAATGTATCATAGAAATGCCTGCTTATTTACATAAGCAGACATTTCCATGATACATTTTGTTAAAAAATTATCAATGCTAAATTAGGAGGTGCTGTCATTTATAAATGAGTTTGAATTTGAATCTAAAATATTTTTTTTATGTCAAAATATATCCGACATATTTTAAAATAAGTTAAAAAATAAATAAATAAATAAACACACTTTAAAGACAAAAAGAAATGCAGTCAATTATACAGACACGACATTATTTCATCCCCCCCCCCCAATAATAATAACAATAATAAACAAATAAATAAATAAAATAAAATAAAATTATAAACAACATAAGAAATTGCCAGTAAGAAAATTAATTTTCTAAAAGTAGAAAAAACAGATATCTGCAGACGACAAATTACAATCCTAAATTCATTTCTTTTTTGAAAATATCTAAGATAACGCTCTTTATTATTTATTTGCAGACGACATTTTTTTTCTTTCTTTTTTTTTACACCATTGATCACATTTTAATTTTAATGTGGAAAATGAAGTATATAAGACTGAAAGAACAACGATTTGAAGAAACTTTTTGCAAGATGTCAAATAGAGTACTTTTTTTTTAACCCGACCTTTGTAATTAATAACTTCGTTAATTAAGATGATAGAAATTTCTAACAAACTGATATGTCTTCCTTGGAGTATTCGGAACACATTGATACCTCTCATGACACGGAGGGCGGACGAAAAAAAAAAATTGACGCCAGCAACAGTATATATATATATATATATATATATATATACTGAGAGAGAGAGAGAGAGAGAGAAATAAACAAATAATAATAAGAAGTGAACATTTTTTTGTCTGCACTTTTCCATACAAAATATTTACACATAGAAGATGGAAAGGGTTTAAATTTTGAGTAATTGGAAAATAAGGATGAAATTCCCACTTACTATTTTGTAGTGGAATCTCTAATTGTATGATCTAGGGTCTAATTTCACTCAATTCAGAGTCTATACAGAAATTCTAAGCTAAACATTCATCCAGAGTTTGACTATTACTACCAATTTATTTATTATTATTATTATTATTATTATTATTATTTATTTATTTTTTATTTATTTATTTATTTATTTATTTATTTATTTATTTTTTAAGTATTTACTCACTTTTCGGTGTAATAATTCACACGGTGTAATAATTTTTCAGATTTTTCGATATCCTTATTTCCAACGAATCCAAAACAGCAATCTTCAATTTATTAAATCGATGAAAAATATTATTCAAGTTTTCTGTTTGAGAAAATTACTCAAGAAAAGTATTGTAAGAGTATGATAAACAAGTATATTGTAGCACAAGGATAAACAAGTATATCCTTTCTTTGTTTATTTCTCTAATATGAATCGATTTCTCTTACATATATCACTTTAAAATTTACATTCCGTCGATGCATATTTTATTGATTTGTCTACATTATTACTTTCTTCTATATGTAATATAGAGAAAGTATTGGATTCGCGAAAATTTTCGACCTCTGTTTTTTGACGGATCTACACGTTTTGGGATGTCCTGAACACGAATTGATAGTTTTTAAAAAATGTCTGTCTGTCTGTCTGTCTGTCTGTCTGTCTGTGGTTTAGTGTTTTCACCGTATCTCACGAACCAATGAATGAAATTCAACCAAACTTGGTATATAGTTGGACCCTGGCGGGGCATTGTGCTGATTAGATTTTGGGATCAATAGCCCATCAGGTGGCGCTGTGATCGCATTTTATGTAAATTTTTAACATGGCAGTATAGGACAAATTTTCGTATTTTTCACCGTATCTCACGAACTAATGAATGAAATTCAACCAAACTTGGTATATAGTTGGGACCTGACGGGGCATGGTGCTGATTAGATTTGGGGATCAATCGTCCAGCAGGTGGCGCTGTGATCGCAAAATTTCGTATGTCACACCGTATCTCACGAACCGATGAATGAAATTGAACCAAACTTGGTGTATAGTTGGACCCTGACATGGAAAGGGTCTGATTAGATTTTGGGATCAATCGCCCAGCAGATGGCGCTGTGATCGCATTTTATGTAAACTTTTAACATGGCAGCATAGGACAAAATTTCGTATAAATGTACATAATGAGCGTTATTTTAAACTTGTGATTGTAAAATTAATATGAATTATTGATAATAGTAGTAGTTAACTACGAAAAAAATTTTGTGCATGTGGGGGCACCGGTTCCCCCCCCTGGGGGGGAAGTACCCCCCTGGGGGGGGTAAATTTTCAAGATGGGTATCTTTCGAAAGATCTCGTCAATACCTTTAAAACGAATGGTTGAACTATAAATCTGTGATAATTTAAAACAAAGTTATCGATTTTTTTTACTTTTAACAAAAAAAAAAAACTTAGAAAAAAAATCGTATTTTTTTTTTTTTTTTTTTTTTTAATATTGTTACTGGTTGAATATGTATTTCTTTTAACAAAAAAAAAAATTAGAAAAAAATCGTAATTTTTTTTTTTTTTTTTTTAATATTGTTACTGATTGAATATGTATATAGGAAAATATAGAAGAAAGTCTTGTGGTGGCCACAACATACTAGTTATTTATGTTATTACTAAAAATAAGCAGTTGTATTCATTCTTAACATAATTGTATGCATTCTTTTAATATACTTCTATGCATTCTTATTTTACTGAAAACTGTAGATTTTGAGACGTTATGAATACGATTCGACTATTTTTAGAAAATGTCTGTCTGTCTGTATGCCTGTCTATCAGTCTGTCTGTGTGTGTGTGTCACAAATTTCGTGAACCCTGTATCACGTGAACTAATGAGCGAAGTTTAACTAAACTTGGTATTTAGTTAGACTTTGATATAAACTGGTGCTGATTATATTTTGGAATCAATCGTACTACGGGCGGCGCTGTCAGACCATTCATCCCCCCCCACACACACACACACCATAATTTTTAATATGGCAGTGTACGACAAAATTTGATATAAATATCATGATGAGAATTATTTTTAACTTTTTAATGTGAAATTTAAAATATATACCTATACATATTTAATAGTAATAATCAACCAGTATTTTTTCTATGTGTATCACTTCTCTCCATGGGGAAAGTATTCTTCCCGTGTGTGTGTGAAAATTTTCAATATGGGTATCTTTCAAAAAAAAAAAAAAAAAAAAAAAACTCGCCAATACCTTTAAAATGAATTGTTGATCCTGTGACAACTTAAAACAAAATTATGGATTTTTTCTTTTTCATTTTTACCCCCCCCCCCCCCCCAAAAAAAAAAAAAAAAAAAAAAAAAGTAATGCATTTTTTTATATAGCATGAAATTTATACATAAAATTTGTTTTCTTTGGCATATAGTGTTATAATGGACCATATTCCTCCTTTGGGTTCGAGACTATAAAAAATAAGCTGTTTTCGGAAAACAATTCTCAACTCTACCATAGCAAATCATTGTGGCCTACAAATTTTTATCTTGCAATCTTATTTATAAGAGTTACAGATTATATGAAATTGAAGTAAGAGTGATATAGTGATAAGTTTGTTTTGTTTTTAATCCAGTTTTAGTAATATACTTTAATATTAATCAACATATGTATTATTAAAAGTTGCCATGTGAACTGTGGTGATGTTAACAAATTTAAATGGATGTTCCATTTAATAAATTCCTTTATTAATGTGATTGAAATTCTAATTATTTAAGCTTTGTTGTCTATATGTGTGTGTATAAAATGTTCTTATTAATCTTTTATTCATTATATATATATATATATGTGTGTATACATAAAATGTTCTGCAATTTTACGATATGGAATAGTCTTAACTTTATCATTCGATTCAGTTGTTTACATTTCTCTTTTGTTGTTTTGAACAGATATCTGATTATTAAGTTTCACTGGAGAAATATTTAGGAAAATGTTATGCGTAACAATAAAATGGCATCGTGAATCTAATTTGTTTACAAAATATCGGCCACGTGTTCGGCGATTTTACCCACTGTGACGTCACAGGAATATTGTCCATTCTCTGTAGTGAAAATCGTCTGCAATCATTAGAGAAAATAATTCTGATAAATAATACTTTTAATAAATAGCGCGAATTTGTACAGGAGATGGTTTTTGTGGTGGCGACAGCATATTAATTTAAAATGTATTTATAAATTAAGAAAAAACATGCAAAGTAAACCAATTAACTCTGATAAAGTACTATATATTAATTAGATTCCATTTAATTACAAATTCTGTTTAAGTTTTAATTATTTTTCATTAAGTTTTAATTATTTTAAAATTGCTATCCGCGATTGTAATGATCGATAGATGGCGCTCTCTGAACACTGCAGTTGTTAGTAAATATAACAGCCACGTGTAATTATTATTCTTTCTCCGCCATTTCATCATGGAAAGTCGATTGCATAATATGAGGATATGCAGTGGTGTGATAATTTCACCTTAGCCCACCAGAGGGCGAGCATTTCATTACAATCGCGGATTATAAAGTAAGTTAAAGAAATAATTTTGTTTGGTAATACTTGTTTTTTCGACTAATGACTTACTTTCATAAGTTCTATTATATAAAGAGAATTTAGATTTTGTTCTATAAATTACTTTGCTAGAGATTGGCTTGGCTATTTTTATTATATTCCGATTGCAAAATAATTAACCAAAATTTCTATAAATAAACCAAATTATATGAAAGCTTATATAAGCAATTAACTGGCTTGTCGAATTGAGCATAGATAGATTAGAAAATCATATATGTAAATATAGAGCTGTTGGAAATTGTTTGAAGAAGCTAGAATTTTCTATGTAAAAGTAACTGAAACACAATATTTAAAACTGTGAAATAAATATGAAAAACTACACTAAATGAGCGGCATTTCAGGCATTAAATAATAAACGAGATATTTATTTTGAGTTTAATAATAATAGCAATAAAACGAGAAGTAAAAGGTGGACTATATACAGTCGGTAACAAAAGTGTCCGAACACTAGCAAAAATTCCTATGTAAAAAAAATACACTTCGTACGGTTTTATTAAATAAATCCTTGTCGAATCCTATTCTTAGTCAGTGTAAGAACATGATTCGATAAGGATTTATTTAACAAAACCGTATGAAGTGTACTTTTTTTGCATAGGAATTTTTGCTAGTGTTCGGACACTTTTGTTACCGACTGTATATCCGTTTTATTTTATTGATATTTTTCTGAAAAGGTGGAGAACAAACGGTCAAGCAAATAAACATGAAAGTGACTATCAAATTAAAATCGTAATTTTTTTTTAAACAGCTCATTAAAATTTCATCGACTTTAAAAAAAAAAAAAATATATATATATATATATATATATATATATATATATATATATAAAAGAATTATTAATAATTAATTAAATAATATTTGATTTTTTTTTTCAATCAAACATCTATGAAAAAATTATTAAGAAAAATTATAGAATATATTGCAGCAAATTACTTTAATGAAAATGTTATATGAATATAATACTTTGCGTAAGGAAATGCTAAATAGCCACTTTATTATTATTATTATTATTATTATTATTATTATTATTATTATTATTCATCCATTTTAAATGTTTTTTCTGAAAAAGCATTTTATTTTAAAAGAAATGGCAACCTACGAGGTGTTATGTTCAGAAACATCATTGTCGATTGAACATGGCTTTTAAATTGGGATAAAATAAGTGGGTTTAAAAAGCTGACAGCTTTGTATCATATGTATCTTTTACGGAACATCTAGAACATCAGTTTGGCAGAGTTACAAAATCTTGTGAGCGTTTAGCTTTCAAGAAGATATTTTCTACTTAGTTAATGTCAGTCACTTTTAGAGTTGGTTGTTAACATTTCCAAGATATTTTAAAGGAATCAAATGAAAAAGGTTATAGTTTCTCCTCTTTTCTTCCTTTCTTTCTTTCTTTTTTTTTTTAATGATGCATTACTCCCATAGATATACTAATAATATACATACATTGATAATTGAGAGGGAAAATGTGATTCCTTTTCACTTGAGGAAAGACCGTCATTTTTCCAACTAATTGCCGTCTTTCCCCGAGTGAATGCACACGGGAATATACAGGAACAATTTAAAAAATAAAATTTAGGAATAATTTATGTACTGGTGAATGAAAAACTCTAGATATAGTTTGAAATCATAGATATAACAATAAGACATAGATTGATAATCGTGGGCGGAAAAAGTGATTCCTTTTCACTCGGAGAAAAACCCCATCTAATGGCCGTCTTTCTCCGAGTGAATGCATACAGATAATTTAGCAAATAAAATTTATGAATAATTTATGTACTAAAGGCGAATGAAAAACTGCAGATACTCATTTTTCTTTCTTAATAAAGTAATAAAAAATAAACTTTATTATCCTTTTCTTTTAAATTAAACTTTTTTTTTATATATTAAAACTAGCGAGCTTTACCATTGCCGCTGTTAACTATTTTTAAAAAAATTTTAAAATTTCCATATTACTTCTTAATATACAATATCAAAAATATTAAAATTAAAAAAAAAAAAAAAGGTATTTCATTGAATATGAAGACGGCAATTATTTCATAATAATAACAAAACAATTGATTAAAAAAGTTGCATTTTTCACAAATTAGTCAAATATAACTTACTTAAGAAAACTTATTCCATTTCCTTTCTTATATTTATTAGTACAACTGAAAGCCAGACAATTTATCAGTACAATTGAAAACAACAGCATTTTGAAAATTCATCAACATTCTATTCCATTACAATCGCCGAGTTTCATTACCAACTAATGGCTGATGCCAAAAATATTTTTCGGCATCAAAAACATTTGATCGATAAAATAGGTATGATAAATCTATATAAATTACTATATCTATGTTTGAAATTAATTTTTCTTTCTTTCTTTCTTTTTTTTCTGTTCATAATTCTATGTTAAAATTGCATACATGATAAACACTACACTGTTACGTTGTAATATCACAAAACTTTCTTCAATATTTTCCTATGCAAATTCCCGCAGCACAAATTATTTGCGAAAATTTTTATTTATTAAAATTATTTTCTTAGATGAATGCAGTCGATTTTCATATCAGGTAAGTATAATAGTAAATTCCGAAAGAAAGTGAATTTTGTGTCTTACAGATTTATATATATATATATATATATATATATATATATATAAATAATAGATAACGTAATAAAATTTAATCTTAAAATTTAGCAATTAATAGAACCAAAACAATAACAGCACACTAAAATATAGAACTGAATTTAACATAGAGGAAAGAATGACACAAAAAGTTGCGATATAGATAAGGAACAAATGAGTTACCATATTAACTTAAAATACTTACGCCTACCTGAAGGATAATAAATAAGGACCATTAAACTTGTGAAAGAGAAAAAAAAGATAATAAACCACATAATCAATTGGATATAAATGCTTAAACTTAGAAATATACTTTTCAAGGGGCGCATACTTCATAAAGCAGAGAAAGCTGCAATGATTTCGTAAAACGATATTGCTAATCATAGCAATTTATATCATCTCACGCCCCGATCAATGCAGCAAAAAAACCATAAAGAATGATAAAAAAGTGAAAAATTAAATTAAAACAAAGAATAAATAAATATTAATTAAAATCTTAAAGGAAACCATAGTAATAACATGAAATAAACTGAGTAACCACATGGAAAACAGTTAACACAAACTGGAAAAATGGTTGATGCCAAAACCTAAATTGAAGTTAAAATAATAGCTCGACAGATATCGATTAATCGAAAATATTTCAGAACAATTACATTAAAGATAAAATACACAGAGTAAATATTAAATGATAATGTTATAATTAATACTAGTAGAGTTAAATTAAATCGTACCAAAAATATTCATAATTAAATCGTTTAAGATAAGGACTGAAGAAAGAATGTACAAGACTACTGAGTACAAGCGCCATCTTTCGGTTAGCTATAAAAACATTAAGTCAGTTAAATAAGATGTATTGACTGAAAGATTAAGATAATTTAGAAGTATTAACAGCAAGATTAAGATAATTTTTAAGATTTTTATTTTGAAGTCAAATTATTAAGTGTAAAGTTTAAGATAATATAGAAGTATTAACAGCAAGATTAAGATAATTTTTAATAATTTTATTTTGAAGTCAAATTATTAAGTGTGTAGTTTCAAGAAGACATAATTACAAGCAATAATGCCAAAGAGCACACATATAAGGATAAGCATTATAATGCGGTCATCAATAATAATTAAAATTAAAATAAAAATTTTTATTTTTTATTTTTTTATGAAGTCAAAGTATTAAATGTTAAGTTTTAAGAAGAGTCCATTACAAGCAAATAATGCCAAAGAGCACAATTATAAGGATAAGCATTATAATGCAGTCATCATAAAATAAAATTAAAAATTTAAATTTAAAAGATTTTTTTTTTTTTATTATTATTATTAATATTTATAAGATTTTATTTTTGTTATGCAAATAGATGGATTGTTCAGACTTAACAAGGGAAGCCTCATGTAGCCAGAAGCACATAGTAAAATTTAATGATAAAAGAGTTCAAAATTCATAGTATCAACCAGAAAAAATAAGAATGTAACTTACAGCAATCCCCCCACTTTTTTTTTTTTTTTTTTTTTTTTATTATAAATTTTATTCAGCATCAAACCCTCCCAGCCAACCAGCCAAACAACACCACCCTTCCTCCTTAATCAAACATCTGCCCACCCATCCACCTGATTTTTTTTTTTTTTTTTTTTTTTAATTAAACCTTAGGTTTTTTTTTTTTTTTTTTTTTTTTTTTTTTTTGTGTGTGTGTTAGACAGAGACCCTTTTTGATAAACAAGTGAATAAATAAATTTTTTAGGATAACCCATTTTTGTAGCAACATTAATTATGTGAGAGATATTTTTGTTTTTAAACCTATCTGAACAAAGATTATGTATACGAAAGAGGTGATTGAGAATAATATTTCTGTAGACAGAGATATGAAGACAAGAGGTAAATTGTGTAAATAAATTTACTTTGAAACTAAAATCTCGTCTTTTGTCATACAGATCGGTATAAATTTTACTACCATCAAGTTTAAGTTTTAAATCTAAGAAACTAATACAGTTATTGTTGAGATGATTATAAGTTAAGGTAAGGTGAGAAGGATATTCAAATTTAAATAAATTAGGCGAAAAATTATTGACATAAAAAATTACAATGTCATCAATGTATCGGTAAAAATAGACATTTTCAATACATATTCCCTGTTCATAATGGTAAAGGTATAAGTCTGCTAACATACTTGAGCTACATCCTCCTTGTGGAATACCGACCTTTTGAATATAGATCTTATTACAGTGTAGAATGTAATTGTTATGAATAATAAAATTTAAAAGTGTCTTAAATGAAGTTGCCGAAAAGCATTTTGGTAAAGAGATTTGACTTTTAAATTTTTCAAAAAGGTTAAAGATGATACGATGAAGATCTGTTAAATTAATATTATTAAATAGGTCAGCAAAATCATAAGTCATGATATCAGTCACATTATTCATAGATAAGATATTGGCTTTTAGTTGATAACTATTTTTAAGGCAAAAGAAATTTTTTGATTTACTAATTAAGTCATAGATTTGTTTGAGAATATCAAGGAGAATTTTGTTAGCATTGTTGTTGTAAGTATTACACCCTACAGTGACAGTTCTAAATTTAATAGGATTTTTGTGAAATTTAGGGATAAGTACAATATAAGGATATTTAAAATTATTAAATGGAAGCTTTAGCAGTTTATAAAAGCAGTGAATTTTGCGGTTATTGATTTTAAGATCATTATTGGTAGTATGAAAGTTAGTACTATTAGATATAGATGAACTGAGTAAAGAAAGATAATAATGTTTACAGATTATTGCATAATTATTAGGAGATTTATCGACATAAGTAATAACAAAGTTTTGTTGCAATTCTTTGATAGATTTAAAGAGATTTGATTTATTGTAATGTGTGAGATTTGATCTATGTTGAATTAATTCAGCTTTAAGTTTTGAAATTACTAAAAATTTCCATTGATTGAAATATTCAATAGGTTTATTATAAGAGATGGAGAGTTTATAAATAAACAAATCAATATCATAAGAAAACTGTTGTATAATCTTTGAAATATTAGTTTTTGAAGGGAGTCGATATTTAGTACCATATTCCATAAATTTCTTTAAATTAGAGTCATTAATAATATTAAGATCACCAGTGATAATATGTGCATGATCTCTGTCAACATATTTTACATTTGAGGGATGAGCACAACTACAAGTCACATGAGAAGATAAATTAGACTTAGAGACTGAATTATAGTTAAAAAGCAGGCGACCAAGTGTAATAGGATATTTAAAGGTACGAGAAATATGAATGTCTTTAATAGGAAACATGCATGATTTATCATTAAGAATAGATGAAATATTAATGCTATTAAATATTTGATTAGAATAATTTAGAATAAGCTGTGAATTTGATTGGATTTTGTGAGGTTTTTTAGAGATATTTAAATTGAAGAGTTTTAGTCTGTATATTATTAAATCATAGAAAATATCAGAAAAATGTTGATTATAGGATTGGTTTTTAAATACACTTAAGTAAGTGGACAAATACTTTTTTTTGATAGCAAATATAAACTTTCTAATGTAAATCCAATCATAATGGTTAAGATAATTTGACTGTAAGGCAAGAATATTCTTGATAATGAGATTTTTTGATATTAAACCATTAGTAGATTTATTGGATTTGTTACCTCTTTTTGAACGAGAAGTTTTCCGGTTGACACTATGATTTAGTACAGAGTAAACAGGGGAGTAATCATGAAGGGGATTAATGTTAGTATAAACCTTAACAACCCTATTAAAATATTCATGATTCAAGCCATATGGATAAATTGTATTAAAATATTTCATGTAGTTAGATTCAAAGAAAAGGCGCTCACTTTTATTTTTTTGAATCCTAAGAATTTCAATAGTACATGAGCAGAAATTGTGTATATTAAAATGTCTTAACTCAATAGTTGATTTACTGTTAAGGACATGTGATGATAACTTTTTTGAGTCTGAGCGATGTTGATTAATTCTAATATGTAAAGGGGTGGAAGTTTCACCAATATACTGCATTTTACAGATACCACAACTTAATTTGTATATAACATTATAAACCTGACAGAAAGGAACCAATTTTGAATCATTATAAATTTGGTATATATATATATATATATTGTTATTACTATTAAAGCTGAAAAAAAAAATAGATAACTATATTGTCACAGATCTATGGTTCAATCATTCGTATTAAAGGTATTGACAAGTTCTTTTGAAAAATACTCATAATGTAAATTTACGGCCCCCGGGGAAGTGAAAGATACGTGCTTTTATCTATGCAAACCTTTTTTTTCAGCTGAAAATTACCATTATAAATAATTCTTTTTTACTTCATAATGATTCGTTAAAAATAATTCTCATTGTGCACATTGTTAAGAAATTTTGTCCTACACTGTCACAAAATTATGCCGGCCTCGCAGCGTTCCTAAAATTTTACTTCCATTTTATTATATTGACACCACTATAGTAAATAAAAAAAAAATTCTTGAATGTTTTGATGCTAAAACATGTCTAAACACTAAGCAAAAAAGTATTATTTTACCATAGTGGTGCGAGTATAATTAAATGAGTGTAAAATTTTAAAAACGCTGCGAGGCCTGATTATGAAAAAACAAGGTGGTAACGCAACCTGCTAAGCGATCGGTTGATAGCACTAACTTATGTCAAGCCGCAATCTATACACATATAAAATCGTTTGTCCTGAGTGAGTGAGTGATTCATCATCGCCCAGCCCAAACCCCTGGACCTAGAAGCAGGAAATTTTGTGACAATGTTACTTCTATTACGTAGACATCCACTAAGAAGCGATTTTACAAAAATCGCTCCCTTTTAAAATATAGCTTATGGCTAACACAAATATCTAAAAATCGATTTCTGGAATTTTAGAAATTCGGTACCCAAAGGGGAGGGGAAGGGGACAAAGCGTGATTCCCCATAATTCTATACACCTCAAACAAACAAACAGATATACGTGAAATTTTTGCTCTAAAATATAACTAATACAAATACCTAAAGACTAATTTCTGGAATTCTAGAAATTCAGCAACTGAAGGGGGAAAGGGGCAAAACGTGATTTCAAATAATCCTTTATATCGCAAAAATAATAATAATAATAATAATAATAATAATGTGAGATTTTTGCTCCAAAAATATAGCTCACACAAATATCTAAAAAACAATTTCTGAAATTTTAGAAATTCGTCCCAGGTGGGGCGAGAGAAAGAGGAGGGGGGGGTGGAGAGGGGGCTACGAGGCAAAAAAAAAAAATAAAAAAATAAAAAAATAAGGAAATAGATCGTTCAAAATTGGTACATAGAGGTTTTTCATACCTACAAATCGATTACCGATATTTTCGGATTTGTAAAATTTTTCGGACAGCCTGGAAGGGGGTGGCGAAGGGGCAAAACAATAGAAATAGAATTAGACCGTTCAAAATTGGCACGCTTAGGTTTTTGGGACCTACAAATCGAATGCAGATATTTTCAAAAGGAAAAAATTAGGACAGAAAGGGGGGGGGGGAGACGAAGGGGCAAAAAATAGAAATAAGAGTTAGAGCGTTGAAAATTAGTATTATTAGATTGTAAGGCCCGATAAATCGATTGCGGATATTTTCGAAAGTGTAGAATTATTACAAGAGGCGAGAAGGAAGGCGGGCACAGGGGCAAAAATAAAGAAATTCAGACAGAAAGTTGGAAATTAGTATTATTAGGTTTAAAAGCCCGATAAAACGATAGCGATACTTTTGAAAGTGTAAAATAATTAGGAGGGGCGGGAATGGTAGGCGAAGAACACGCGCCGTGTGCGCGTGTATACGCTGCCGCGGGCAGTGGGGCTTAATATATATAGTGATTCATTTAAAAATAATGACTAGTGAAGCGGGCGTATAGCTTGCTAGTTACATATAAATTTGTATGAAATTCTGTTATTCGTTCTGCAGCTAGAGCTGCCATAAAATTTTTGTCTTAGACAAACATTGTCTAAAAATGATTAAATCGTGTTCTGGATCTCTCAAAACGAGCAAATCCGTCGAAAACCCGTCTCATACTTTCTCTTGTTGAATACTAAAGAAAATTATCATAACTCTTGATGGATATGAATAACATGGGTGAATAACATTTCCTTTTTTACTATGAATAACATACGAAAATTAATGTAATTTTTCAACAATCCATAGAAACCATTTTGATAAGAATGTACTACATAAAATTCAAGCTAACTACTATTATGCTTTCTAACACGTATAATGACAAACTATGCATGGCGAGATTACAGATATAAGATTAATTTGAAATATATCTTTTTCTATTTTCTTTTATTTTTCCCGCATTATTCATCAGATGGAAAAACAATTTATCCATTTAGTTCATCAGTTATCCCTATCATCCGTAAAACGTGCTTGTCTTATGCTCTAAATACTCGTGAAATAGTTTCAGAGACGTTATTATCATCTCGTAAGTGATTTTTGTTGTGTGTTCGTTTTGCTTTTCTTGATTACCTAATGATGCAACCGGTCACGCAAATAAACCTTATCGTATGAAAACATAAAGTATAATGAATAGTAGGTTTCGCCTGCTTCTCTGGTCACTATATTTAAACGAATTTACAAAAAAATTCAATCGCAATTTTTTTCATCACTTTATAAATAATAATAGTAATTTCTCTAACCTGTCCTGCTGCCACTGGTTGTGTTTTGCCGTCAACCACTTGAGACAGTTGACGCTGCTGTAAACGGACATTTTTTAGCAGTATGCTGAACAGCTCATCTTGTACTCTGAGTTTTAAGTTGATATCTTTTTAGTTAACTGTACTAATTTTTACTTAACTTTGTTAACTTGGTTATTGCTCATGTTTTTGTACCTTCCGCGTCTTTCTGCGTTTAGCGATTTTTAAGGAAATATAATCGGATTTTAATACATGATATAAAAAAGTGTAACATATCTCATTTTGGTGTCATTTTGTGTAGGGAAGAATAATATAATGGAAGGAGAATGTAATGTAAAAACCATTTATAAAAATCAACCGAAATATCTCTTATATAAAAACACTATACTTTATTTTTCAAACAATTTTTAAAAACCAATTTCTAAACTTAAAGAAAGAAAAACAAAACATGCGGGCTTTTCGCGCAAGAAATATGAAACATAATCTTAAAAATAAACAAATAA
Organism: Salticus scenicus; assembly: GCA_963930645.1. NCBI lineage: Eukaryota > Metazoa > Arthropoda > Arachnida > Araneae > Salticidae > Salticus > Salticus scenicus. The sequence goes on from OZ005648.1 coordinate 206,045,320, forward strand.
AGAAACAGTTCGTGTCATAGTAAAATGTATAGAAGTCCAATAGTTGTACTTGCCGTCACAATTTCCAATTTTAGGTTCTGCTAACGGAGCAATCGACTGGAGTGAGGAAAACGCTACAAAGAATAAACAAGGAAAAAAAAAAAACATATATTCCGATTATTAAATATATATATATATATATATATATATAGAAACACCGGTTCTAGCGCAGACGGGGGGTGCACTGGTGCACCGGCAAGTCGTGCGGGTGCCGCACCACCCCCTGAGGGGTCTAGATGGGTTGACGTTGACCTTGAGATCTCCTCTAACTTGATTGTGAAAGATGATGGGGGTATTAATGAAGAAAATTAATTAAAAAATTTAATGAGTGGTTTATTGTAAAAGGTGACGCTGGTTTTAAAGCGGTGTTTGCGGTATAAGGTAAAAAGCATGCTATTGTTTGTGAGTCATTAGGAAATTAATTAGGGAGTTAATTAGGAGGTTAATTAAGAAATTAATTAATAAATTAATTTAAAAAAATTGAGAAAAAAGGAATCGATTGAATTTAAGAATGTGGATGTGCATAGAGTATCTAAGAAATAGAGAGGTTTGACTAGGGTTCGAACCCGACACCTTGCAGTAAAAATATTTCCATAAGACAGTAGTTTTCATGCGCGAAACCGCTGACCTATGGAAATATACCCTGATGACTCTATTTTAGGTATGAATGTGTGTGAGTGTATGTGATTTTTCTATTATATGTCTGCACAGTTCTTTTTTAAACTGTTCAAACATATATTTTTGGAAACTCATTTGATGAGTTCCTTTTTTCTATGAAACCCTCAAAAGAGGGTTTCTTCTTTTTATTTATTTATTTATTTATTTATTTATTTTTATTTTATTTTTTATTTTATTTTTTTAGGGGTCCCACCATCCACCCGCCGCACGTGTGCGACGCCCCAATTTTTTATGAACTTGAATCATCATTTCTTCTTATTTTCTCATCTTCTAACTTTTCTAGGATCTTGCAACTTCATTTTTTATCTTCTATGTTCCAGGTCTTCAAATTTTTAGATTTTATAATTTTCACTGTAGGATGTTTTAGATCTTTTAATTTTCATTCTTTCAATTTTCAATCTTCTAATTTTTCATTCTGATCTTCTAATGTTTCTGTGATCTTGCAAGTTTTCAATCTTCTAATTTTTCATTCTGATCTTCTAATTTTTCTGTGATCTTGCAAGTTTTCATTCTTCTAATTTTCTTTCTTGTAAGTTTTCGATCTTCTAATTTTCATTCTTCTAATTATCCTTCTTGGAAGTTTTTGATCTTCATATTTTGAAATCTTCAGTTTTTTCTTTGATGTTTTAAAGGGGGCCCACCATCCACCCGCCGCATGTATGCGACGCCCCAATTTTTGAACTTGAATCATCATCTCTTCTTATTTTCTAGGATCTTGTAACTTCTATGTTCCAGGTCTTCTAATTTTTCTAGGATCTTGCAACTTCATTTTCAATCTTCTAATTTTTCATTCTGATCTTCTAATTTTTCTGGGATCTTGCAACTTCATTTTCATTCTTTTAATTTTCTTTGTTGTAAGTTTGAAGACTTTTTATTTTCAAATCTTCAGTTTTTTCTTTAATGTTTTAAAGGGGTCCCACCATCCACCCGCCGCATGTGTGCGGCGCCCCAATTTTTTATGATCTTGTAACTTTTCTGAAATCTTGCATTTTTCAGATTTTTTTCATTTTTCTTATTTTCACAATTTTTTTTCATTTTTCTTATTTTTCAATTTTTCTTCATTTTTCTCATTTTTCAATTTTTCTTCATTTTTTCAATTTTCAATTTTTTTCATTTTTTTATATTTTATAATTTTTTTTTTTTTTTTTTTTTCTTAAGTTATTTTGTAATGACCATAAGCCAAAGAAGAAATCCCATCATCCAAAATGTATCTTTTGTCATCAAAAGGAGTTAAAGAAATTTTATTTTGTTTGAATGTATATATTGTATGACATTCCTGCCCAATTCTCGTTTGCTCTGATATATTATATTTTAAATTATTGAGGCAATTAAGGTAATCTTGATGTTTAATTTTTTTCTTGACTGTTATAGTTGAAATCCCCTTCGCGGTTTTCTTTTCTCCATCTTCTGATCTTATACTATACATTTTGGCTTTGAGGCCTACAAATTCATGGATGAACCGCCCGTTTAGTTCGTCTTTAAACTTTCCCAAAACTTTCTTGTTGTGCTGTGAATGAAGTGGATGGTCTGTGGGATAATCTGATGTGTCAAAGATGTCTTTATGTTGTAGCATGTCTTGATAGATGTCAGGTGTGGTGATGCAGTAGGTGAGGGAGTCTGTGTCGGTGAAGAGGAGTTTAGCTTGGTCTTGGTATGTTGGTTTTATGAAATCGTAGTGGAATCTGTACATGTGTAGTTTTGAAAGTTCCAGGATGGTAAAACCGATGTAAACGGGACGGTTCATCAAGATGGATTTTTTAACCCGCTCCACTGCCGCTAAATTTTGATTAAATATTTTAAAATTGGTGTAAAGAGGTGAGGCAACAATCTTTTCAGCTCTTATGGAGGAGTTTGTAAGTTCTATGGATCGTCGTTTTCTTAGATTTTCTATTGTTTTCCCGAACACAGCATTATTCAGGAGCTTGAAGAAGTTTTTCTCAAAGGCGGACTTGGATTCTTTTCGTTTTTCTGTGTTGAAGGCTATGTACGGTTTCAACCAGGGTGCTTGTTTGAATTTTAAAACTTTATGAATCTTGGTAAGAATTAGACCTTGTTGGAGATAATATTGGAGGTTTCTGTAATGAGTGACATATTGAATTTTATTGTAGAGATTAGGTGTGAGTTTCTTGGAAGGGTGGAATTTTTTATCTTGAAGCATGTGTATGGCAAATGGTGAGAGTATCTGTTCGGTGATGTGTAGATGTTCTGGTGCTAGTGGATAATCGTTGTGTTTGTCGTGGAGATGCTGTGGATATTCCAAGTCCACCTCGAAGATGAAACCTTCTGCTGCGTCGGGTTGTAAGTTGAGGATTTTTTCTATGTTGAAGTCTTCAGGGTCAGCCCACTGGAAGCCCCCGTAAGGCAGGGGGTCTGACCCTGAATGCCCGTAAAGGTTATTTGCGTCCCAATACATAATGTATTGGGATAAAGCAGAGGGGTCGAAGTCTTGAGTTGTTGGGATATTGGATCTTGCGTGGCGGTGACTTATCATGGAAACCCCACCTCTTACACCTTTTTCTATGAAGAGGAGCATATTAATGTCGGTGAGTAGTTCGAGGTCTACCCCTGTCATTTTTAAACATGCCTGCCATGACAGACCGGGTGCTGTGAAGCAGTGAGTGGGATCTAATCCATAATATTTCAGACAAAGTCTTCGAAAATTTTCGAAGACATCTGCTAACAACAGCACGTCGGTCTTCACGTACAGGTCATGGTACTCCCCAAGATCTTGGATGTTAAAGGCCTCCCACACTTTAACAGCATGTTCATAATCTTGCGAAGAAATATCTTCATCAGTTAAATCGTTGTGGAAGGCCCTTGGGGATGGTAGCTGGTTTTCACCGAAGATGTTAAAGTCGGTGATATGACTATAGGGGTAGACCCCTTTTCTTAAGAGGAGAGAGCAATCTATTGCAGGAGGAAAGTTTTCTTTAAGAAGATAGAATTGATCTGGATCTTGATTTTGGACGAGTGTATCTAAGGATGAGGGGAGGAACTGTAGAGAGTCTAGGAAGATGAGCTGGATGGGACAGTTTTTCTTGGTTAATTTGAAGGCAATATATTTTTCTAAAGTGTTGGGGATGACTTCTATTGAATAATCTTGTACTCTTCCAAGTTGTGACATGAGGTGATGAGTATCGTAATTTTTACTGTTATGAAAAATGATGGGGATTGATTTAGGCTGTTTATAATTAATATTACAACTATTGTGAGCCGCGCCACGAAAAGCTCCGGAAAGATGATCGTGGTCGCGCACTCTGTTTTTATATAATCTATTATTGCATATGGAGCATCTAGTTGCTTGTTGAAAAGCTCTCTCCTCATCTGGGGTTAATTGCATGGGAACTATGGAAGTTAATTTTCTGGCTATGTCATCTTTTTCGTACAGGATGGCTTCTAAGAAGTGCCCAACGGCATCGTCACCCCTGTAAACTTGAATAGGCTTGTAAGATTTGCCGTCGGGCCCTACGATAAGATAGGCATAGCCACAAGGTATATGTTCTGAAGTTTTAATGGTGTATGAGGTGTTGTTATTGGGAGCGACAGTGGAGACGGGTTTTAAAATAGACTCGAAGTCTGCATAAATCACATAAGATTTTAGATGTTGCATGTGGATGGAGGTGAAAGAGAGAATATTATTATTATTGGATGGCATTTTAATTTGCTGTATGGAGTGATTTTTGCAATATTGTAGGTGGTCTTTTAAAAGGTCTTGTCTGGTAAATCTATGGAGGCATCGGTAACAGTAGTAAGTTTGATGTTGGTAATTAGTTAAGTGGCCCATTAATCTTGAGAAATTTTTTATATATATGTAATGTTGATTCCCCTCAGAATCTTCTAATAATAATAAATTTATGACATCTTCATCCTCTCTAGGAGAAATGTAGAGAGGACAGATGTCTTCGTCAGCATCGTATATAAATATATTTATTCTTAAATTATTAAGTTTTTCAATTTCTGGTATTTTATTATATGAAATTGGGCAGGTAATGTCATTTAAAATTATTTCATGCTCATATGGGTAATATTTATTAACTCTCTCAGCATCTCTTTCAAATTTATATTTATGGGCCAGAAGACACCATATGAGACATTTATTATCTGAGAAATTTTGAATATTAATTAAGGCCTTCTTAGCTTTTAATTTCTGAGGGGTTGCTATGAAAGAGCCACCGCGAAGGGGTATGTATTTTGCCACTTTTAATTCTAGACACTCAATCTTGTTGAAAATCCAGTCGGATCCCTGATTTTGGAAATCTTCAATATTATTTTCTATTTTTGTAAACATTGTATTTATATTATTATTTAAGTTATCGGAGGTTAATTCTATTATACATTTGGATGAGAAGTAAAATGATGCTCTCTCCTTAATTTCATCTCCATCCACCTTCACGAATTCTGCCTTCATTATTCCATGCCATTTAATTGATTTTTTATCATTAATTTCATTAGTTAATATATTATTAATTTCATTGTGACTATTATTAGAAAAAATATTTATGCTACTTTCCTCCTCTGGTTCAGGATATAAATAGAAATTTTTGAATGTATTGAGGGCTTGATTTATTTTTCTTATTCTGCTATTATGAGTTGTTTTTATTTTCTTCGAAGCTTGATCGCTACTACTAGCCACGCTTCCATGGGCTATCCTCACATGTTGAAACAAATTATATTTTGTGATAAATTTTAAATTGCATACCAAACATGAATGCTGAAGAGAATTTTTGTGGAATCTGTCGTGGTGCCTTCTCAAATCATCTTTTCGGGTGAAGAGTTTATCACATTCATTACATTCAAAAGATGTTTGTCGTTCATGAATTCTTAGATGTCTATCTAAATGTTCTTTTCTTCCGAATTTTTTATCACATTCATCACAATTAAATATTTTTTCATTTTCATGAGTTCTTCGATGCCTCAAAAGATGATGCTTATGTTTGAAGCCTTTACTGCAAACTTCACATTCGAAGGGTTTTTCGGTGTTGTGGGTACGAAGATGCCTTTTAAAGGTTCCCGTATGTGTAAAAACTTTCCCACAGACGGAACATGTCTGAAATGGACAAAAAACCTGTTTTAGTATTTTAATTATTTTTTAAAATTTTAATTATTTTTTCACTAACAAGTGTTTTTAATCTATCAAGATTTATCTCCTAACATTTTTCTAACTTAGAGGAAACCTAGCAAGATTTTTTATCCACCTAACATTTTAAAACTTAGAGGGAAATTCGTTTTTGAAAACCTAACATTTTTGAAAAGTAATGGAAAATTTTTTTCCCACCTCATGCAAAAAATAAAAAATATACCTTCGATTTTGAGGCGACAGCTGTCTCTTCCATGTCATCAGAACTATTGGTGTTCATCCCATCATCGTTAGGCATAGGTGTGACGTCGCTGCAGCTTCCCTCACCTCCAGAAACTACTTGGATAGAATTCTAAAAAAATAGCAAAAAGAAAAGAAAACAAGTTTTAATTATTTTGTCGAGTTTTTCAAAAGAGGATTTTATTATAACTTTTTAATTTTATTTTAAGTTTATCTAATCAAGTTTTTTAATTACTTTAAAGAGTGATTTTAATTTGTATTCTAAGTAAAAATTTATTTTAAGTTTATCTAATCAAGTTTTTTAATTACTTTTAAGAGTGAATTTAATTTTTATTCTAAGTAAAAATTCTTTTAAGTTTATCTAATCAAGTTTTTAATTACTTTTAAGAGTGAATTTAATTTTTATTCTAAGTAAAAATTTATTTTAAGTTTATCTAATCAAGTTTTTAATTACTTTTAAGAGTGAATTTAATTTTTATTCTAAGTAAAAATTTATTTTAAGTTTATCTAATCAAGTTTTTTAATTACTTTTAAGAGTGAATTTAATTTTTATTCTAAGTAAAAATTCTTTTAAGTTTATCTAATCAAGTTTTTAATTACTTTTAAGAGTGAATTTAATTTTTATTCTAAGTGAAAATTTATTTTAAGTTTATCTAATCAAGTTTTTTAATTACTTTCAAGAGAGAATTAAATTTTTAACAGAAATGAATCCTGAAAACTCAACTTTAACGCTAAAAAATTTTGAAACTAACATACTTGAGGTTCTGAAGAAGCTGATCTCGACATTGGTGGAGTTGGTTCTACAGCATTAATTCCAGCACCAGTCTGAACAACCTTGAACAAAAAAAGAAAAGAAAACATATTTTTTAAAACATTGTATATTATTCAAACAGTTAAACAGAAAAAGTGAAATAATTCGTACCATATGACTTTTCAGATGAAGTCTAAGCTCCCTTGTATTGAAATAAGCACCTCCACAAACCGCGCAACGTAGTGTTGGCTCTACAGGTGCTTCACTCAGATGTGAAGGGCCAGGTTCGTTGTTTAATGCAGATGCCTAAGAAAAAAGCATAAAAATATTTTAAGTCTAAATCGTATGCTGAAATTTTCCTAGAAAAATAAAAAAATGTATTTTTCTTACAGATTTTCGAAGAAGCGAGCGGTTAGCAAGTCCCTGGTTCGAGCGACGGACAGGATCGAAAGCTTTAAAACCGGGAGGTATTTTGATGGTTGATTCAGTGGATGATTCAATCTGAAATAAGAAAAAAGAATATTTTGAGTATAAAAATATATTTTAAAATATTCTTCAAGTTTTTAAAGAAATTATATTTACCATTGAATCGTCATCTGAGAAATTGACCGGTGATGTCCAATCGATACAGTTACTCTCTAATATCTCACCCAAAATAATATCTTGGCTAAGTCCAAAATCAAATTCAAACTGAAAAGAGAGAAAAAAAATATATTAAAGTATATTTTTAAACATTTTTTTTTAAAAATAATCTAAACATTTTGAGATATTAATAAATGTTTTAAATACATACGTTGGAAATTGCTGGCAAATTTTTGTCGAAAGCGAATTCCATTGTAATAATATTGAACTTCAAAAACACGGGGAAAGTAAAAAGTCGGAGCTAGATTTGAGATCTACTCGAGACGAATTCTGGATGCAGAATGAGAGAAAGGTGTATGATTTTCACCATCCTGGATAGGGCGCGTCAAAGGGGGGCAAAAGGTTAAAAATTTGATCTTCGCTGCAGGGGGGATGCGAGGGGATGATTTTCTCTGCATCTATCCTTTCTCAAAAAAAGAGGGTTGGCTTGAATTGTACATCCCCCCACCTCATAAAATATCAGAGTTGGATTGTAGACGTGACTTTGTGAACGAAATAAGATTTGATACGGTTTAGATCTTGTTAGTGTGGGAAATACTTTTCACTTAACAGAAAATGTGAAATTCTTGTCAGATATTTTTTGAAAAACAAGTTACTATCGTAAACATTTTGCTTCAAAGTGAAATAAATATTTCGCTTTGAAGGGAATTTAATTTTTTTACTCATACTAAAACAAATTAATATTTTGTTTTTATCCCTCAAATAAATTACTTCATGTAAATTAATATGTTTTTTTAAAAAGAATTATTCTTATTTCAAACAATTTTTAATTCTTAAGTAAGATTTTTTCTCGAGTTTCACTTTATAGAAAAAGCTAACAATTATTAAAAATGATTTATTTTTCAAAAATTAATATATCCCTCATTATTATTTCTTTCTTATAATAATAAATAATTTATGAATTAATGTTTTTCTTTTATTTTTTTCTCAAAAATAAGTTTTTTCCTAGAAAATAAAATTCGTAAAGTATCTTAATAAATAAGTTAATTATTTGTACTCTTTCAGACATATAAATATTTTTATGAATTAATGTTTTTCAAGTAATTTTTTTCATCCGATTAAATATATTCTTTTTATCAAATAAGCTTTTATTTCTTTTTTATTTTTTCTTCTTTTCTCAAATAAGCTTTTCACCTATAAAATAAAATACATATATTCAAAAATAATAGATTTGAAATAAAACATAGACAGATTTTATATTGAAACAAAAAGTGATTTATTCAAACCATTTATACATTATTTGAGAAGAATTTTTCAAGATAAGTATGGAAATATTGCATTGTCAACTTATTAAAAAAGGATTCATTGAAATTACATAAACAATGTTTTGAAATAATGTTTTGAACAATTTTAAAAGTGTTCAAATGTAGCAAAACAGTTTCTTGAGAAAAGATATATTTATCAAAAGTGTTTAACATTAAACAGTCGTGATCGAACTGACAATCTATATTCAAATCACACCCGTTACATTCGAAAAATGTATTAATATTTGATTGAATTTCACTACAAATTGATGTTAGATAATGGTTTTGTGCTTCATCGAAAATCATATGCTCCTCACATTCAATTCTCTTGTTTGAAATCAAAGTTGGGATTTGTTTCACGAGAACACTTTCCATAAGGCAATGTGAAATCTGACTTTTCAATTCGATCAATCTGTTGATCTGATCTTTGAACAATTTTATGCCATTCGACTTGAGATAAAATCCTGCATTATTTGTGTAAAACATTTGTTGCAACAAACACATGTCTTCATTCACAAACGCTGTTAACAGTTGGTTGTTTGATATAAAACTATCCTTCACAGAATTGAATTTAAACGAAGATATATTTTTTTGGAAATCTAGCCACGTTATCGTTGTCAATGTAATACCCAATTTTGTAGGAAAACGATCACCAGTACTATTTTCTGTAAAATTACGAATGTGCACTCGTAAATTTTTTTCATTTTCCAAAATGATTTGCAAAAATGTACACCAACCTAAATCCCATTCCCCCAGAATAGGATTTGATTTCTGTCTACGTTGGAAAAATTTATCCAACCAGTCATTATTTGGAATTTCGCAAGACAGTTCACCACTAGTAGATTGTTCATTTTTAACACAAGAAAGTTCGTTATCACATTTTGAAGCTAATAGTTCAATAGAGGATGATTGTCCAATATTATCAGAGGGCGATTGTTCGTTTTTTTCACCACAAGACTGTCCACCATTATCAGGAGACGATTGTTCTAAGTCCAATCTAGGTCTTTTTAAAGGTCGAGAAACAGTAATAATATGACGAAACGTAAGACTTATTCTTGCATTCTTTATCGAAGGATCTACAGCAATACCGTGAGTGAAAAGTTCATTCGTAGGTTTAGCCATAGTGTATAAAGACCCATTGTCTAGTTCAATCACTGTAGAAGGTGTGTTTGGCTTTTTAAATTCAATTTTCCTTGGTACACCAAAACTGAGTACTGCGATAGGGAAAGTATCATCCAGACTGAATTCGTTATCTTTATGTTGGGAAATGTAACTTTGTCCGTTCGGATACAGATTTAATAAAACATAGTTGTAGGCACATCCAACATGCTTTTCGACGATATTTCTAAGTTCCATCATGATTGGGATCCAAGGTTGGGCAACAATTTGAGCACCGCTGAATGCATACACCAGGCCCTCGTCGCCAAATGCTAACATTTTTCGTTTCGGTATAACATCTTTTCCCCAAATGTTGAAAGTGGGGGTGTAAAACGGTAAAGTTTTCAACTCGTTAAAATAGTCATCAGCTTTTTCTTTCTCGATAAAGTTAGGATAATAACTGACATTAAGACCGTTTTCATAAAAGTGGATACTCATTTTGAAATAAAGTTTAGCACGATGAAAAAATACAACTTACAAAAGCGAGAACAGGAGGTAGAATGAATGTTACCCCCTCAACTCGTGACGTCAAACCCACGCCCGCAATTGTTCAAAAATAACCAATGACCAAGCTGTGACGTCAAACGCGGGAAATCAATAGTTGCCACACACCTTTAGGCTGTTAAAGGTATGCCGTCTACCTGCACCTGGTACCTTCCAACCAACCTGTGTGGTCAACTGTGGGAACCCAATTGTTACCACATACCCTAAAGCTATTCAAGGAATGTCTTCACCCCCACCACCTGACCCCTCTCAGGTCTTGTCCAAACTTGCACGCGTCTACATATTTTAATGAAAGAATGAGGAGACAGAAAATAATAAAAAATTAATTTTATTTAAGACTAATCCAAAATGGGTTTACATGGGATTGTTTTCGAACTTTAGGCGTTGGCATAGGACGTGATAACAAATTTTTATTTTTAATGAAACTTTGAGGTACATGCATTTCTTTGAGAACTTGTAACAATTCACCCTGTGCGTTAATAGGTACTTTTTTGTTTGTAGAAAAAATTAAATGAAAAAAGTCTGCAATATTAGAGTTCTGTATTTTTTTATTTTTAAAAGATACTATTCCTTTTTCATTCCACTCTAGTTTGTGGGGGCTCGTCTTAAGAAATTCTAGTAATTTCAAAGCTTGTTTTTTCATTCTTGAAGGTACTAAAGTTAAAGGAAGTTGGTTATAGTCAATTTCTTGTTTGATATGTTCAGGATTCACACTCTCTTGTGTTGGTGTGGGTTCTTGTTTCACAGAATCTTGTTTCACAGAATCTTGTTCGGGTTTTGCAGGTTGTTGCTCAACTTCTTCATCAGAACGTTGAATCCACGGTAGATTGTTTTCTTGTAAATTCATTTTTCTTTGCAATAATTCATAATAGCGTTGCACTTTTTCGTAATCTGGTAAGGAACTGTTTAATATTTTTAGCAAAGCTTTATCCAATTCACTTAGCTGCTTTTGAGAAGGTGTGTGTTTGTTCAACACCTCTTCAGGTACCAAAGCAAATTTTTTAGCGAATTCCATGGAAGAGTGTGCTGATGGCTGATATGGCAGCGGGGATTAAAATGTTTAAAAATCCACCTTGTTGAACAATCAGTTTCTTTTTAGTGAATAAGGATCCTTTTTTCGTTCCAATCTTTCTAAGAGTCGATTTATATTTCGCCAACGATCGTTTCTGAGTAGTAGAAAGAGGCACGTTTCCTTTTAAAACATTCAACGTACACTCGCAGATAGCTTTAACAGTGCGATTAGGTAATTTTTTAAGAAAATGTTTACGTAATTTATTGGGACATGAGTGAATTAATTCCAGATCTCTAAGTTGTTCTCTTGACAAAGTCATGTTAGCAACTAACTCTTCACACACACTATTACTTTATTTATACTTGTATAAAAACTGGATTTGATTGGGTAGAATTTGTGTTCGCAATCTCATATCTTCATCCGTTTCATTTTTTAAATCGATAAACAAGTATGAGAAGGGTTTCTTTGTAGCATCTTCATACACTTCTTGAAAAAATTTAGATTTTTTAGGGTACAACTGCCTACCCAAATGCATAATTTGGCTCATGTCGCGACGATTTTTAAACAGAAAAATGTACTGAGCATTTAAAGACACTGTTCTAATTTCACTCCCTTTTTGAAAAAAATTTTGGGTTAAAAAAACAACACTTAGATTTAAATGGTGACTACCTTTCGTGAATAACGAAGTCAAACGTTTATCGTTACTGCATTCGGCCATTAAATCATCTATCACAAACAAAGTATTACCATTCAAGTAATCTTTATAATTCGATGGGAAACCTTCCACAAAAGTTACATTAGGTATTTCATCATATAAAGTTTGATAAATACCATAAAACCAAACCACTTTGTCGATGGTAGGATGAAACATTTGTTCTTTAAAATGTAACAAATCTCTCATAAAAAAAGACTTGCCACATCCCGTTGGACCGGCAAGAATCATAGTAAAAGGATGTTGTAGACGTGGAAACTCCATGATAAATGAACACAGACACAAAATGTATACAGTTTAAATAAGTGTTTATTGATAAAAATTAGCATACACACGAAATCTTTTGGTAACAAAATTATAGACTCGATGGTCGTTACAGATATTCTTGGTTACAAACATAGACAAAAATTCTTTCAGGGTTTTTCCCCTACATCTACAATATAGATAATAAACACAAAATTGACCACAAACGGCGGTTATAGCACTCTGAAGCATCAGAGGATTATAGTTCACATGCGAAAATCGAGATGCAAAGTTCGAGATAGGCCCTTTAAAATAACTGGGGTCGTTTCCATACGAATCAAAGAATTCCACTTCATCATCAGATTGTATGAAAAAGGCTAACCAGTGAGTTCCAGGTTCAGACGAGTCATCTGTGTTACATACGAGGCAAGCTGGATAACGCACGACCACCTCGGGTAGATGATCACTTGGGAAAACATCTAAAAAATATTTTTTCGTAATTGTATCACTGGATAAAATATTCTTGATTTGCAGAGAATCCATTTTCATTAATTGGCAAAGTCACATAAAACGTGTCGAGACTTGGTAATTTCAATAATGTTTTCAAATTCTGCATACACAAACACAGAAATGGTGGATTGTAAAGCTGTGGAGAATTTTATCTCAATTCTAAAATTTCCTTGTTGTTGTAAGTTGAGGTGGGGACCGTCGCACAAATCAGGACTTAGATCGAAAGCATACAAAGTATGACCATTCACGAAATCTTCTCGTGAAATATAATTTCCAGCATCACGATTGAAACCAGAGAATAATCTATGATAAGCTCTTATATAGTTTTGATCCTCGAAATTCAATTCCAAAGGTTTGCTAGGAACAGGTTGACCGTCCATATACACACTTAAAAAGTTAACATTGTAGTGATGAAAGTAAAAAGGGTTTAAGTCATATTTACCACTCATGGCGGCATTATCTAACAATCCAATTATGACACGTTTTGGCATAGCACCCAAAAGAACATTATCTTGCATAAAAGACATACTTCCAGCAGGTATTGTATAAGTCTTGCATAAAACTCGATCAATGGGGTATTTTGCAGAATTTTTTTCCAAAGCTTTAGCATGCCCTAATAAAACTCCGGGGTTCACTTTCACTTTTCGAATAAACAGTGAGGCATGTTCTAACACGACGTTATATTTCTTTTCCTGACCAGCCACTTGCTTCGCCATTAAACAAAACTGGGGAGTGCTTCGAATCATTTTAATTTTCAAATCCACCATATTCAGTAAAAGTCGATTCTGTTGAAAAATGTCACAGTGTAAAGGACCGATCATATCTAAAATTTTACTTGTTTTGGTGAGTTCATGTCTTTTTACCAATCCAGGGTTTTGGGGAGTAGCTTGTGTGGGGTCGGATACAGTTAAATTTTCATCTTTGTAAAAACATTCACAGGTTAGTAAACTTTTTTTAGCATCTTCACCGAAATTCAACAAAGTTTCAATGTAGGCGCGGTATGGATAGGTGTTACTCGAAGAAGATATTAATCTTTCGTTCAGACTCACATCGATTTGAGAAAACAATGCGTGAAAAAATAAATTAACAGGTGCAACAGGTTCTTTATCAGCCAGAGCGGTTCCGTCAGCATTCACAATTTTCACTTTTAGGTACATGTGCGAGGAGGATAAATCTATGTATTCTTCACCATTACCCGTAATGTTAAATTCCACAGGTCCCCCATCACGAATATTCGCGAGAGGGTGAAATTCGACGAAATGTCCTTTTTCAATAGCTGTCTGTGTGGGTGGTATCAAAAACAAGTCCAGTTCAGATTTGACACAGGCAGGTGAATCTTTATGAATGAGACTCGACATGATTAAGCAAAAATATCGTGTGTCTTCACTCTCTTCACTTTGGGACGAATGATGGTTTTATTAGATCGCTTTCTCTTTTTATAGCGTTGTCCTGAACCAATCATTGTTTTCATTTTTGTAGCAGCTTTGTCAGTTAAATTTTTCCCAGCTTCTTTCAACCGACGTTTAGCAACATTTTTTATATCTTCACCTCGTGACAAGTCATTCAACACATCTACACCCGTATGAAACAATTGTTTACCGACAGCTTTCGCACCCGATTTAAAAAGGGGTACTGCAGCTCGAAAAAGAGATCGAAACAGTCCACCTAATCCATATCCTTTTTGTAATGTAGAACCTTGGTAGTAGTTCAAACCACTACCTGACTGGTGAATGTAATAATCTTCAAAAGATTTCGCACAACACTTGTAAGGAACGAACATTATGAGAGGTACTTTTGTCTAAAATGAAGTTTCACGATCAACTGTCCACGCTCGAATGACACCAATCGTCCTGTGTGTGTCCTTATAACAGTTTCAATTGTTTGAAAGTTTTTCCTTGAAAGAGGGACATAGTGTGGTCTGTCAAACATTTCGTGAATCATATCACCATCTTTACCTTTCACAGTAATTACTCTAAGTAAAGGGGAAACTATATGACCAACGATCTGAGGTTCTGCTATATCCGAATATATGTAAAGTAATTTTAAATCGAAATTCGGGTCAGCTTCTTTAATCCCTTCAAAGTATTTAAAAGGACTATCGCGTATAGGATCCTCATTGTTAGCCAATTCGATTGGATAAAAGCCTAAAGTTTCGGCAAGTCCCGGTAATAACTTTATTCTAGCTGTTGGTTTTAATCCAATTTTCACTTTTCTAGTATGTTTGTTATAGCTTATCTGAATTAAACCGTTGAAGTCTTGATAGTTCATCCATTTAATAATGTCTGAAGGGCTTTCAAAAAATCCAAAGGGGATTTTAGTTCTTTTCATCGTTCCAATACCTGCATCGTATTCGTATTCATTTCCTCCGTCAAATATATTACTCCACATATGTGGATAAATCAATTCCACAAGTCCGACCTCCCATTCACCTTTCAGATCAAGAGGGGAAGGTAATCTCGTAATAAAATGTGAAATTTTATTTTCTGGATAAAATTTCAAAGAACTGTCGGAAGGTAGCGTCACGTAGAAAGACATGTTGGCGAATGATTCTCAAAACAAATGTCGATTCAATTTATAAATGGAATAAATTAGAAGCCAGTATCCATTGGTCGAATTTAGAAGGATATCCTTTATATTTCACTTTATACTCTAATCGCCCTTTTCTCATTCGCTTTTTTAAGATTTTTTCGATAGCAAAGTTCTCTTTAGGTTGAACTTTTTGAAGTTCTTCTGCGTAAAATGTCCCTAAAATAGGTTCGTTCATCAAATCCTTGATCCGGTAGACGGGCGGTTCCCGTCGCACACACTCGGTCACGACGAAGAGTTCTTCCGTCCAATTAGTTTCGTATCCTTTTTCAAAGGTTAATTTTTGTTTGGATACTCGAACCGTATCTCCCGGTTTAAACACGCAAGACTTTCTCTTTTCATTCCCCATATCTCCGTACAGAGTAAACCACACGTCGCTTTCATTTTCCGGAGTTACTTCGGCGGGCGCCCTTTTAATACTCGAATGATAAGTATGGTTATAACTATAAAGTAATTGATCTAACACGTCTAGGTAGCGATAAGTACGACGACTAGTAAAATATTTCCACATTTTAGTTTTTAAAGTACGGTTAAATCGTTCTACTACGGACGCTTTCGTGTTGTTAAAAGTTCTGAAAAATTTCACACCTTCCTCTTTCAGAAAATTTTGAAACTTGTTATTCAAAAATTCCCTTCCTGCATCCGTATTCAAACAGTTGGGTTTTCGTTCAGAGAAAATTTTTTTAAAAGCTTTCACAATCTCTTCACCTTTTTTAGATTTCAGAGGAACCGCCCACGCTCGTTTTGAGAGGATATCTATACAAGTTAAAATGTAGCGAAAACCATCGTTAAACTTTTGAAGAGACGTCAGATCGGCTAAATCCGCTTGCCACTGTTGATCAATTCTGGATACCATGACACGGTTCGTGGGGAATTTTTTTCGAATCGGTTTGTGAAGTGAATATGCATCTATTCCTTGTAACCATTCTCGAATTTTTTTCTTTGATAACTTGCCGCGGGCAGCACGGTGTAAGGCATCTACACCTCCAAAACTTGCAACTGCTTTCGGGTCCCGATAAGTTTCCTCCATGGCAGCACGTATGTGAAGACATCACATTGAAAAGGATAAATTTCCCGTATCGTTTAAATTTAAAATAAAATCAACGTTAAACTTCCCACCTTCAGAAAAAATATAAAGAATCGAAAAGACAACACACATCACAAAATAAATGCAGAACACGAAAATCCCTTCCTCTCGGGACGGTAACATCATGAACACTAAATGATATTCAATCGAAAAATACATATTTATATCTAAAATAGAACCATCAGGGTATATTTCCATAGGTCAGCGGTTTCGCGCACGAAAACTACTGTCTTATGGAAATATTTTTACTGCTAGGTGCCGGGTTCGAACCCCAGTCAAACCTCTCTATTTCTTACATACTCTATGCACATCCACATTCTTAAATTCAATCGATTCCTTTTTTCTCAATTTTTTTAAATTAATTTATTAATTAATTTCTTAATTAACCTCCTAATTAACTCCCTAATTAATTTCCTAATGACTCACAAACAATAGCATGCTTTTTACCTTATACCGCAAACACCGCTTTAAAACCAGCGTCACCTTTTACAATAAACCACTCATTAAATTTTTTAATTAATTTTCTTCATTAATACCCCCATCATCTTTCACAATCAAGTTAGAGGAGATCTCAAGGTCAACGTCAACCCATCTAGACCCCTCAGGGGGTGGTGCGGCACCCGCACGACTTGCCGGTGCACCAGTGCACCCCCCGTCTGCGCTAGAACCGGTGTTTCTTATCTACTTACAAAGAATAAACAAGGAAAAAAAAAAAACATATATTCCGATTATTAAATATATATATATATATATATATATATATATATAAAGAATATTTTTAGATTTCCCCACATAATTTAATTACATTATTATTATTTTTTTTTTTTTATTATTAGTATATTTTGCACTTATAACTTTTATAGAAATATTCGAATTTTTTAATATGAAGTTGAAAGCTCCCCATTTAAAATAGTCATTTTATAAACATGCATTTAATTATACAGGGCTAAAATAATGTATGATGATCTAATAGATATCACAGTTTAAAATAGATTTTATTGATATTATTTTTTTAAACATATAACATGAATATTTTACTTTGTAGGAATTTTAGAAAAGTTAAGTGAAACTTTTTAAAAAATCTATTTAAAAAAAATTTTAAAACCCAAATTCTTAATGTATCGTATCACATAAACCTTTTCAAAGTTAGAATAAAATTTAATTAAAAAAAAAAAAAAAAGTAACTTTTTTGTTTATTAACCAAAAAAATTGATGAAATTTGAAATGCAAGCTGGTCTTGTGGGGTACAGGCTATATATTATATTTTGTGTCCGTGAGAGAAAATTAAAACAAAAATTTGAAAACTGCAATTTTTAATCCCACTTCAAAAACATGTGACTTAATGTAAAGCAGATTTTTTTTTAATTATTATTTCTCCTAACGGTTTCCATACAATCTTCTGCTGTTGCCACCTAAAATTCATACTTTAGTTAGTTTTTAAAAAATCTAATTGCCCGATCGATAAGCTGTTTAATCCATCGGATTCACAAAAATTTTCCCTTTCATTCGGTACCTTATTTGTAACGATACGACTGATACTTCTAATTTATTTTCTAATTTTTCTAATTTATTTTCCTTTTCATTAGCTTGAGATTCACAAACATACCGTAGTGAATGATAGTAAGTACATAAGAATTTGGTGTGGGGGGGGATCTTAAAATTATGACTTTAAACTTTAAGAAAATGTAAAATAAAATAAAACAAATGTCTTACTAATATATTTAATATTTTGGTTTTCATATAGCAAATGCAAGTAAAAGCCATAAAATTATATGAATTACATTAATAAAAATAAATAAATAAAAGTAAAAAATTTTAAGGGGTCTGAAAGTATTAACTTGATGAAAAAAAAAAATGATTGCTTAAAAATTAAAAATTTGGTGCTGTATTTTCTAAAGAATATTTCCTTAATTGCATGTACGAAAAGCTCGTATAATCGCGTATGTATTATAATAAGAAGGAAAATTTTTGTATTTTATAATAGTTACAAGGACACTTTCAAATAAGTTACGTTTAGATTTTCTATTAAAACTTTTTTTTTTGTACATTTTTTTTTGATAGGAAAGTTTCAATTTTCCTTTCTTAAATTCGTATTATTTGAGCCTTGCATTAAATAGCCATTACTGATGCAATAACGTTTTGTCGTAGACAATAAATCAATAAGAAAAGTAGGAGCCGGTATTTCTATATTGCCATTTTAAACTAGAAAACCTTGAGTAAAAATAGTTGGCTTTCATTCAAATCGTTTGGAAATTCTACGTAGGTTCTAAGAAGTAAAATAATAAAATATTTTCTATTGTGTAACGCATCAAAATTCAATTTTTAATAATCACTATAATAAAACAAAAACTTTTTTTTTTTTTTTTACTGCTTCTATAAAGGAAGAAACAATCAAATATTTTTACTGTAGATAAACAGATAAATGTGTTTAATTTATTTTAAAACAAGAGAGAGTGGGAATAACAAAATTTCTAAGAATGACATGGTCCACTGTTTCAGAAAAACGTGAGAAAGTTAATTCGCTTAAAATAAATAGTTAAATAAATAAATAAAATATAAGACAGAATAAGAGTGTATGTGGAGGAGGGATAAAAAAAAAAAAAAGAAATCAATTTTTAAATAATTTTAATTTTGTTTTAGAGAGAGGCTTATATTAATTTGGCAAAATAGGTGTTTTTTCGCTTTTCTCTTCATCTAAATCAGACCATTTTTGTTTTTATGCCGTATTAAGTTGATTTCTTTATTAGGTTGATTTCTTTAGAAATCGACCTATTGCAATCACTTCGTTTATCTATCTATCTTTAACAAAAAGGCGGATACCTTAAATTAAGCGAAGCCACTTGAAATCAGGCTACCACTTGAAAATGTAACATCACGATAACTTCCGAAATAATATGCCAAATCGAAGCAAATTTGGATAGTAAATTTATATTATAAATACCTTGGATGAGTTTATTAACCAAGTTGCTCCGCCATTTTGTTTTCAAGTGCAGACCACTTGAAAATTTCAAATTCACATTGTAATTCCGAATTTCTTTGAATTTTGATTTATACAAAGACCATATAAGAGTCTCAACGAAGTTTATTGATGAACTTTATCCTTCATTTTTATCAAAGTGGCGGCTATCTTAAACTAAGCAAGAGAACTTGAAATCAGGCTACCACTTGAAAATTTATAATCATGATAAGGTTTTAAATTCTGATTCAATTCGAACCAAAGTTGGACAGTGAACTTATAGAAATATCTCGGATGAGTTCATTTGGCAACTTGTTCCGACATTTTGTTTCCAAGTTACGGCCACTTGAAATCTGGCTGCCACTTGAAAATGTGTCACCACGATAACGTTTAAAACACTAAACTGATTCAAACAAAAGTTAGACAGTGAACTTACGGTTCAAATATCGTGGATAAGTTCGCTTGGTAACTTGCTCTCCGCCACTTTATTTCCAAGTGGCGGCCACTTAAAAATTTGTCATTATGATAACTTTTGTAATTCTGAATCACTTCCCACATAACAATTTTAGTTTGCAGCAAAACTGCAGCAGTCTTGCTTTGTAAGCCAACAAACTTGCAGCAAGTTCATCGCGGCAAATTTGTAAGTTCATAACAAGACTGTAGCAAGATAACTCAAACTCCGAAGTCACCATACGCAAAATTTGCAGCAAACTTGTCGTGCAAGTTGTACCCTTACTGTATCAAATCTGCTGCAAATTCGTTGCAAACTAGTAGAAAGGTTAGCACTGCCGTATCAAGATTACTGCAAATTCCCTGCAATAAGCAAGCTTGTCTTATCACACCAACTGCTGAGGCATTGCAAACTGAGATGCTTGTCACGTCACACTGTCTGCAAATACGCATAGAAATATGCAAACATAGTACATATCTCACGGAAGTCTTGTCAATACAGAACTTCGAATATTGCGAAAGACTCATGCTTTTCCCTCCAATACACACGAGGAAGATAACGTTGCGGAACCGCATCGATATCAATCGTCAGACACTATTGCTGAATTTCAAATACTTACATAGCAATTTTAGTTTATGGCATGAACGGTGTGAAAGGAAAAACAAAACAAACATTAATTAAAACGAAAAATGGATTTATTTCCATCTACTTTGCGGCAATTTCCAACAAATTTGTCATGGCAAGATAATATCAAGATAAATCAAACTTGCTGCAAACGTGCTTGCTATCTGGGTTCGTATCAAATTTAGGTAGTAGATTTATCATTGAAATATCTCAAATAAGTTCACTGGGCATCTCATTCTGCTTTTTTGATTCCAAGTGGTAGACACTTGAAATCACGGTGCAACTTGGATATTTCTTATCACGATAATTTTTGAAATACTGAATTAGTTAGAATTTCAGTTGGACAGTGAACTTATCATACAAATATCTTGGATGATTTCGCTGAGCAAGTTGCTTCGCCATTTTGTTTTTAAGTTGCAGCCATTTAGACGCTACTTGAAAATTTGTCATAACAATAACTTTTAAAACACTGCAACTGATTCGAAGTTGGGAGTGAACTTATGCTTCAAATGTACTGGATAAGTTTGCTAGGCAACTGGCTCCGTCATATTGTTTCCAAGTGGCAGCCACTTGAAAATTTGTTATCACGATAACTTTTGAAATACTTAATCAGTTCGAAGCAAGGTTGAAAAATGAATTTATCGTTCAAATATATATGATTTCGGTGGGAAAGATTCACCGCAATTTTGTTTCCAAGATGCGGCCGCTTAAACGCTGCCACTTAAAAATTTGTTATCGCTGTAACCTTTGAAATTCTGAATAACCAAAAATGGGCAGTGAACTTATCTTACAAATATCTTGGATTAGTTCACTGAGCAACTTGCTACGTCCTTCTGATCCAAGTGGCGGCCATTTTATTTTTTAACACGATAACTTTTGAAATTCTGCATTAATTCGAACTAAATTTGTACAGTACATTTATCTCACAAATGCATTTGATATATTTGTTTGCTAAATTGGACCACCATCTTGTTTCCAAGTGCAGGTCACTTGAAAATTTCATATTCCCATAAAAAGGTATTTATGAACCGATTTGTTTTAAACTCCATATGTACATAGCCCATATCAATATTTCTAGCAAATTCATCAATAATTTGTAGCATTTTGTTTCAAAATAGCGGCTACTTGATAAGAAAGAAGAAATCAACCTACAGTCGGTAACAAAAGTCTCCGAATACTAGCAAAAGTTTCTATAAAAGAAAAGTGCACTTAATACAGTTTTGTTAAATAAATCCGTCGAATCCTGTTCTTAGTCAGTCTAAAAACAGGATTCGACAAGAATTTATTCAGCAAAACTGTATTAAGTGTACTTTTTTTATGTAGGAATTTTTGCTAGTGTTCGGAGACTTTTGTTACCGACTGTAACCTTCCGAATTAGCCGGAAGGACTTGTTTTTATTTTAAATCTAAAATATACTGGATAATATTATTTCTTCTTATCGAAATTATTAGAGCTTTTTGCTTTCTGCATTTTTTTTTTTTTCTTTATTCCTAGGCAAAGACCAGGTTGCTAGTTCAAATGGTTTTAAAAGTTTTCTTTAACAGTTCAAAATTAACTATTAAACTAAAATTAAAATTATTTAATAGTTAAAAGAATTTCCAAGTATCAGACTGCATTTTAGCAGTCTGTCACTTGGGAATAAATCTTGGTAGATTAAAAAACATCAATTTTAGTAAAATTCATATTCCTCGTAGTATGAGCATCATGGGAAGGAGACTGTTAAAGAAGAAAAATCAACGATTAAATGAAACTCATTACACAAACATAAGAGTCACGTAATTAAGGTGTGTGTGTGTGTGGGGGGGGGGTCTAACGAAAAAGAGTCTAATCGAGAGGGCGAAATATCAAATGATAAATAGAGAATATAAGAAAAGGAAAATGTTGAATTAAAAACTAGTATGTTCTAGCCATCACAAAACTTTCTTCTATATTTTCCTATTCGAATTCACTCAAATTTATTTTGCATGATAAATGCAGACGATTTTCATCCCAAAGAAGTAAATCCCAGAAAGTCAACTTTTTGCTCTTACAAAATCACATCTTAAAAAAAATACCTTTCATTTTATTTATTTATTTTAATTTTTTTCGCCCCCCCCCCCTCCCAAAAAAAAAAAAAAAAAAAAAAAAAAAAAAATCGATAACTTTATTTTAGTTACAGATCGATGGTACAATCATTCGTTTAAAAGGTATTATTTATACAAGCTCTGTTGTAAGATACCCATATTGAAAATTTGTCCTCCTCGCCCCCAAGGAAAGAGCAATGATCGTAAATATACAAAAAAAAAAAAAAAAAAAAAGAAAGAACAAATTCGTAGAATAAAGCACAGAATAAATAATTTGCTTGTTAACATTTAAAATAGAATGTCTAATTACATGAATGTTTCATCTTGCCCCAATATTTTATATCAACTTGCGCAATCGAATGGTTTTTAACAGTCTATTTATAAAAAAAAAAAAAAAAAAAAAAAAAAACATTAAATCATTAAATTTATTTTTTTTACTTATTTTTATTTCGTATTATTTCACGCGCTCTTTTTATTTCCTGATTCAAAATTATTAAAAAAAAACTTTTTCGATATCGCTTGTAACGATACTGATGATTATTAATTTTTTTTCTTTTTCTTTCATTAATAATAATAATAATAATAATAATAAAAAGATTTTGATGAAAATCTGGCAAAAGCAGAATTTAGTTTAGGACGGAGGACTATTAGTTTTTTTTTTCTTCCCAATTATAACATCGCTTTCAAATTATTCAATTATATTTTCGATAAATTTTAGATTTCGATAAATGTCCAACTTATCGAAAACGACAACGCAAAAATCCCAGATTGAGACTAATAGGCCCTCAGTCCTAAAAAAAAAAAAAAAAAAAAAAAAAAAAAAAAAAATCATAGTTGATTACTACTTCTGTTATAAATAATTCTTTTTGATTTCATAATGATTCTCTAAAGAATAATTCGAATTGTGTGCATTCATATGAAATTTTGTCACAATATCACCATGTAAAGAATTTAGAAAAAAAAAAGGGATAGCAGCGTCATCTGTTGGGCGTTTTCATGAAAAGTTGATAGGTACTAATTTATGTCATGTTGCAGCTACATGAATTTTTATGAAATTCTTTGCAGTACTTCCTAAGATACAGTCGCCACAAAATTTTGTCGCACACACGCACACAGAAAGAAAGACACACATTTTCTAAAAATCGTCAAATCATGTTCTGATGAACCTTTCAAAACGTGTAAATCCATAGAAAATCGGAAGTCGAAAATTTTTATGGAACCAATACTTTCTTTTATTGAATATACAAAAGTAAAAACAATATTAACTCAATATGTAAAATGCTGAATTACTCCGGAATAATAAAACGCTAATAAATTGAAATTATTGTTTATTTATCGTAAGTGTAACCTCTCAAATGGTAAGCTGAATTTAAACCTAGCAGTCATCATATCTGTTTATTTAAATCTATCTTTGCTATATTTATCCTCAGGAAATCAAATTTACATTGGTAATTTTAGAAGTTTGAAAAACTGCTTGCATTTCCCTCACAGGCGGAATGTACGCATTCGCAAAGTAAACGCCATAGTTTTTGGTAAGGGAATTAATTTTTTTCATGTAGATTTTGAATATAACTTCAGATTTGTTCTGTGTCTTAAGCTTTTGGGGTTTTTATCCGTTTTTACACTTACACCCGGAATTTTGTATGGCGACCAAGTGCAACTAGAGTGGTTACACTTTTCCCAAGCTCCCCCAATATATATATATATATATATATATATATATATATATATATGTATGTATGTATACGTAATAAAATAACGTAATAAAATTTAACCTTAAAATTTAGCAATTAATAGATACAAAACAATACCAACACAACAAAAATAGAACTGATTTTAACTTACAGGTAAGACTAACACAAAAATGTAGCGATACAGATTCAAGACTCAATTAGGCACATCATACCACTAAAGGAATATCCCAATATTTATCAAAGATAAAACAATTCTACATAAAGAGTTGGTGAATTCATAGATCCACAAATAGCCAAATAAGGTAAATGATTAAAATTGAAATAATACACAAAAGAATAAGCGCAATTGCAGCTGTAATCAAAGTGCATATAAACTTTTAAAAAATAATGGTAAAGCCAAATTGGCAAAGTTATGTATATATACAATTATATATACAATTATATATATATATATATATATATATATATATTACTTTGCTTTATCAGGTGGGTTTTTTAATTTTCAATAAAGCCTAATATTTTGGTCTTTCTTTTAAGTTTTGTTGGAGCGTTAAAAATTTTAACGTTTAAAGAGTTAGTTGGAAGCACAGAGAAAAGTTTGCTACTCTGTAACAACGATATTTTTAAAATCCCAAAACTTCTAGATTCGAGAAAAATTTCTAAACAGTTACCCTTCAAATCTAGACATTTAACCTTCAAATATCTTATGGTACATACTTATATACCCGCACAGCCACTTACATCCATAAGACATCTATAAACACGTATAAAAGTTTTAAAATGATCCATTAAACTTCTATAAAAATCCTACAGATATCTATTAGCACGACTCTTTTTTACATCCATTAGATGTCTGTTACATATCCTATAAGTCTCCAAATCTCCAATTACTGGACTTGTTAGACCTAATAGATATTGAAAATATCTAAATCTTGTTTGGATCTAGCGTGTTACATCTATTAGACATCGAAAAAGGCACATCTAAATTTAAATATCTAATAGATATCTATAATTAGTACAGGATATCCAGGACTTCTAATGGACATTTTTTAGATATTTTGTACCTTTTTTTGGATCATTTGGAGGTAATTTAGATGTCTAATGGATATCAGTGGCTGTACCCAGACAGCACATCGCCTCCCCAGGATATCTTCCAGATGTCTTCTGGATGAAAAGGCATCCCAGAAACGTCCTTAAGATGTACTGTGGATATGCTAAGCCTAACTGTGCTGTTAGGGTATGGACAGTAGGGTGAGGTTCAACTTTTCGCAAACCACGAAACACAAAATTTTATTATTTATTTATTTTTAAACTGCACATTTACATTATAAAGTTCTCATATCTTTTAAAAGTCAATTAGTTGTAGCGCCTAAGAATTTTGAGAAATGTAAGTAAAATAGCAACTGAGCAAAATGAAGTCAAAGTCTAACATGCCGAAACGGGGTTGCACGTACCCCATTTCACCCCAACAAAGAAAGAAATCCTGGTGTGTACTTCAAAAGTAGTAATAAATTATTTACTGCATGTAAATAAATAAAATGTTCTGATAAAAATATATTTATTTTTCAAATATATTGATTCTCTAATATTTTTGAGTCAGTATTTAAATCTGTGAAAAATTGATTTTAGGTTTATTAGTTCCTTCGCAGATAAAACTATTTTTGGAAAACAACGCGGATAGCGGAGATTTGAAAATATCAAAAACAGCTCTGAAAAGTTAAATTTATGTACTAATGAAACTAATATATTTATTATTGAAAAATTAAATTTGTGTACTAATTAAAAAAAAAAAAAAAAAAAGTGCGCACTAATAGAATAAAATTATTTTTAAAAATGCGTAAATAACAATAACAACTAATAACAATAGCAATAATAATAATAATTTGTAGAAGAAGCGTTTTGAAGGGGAAAATTATTATCTTTGTATTTAATATAAAATCGTTATCTTACTTTTCAACGTTTAAACATGAATTATATGGAAATAAATAATTTCCAGAAATAATATAACTGACGCTGTTGTTTGATAATTCAGAGAAATGTTACAAGAAATCCAAAAAACTGTATTGGTTTTTTGATTAAATTTTCTAAGTAATTACGCGAATGGTCAATTTCAACAAATGAAATAAAGTATTCATCAAATAATTTATCTTAATTCTTGATTGCTATCAAGAAAATATCATTTTTTCTTAATTAAGATATCTCCAAGATAAATTTTATCTTTTCATCGGGATGTTGATGAGAATGGCTATCTCAAAGTCATCATAATCGCTATCTAAACTTCGCTTCTGTTATGAACTTAAGTACCTTTAAAGATCGGATATCATCAACTCCGGAGATGATGGCATTTTACAGTTGTGTAAAAGAATGAAGTAACTCTCATGCACCAATTACCGCTATTCGCGACCTAGGAGTTAAATCAAGAAAGGTGAAACACTGAGAATTGCTTTCTTCTTAAATTTTTTCCCTCTGGCTTTAAGAACGTTTGAGAAACCGCATTCCATCTCTTGATGGTTCTTTTTACGGTAGAGGTCAAGAATTTCCGCTAAAAGAGAGCTTCTTCTATAAGGAAGAAATGTTGCTTGATGATTATTGCTAACATCTATTACCTGACATTTAAAAAAAGAGGGGGGGGGGATTTCCCAACGAAATACAGAAAAAAGATAGATTTTAACTACGCTAAAAGAAGGTTTTAGTTACTAAAAATTAGTATGAGGCAGCCATCACATCTATTTCTTTTATATTTTCCTTTACAAAATTCCAGTAGTGCAAATTATGTATTAAAATTACACTGCGCTGAAAAAAAAAAAAAAAAAAAAAAAAAAAAAATGACCCCTGGTACCATTCTTGCTGATTCTTCTGTAAAATGACTTCCTGAATCCGAATATGACTACAATTTTGCCCAGTCACCCACCGTTTTCTCGGGACACCCCCCCCCCCCCCAATTTTTAATCACTGTTCGGTAATTTTATGGCCATGAACTTGATTTAGAGAATGAAAAAGAATAAATTTACCACTTAAAAACAAAAAATATATAATGTTTAATAAATAACATTAATAATAAATTTAAAAAATATAAGAAATGTAATACATAATTTCATTGGCAAATCCCCCCCCCCTAAATTTTCCCCTTGCCGCACATGTTAATGTTTTAGAATTTTTCAACTCTGTAGCCCTCAGAAGATATTTAACAGTTAAAATAATCCTTCCCCCGCCTATAAATCAAATTTATAGCCATAAAATTAACGAAAAGTGATAAAAATAGGGGGCCTTCTCTAAAAAAAGGTGGTTGATAGGTCAAAATGGGCGTCATATTCGAATTCAGGAGGTCATTTTACATAAGAATTTGCCGAACTGGTGCTGGGAGAAATTTTCATGCCGAGCAGTGTTATTATTTATCAGAAATATTTTCCATCATGAGAGTAATTAATTTTAATCCAAGAAAAGTATAAATCTAAATATCGGAAGAAGTCAACTATGTACCCTATAAGCGATATCTTTCAAACACGAATTTTTTCAAGTTTTTTTTTTTTTTTTTTTTTTCCCTCGTTAAAAATGAAAGAAACTTCAATTATTTGTTTCAAATTATCACAGATGAATGGTTTAGCCATTCATTTTGAGGGTACTCACGAATTCTTTTGAAAAGTATTTATATTGGAAATTCAGAGAGGGGGAGAGAGAGAAAGCGATGATTTTTGTACAAAATTGTACAAAAAATTTATCCTGGTTGACCGTTACTATTTTATTTTATTTCACAGTGATTAGTTAAAAATAGTCCTCATTATTTCATATGAAAATTTGCCCTGTGCAGCCATATTGAAAATTCTGTTAAACCGGGAAGACAATGCAATCTGTTGAGTGACGTGCACCAAAAGTTGATAGGCATTAAAGTTATATTGAGGTACAATTAAATAAAACTTTTCATGAAATTCTGTATATTAGTTTTTGACCTAGAATTCTCAGAAATTTTTGTCACACACAGACGGACAGACATTTCCCAAAATTGGTAAAAACATGTAAACCCATCGTATTATTATTTTTTTTTCCTATAGAGTAATTTTTATCTGGCCAGAATATATTTTTTTTATTTAATAAAGCATAATATATAAAATTTAAGGGTGATCTCAAATATTAACTTTTTACTTATCTCGGCATTTTTTTTTTTTTTTTCTCATACGTTTGTAAAATCTCCAAGAAACACCTTAACAAAGTAATAAAAATTCAAAGCGAATTTTCTATGCTTTTAGTAAAGTTAAAATAATTTTCCGAAAACTCTGACAAAAATTCTCCATCCTTAGTTGTTTGATTTTTATTGTCTACTTTTCATATGCCTTTAAACTTTTCCCCCTAAAAAATAATTTGCTGATTTTTTTTTTTTTTTTTTTTAATTAAGATCTAAAAAATTGAATAGTGCTTCTCATTTTACTGTAAAAAACACAGAATTATCTTACGTTAAAGTGGGTAATCTTGACGTGACTTTTTTTTCTTTTTCTTTTTTTTCTCAGATACGATAGTCAAGCAAATACTGTAAAAAAAATTATTTTCAAATTACGGGAATTTTCCAGCAGCAAAAATTGCAGAAAAGTTCATTAAAATTGCTGTTATTTTTAGTAAAAAGGGAGTTTCTAGTAGATTTAAAGGAAAAATCTCGTTAAAAAAATTAGTATACTTTAAATTAATGGGTTTTGCCCTTTAAAAAAAGACAAAAAAAAAAAAAAAAAAAAAAAGACAAAAAAAAAAAAAATCCAGTATTTTTTTTTTTTTTTTAAAAAGAGTGAAGCTTAAAAAAAAAAAAAAAAAACTATGGGGAAATCTGTTTTAATGAAAAATATCCTCCTATTACAATAATAAATTGTTAAAATCCCCTAAATCATCAGTCATTTTTAGAGTAATTTCTGCAAATTATGTTCTTGCAGTTATTATTATTTATTGTTAAGCAAGGAAATTGTAATAAAATAAAATAAAAAGTTATGGGTTAGTCTATGAAATAACACACTCGTCATGAAAATTAAAAAAATATATATAATATTAAAAAATTAAATTGTAGAATTGTTTTAGAATGTAACGTAAGGGGCTGAGATTTCATACTAAAGGAACAGAAAAATAAATCTATTATTTAATTTTTAAATATTCTATTCCTCTTAAAAAAAAAAAAAAAAAAAAAAAAAAAAATTGTAGGTTATTAGATGAAATGTCACAGAAAATTTAAAAATTAATTTTAGAAAATTAACTTGAAGAACAGTTTTGCTGTTGCTTTAGAACGCAAGAAGTAACGTAGGAAGCTGTGGTTTTTATACTGAAGCAGTACTAAAGCAATAGCAGAACAATTCTGCAATTGAATTTAATGAAATTTATATTTGAAATTTTGTGATGGGTATTATGTAATTATCCTTATATTGTGAATAACGTGTTGAATGATATTTTATAATCACGCAAGTACATTGTATTATACATTGTTATTTATTTATTTATTAGTCTAATTATCTTAGAATCTTAGATTAATTATCTAAGATTTTTTTTTCATCGACATTTCCCCGACCCCGAGAGGTATTTTAGCAAAAAAGTATTTTTACTGCAAATTAAGAGGGCAATTAGAATAGTCTCTTGGAAATTTTTAAATTCATTCCGCATTCTTTATGAAGACAACAACTGCGATTTCCTAAGCAGAGTTAGATAATGTAGTGGTTACACAAGAAGTCTTATACCATACATAGCCAGTTGTTAAAAACAGATGCCACTGCCCACCTCACTGCCCTTTCGGGAAAAATTACTATTAATAAACGTTTTAAGAGGATTAATGTTTGCTCTTCTGTCGTAAAATACGTCACAACGTCTTCTCTCCAAACCCTACGCATGATTCTCACATCCATAATAGGCAGTAGAACTCCGAGATTCTCTGAATGGCACACATACGTCCTTTACAAGAGCATGCAGTGAAACGGATTTAAAGGCGCACTCAATGGGATATTTTCTTCCTCGATGGAATACATTATTTGTTTTATTGCTAAAACGTTAATGATACCTCCTCGTTGAGACTCAAAAGATTTCATGGGGTCTTTATGTCTATCCGTTTGTACAACTATAGTAGTAACAAAAAATGTCCTATTAACTTCATATTTATTACAAATATTTATGAGTTACTTGGAATATAGTTTTCCTTTATAGTTATATATATATATATATACCGTTCTGATTCGTACACATGCATATTCAAAAAAATTACGATACATCATAGTCTCTGGATGAAATTTCTTTTAAGTGCATTTTAAATCATTACATTGAATTCAATATAAAAAAAAAAAAAAAAAAAAAAAAAAAAAGACATATACCATTAAATTTTTTTTTATGTATATATATACTTAATTTTCTGAAAGATCTCTGTTCAATAATATAACTGTATTTTATGTAATAGAAATTTAATTCAGTTTATAGTATACAGTACACATAGCACCGCTTTATTGGGGGTCGGAAGTCGGATTGCGTATCGAAAGTCATTTTGTCCGTAGGGTGCAAGTCAAATTTACCCCATCTGCACAGGACGTATATTTCCGATAGTATCACACGCATAATGGATAAACAAAGTAAATATTCAACGGCATATTGACGGGGACGATAACCGCCTTAATCTGCATGAGCTTTGAAAAAATTAAAGAAAAAGAATAATAATACACTGACCTTCCAAAGTTAAGGTACAACTTGTTTTCTCGTTTTCTTCTTCTGTGCATAATTTTGAAACAAATGAACATATGAATATAAAATTTCGACGGCATATTCCTTATCAAATTATTAATCGAATTGTATATAACTTTGTTTAACGTAAGTAATAATTTTTAACCTGATATAACTTCAATTTTTCTCAAAAATAAGCATTGGGAGAAATGAGAAATTTAAACAATTTTAGCCACAAAAAATAAATTAATTAATAAATAGAATAAATAAAAGTGAAAGGATGTCAAAGGTGGATTACAGATAGTTGAAGATGCATATGATTCCAAATGTCTGAATAAAAACAAATTTTTCTTCTTGTATTTATTTTTCTTTTCTTTTCTTTTTCTTTCCTTTCTTTTTTTCTTCTTTTTTCCATAAGGGTTTTTTTGGAAAAATATTATTATTAATTTATAAACTTTGAGCACAGTTAAAATAATAAAAATACCAATAACTAATTTTAAAAAGAATATCTTACTCAATTTTCGTGTTTGTATACACATTTTTTTTTTTTTTTTTTTTTTTTTTAGTTTTTCACATACAAAAAAAAAAAAAAGAAAAAGAAAGAAAGAAAGAAAAGAAAAGGGAATACATGAAGAAAAATCTCTTTTTAATCAAACATTTGGATGCATGAGCATCATTACCTATCTGTAATGCACTTTTGACAACCTTTATAATAAGTTTTCTTTGCTAAAATTGCTTAAATTTTCATTTTTTCATATGCTTACTTTTGAAAAAAAATTGAAGTTATGTCAGTTTAAAAATTATTTGTTATGTTAAAGTTATATAAAATTCGATTAATAATTCTATAATGAACATGTCATCCAAATTTTATGTTCATATGTTTCAAAATTTGTGCAAAATAGGAAAACGAGAAAATAGGTTAACTTTTTGGAGGCTAATGTAAATCGTTTATATATTTCTTTTTAGGACTGAGGACTAATTACTCTCAATCTGGGATTTTTGCGGTGTCATTTTTCGATAGCTGGACATTTATCGAAAATATAATTGAATAATTTGAAAGCGATGTTATAATTTGAAAAAAAAAAAAAAAACTAATAGTCCTTCGTCCCAAAGTAATTTCTGCTTTTGCCAGAATTTCATCAAATTTTTTTTTTTTTTTTTTTTTTTTTTTTTGAGAAAGAAAAATAAAAGAAAATTAATAATAATCAGTATCGAAACAAACACTATCGAAAAAGTTTTTTTTAATAATTCTGAATTAGGAAATAAAAAGTGCGCGTGCAAAATGAAATAAAAATAAGTAAAAATATGAATTTACTGATTTAATTTTTATATAAAACATGATCGCGTGCTATCATAAAAAGTAGATGTAAAATTTAAAGTTTATGTGGTGCGTGTGGCATCTATAACAATTGTTTTAAGAAATAGAATAGAATAAAGAAAGCAACGATGTTGGTTGCATTTTGTTATATAGTTTGAATTTTTGAATTTTATAGAAGTAATATCTACCGTAGGAATAATTTCTTATGTTAAAACTATAGGGAACTGTTATGCGAGCACAAGCGAAGCTACTTATTTTTTTTTTTCCTAACCACTCAGAAATTTAAAAATTTTGAAATATTAAATAACATTTAATTATCCTTTTTTATCCGTTATTTAGAATTTTAACCGGAACCCATAGAAAGAAATTTTTTAGCTAGCTTCAATATTTTTTAAAGTTTTTTTTTTTTTTAATATTTAGTATTTTTGAAGGTGGAAATCTGATGAAAGCTTCGCAACAGAACAGATTTTAAATTTTGAATTTTGGTTCAATGATTAATTAAAAAAAGAAAAAAAAATTCAATAAAGTTTATTAAAAAAAAAAAAAAAAAAAAAAAAAAATCAAATAGTTTTAAAAACAGTAATAATTTGATAGTTATAAATAATTATACAACATTTTATAAGAAATAATATTTTATAATATTACATTATTGTTGAAGATTGTTATATTTTTTTCAAAGAGGAAAATTTTAAGAATTCAGGAATATTAAATAATAAAATGGTTCTTCTTCCTTTTTTTTAGAGCCTTTAAATTATAAAATAAAAATATACAGAAAAATTACATTAAAAATAGAACACAGAAAATCCTAATTTAAACCTCTTCTACAATGTTTTTGTATTTTTCAATCTAAGATTAGAATAAAATATGAAATGAGATTGATATCAATCTGACTTTGCTTTATCGATAAAATATTTTCCAGAGGTAATTTAATTCTGTCATTGAAAAAAGAAAGTAATATAAATAACAATTCCTTTAATCGCTTTATTTTTTAATACAGTTTATCCTCGTTTTTATAAGGATTTGAATAATCAAATACTTTACATTCACTTGATGTAAAATTTTATATTTCATCGCATTAAATTATGCATCGCATCAAATATTTACTCATGCTTTTCGTAAGCTATTCGAATAAAACATGAATTTTCACGAGAAAAAGAAAAAAAAAAGTATATATATCTATATATATATATATCAACGATTTTTCTAAGCGTATTATGCACATCTAAATTCACGAAACAGATATTGTGCATACCTCATGCATAAATGCATATATTAGTAATGGCCATAAAAAATGACACATAATAAAAAAAAAAGAAAGAAAGAATAGGAAAACAAAAAAGAAAATAACATCGCTTGTAACCTACTGTCACAGAATGTTTTTTATTTTCCAACACTATTATCATTCAGAAGTTGGCATCAAAGATTTCCGAATCTGATGATCCCATGCAAGCGTCACTTCACTGTTCATCCTGCACGCTTCTAAAAATAATGAAACCGAAACTTAGCAAAATAAAATCAGGCAAGCTTACATCCCTTGGTATAGAAGAAGGATGGAATTTATTTCTACGCAAGGCTGGTGGCATTTTTCAACTTGCTCTTTCTGGCCTACTCCAAAGGATGTACGAAAAGATGAGTATCATTTCTTCCTTTTCCTGTCAGAGAACATACCAACGACCTCTTTGACCTTGACTGTGGATTTAGCAGATCAGTAACCTGTGCCCAAGTTGTTCTGTATAAAATGCTCCAGTAATTTTAAAACTGCTTCAAGATCAATGTCACGTGTATAATTAGAGAGAAAAAGGTTTTTTTTTTTTTTTTTTTTTTTTTTTAAATCAGCGAGTATGAAGATAAACGTTGATTTTAAAATGGCTAATGCCATTTTGAAGTCAGCTTTTAATTATAAAAAATTATGACCTTTTTTTTTTTCTGCTAGAGAATAACTATATTGAAATTTAAGTGAGAACCATAAACTGAAGGGTTGCAGCAGTGCTATTTTTCTACATGTGATATTTTTATTATTTTATTACCAATAGGTGCAAACAGTATTTTTTTTTTAATACTATTATAGCATTAAAACCTTCACATATATATTTATTTAAAAACAGTTATAGAAAAATAATAAAACGCACGTAAAAAAAAAAAAGTCCGCAACGGTTTTTTGTAAATTGCAAAAACATGCAATAATTCTTTTGGGTCGAAATAAGCACGATCCTTCATCAAGTGATAACAAGTAAGCACGAGTGGAGAAACGCACGAGTTTAGCAATAATTACAGAACTATCACTTTTTTGTGAACGCATCATTACTATGTTAATTACAGTAGTTTTTATTGCAAAAAATATGCTTTTACTCTTTTTGTGTGTGTTCTATATTACTTATTTTGAAAGTGGATGTTATGTGCATATTATTTATTTTTACATAAATACTGTAATGTACTCATATAATACTATATGAGTATATCATACTATAATGTATCATATGTATTTTACAACTTTCTATTTGATTTTAATTGAAATCTGTTTTAACGTTTTATGAAATAATTTACGCGTGTATTGAATTTAATCTTTAATAACCGCGGCATTCCCTCTCTTAATAAAGAAAAGAAAAGAAAAAGAAAATCTCATTGCAAGCAAAACATC
This sequence comes from Salticus scenicus, assembly GCA_963930645.1. Taxonomy (NCBI): domain Eukaryota; kingdom Metazoa; phylum Arthropoda; class Arachnida; order Araneae; family Salticidae; genus Salticus; species Salticus scenicus. The sequence continues at coordinate 206,080,213 of OZ005648.1, forward strand.
TCATAAGACCTACATTTAAAAAAAAAAAAAAAAAAAAAAACGAAACGAAAACATTACATTAGAATTATACTTGCTGGTTATAAAATACAAGAAATACAAGTAGATATATTCAGCTATTTCAGTTTATAAATTATTGTTAACGAGAGGATAAATTTCCTAATCTTTAATAACATATAATTTTTGTATGCATATTGAACCATAATATATAAATTAAGTCAAATTGCTCACTAAGAGTAATAACGCAGTTAACTACACTGCTCGATACAAGAAAATGCAACACCATGAAAGAGTGGGTAAAATGTGATGAAAATTTGCACACAGTAAGCTGATGCATATCTAAATAAGTGATACTAATTAACTAAGGATAATTTCAGATACAACAGCGTAACACAGGGTGATCAGCACGGAATGGGACCTAATGTCCCGGCTGTACAATCAGAAACTCTACGAAGTATAGATTCAATTAGCGTGTTGATAATATCCTGAGAAATGGAATCGCAAATGTTTTCAACTATTCTCCTTAATTCGTTGAGGCTAGGGTAGAATCACGGATTAAGACTATCTAATCCATGGGTAGAATAGACAAATGACGGTCATTCATGTCCCATAGATTCTCAATTGGTGAGAGATTAGAAGACATTGAAGGCCAAAGAAGAAACTGGACATGCTGAAAGGCTTGTCTGCTAATGAGTGCAATGTGCGGTCCGTATTGTCTTGTTGGACAAAAACATTTTGCAGCTGATGAATATATGGTAGCAAACTGGCTATAGCACCAAATCAATATATCGTCGTGCAGTCAGTGCGACTCCCATGCGTACCAAGGTTGACCTGCTATCTAGTGTGATATGGCACCCCAAACCATTATACCACGTTGACAAATGGCGTAATAGTGCTCGAATTCCCTCTATCACCCCCCCCCCCACTCACACACACACACACACATCCAGACTCTCACCAGGTGATTATCATTTGACAAACAGTACCGAGACTGGCGAGACTCGTTCGTTAAACACCACGAATTGCTGTCTCAAGTATTTACGATCTTATTATTTTTAATGTTCTGATCTCAAGGAAAAGGAGAAAAATCTGGAGTGACTCCAATCGACTTTCCGAACATTGAGTGATAAACAGTTTTGTAGATAAAGTAAAGAAAGAGGAGTTGTTAAACAAACAAAAGAGAGAAAACCATAATAGAGTGTTTGAGTATTTTTCCCATATATTACACGATGTTTTATTTAACGCTACTGAACTTTGAGCCCATAGATTATAATGATAAAGAAATTTTTGTTGTGTCCCTGTAAAAACCTATAAATGCTAGATTCACCAAAATGCTTATAGTTAGTGCAACAGTGATTTATAATATTCATATAAATTTTCAGCTCAATTGAATAAGGCGTTTAGATGCTATTGCACTTTTAAAAATTTGGTCCCATAGGCCATAATGATAAAGAATTTTTCTTTGTGTCCCTGTAAAAAAACTATAAGTGCTAGATTCATCAAAATCAATAGGGTTCGTGCTACGGTGACTTGCAACATGCGTACCAACTTACAGGTCATTCGAGCAAAGTGTTTAGACGCTAACGTGTTCACTCACACACATACATACACGCACACATACATACACACATACACACATCATCGTAAAAATAGTGAAAACGGATTCAGGGGACCTCGAAACGTATAGAAACATCAAAATCTCAAATTCGGGTTTTTGACATGATTACAATACTTTCCTCAAATCGGAAATCTCTTTAACGGAAAAATCTTTATTGTTCGGAAAGTAAAAAAAAAAAAAAAGTAAAATCAACTTCGCTGTATATAAAATCTGTAATAAAACCTTCAGCATTCTCTATATTCATTGCAATAGAAATAAGGTTATCTGAAAGAAAATGCAATAAATCGTTATTTAGGGAGGAGAAAGAGGCGAAATTTTATGACAATACACCGAATTTTACTTCTGGCACTCAAATGACATGCAATTGGAGGAAAAAAAAAAAAAGATAATCTAGCTCTGCCTTACTAATGCTGATGGAAATTCTATGCACCTCACTAATCCGCTAAATTGCTGAGCTAGAAATCTCTTTCTTTTTAAACTCGCTGCTTTGAAATTTGATATCTAATCCCCCCCCCCTCTTTTTTTTTTTATTTATTTTACTTATTTGCTAGTTTTTTGATTTACTATATTGATCTAAAAAAAGCAAAAGTCATTTTTACCTGTTTAATAATCCTGTACTCTTGCAATTTATATTTCCATTTATAATCCAACTAATTTGGATATTTTAGCAAATTAGACGTATCTTGGTAGTTATGAACGAAATTAGAAAATTTAATGGGGAAATGACAAGGAAATCAGTCTCATATAGTGTAATGAATACGTCACTACATTCGTCAGTCCACCCATTGATTGATAAGAACATCGAATCAACATCGATTCATCAGTTAATGAACCTGTATATTTCCGCATACATTCACGCATACCCCTGTGGCAGAAATTTATTATGCTTTCTGCGACAAGCTTCATCAACACCAAAATCTTTCTGCAAGAATAGTTTGTGAAGTTAACATTTACGAATTCAAAATAAATTATTTTTTAATAGTAAATAATATTCAGTATAACCAATCTATTTAAATTTTAACTAGGCACAAATGCATATATCTGCACTATTGCAAGAAAATACTCTCCATTTTTTTTTTTTTTTTTTTTTTTTTTTTTTAAGAAAGGTGAAAATAAATCTATTCATCTCAATTGCTTCATATTTTTGGTTCACATTAATATACAATATTGTTTATAAAATATTCAATGAATTCAAACCATGAAATGCAGTAACGCATCAAAAATAATCTGCAAATTTTTTTAACACATTTAAATCGTGAAATGTCTAAATTAAACAAATGTTACAAATACTTTTAAAATTTCATTACTTTTTTATATTAAATATATATATTTAAATACACAAATGCACTTATTTCATAAGGTGCAAACCAAACAACATAAAATATAATACAGAACTCAAAATTGAAATACAACACATTAAAAGTAAAAATTAATATAGAATACTGAATATTATAATGAAATATAAATAATTTACAACATTTATAGTTTTTGAGATTATTAGAAAGATGCAAGATAATATTCTAATACGCAAGATTCATTTTTTATATTACATACAAATAGCATAAAGATGTGTATTTGAAATTTTAAAAATGTGATTTGACATTAAAGAATTCAGAATGTATAATTATACCATCATTTAAATACATAAAGTAAAACAGAATACAAGATCTAAGTAACACAATTATAGACAAAGCATAGTCGAAATATTTTCATAAAGATTCAGGCAAATGAAATATTTAATTTTTAAGGAAATGTTGAAATGGGAAATGTAACAGATTTCATGGATAAAATTTATAATAGAAAATAAGTATTACAGATGAATGAAATAAATAGAAATCAATTAAAAGTAATATTTGATATTGATATCTATACGAATAAGTAAATAATAATAATAATAATAATAATAATAATAATAATAAAACATTTGCTGTTTAATTAGTATTCAAAACAACTACTAGTAGATAAAATTCCTTTTGCTTACAAAAAATCAACAAAACCTTTAGTTTGATTTTTATTCAAAATAACTATTTAATTTGCAATATTTCAATTAAAAAAATAAACATATTTTAAAAATTTAAATGTTTAAAAAATGAAATGAACAAGCTGTAGAAACTAATGATAAGAGTATTTTTGTAAAATAAATTAATGATTTTTTTAATCACTTCATATGCTTAAACAACAAAATTTAAAGCTAAGAATTTTAATCACAATTAAAATAATTAATGATTAGTAAAGAAAAAAATAGAAAAGTTACCAATTTTATAACTTAAGATACCCATTACTATTTATTGCTAAGATCTTTTACTACATATAAAATGCTAAAAATCAAAAGTATTTTTAAGATTAATTTCTTAATTTTCTATTTTTTAAAGCAAAGTTTGAAGCTTCATTTTTTTTTTTTTTTGCATATAAGTACAGACTTTACAAATTTCCCCACAGTCTTATTTCTGTATATATATGTGAAATGTATTGCTTAGTTTGAACCAAACATTAAAATTAATGCAGCTTTTAAAAGTTTACGTGTATTTACTACTACGCACATATGCACGCTTCGCATACATTAAAGAAAAAAAATGACTAGATGCAACTAATTTGTCGTGCTTAAATCAGAAAATGTATGAAAATTGGTACAGCAGCAATCCCGCACTTATTTAAAAAAATAAATAAATAAATAAACGAAAATAAAGCTCCGATGTGAAGAGGTTACCAGTAAAAAGCGTCGATACACCAAATCATATACCGCATCACGAATTGCTAATGCATGCCGTATCAAAGCTAACCCAAGTGAGTTACATCCGCTTTATCTCCTCTCCTTATTCAGGATTGAGGCGATCGTATCTGCAGAAACGAAAATTTGTTCTGCAGAACAGTTTATAAACCATTCTTTGAGCTTCTTTCTCTTTCTCTCTCTCTCTCTCTCTCTGTCTCTCTTTTTTTTTTTTTTTTAATACAATGGCAAAATTTAATTGACTTAAGTAAAATCTTTCTGCAAGAACATTTCTGTTTCTGCGACATTGTCGCCGTGTCGCCGTGTTTCTGCCACGGGGACGCATACATGCTTACTACAACGTAATAGGCATACATACTCTCGTAGAATAACTTACAATATGTTCATATGTAACATTTGAATACAACATAATACAATATGAAAATAAGGAAAAAATTCATTATATTCACATAATACAGGCAGGGATGGAACACGGGCGCAGAATTCATACCACTATCAATGTAAGAAAATTTTCTACTTCTTCAATCAACGATATTATAGGTAGAGAAATTTCTTAAACGGATTCCGGTATGAATTCTGCGCCCGTGTTCCATCCCTGTACAGGCCTTCAAAATTGAAGTTGACAAAATTTGATTTGATGATTTTAGCTGATCTTAATGTTTTTTGATACGCTGAAACTGAAAATGCAGCTCATTTTTCTCTATAACGTATAGATTTTTGTCAATACAGGGTATTTACCGACACAATTTCTTACATATACCCACCATAACAATAGGTTGGTTGGTTGGCTGGTATGGTTTTACGTCGCATTAGTGCTTCGCAATTACAACAATAGCCATCCATGATTAATCAATCATGGAAACATTCTATAAAACTTACCATATAATTATATTGGTGGAAGAGTAATGGAAGAAATTACATAGGTAGGCACCCTGTATTGACAAAAATCTGTACGTGATAGAGAAAAACTGGCTTCATTTTCGGTTTCAGCACACCAAAAAACATAAAGATCAGCCGAAATTATAAAATCAAAATTTTACATGTCGACCTGTGTAATTAATCATAAAGAAAAAAGAAAAAGAAAAGAAAATACAAAAAGGGGAGGTACAACATTACAATGAAAGGGGGGTGGAGATTCAAATATTAATTTGAATCAGAGTAAACAAAAGCTGTCTTATTCAAAACACAAATGAATCGTTTTCTAAGATTGCTTACTTTTGTAGGAGAAGAAAAAAAAAATAAAATGTATACTGTTCCTGAGACAATGCAGCATTAACTGTCTAAATATATCGGCGGCAACCCGGCAGCATACACAGAAAATCAAATAGAATTTAGTAGTAAAATGAAAAATACAATTAATAAGGGAGAAAAGATAATATACTTTGTAAGGTGGAAATGAAGATTAGACTTAAACTTGCAACTATACAATTTATAAATGCTCTATATTTATTTAACAGCTACATGTTTACAATGAGCCTCTAAAAGTTATGGTACAACCTGTTTTCTCGTTTTCTTCTTTTGCGTATAATTTTGAAACAAATAAACATATAAATGTAAAATTTGGATGGTACATTCGTTATCAAATTATTAATCGAATTTTATATAACTTTAACACAAATAAGAATATTTAAACTGATATAGCGTCAATTTTTCTCAAAAGTAACCAATGAAAGAAATGAATAATTTAAACAATTTTAGCAAATAAAACTATATGATAAAGTATATAAAAGGTACTTTAGAAATAGATGAAGGTACACAGACACCCTAATGTTAAATTAAAACCAGACTTTTCTTCCTGTATTCATTTTTCTTTGTTTTCTTTCTTCTTCTTTTTTTAGTACTATGTGAATAACTTTTAAAAATAATAAACATTTGAACTTAAAAATTGGGTGAGCTGTTCATTTTAAAATTATTTATTGACATTTTTATTATTTTGGCAATGCTCAATGGCTAGAAATTAATAATTATATTTTTCCAAAAAGTTCGTTATGTAGGAAAAAGAAAAGTGAATACAGGAAGTAAAATCTGAATCTAATTTAACATTTGGAGGCATGTGTACTTTCAACTATCTGTAACGCACCTTTGACACCCTTTCGCATTTAGTTTTCTTTGCAAAAATTGTTTAAATTTTTCATTTCTTTGAAAAAAAAAAATTAAAGTTATGGCAGCTTCAAAATTATTACTTATGTTAAAGTTATATAAAATTTGATTAATAATTTAATAACGAATATGCCATCCAAATTTTCCAACAAGGTTGAAAAGTGTTGATGGCTTCGGTTTGTCTGTCTGTCTGTCTGTCCACGCTCTAACTCCCGTAAATATTCATGGAATTTCTTGAAACTGATATATGTTATTCAAGTTCACTATCGGATGTTCCTTATTGAAAATGGAGTGAATACCTCTACTGATTTGTGTACAGGGACACCCGAAAGTATTCCAAAGCATTGTGTTCTATGAGAGGTATTTCTATAAACCATATTTTAATAACTTTACTTTACACAAATCTTAATGAAATTGAAATATGTTATTCAAGTTCACTATCGGATGTCTTCTATTGAAAATGGAGTAAGTACCTCCAATTGTTTGTATACAGGACAAACTTAAAGTATTACAAATCATTGCGTTCTATGAGAGATATTTCTATAAATAAAATTTTAATAACTTTATTTTGCACAAATCTTAACGAAATTGAAATATTTTATTCATAAGCACAGAAGAATGCTATGTATAGAATATAGTGTGATTAGCATTAGATTTACAGGGCCACACAAAAATATACAGTTTATATTAAGGGGAATTATACTCGAAATTTGCATTTTGGTTTATATTAAACTTTTTTAACACTCTCTAACAATTGTTAACAGTGAATATGATTTCAGTTTGTGTATCTGTCTGTCCAACTGTCCATTTTTCTATCTGTCCGTCTGCCCACCCCCAGCGTTCTTAAATATTTTCAGAATTTCTAAAAATTGATATATGTTATTCAAGTTTGCTATGGAATGTTTCCTATTAAAATGGCGTTAATAGGTCCTGTACAACTAGTTTGTGTACAGGAACACCCAAAAAATTCCAATGCGTTCCGTTTTAGGATACACATTTTTATAAACCACATTTAAATAACTTTCTACTGTGAAAATCATACAGAAATTGACATTTACTGTTAATGTGCTAAAATAATGTTTTGTACAGTACAGAATATGATATGGTTAACCTTCAGATTTACAGGGCTACACTAAAATATTCAGATACATTAAGGACTGCAACTAAAATCTCAGAAATGTATTTTCTTTTGAGTTAAGCATTTTTAACGCTTTCCAACTGTGTTTAAGAGTGATTTTGAATACAATTAGTCTATTGATATGCCTTTCAGTCCTTCTGTCCGTCTGTTGTGTGATAACATAGGCAAAGAACGTTGAAGTTATATGATGCAACAAGTACGTGCAATTAGAAAGTGTTAATAATCAATGCGCACCGCATGATTTTTCTTTCTTTTTTTTTTCCTTATATGTACTATTATTGAACATTGACTTTTTTTATAAGGAAGAAAATTTATTGTCTTATATTTATGTATATGGTTTAAATTTTGTTTTTGTTGTATTTCTTTACCATTATCTCTCTAAAGTTTCAATTAATTTTCGAAACTTTACGACAAAGTTGAAAGTGTTAATGACTTCGGTCCGCTTTTATTTGCTCTTTTTTCGTAAATATTTTTAGACTGCTTTTAAAAAAAGAATTATATATGTCAGTCGAGTTATAACTATGGTATGACATATTTTCTGTTGAAAATGGTATACATACATAAACTAAAATTCACACTTGATAGTTAATCAACATGAACACGCAAGTAAAATCATAGACGAGAATTAAAGTAAAATAATTTTTACATCACCATGTTAAAGAATTTTTAAGCTTCACAGGTTATTCTCAATATTTTAAAGATTATTTTTAATGACAGCTATAGCCATTTTATACTATCATTTCAGAAACATTTTTGTATAGTTCCATTGAATTAAAACAATGCTGGAATTCTTTTCTCTTAAATGACATTGTTGGGAAATATCGTCTCTCTTTTCAAAAGTCAGAAAATTGATGTCCGAATATTTATTCAATCAAGCTTGCATATTATTACGAAATTTTCATCTTTGGAAAGACTACATAACTACTTTTTTTCTTTTTTACTTTTTCTTTCTTTCTTTTCTTTTTCTTTCTTTTCTTTTTTTTTTTTTTATGGGTTATTATTTTACTTATTTGTTATTATTATTATTTATTTATTTATTCATTTTTATTCGGAGACAGATAAGCTATTTCGAACTACAAAATCCAGGAAGAAAACCCACCCGTTATACGCATAAATTGTGAAACGTTATTTTAAAGACAACATCGCGTTTTAAATGTTTGGATTATTTGTATTCAAAAATGTATACATACTTATATATATATATGTATATATATATATAATTTCTGGTATTTAAAGGTGTTTTTCCTTTTATAAATTTTAATCTATGTATTCATTCCATTCTTTCCTTCTTTTCATATTATTTTTTCCAATTGTTAAATCTCAATCGGTCTATATAAGGCCTAAGTACTTGTAAATTCTTAGCAATTGCTTACGAGTACACCGAAATATACATATTTTGCTTACAATACATTCTAGGCATCTGAGGAAGTATTGGACTGTCGTATGCCTTCAATTAAAAAAAAAAAAAAAAAAAACTTTTTATATTAATTTTCTTTTTTCAAAATTTTCATGCTCTTTAGGTGATGCCATTTCATTTTTTGCAATGCATGAAAAGATTTTCATAATACAGTTCCCGCCGCTTACTAAAATCACATTCGTTCTGAGCCAAAGTGATTTTATTAAGAGGCTGATTTTTATATCCGGCGAACGTTCCTGCACTTAAGGAAAAGGTATTACTTCCCTGAATTTCGAAAGAAACTTCGAAAGATAACAAATAATGGAAATAGTAAACAATATTAATTAATTTTTGGTAGATAATTAACTAATTGTTTCTTCGATATAAGTAAATTATACGTATTTTAAGTTCCCGTGCACTTTCGTTAGAGGAAAATCATCATTACTTTACCAAAAGTTCACACTGTTCTTACAAATTTAAAATCTTTCCGTTTAAACCTCATGAATGATAGTAATTTCAAAATAAGAAGTAGAAATTGCCTTTCAATAATTAGAAATTAAAAAAAAAAAAATTCAAATTAAATTTTTATTTGATTACTGCACTTTGAAGAACACGTTCCTTGAAATTGTTACGGAAGTAAGTTATGGGGCGTGTTTAATTTGTAACTGTGCTGCAAGTGTAAAATCTTCAACAATGAGCGATAACGGAGGGTTTGTTGTGCTCTAATTATTTTTTTCTCTTAAAAAATAAATAAATAAATAAATAAAAAATAAAAAATCACAATGTAAATAAATAAAAAAAAAATTGTGTGCATAAATGATATTTTTGGCTGCTGAGAAGATATTTTTGAGTTTATTAACCGGCGGCTTTAAAAGTAGTTTGTATTGATTTGATTCCGTTCCTGACGATTTGATCAGATTAAGCGGTTGATTTTATTAACCAGTGATTTTAATAAGCGGCGGTTACTGTATTATATTTATATATCCATTGCTATTACCAGAAAAATCTTAATATTTTTTTGTTTCTTGCAATAAGTTTTCCTTAAGAACGGTGTTATAAAAGAGAAAATATTTCAAATTAATTCTAATTTCTTAATTAATCTTGATTAATCTTCATTTATTATGTTATTTATGTTTGAGTTGCTTGATTTTGCTCTTGTTACACATAATTTTCTGTTATATACATATAGTTGTAAGTAAATTTTATTTTCTAAATCTTTTAATTCCAGTTTTAATTAATTAACCAATACTTTCTTCTACTGAATATAGAAGAGAATAAAAATCCCAGTGTAAATAAAAAATCTGTTTAGCTTGCAAATAACATTTTTGATATTGAAGATTTTTTTTTTTTTTTTTTTTGAGTTTATTAACCGGCGACTCTGATTTTATTAAATGGCGGTTTTAAAAATAGATTGTATTCTTCGACCACATCTCTTGAGACCATGGAAGCCTCCGCGCAAGAGCTGACTCAACGAGTCCAGTGTTAAAATAGAGGAGACAGTCATCTGATTCAGAGAAAATAAGCAATAAGAGAGAGAGAGAGCGTCGAATTACTAGACAGTGTTGCCAAATTTGGAGACTTTTTTATTCAACCCCCGCCACTAAATTTTAATTGTAACGGTTGCCTAAGCACCTCGAAAGATAAACGTCCATTATGTATAGCAAATATCACTTCTCAAAATTATTGGTGAGAGTTGAATAAAAAAGTCCCCAAATCTGGCAACACTGTTACTAGATCTTTTCCAAATCCCAAGCTGGAGGTCAATTTCGACCCCTCCAAGCATTTGACTGTTCCTCACTGCTAGCTTTAGGAAACGTGGTTACACTATATTGATTTGATTCCGTTCCCGGCAATTTGGTCAGATTAAGCGGTTGATTTTATTAACCAGTGAATTTATTAAGCGGCAGTTACTGCATATATATATATTTGGGAAAGTTGGACCATAAAACTTGTTTAATCCGTTCCATCCGTCTTAAGCCGTGGTGGCCTCTGCTCCTCCTTATTGTTATTTCAGTTTCGCTTGTTTGGATATTACCCTTGTACCAGATAGTTTTCAATTTTTATATTATATATATGTATTTACATTTCTTTTATCATATATATTGAATGGTTGATCTGTGATAATCTAAAACTAAATTAAAGATTTTTTGGGAAAAAAAAAGTCTGAGTTGAAAATTTTCTATATTTGTCATGGTAAATAATTTTAATAAACTATTTACACTGCATGAATCTGTATCGGAAAATATATTAGGAATTTTTGTTATGGTCAGGTCACAACATAATAGTTCTTTTAGTTATTATGACTTCAATTTCTGAGTTTGAGATTTTTTTTTCTTTGTCACAAAGAACAATAAATCTCAAAAGCATAATTCCCATTATATCAGCTCTATTATAAGGCAATAAACCTGTAAAAAAAAAAAAAAAAAAAAATTCCGGCCTTAATAAAACTGATACGCGGAAGCGACTTTTAAATTGTCTCTCGATACTAATTGAAATAATAATTTTTGAAATATATAATTTAATATATAGAGAGTTTTTATCCTTTTCTTTTAATAATAAAATTGTCCTATCAACTTATTAGCTCACTTATAAGGTATAATTACACACTTTGGTTTGTTAAATATTACAAGGTTAACTTTTAAGAAGGGCAGACGACTTTCAAAAATGAAACACGAATATCAATATTTATAAAACATTGTTTTGAGAATTGTTTGCACTAAACATAGTGCAGTCCAAAATGGTAATGATTAACAAGAGCATTTACGAGGAAAGAATTACATTAAAATACTAGGAAATTTCTATTGTTATACACAAATTTATTTCCAAGTAACAGTCATGAGTGATGAGATGACCCGAGAGAGATAACGAAGGTGTTTTTTTTTTTTTTTTTTTTTTTTTTAAGGTACTAATTTTTTTAATCCTTTAACAACTCCATATCAGATTTGCGGTTAATTATGCTTAATTAATCAATGCCTTTGTTACTTCAAAAAGCAATCGGTGACCTATAATTATGAGACCATGGAAGTAGTAAATACACCATACATCAAGTACCAACTACCAACTCACGAAAGAGTAGCTTATTGTTTGATTTCGGTGCAACATTTCTCAGCCTTGAAACAAAGAATAAAAGAATGCCGGTACTACTAATTCAACAAGCCAAAATGGCAGCCGACCAACAAGAAAGGAAGCTATTTCATTGAAAGCAACACATCTGTCGTTCGCATCACGAGATCTCTGTAAGATTACTTGAAGAAAACAGGTGTCTTTTCTGAAAAAGTAACAGACAACCATCATGCCATAAGGTGCGTAAAAAAAAAAAAAAAAAAAGGACAAGCTTTTCATCTTTTTTTTTAACTAGTTAAAATATCTTATAAAACGGAATTGATTTTCATTTTAAGTAAATTGGAGTGTAAAGGTTGATATTTTTATTTACCAACTATGTGAAAAATACCAGAGCCGGGAATCGAACCCGGGCACCTCCGCTTAACGCACGGATGCTCTACCACTGAGCTACCCTGGCTGACAACCAGGTAGGCAATTCTCACATAATAATCGTTGGCCAAGTCACCGAGTCTGCAAACGCAGCTGTATCAAGTGACAATATTAATCGCAGCACAACTCCATAGACCACGAAATTTCAATTTAGAAATATTTATTCATGAATTCATCAACCGTGAATATTCATTTTAAGTAAATTGGAGTGTAAAGGTTGATATTTTTATTTACGAACTATGTGAAAAATACCAGAGCCGGGAATCGAACCCGGGCACCTCCGCTTAACGCACGGATGCTCTACCACTGAGCTACCCTGGCTGACAACCAGCTTGGCATTTCTCACATAATCATTTCGGAATTGATTTTGTTCCTTTGGATTTAAAATGTGTAATAGTTTTTTTTTTTTTTTTTTTTAGACTGCATAAAATAATTCCATTATACAAAAGCATCAGTCGTTCTTACGAAAAGGTATAGACAAATTCATACCAAGTATGAAATAAAGAACTATAAAAATATGTTTAAAATACACTATATTTTATAGTGTACAGTAAATATTAAAACTTTAAAACTTCTTCACACACCATAAAATAAATGTTTGTCTTACTTTTGCCTCTAAGGTACGTGCTTTTTGCGCCTGAGGAAGAAAAGCCTCGTCCATTCGAAACCAGTAGTGCTAGCACATATTTTATGGTGTGTGGAGAAGTTTTAAAGTTCAAAATCTCATATCAGTTTATATTAAACCTGAATGTTACTTACTGCTATCAAACCTGAATGCTAATGCTGTCAGGATCATAAATGAATAGATAATGTAAATAAATACTATAAATGCTCCACGAGTAACATTTACAGATGCAGGTTAAAAAATGAAATTTAAAACTATTATTTTTACATTAATTATAGTTTTTCCTTACATTACATGTAAATATAATAAAAATTGTGATGGCATATCTCCGGACCACCCCTAGGAATAAATCTCAGACCGTGACTATTTGCTCATTATATAACTCTAATGCGACATAAGACCTATATATATATAAAAGCTATTGAATTATTTTCCATTTTGTTTAATTTATCCTAATATATCATCTATATAACGTTTCTATAACGTGGACCAATTACTATTATATTTTGTAGAAACGATATGATAGTGACAATAAAATACGCGAGGATTTAAAAAAAAAAAAAAAAAAAAATAGTATGATGTTGCCACCACATGACTTTCTTCTATATAATTTTACACAAAATTTATTCAATACAAATTATTTATTAAATTATCAAATTATTTTTCATTATAAATGCAGACGATTTTTATCAGACAGAATTATATCACTAAATGCCGAAAGAAAGTAATTTTTTTTTTTCAATTATCAGAAGAAATGTAATTTTTTTTTCCGTTAAAAGTAAAAAAAAAACTAGTATGTTGTGGCCACCACAAGACTTTCTTCTATATTTACCTATACATATTCAATCAGTAACAATATTAAAAAAAAAAAAAAAAAAAAGTACGATTTTTTTTTTTTTCCTGTTTTTTTTTTTTTTGTTAAAAGTGAAAAAAATCGATAACTTTGTTTTAAATTATCACAGATTTATAGTTCAACCATTCGTTTTAAAGGTATTGACGAGACCTTTCGAAAGATACCCATCTTGAAAATTTATCCCCCCCGGGGGGGTACTTCCCCCCCAGGGGGGGAAGCGATGCCCCCCCATACAGAAAATTCTTTTCCTAGTTATATACTACTATTATCAATAATTCATATTAATTTTACAATCACAAGTTTAAAACAACTCTTATTATGCACATTTATACGAATTTTTGTCCTATGCTGCCATGTTAAAAATTTAGATAAAATGTTATCACAGCGCCAGCTGTTGAGCTATTGATCCCCAAACATAATCAGCACCAGTTAATGTCGGGGACAAACTAAATACCAAGTTTGGTTAAATTTCGTTTAAAAAAAAAAAAAAAAAAAAAAAAAAAAAAAAATGCGATTTTTTTTTTTGTTAAAAGTAAAAAAAATCGATAACTTTGGTTTAAATTATCACAGATTTATCGTTCAACCATTCGTTTTAAAGGTATTGACGAGATCTTTCGAAAGATACCCATCTTCAAACTTTGCCCCCCCCCCGGGTGGGAACTTCCCCCCCCCGGTGGGGGGGAACCGATGCCCCCACATGCACAAAAATTTTTTCCAAGTTAACTATTACTATTATCAACGAGACCTTTCGAAAGATACCCATCTTGAAAATTTACTTCCCCGGGGGGGGAACCAATGCCCCCACATGCACAAAATTTTTTTCCTAGCTAACTACTACTATTATCAATAATTCATATTAATTTTACAATCACAAGTGTAAAATAACTCTCTTTATGCCCATTTATACGGAATTTTGTCCTATGCTGCCATGTTAAAAATTTGCATAAAATGCGATCACAACGCCACCTATTGAGCGATTGATCCCAAAATCTAATCAGCACCAGTTTATGTCAGGGTGCAACTAAATACCAAGTTTGGTTAAATTTCATTCATTGGTTCGTGAGATACAGCGTCCACAAAAAAATGATACAGACAGACAGACAGACATTTTCTAAAAACTATTAATTCGTGTTCTCCATATCCCAAAACATGTAAATCCATCAAAAAGTGGACTTCGAAAATTTTCGCGAATCCAATACTTTCTCTATATTACATATAGAAGAAATTAAAAAAAATCGAGAACTTTGTTTTAAATTATCACAGATCTATAGTTCAACCATTCGTTTTAAAGGTATTGTCGAGATCTTTTGAAAGATACCCGTATTGAAAATTTACTCCCCCAGGGGGTGGGGGGAGCGATGGCCACAGACTCACAAAATTTTTTTCGCAGTTAACTACTACTATTATCAATAATTTATATTAATTTTACAATCACACGATTAAAATAATTCTCATTATGTACATTTATACGAAATTTTGTCCTATACTGCCATGTTAAGATTTTAGACAAAATGCGATCAGAGCGCCACCTGTTGATCAAATGATCCCCAAATCTAATCAGCACCAGTTTATGTCAGGGTCCAACTAAATACCAAGTTTGGTTAAATTCCGTTCATTGGTTCGTGAGATACAGCGTCCACAAAATTTATGATACAGACACACAGACAGACGGACCTTTTCTAAAAACAGTCAAATCGTGTTCAGGATTAGGGATGAAACGGATAGTGATTTTGCCGGATACCGGATATCGGATATCCGGAGCTCCTTTGCCTGCCGGATACGGATATCCGTCGGATATCCGGCATTAGTTTTGATTTTTTGTTTTGTTCTACATTTCTTTTCTTTTTCTTTATTTTAAAACAATAAAATGTAAACATATTTCATATACAATTCTTTTAAACACATTTTAAATATAATTTATTTAAGCATATTTATTTAGCATTCTATTCATTTGTGCAAAATTGCAATGAAGAATAAAACTTAAGTCTAACATACTTATTCCTACACTTGCAATTTGTCACAAAAATATAGGTTTTGTTCAGAATTATAAAACAAAAACTTATCATTTACACATTTTTTACAGTACTAAAAAATGTGTGCTTGATATGTATTAAAAAAAAAAGAAACAAAATATTTTACTAATATAATCATAGTTGAAGGTTTGGTTATTTTCATAAGAAAACGTATATATTGTGGTCATCACACACCACTTAATGTTTAAATTGTGCAAAAGTTTAACCATAGCTTCGCACAATAAATATTTTACATATGGAGTTTGGTGCAATTTTAATCAATAGATGCTGATATATAGGCTTGTGAAAAATCCTAATAGCAGATCCACTTGTCGGCTGATATGCACCTAAATAAGGTCAACATCAGTTGAACGGAATTTTTGTCACACACACACACACAAATACAAACTTTTAAAAATTGATCAAACTAGGTTCTGGACCTCTTAAAATGTGTAAATCCAGCAAAAACCAAATGTAGAGAATTTTTATGAATCCAATACCTTGGTTTGAGACATTTATAAGAAAACATATAAGAAAGAAGCAAAAAAAAAAGAAAAATTTAAAAGCTTCAATGGCTTTGTATGTTATGGCCATTACGAAACTTTTTTTTATATCACTCTACATAACAAACTACACGCTGTTTAACATGCACGGAAGAAACTTAATTTCAGCTTCGCACAATAAAAATTTTAGATATGGAGTTAAGTGCAATTTTAGTCAAAAGATGGTGAGATGTAGCCAAGTAGAGAATCATAGAAGGTGAGGAACAATTGCGACATCTGTTGGTCAATATACACCCAAATTAAGCTAGCTTTCGTTCTCCTATTTATCTTGCATATTAAGTTAAGGGCAGTTAAATGTTATAGATGTTGAGATTTTAGCCTTCCTATTCACAGGGTAAATTGCATAGTATAGCCACCTATCGACCAATATGCACCAAAATTGAATCAACATGATGTTTCATAAAAATGGTCCTCTCACGTACCAAATTTTGTGTAATTATACACAAATAAATCCAAGATAATTTCTCCATTCATGGGAAAATTGCAGCATAACAGCAACGTCTATTGGCCGATATGGCACAGAAATAAAAAAAAAAAAAAAAAATTATACAGACACAACATTATTTTTTCATTATTTAAAACATGAAATTCTGACATTGACAGATTTTAATTTAGTGCCAGAGGCCTACTGCTAAACTTGTTAATATCGATAAATTCTTCTTTAGCTAATTCGTGACGATCTAAATTCCATGATAAAGTTTTCATTAAATCAAACCAATGTGTTTCAGCTGCAGATATTGTAACAAATAACGTTGGAAGTCCAAACTGTCTTATAGCCGCAAAACAACGTTTTTTCTCTTTTTCCCAATGAGGGGGAGGTGTGCCTTGGGGGGGACTCATGTCAAAGGTGTGCCTTGGGGGGGGGGACTCATGTCAAAGTTGTACCTTGGGGGGGACTCATGTCAAAGTTGGGCCTTGGGGGGGACTCATGTCAAAGTTGGGCCTTGGGGGGGGGGGACTCATGTCAAAGTTGGGCCTTGGGGGGGGGGACTCATGTCAAAGTTGGGCCTTCGGGGGGGGGACTCATGTAAAAGTTGGGCCTTCGGGGAACTCATGTCAAAGTTGGGCCTGGGGGGGGACTCATGTCAAAGTTGGGCCTGGGGGGGACTCATGTCAAAGTTGGGCCTGGGGGGGACTCATGTCAAAGTTGGGCCTTTGGGGGACTTCATTCAATAAATCCCCATTCAATAAACCGACTGAAATAGGCCCTTAGCACTATTAAGAGTGTATTATAAAAATTCGACAACGCTGTACCGACTGAAATAGGGGTACCCTGGGGGGGACTCATGTCAAAGTTGGGCCTGGGGGGGGACTTCATTCAATAAATCCCCATTCAATAAACCGACTGAAATAGGCCCTTAGCACTAATTAAGAGTGTATTATAAAAATTCAACAACTGTACCGACTGAAATAGGCCTCTAGCACTAATAAACATATATTTCATAATAGCCCTGTGACATACTTAGTCTTTTTTTTTTAATTATACACAGTAGAAGAGATATAGTCCTCCTTTAAATGGGAGGAATCACAGTATAGCAATGCCACCTATTGAGTAATTTGCACCAAAAGCCGATGGGCTTTTTTTTGTTTTGTTTTTTTTTGGTTAATGCGCAACTATGTATAAATTTATATGAAATTCTGTGCCTTAACTCTTGAGCTACAGCTGCTACACAAAACTTTTGTTTGACAGACATTTTCTAAAAACGGTCAAATTCAAAATTCTGGTTCACTCAAAATGCGTAAATCCACCAAAAACGGGAAGTTGAAAATTTTTACGAATAAAATTGAATATAAAAGAAATTCTATTGAATATAAAAGAAAGTAATGATTCAAAACAAATTTATATTTTTGTTTCTTTAAATGCTTTTTACTTATTTTATATTTTTATATTCTGTACTGATAAGAAAAAAAAAAATTAGATTATTTCTTTAATTAAAAGTAAGTTGTTTTTCTAATGTACAAAATTATAACTTTTAAATAATTGAGCTTTTTTTTTTTACATATATTTTTTTTTTAATTCTTTAACAATCTGAAAATGAAAATACAGATGCAATGGGAAATTCTAAATTCAGGTGTTTTAGCAAGATATTCCATTAAAAGTGCAAATTTATACAAATTGTTTTTTTTTTTTTTTTCTTAATTCAAATCAAATAGGTAGATGACACGTTTAATTAAATAGGTAATAGCACAGACGATGATGCCAGAGGGTCTGCTAGTATAAATATATGGTCACAAAAACAACATTCTTGTGTAGGGAAAAGTGGATTGTAAATAAACAGGCAGGTTCTAGTCAATAAATGCACATTATTTGAATCATTCTCGAAACAATCTAACAACTTTTACTTCCAAGACTAACAGTATTACTGAACATTTTCAACTTATTAAACAAAAGTCATGAAAACAGAGTTATGTACAGTACAGAGGATGAATATTATTTGTTCAGGAACAACAATGAACAGCTCTCTTTATTGTTATGGGGAAGATTAGGGGGAATGTTATGGATCACTCTGGAAAATCCTAGCTAACTCTGCACAAAATTAAAATAGGCTTTCTATATCTCTTAAACCTTAAACTACTTTTTGCTAAATTTATTTGCTAAAATGACCAAATTCGACTTTTGAATTTTTTTTTTTTTTTTTTTTTTTTTTTTTTGTTTACCTTTACAAACTACAACTGATGTAAAAAAAAAAAAAAAAAAAAAAAATCGCAAAATTTTCATCTGAGGGGAATTTAAGCTTGAATTTTCACCTCCGGATATCCGTATCCGGACTGCTGATATCCGGTACCCCGTCGGATATTTAAAACTCAGCCGGATAGGCCGGATACCGGATAGTTACCGGATATCCGTTTCATCCCTATTCAGGATATCCCAAAACGTGTAAATCCATCGAAAATTGGAGTACTTTATATATACATATAGAAAAGTAAATAACATAAAGTAAAAATAATAATACAAAAGCAAAATTTAAGCACGCGGAGTCAGTGATCTTAAAAAAAAAAAAAAAAAAAAAATGACGACATTTATCTGATGAGATAAATTTATTAAAAAAATTTATTTAAATTTGCATCTTTACAATCTTTACAAGCGTCGTTTCAAACCTAGCAATGCTTTAAAGATATAAACAAAATATGAACTTTGTGTCATAAATTGACTAAAAAACGCAACAATAAGAAGTATAATCAAAAATAGATACTATTTTTTTTTCTTTTTTTTAAACAAAAAATATGCTAAATTGAATAAATTAAAAGGCATGGCTGTAAAAATTTAAAAGTTGTCATAGGGGTCCTATACTAAAGCTGTCCATCCTGCGGAAGTATGAAAACTGGATCGTCAAACATGAATTTTATTTTGAAATTTTTCTTTAAATGAATTTGTGTTATCTATCACTAACGTTTCATAGCTCCCCCCTCTACCCCTTCCCAACCAAAAAAAAAACTAGTATGTTGTGGCCACCACAAGACTTTCTTCTATATTTACCTATACATATTCAATCAGTAACAATATTTAAAAAAAAAAAAAAAAAAAAAAAAAAAGTACAATTTTTTTTTGTTTTTTTTTTTTTTTTTGTTAAAAGTGAAAAAAATCGATAACTTTGTTTTAAATTATCACAGATTTATAGTTCAACCATTCGTTTTAAAGGTATTGACGAGACCTTTCGAAAGATACCCATCTTGAAAATTTATCCCCCCCGGGGGGGTACTTCCCCCCCAGGGGGGGAAGCGATGCCCCCCCATGCAGAAAATTTTTTTCCTAGTTACATACTACTATTATCAATAATTCATATTAATTTTACAATCACAAGTTTAAAACAACTCTAATTATGCACATTTATACGAATTTTTGTCCTATGCTGCCATGTTAAAAATTTAGATAAAATGCTATCACAGCGCCACCTGTTGAGCTATTGATCCCCAAACATAATCAGCACCAGTTTATGTCGGGGACCAACTAAATACCAAGTTTGGTTAAATTTCGTTAAAAAAAAAAAAAAAAAAAAAAAAAAATTGCGATATTTTTGTTTTTTTTTTGTTAAAAGTAAAAAAAATCGATAACTTTGGGTTAAATTATCACAGATTCATCGTTCAACCATTCGTTTTAAAGGTATTGACGAGATCTTTCGAAAGATACCCATCTTGAAATTTTGCCCCCCCGGGTGGGAACTTCCCCTCCCCGGTGGGGGGGGCAACCGATGCCCCCAGATGCACAAAATTTTTTTCCAAGTTAACTATTACTATTATCAACGAGACCTTTCGAAAGATACCCATCTTGAAAATTTACTTCCCCGGGGGGGGGGGGGATTTTCCCCCCCAGGGGGGGAACCGATGCCCCCCCATGCACAAAATTTTTTTCCTAGCTAACTACTACTATTATCAATAATTCATATTAATTTTACAATCACAAGTGTAAAATAACTCTCTTTATGCCCATTTATACGGAATTTTGTCCTATGCTGCCATGTTAAAAATTTGCATAAAATGCGATCACAACGCCATCTATTGAGCGAGTGATCCCAAAATCTAATCAGCACCAGTTTATGTCAGGGTGCAACTAAATACCAAGTTTGGTTAAATTTCATTCATTGGTTCGTGAGATACAGCGTCCACAAAAAAATGATACAGACAGACAGACAGACAGACAGACAGACATTTTCTAAAAACTATTAATTCGTGTTCTCCATATCCCAAAACATGTAAATCCATCAAAAAGTGGACTTCGAAAATTTTCGCGAATCCAATACTTTCTCTATATTACATATAGAAGAAAGTAAAAAAGCCTAATAATAATTTGGCTTCTGATGAATCAAAATTTATTTTGGATGGTGAAATTGGTATAAGACTTACTCAAATTTTAAAGATAAAAAAAAAAAAAAGAATCTGCGAAAATTTCGCAAGGATTTGCTAGTTGAATAACGTATATTGATAAATGGGCTATTCATTTTAAAATAAAAGTTAATTCATATATAATGTACATTATTAATTAATTTATTTATTAAAAATCATGATTAGGAAATTATATTTCTTGCGTTTATAAACTTATACATAACAAAGGAACGATTTATTATCCATTCAAAGATTAATACTTAAAAGTGCGGCTGAACACTTTCGCCTACATATGAATCAATGCAACAGAAGTCAATGAACCCCTGTGTTATTGATTTCTTCGTATCATTATTTAAATATATATATATATATATATATATTTTAATTCTTCTTTCATCATTGAAGTTCCGCACATGGTAGGAATTTTAATGACAGAAGTTAACCTACTTCTCAAAACTGAAATTAAATATCAAAAATTTAACAATATTAAGTTATTTATTTCAGTAATAATAATAATAGTACATTGCATTTTTTGTTTCCAATTTAATGTTCATAATACAATGCCGAATTTTACCACTCTTATGTGAATGATTTATATCTGTTACATAAACAAATTAATATTCCATTATTTATATATATATATATATATATATATGAATGAAAGTTTTTACAACAAAGAACTATAATTACTAAAGCTATCTATTTATTTAATATATATATATATATATATATATATATACATATGCACTAAGGGACAAAAAAAAAAAAAAAAAAAAGCCGCACTTGGATATTTTCCATTTCTCTTTCTACAATAGCCAATTTTATTGTTTTAAAAGTAAATTTTCGAACAGATTTTATTATATTGTGTTCCACGTACAATTTAGGATTATATTAAAAACAAGATGCAATTCTTCGGAAAATTATAATTTTAGAAAGTATTTCAAAACTGGTAAGAATACGGCAATTAACGAGGCCTCAAAAAATATTTTACTACGCGGTATGTCAAAATGATTAAATGTTAACGAAATATCAGTGAGAGGGTTTTTAGCAAGATGTAATATTTTTTGGCTGTTTAAACTAGAAATTTGCCTCTAGGCGGCTACGTTGCTCACCCAATCAAGATGACCGCAAGTTAAAAAAACAGTGCTTAAAATATCAGTGTGTAGTACTTTTAGAACATAGAAGGGAATCAGAAAAAGTATTTAGTTATATAATTTCTTTAAATACAGTGCAACAACGATTAAACAAAGCAAGTTTAAATGGCAGAAAATCTGAAAAAAAAAAAAAAAAAAATCCATTCTTAACGAAAAGAATTAGGAAAGAAAGACTTCAGATTGTTAAAAAAATGAAAAAATGGTCAGTTAATTATTGGGATGAAATGGTTCTCTCCGATGAGTCAAGTTTAACTTATTTTGAGCTAGTGGAAACATGTAGGTCTGATGACGAAAATATGACCGACTTAATGAAAATCGCACTTTTAAAACAGTGACATATTCTCCGTACATTATGATACGAAAGTGCATAATTTTTTAATGAGTCGGGCAAACTTTCATGTTCAGGGGATCAATTTCTCCGAAATAAAACTCGGCCATTATAAAATTGATGCCTGACCGGCTATTTTGGAGGTATTTCAGACTTTTCCACAATCAGCAATTCAAGATGACAATGCACCTTGTTACACGGCGCCTGTGGTACGTTTATTTCATTCAAATGGTTAAAATTACCCATCCATTCCCATGAGCATCTATAATTTTGAAAATTAGCATAACTTTTTTTATTTAAAGTTAAATCCATAAAAAATATCGTAGAATTTCTTCTTTACTAGACCTGAAAATAGTCCTAATCTCAATCCGCTCGAAAATGTTTAGTCTGTAAAAGAGGGTGGGAATTCGGAATTTGTAGCCTACAACTTTGCAAGAACTAGAAAAATTTATTTGTGATATTTTACACAGTGAAATTTCTGAGTTTCATGTTAAAAAAAAAAACTGTAAGATACTATGTCATTGCGTATTAAAGCAGTAATTCCACATAAAGGTGGAATTATCCAATGCAGAATACATATTTTTATTAAGTAATTGTTTCGATCTAACAAATAAATAGTTTTGTTTCATATATTAAAATATAACGAGTTTATTTCATATAATAAATCATAATGGAATACAAAGTGCATGTTTATTATATTACGTTTTAAAAGAAAATTTTACGTTGATTTTAATCAAATACTTCGTAGAGTGTAATAAAGTGAATTATTAAATAAAATATGTACATAGGCATCATGTTATGCCTTCCGTATTATACAAACATAATAGTTTTATTTGTTTCAGTCATTAGTTTTTAAGTTATTACAAACACAAAAGGTATAAATAAATTTTTCTGCAGTGCGGCTTTTTTTTTTTTTTCCCTTAGTGTTTTTTGACGACTGTTCTTCTCTTTCTCTTTCTCCTCCTTCTTCTTCCTTTTTTTTTTTTTTTTCCCCTTTGCTCTTTTGTCAAGTTTAAATAATTTTCTCAAGTAAATAGAAAAACAAAAATCACGTGAAGTATAATTTTACCCAGCAAAAATAAACACGACTTTTCTGTACTTATCTTAGACAAATAATTATATATTAATAGGTGAAATTTTTCAGACAAATCATCTGTCATAATCTGTCTTTTGACAAAAGTCATTGATTCATAAATAGAGCACATTATCTTTAAAATAGCCTGTTAATGAAATACAGCACATCGATCAATTTCTTTAGCAAAACAATGACAATTTGAATTGTCAAACAGAAATTAACTTTTCTTCTTTTCATTTTGTTTTAAATCAACAACTCTTCTGTAGTCAGTCATCTTTTACCCTTTAGTATTACCATATATGGACATGTTCATTGTTCGATTTCTGCATGAGTGCACCCCACAAAACTTTTTTTTCTACTGATGTGCAGGGATGCAGATTCTTCGCCAGACAATCCTCATGGCGTGTCGCATTATTCTTCTCATTTCTTTTAACTTCGGTGGAGCGAAGAATAAAATCCGTCAGCATTTCTCCTCAAAGCTCATGCTGTAATTCGGATTTGATTTCTTCTTCTTCTTCTTCTTATTATTATTTCGAGAATAGTTTTCTTGTGAAATAATATGCGGCAGAGAAAGAGAGGTATAGAGTTTTTCGGGACTAGTCGTAGAAATCCCACATCAGTGCGCTTGTAGTACAGACAGGTTTTTAAATTGCATTAAGTATGTTATTTTAAACAAATTACATGCCATTTGAATTTCATGCCGGCTCATATTTCTTACGAGATATAACGAAACCTCTCTAAAAAAAAAAAAAAAAAAAAAAAAATCACCTCTATTTCAAGGCCCGCCTCGAATTAAAACCAACTTTTCCTAGTTCCAAAATTTCCCCACAGGACTTAATGCTAACGTACCTCCATTAAAGTCCCATGTACAATTGTCTCTTAGGGGCCAGATTTTGCAGAAATACATGATTTTACATTTTTCCTTTACTTGAATAAGCCACTGTCCACTGTGTAACTGACGCCAATCTCCACGTGTGATTTAATCTGTTATATGATCATAATTATTGATACTCCCCATCGCATGTGAAAATCCCCATCCATGAATGTGAAAATAGAGGGGAGATAAAAAAAAAAAAAAATCCATAAAAAATAACATGGGAGGAAAACGAAAAAAAAAAAAAAAAAAAGTCTAACACCAGAAGGAATATAAGGTCAAAATAGACTAGAAAAAGTAACCAAAGATGTAGAAGGGTCGGGCCCAGGGGCAGTGGCGGCTCGTGAACCGAAAATAGGTATTTTCAATGCATGACTTTTATTAAGCATGATCTTGGCTAAAATTAACTAAAAATACTTATTTAAACGTAAATTTATATTCCATAAATGAATACAGTGTGCCTCTTCACCTATTTTCGGTGCACGAGCCGCCACTGCCCAAGGACCCTGCCTGAAGTTATCCTCAAGGGTTAACTACGTCTCGCCCAACATAACATTACATAACATATAATAATATACATCTGTAGAGGAAAAGGAATCAGTGATAAGACTTCATAATTTATGAATGTGCATATTTAAAACTGAAGCTCAAGCTTGGAAAAGTGAATTTTGCATCATACTTTATTATTTAGGCTATAAATTTAAATGCAATCGTTTCAAAATAAATGATGTTGACTTAAGGTGGTGAAAGAAAAAATAAAATAATTAAGATTGAAAATTAAAATCTAAAACTGGTATTTCTTGTCGGGAAATTTTACTCGAAATAGAAAAAAAATTAATCTTTTTTATTTAGATATGATGCTAAGCTAAAAAAGGTGTTTGTATACAAAAGAGTACTTAGAACACACAACTATTGGTAAGGAGATTTAAAAAAAAAACTTATATTAGTTATTATCAGAAGAAAATTGTTAAAGTAAATTTGAATAATTAAAACCATTTAATGTATAGGATTTGGTGAAAAAACTAAACTTTTTAAATAACCTCTATTTAAAAACTCCATCTCTAAAGGACAAATTTTATATGGCACGGTGCGGTGGGTGGCCCTCTTATGGAAATTTCACTGTATTTCTTTAACTACAGGGGGGAAAGTCATGAAAACTGTAGATAATGTTAATTTTTCGTAAATTAACATAATACTTATCACAAAATGAATGGAGCCCAGAAATTTCTTCATTGGGACTTCTTCCAAAATAGTTTGAATTAAATGGGCAATAATAAAATAATAATAATAAATAAATAAATTTATTTAACATTGGACTGCATTAAATTCACAGATTTTATCATATTTTTCAAAATAAATAATTAACTAAATTTTGAAAAGATAAAGTGTCATTCGATTTCTTAAACAAATATCTTGGATTTTCAATGACCTAATTCGATTTATTATTCAGTAATTTCGCTGTTTCCAAATGAAAATTATACCTACAGACTTAATAAAGATTTATACTAAATTTTATTTCTCAAGTAGTTAAAATATTATTGTCTCAAATTAACTTATGAGTTATGACTTTCTACCACGAGTTAGATAAAATGGATAAAATTAAGTAATACCAATATATGTGCGAGGAGAAGTACTCTAATAGTTATACTAAGTTTATACATTAATTGATGAATATAATTTTTATAAGAAAATTTAAATATGTCTATAATAAACTTGTATAAAAGATAATTGCAAATATAGAAGGAGGGAAAAAAATTAATTAGCAGGTAATAGTTTTAAATTAACTGATTCTCTCTAACTAGCGTAAAATACTATAAATTAGTTTACATTGAATATATATATATCTTATATATATTATAAATGTGAATGTCCGTTTATTTGACTGAGTTTCACGCTAAAACTGCTCGATGGATTTCGATAAAATTTGTTATGGAGATAGCTTATACCCTAACTTAGAAAGTTGGCTGCCTTTTATTCCGAAAAAAAACTTTTTTTTGTTATTTTTATGCATAAAATAGCAATTTTGTAAGCTTATAATTGCAAAAAATTAGCCATTTAAATTTTAACCATAATTTAATTGTTGCCAAAATTAAATTTAATTATCCATAATTTAATTGTTGTCGAGTTTATTTTTTTTCCAACAGGAATATAAATACATTTATCGAAACGTGAACAATAAAAAATCAAAAAAATAAATAAATTATGCATCTCACAAAAATTGACGTCATTTTTAATTTAAAATTTCTTTTACAAAGTGCTAATATAGTTTACGATGCTAACCGCGTTTGTAATGATCGATAGATGGCGCTTTCTGAACTGCAGTTGTTAGTAAATATAATAGCCACGTGTATTTATTATTGTTCTTTCTCTGCCATTACATCATGGAAAATCGATTGCATAATATGATGATATGCAGTGGTATGATAATTTCACCTTAGCCCACCTGAGGGCGAGCATTTCATTACAATCGCGGAATGTGTGTTGCACTAAAATCAGTTTTATTTATAGATCCTCCTGGGTGATTTTTTAAATTGTTGCGTTGAAGTACACCGAACATTTTTTCGCCAAGAGGTTTAATTTAGCAACAGCGATTTTAATCTAGGTAATTAAAAAAAATGTAAAATTAATAAAGTTGTGTAGCACGATAATGTTTAGTTATTTATTTATTTTTTTATATACCAATCACTACGCTAATTTAACATACAAATAAATGAGCTGCTGTGTGTGACTGCACTTGCACGCTGTCGGGCAGAAATATTTGATTAATTCAAATTAATATTTAAATAACTAAATAAAGATATGTTTAATAGAAAGCATAGTCTTGGAGACAAACTTGGCGAGTGGGCGACCAAATTTGGTGAAAAATGATAGTTTAGGGTTCCCGATGTTTCGAAGCTCTCCGACACACGGGAACGTAGACCTTGAGCTTACCAAGGGATTCTCGATGGAGTCATCTCCAAGCCCCATCGCCAAAAGTTATAAGTAGGTGTGAGTTGATTTTTGCGAAAGAGTATGAACAGCTTCAACTGTTTCCAGAATATTCGAAGAATTAACACCAGCTATTGGACTATTTTCGAAAATATTTGTTTTAATAATAGTTTTTTTGTACAGATTCGAGAAGTTCAAAAAATGTTTGATATTGCCAAGGAGGTCCCATACTAAAGCTGTGATGAAAATAGTCGCCAATCGAAATATATTCAGTTACAAAGAAATCATTTAAATATAGTGTCCAGCGAAGCGGGCAAAGCCTGCTAGTATATATATAATGCATGTCAATTTCAATAACTCCCATAAGTTTATCTTTAATGCGTGTGTGTACGATTACGATTACAAGAAGTTTCAGATGGGGAATTTTTGAAATCATATCATGTACTAAAATTCAGACATGAATCACGACTCAGCGATCACCCAGAATACGAAATGTCTTAATTTAAAACATTTCCCGATTTTCCCTCATCGAAAACTTTTCTAACGACAATTGATTCTGTCTGGAGTTAGTTGGCGACCATTTTCTTTCCTCATCTTGGCGCGAATCAGTATGCATGGCAACCTCAGGTTAAAGGCCGTTTCATCCCATCCCGATCCCATGCCATGCCGGCCCGGCCGGAGCACATGGGTTTCCTCTTCATGGAATCTTTAGAACTGAACGAAAAACAACCATGGGAATGGTTTTGTTTTTTATTCCTTTTAAATTTTTTCCGGTAAAACATGTTATTATTTTAAAGCATCAATGATACTATTGATAATTACATTTGTAGCATGAAATATAAGGATTTAGAAACGAAAATAAAAACTCTTGTCAACGAAAATATAAAAATGTTAATTTAAAGATTGTAACAAATTTACATATAAGTTTTGGAATATGCTTTAAAAATATTCTTTCTGAGTAAATGAATAGTTTCACCATAATCAACTTATAATAAATACTAATAACAAATTTATAAAAATTATTATAATTAACACACGAAAAAAGGTGATTTAAAAAAAATAAATAAATAAATAAATAAAAACCTATCTTTTATGGTTTGTCATGTGCATAAGTTATTTAAAAAATACTGAATGTAAAAAGATAAAATAATAAATAAAGAGATCTTGTAAATTATAAAATAAATAAATAAAAAGTAAAAATTGTAAGCCTATTTTTTGTTTTCTAAATAATAGATATAAAATTATGGACAAAACAGAATTCAATTTTTGTACGACAGGGCCTTATTTTAATTTATTATTCTATATAAAGCCATGCAGTAACTGCGTTTCATTTCCTAGCATCGGTTACTATATTAATTTCTTAAAATTCCTATGGTATAGCTTTAGCATAGAAGCCCCTGTGCGGCTTTCAAATTTTTGTTGTCATTTTGGCGATGAATTAAAATGGCTATTGCAACTGCATAAGTAAAGATCTTGGCTGAAAATGTCCGAGCTACTTCAGTGCAAAATTTCAAATTTCATCAAGGGGTTCTATACAGAAGCTGTTCCATTTCTTTAGCACGATTTTTTCAGTTTTAGTAAAATTATTTTTTTTTAAATGTTTGAAAATTCCTTTTCTTTTTCTGACATTAAAAGAAATATATTTATTTATTTACTTTTGGCATCTATCTATCTATACATAATTTTAAAGTTGAAATGGGTTTTTTATTTAATATCTTTTGAACCAATTATCCGATTGAACAAAAAAATATGGCGCTGGCTAGATTTTGTGCTGATTAATAAGTGTATGAATTTTTGATAAAATCTAATAATCTGGACAGATACAATAACAAACTTTCAGCTTTATATATTTATATTAAAAAAAAAAAAAAAAAATGTTTGCACGTTTATTCAAGGTGATAGATAAAAATTGGTAACGACGCCGTCTGAAAGAAATAGTACGACTTGTCATACTAAAAAGAAAAAAAAAAAAAAAAATTCCATTCATTCCGACTAAAAATTTTTTAAGATTTTAATTTAGCAATGTAATTCGTAAAAATAGATCCTAATAATCTATATTATAATTTTTTATTATATATATATACTAGCAGACCCGGCCACGCGTTACTGTGACTAAGTTATACGTTGAATTATACGGCTGTAAACTATTTAGTACAGTCAAATTATTATTTACGAACAAAGACGAAAACGTTGTAGCCGATGTAAAAACCCACAGGGTTGAGATTTGAAACTTAGGTAAAAGTTTGGAAGCGATTGATAAAAATTTTCGTAGTGTTGATATTAAGCACAAATTAATTTTATTGTAGGGTCCTATAAATGTTAATGGAGAAGTGATATATATTATTTCTAATGCTACTTTGGATAAAATTGCTAAAATGACTAATATATAAATTAAATTCTATTAAAATTCTATTAAAATAAAAGTATAAAAGAAACAGACGATTTTAAAATCAATTTTTATGGAGGAGTGAAATATAATATATGCTATAATGGATAATTTTACTATAAAACGACCTCATCATTTTAAATATTTTAAAGAGGGCAACAGCTGTAGTTATAAAAAGGAAAACAATAAGGCTAAACCAGAAAAATAAGTAAATTTGATAAATATTTTAAAACTTTAAAATTGGAAATATTATGAAATCTTATGAAATATTGGACATTTAAAGTAAATACATGTATCATTTTAAATAGAAAAAGATTTTGGAAAAGTTTAGTGTATTTTAACGAAGTGATGAGAAGTTTTTGAGTATGTTAAAATTTTAATAGTAAATTTAAGTTAATAAAGATGGGAAACATTGAGGATTAAGATAAGAATAATTATAAGATAAAAAAAAAAAAAAAAAAACATTTTATATACCATGCTTTTAAATTTTAATATACTAATAATATACTAATTAAAAGGAAAATGATAAATATTCTATCATAGTTTGAAGTCAAATTTGTTTTCAAATGTCTAAATAAAATATCTGATGTAAGATACTAATATTTTGCAGCGGAATAGATTTTATTTCTGTCATCCTTGGCGAAAAAAAAAGAATATCGCCAAATTATCTGGCGAAAATATTTAATTCCTTTCAAAAATCATGGTTATTTTAACAACTTATATTAAAAGAGTAATGAATAATATGAAACAATATTTCGTACAATACATATTACATGTCATACATACGTACAATGAATAATACATATTACATTTCGTACAATGTATACATCTGGCATGTATATTTTCGTGTTACGCTTTTGATCGCCAAATAATAATAATAATAAAAAAAAAAACCAAGGGCGACAGAGTTTTGAAATTTAAAATTAAAATTTTGTCAATTTGACAGCAAAATAATTCAATCTAACACCCGCGATAACTAATACATATCTATACCCAAATATAAGGATTAAAATCGGGAAATAAATTTCCTCGATTTTTAATAATTTCTTACAAAAAATCCAGTGGGCAATTAACATAGGAAATCTTTTTCTTGGCTGCACAGACGGTCAGTGAGTCTCACTTCGCTTGCGTATAGAACTCATAGATATAGTATAGCATATATGGAATAGAGTGATCATTGGGGAGAAAAAAATTATTCCTTTTCATTTGGGAAAAGACGACGTTTTTACCAAAATATGGGCGTCTTTTCCCGAGTGAATACACACGGAAATACATACTAATATTTTAGCAAATAAAATTTATGAATAATTTATTTGTTAAAGGGGAATGGAAGACTCCAGATACAGTTTCAAATTCATATTTCTTTCTTTCTTTTCTTTTCTTTTCTTTTTTTTTTTTCAATACCACTTAATGGCTGTTTCCAAAGCTTTTATTTATTTTTTTTTTCGGCATCAAAAATGTTTGTACGAAAACATGGGGATGAGAGATCTATATATATTACTATATCTATGATAGAACTACATTAGCACTTTATCAATGTGTATAAAATCTTTAAATTGATTATGACGTCAATTTTCGTGAGATGCATATTTTAACTTTTTATAATTTTTTAACGTTCACGTTTGATTAAATGTATTTATTTTATGTCGAAAAAAAATGAACTCGTATTTTTTTTTTTTTTTTTTGGCAACAATTAAATTAATGGAACTCACAGATATTTTGGAGCAACTTTAATAAAGGTCTATAATTAACAAATAATTGCAATAAAACAATATTGTGACAATAAATTGAGATAAAAACTATCCTATCTCTCAAGTTGGACCAAACTGCGCACAGTGTGCAAAATTTCATTAAAATCGGTTCCTTAGTTTAGGAGTTTACCCCGGACAAACATCGTGACACGTAATTTATATATATATACAGACAGATATATATATATATATATGTTATGTTTACATAGTAAACACTTTTCAGGAACCAAAATGTTTCTTACAGTGAGACCATTTTATAATGAAAACTAGCAGGCTTTGCCCGCTTCGCTGGACATTAAACTAAAATGAGTTGTCAAAATGCCATATCTTTATTAATAACCTAAGTTCTCGCTGTGATTGGTAGAGGTTTTCTCGCTCCCAATGTGAGGAGTCTGGGTCCCCACTGTCCTCGGCACAACTTACCCACTTCTTACTTCCCCAGCCTCAGTGGGTGAGTTCGAAGTTTTGCAAAATCCCACTAATGTACATAATGCGTACACTTAATCAATATCCACACGCCAAAATTCGCCATTCTAAGATAATTCAAAGCGAATTCAAACGGAAAAACATGTTTATTGCCCTCCGACTCCGAGAAGGGGGGGGGGGGGGGGATTTCGAATTTCGTGAAATGCAGTTACAATAAGTGCCGGATGCATACAAACAATTTACACACCAAATTTCGTGACCACAGAAGTCTTTAATAGACAGTATTATAAATAAATAAATACAAAAAGCACAACTTAAGTATCGGAACCCTTTGGTGACTTTAAATATTTTAAGCCATTTTTGCGATGAACTGAATTGGCTATCTCAACTGTGCAATTAAAGATCTTGGCGAGAAACGTCCGAGCTACTTCGGTGCCGAATTTCAAATTTTGCCAAAGGGATCCAATACTAAAGCTGTTCCATATCGAATCTGGTTTGAAAACGGAAAAAGGGTAAAATAAAATAGAAATATCAGACCTATATTTATAAATTTGATACCGAATGATAGGGGCGATTTTGCTGAATCCAGGGGTTCAAACAGTTTTTCGATGCGACAATTAGATTTTTAAAAAATAACTAAAGTATGAAATTTAAGTGGCAACGGAAAAACAGATAAAGGGAAAAATAAATTAGAAATATCAGACCTATCATTACAAATTTAGTACCAAATGAAAGAGGTGATTTTTCTGAATCCTGGGGTGTAAACAGTTTTTCGATACGACAATTAGATTTTTTAAAATTAACTAAAGTATGAAACTTAGATGGCAACACTTCATTTCAATCTTTTCATAATTTGTAGTGCGAATCACGCGAATACAAAAGTCTTTAACTTAAAAAATTATTTTTATATTTTATTTTTCCATTCAAAGCGTTTTAGTGAAAAAATATTTATGGCGCATGCGCAGGCGTTTTTTACCCACAATTTAAACATTAATCATAATTTTGAAAATTTCTATAGATATAATTTCAAGTTGGGTGAAGACCTAAGTTTCTGCCAAGCGCCGTTGAATTCCGTCCAGTCGTTCTCGAGTGATGCCCGGACAAACGCGTTTTAGTCTTTTACCCCCTAGGGGGGGGGGGACGTGGGGGAATTTCTGAAAAGTTGATAGATATAATTTTAAGTTGGGTGAAGACCTAAATTCCTGCCAAGCGCCGTTGAATTCCGTCCAGCCGTTCTCAAGTGATGCCCGGACAAAAAAAAGCGACATTCGGACACGATGACACACACACACACAGGCAAAATTTTCTGAAGTCATTTTCGGCTTTCATGGGGTGTAAAACGTGAAGATATCGCAAAATTTTTCGATTCCGACAAATTTACAGACAAAAGACTGATTTTATTAATATAGATTGATCGTGGAAATAATTTTTTTTTTTTTTTCATTTCTTTAAAATTGAAATCCTTAGAGACAGTGCTGGTTAGCTTTAAGACATATCATAAAAAGCACGAGGCAGCTGGCGTTCAGAGATATTGAATAAAAATTTTGTAAGTAAATATTAGCAACTGCAGTAACCAATAGCGCAAACCATATCCAAATATCGTCTCCCCTTTATTGCCGTAACGTCCGTCATTGGAGGCTTCCATGTAGAGAGACTCAAAAAGATTTTGGGTTCCGAGTATTTGTGTGGCTGTCTGTCTCGCGATAGCGGGCATAAGAATCACGCTATTGGTTTGCAAATCGGTACACAGATTCATGAACTACATGGAATGAGCTGTGTAGTTTTGGATGTGTATTCTGCTTGTAGTTCGTGTGCAGGGGCACGCCAAAGTTTTCCTTATCATTACGGCCAATGGTCAGAATTTGTATGTATTGCAATAGTGGTCACAAAAAACCTCCAATTGACTTACAGATTGGTACACATGTTCAGGCTCTGTACAGAAATAGCTGTATAATTTTTATTATCTAAGGTAAATGATGCAAATTTGTCCGATGCGGGTAATATGGCCAACCCGTAATAACGTTATTAATTTCAATGAAATCCGAAAGATTGCACTTAAATTTAGTCGCTCGAAATTAGAAGAACTTAGTTTAGTACTGCGTTGACCGCGAACCTTGATCACGTGCACGGGGAGACAGTCATTGTTGATTTGTTGTAATCTTCATTGGCATTTTATAGATTTGTCTCTTGTAAGTTTGTCACTTTTCGAATTGAAACAAAGTAAGTGCATTTACTGTTATACATAATATTTTAGCTGGTTTAATAGTCTTTTCATAATTAAAAAAAAATTCGAGTACTAAAAAGAGTCCTCTCTTTTAGAGAATTTTTATCATTTTTTAAATCGTTTACTACTATCGCTAAAAAATTTCTATCCGCAAGGTGGCGGTGGCCATATTACCTGCACTTACCTTATATTGTTTATGGTTCGTGTACAGGGACACACCGAAGTTTTTCTTATCATTATGGCGTACAGGCAGAATATCATATAAACCCATTTTGACATGGTTATACTGCATGCAATAGATTGAATTTAACATACATTACTGAGATGCTTAAAAGAATGTTTTCTGTTGAAAAATGTGTGCTTAGACTTAATAATTAATGTACAGGGTGTGATGTAGAAATCACATGTATTTTTAAAAATGTCTATTTAATTTTAATTCAAATTTGTTTTAATGCTTTGTATAATAATTTGCTCGTGTATTCAATATTAATCTTTAATAACCGCCGAATTGTTTCTCCATCAATAAAATAAATAAAAAAGAAATGTAAAAGAAAATCACTTTGCAAGCAAAATCTCATGATATCATTTCGTCTTATAAAATATAACACATATGGCTTATTTCATTTTTATGTTCCTCCTAAATCATAGTCTAATCGCTAACGTAATTTTATTGTATTAATCAAAATTATCCTTGAACAGAATTAAATTATATCTATTTTAAAGTGTCTATCATTGTGGTTTCTTATTTCTCATAACTAAAGATTGGTGAAATTGAAGGGTTACTATATATGGCAATCCTGCTCTGTGTATTCAAAATTATTAGCTTGATTAGAGTATAACGTATCTTAAAATACCACTTTTTTATGTGTTCTTGTTGGCGAAGAAATTAAATGCTTATATGTAATGACAATTTGAATTTGGCCGGAACTTCATCATTCTTTTCTGACCGCTCCTGTTTGAAACACCTTCGAATTTAGGCTTTAAAAAATTTATCCATTAGGGGCACCTTCCCTTCTTATTTTAAGCAGCAATTTCAATAAAAACTTTGTGCACATTTTTGTGTCGATCTACATTGATTTCTGGAAGTTGCTTTGTGGAATTGATTTGTGGAACACCTCTGGGTAAAATCTTGGGTATTTTATTGGAAGAGATGTAAATCAGATGTCTAGCGACGATCAACGCAAGAAAAAGGAAACTTTTCACTTATACGTAAATATGGCGGCGTAATGGAAACTGTCTAATGTGAACTTCTTTACATACTTACTTAACTCCTACACACAGGGCCTTTCAAAAGTTTTCCGACAACGTCACATAATCATCCAAATTATGTCGAATTTCGAACAATTATTCATGAGAAGAATGGAATGAATTGAACAGTTTTCAATTATGTATATAATGTTTTTGGCAGCTTTACAGACACACAAAAGAATTTCATAGCATTATAGCCTATGAACCAATTTTTATTTAAGCGCTTTTGAGCTCGTTTATGCTCCTTTCAATAAAATGAAATTAACATGCATTATTGAGATGCTTAAAAGCGTGTTTTCTGTCGAGAAAGGTGCGTATAAAATAAATAATTTATTTACAGGACTACAAAAAAGAATTCCAATGGCATTCTGTAATCATCCAGATATTAAATTTATTTCAGATATTAATGAATTACAATGAATTAGTAGTATACTTTTTATTGGTGTATATAATAACTGTGGTTCTTGACAGGGACATACAAAAGAATTTCGTACCATTACGATCTATAGACGGTATTTCTTACGTGTATTTTAACATAGTTACACACCTTTAAACACAATGAAATAGACTTGCGTTATTAGAATTAGAATGTTTAAAACCATGTTTTATGTGGAAAATGGTTTGCATACAATTGGTAATTAGTTTACAGGTATATACAAAATAATTCCGATATGTTATGAAATCATCTGACGTTTGATACAAGTATTTATGAGTTACAAGGTCTGTAAGTTACAAGGAAATATATATATATATATATATATATGTATACATTTATGATATAACAGACAGATTAGTATCTGGGGGCACCCTACTTGTCGTTTGAAAGGCAGAAAATCACTATAAATGTATATTATACAGTTTTCTTTTTTAAGCAATTAATTTGCTTATAACTGACACAAAGTATCTGAACATTAAAAGATAAAAATTATTATAGAGACAAAGAGTGATTGTTAGTTGTCACACTCGATTATATGTCTCATTACAAAACTCCTACCAAAAGGTCTTACCTTTCACTTCCCTTTCCGGTAGTGACCGAGAAGTTCTGCTTTTAAATAGTTGGTGTTGGTAAACGATTCGAAATTCGAAGTGAAGTTGCGCTTAACGTTTTTAAATTTCCGAGTTTTGTGTTGTTTTTTTTCTCCAGAAATGCGAAGGAATACGGGTTAAAACTAGTATTCATATCAGTCTATTAGCTTTTGAGGAGACTATAAAAATTCGAAAAGCAATGGAAAAATTTCATAGGTTAACAGTAACCCTCCCCTCCCTCCCCAGAAGGTATTAACCCTGGCCAAGATCTCTATTCTATAGTACACAATCGGCCTACTATAGTATAGTAATCGTACATCCACACCTCTTTTTTCCATCTATCGGCAAAGATATCTCTAATGATCTAAATCTAAATTACATAACGCGCCGGCAAAAAAAAAAAAAAAAAAAAAAAAAAAGAAAGAAAAGAAAAAAAGAAAAAAAAAAAATCCAGAAAGGGGTAAAACATTTTTTGTATTGTTTCTAAACAATTTCGTTGTAGGCGGGTCGGGAGAGAGAGCACTGTATTCATCAAACTTAATGTTTCTCTTGTAATATTTAATTGTTTAAAATAACTTTTTTTTTTTTTTTTTTTTTTTTTTGCGATAACTAAAGAAAATTTAAATGAATTTTCAAAATCTAGGGAAGGACCATACTACCGCCCTCTACATCGCTTGTCCCCTGTCGCCCATGCCCATGCGTGTGCAATTAATGTTGTTTGTTGTATTTCGATGTGTTTCTACTTACTTTAAGTTTATATTAATCATAAAAAAATGCATATGGATGAACTCTTTGGATTATCATTTAAAATAACTACTGAACAGAAGCACTTTTTTTTCATGAGAATCTGAAGGAATTGCAAGTGTCAGTTTTGCTATAGTGCTGCCATCTAGTAAGTAATGATAGTATTGTGGAATGATAAATCACTGGAACGAATCTCAGAGAGTTTCTGAATCGGCACTTCATCCGAATTCAATTCAACTTTAGTAACGCAGACAAATTAAAAAGATTAATAATATTTTTTTTTTTCACTTGGCATTTATTTTTCTTTTAAACATGACATGATAATCATTTTACGAAGCAAGTATGACTACTTTAAAGATAGTTAGTGTTAGTAAGCAAATTTTCTTCCAATGCTACAAACAATAATGATTGATTATTTTCTATGCAATTTAATTTTTTACATTTGTTAGTTCACAAAATGGTCTTATATTTAAAAAATATATTTATTTCATACATATTTTAAAAGCATGACACTATGTATAATGATAAATGAAATAAACTTTTCAAACATATACTGTTTTTTAAAAAGAGAATTTAATTGGCTAAAAAATTATATTATTATTACTTTAATACTTTTAAGTGCAATTCTATAAAAGTTTTAAAAATTCTAGGCGTACTATTTTCATTAATATATATATGTATATATGTGTGTGTATGTTCCATTGAATCACTTTAACATATACTAACATAATAGCTGTATTTAAAAACTTTGAACTTGATCAAATTTCACATTAATGAATAACCTTTCGTAAACTAACAAAATTATTTTTTGTTTTTACGTATCTATTACTGCAAAAATAAAAAGTAACTTTCAGAAACTATCAACAGTGCTCATATTTTGAAAAAAAAAAAAAAAAAAAAATTACGATGCATGTCAATCACAGAAACTGTCAGCATGTATATGGATGACACAAGGCCCGATTAAGACTATCCTGAGCTCTAGGCAAAACATTATTTTTGTCCCCTCCCCCTTTTTCTCAATTATACTCTTTTAAAACTACTTTTTATGCAAAAAATTGAAAAGTTTTCATTTCTCCTCACAATCGTTTGTTTTGTTATGAAAAAGATATATACACTCTACGACAAAAAAAAAAAAAAAAAAAAAAAAACGACGCACCAAGAAGAAGTAATCCGAATGGGACGAAAATTGGTAGATGTGATGTACATGTGGAGAAAAACAAATGATTACAGTTTCATAAAATTTGGATGATTTAATCAAGAGAAAGGGCCTCACAAAGTAAACAAATCAATAACATGTTGGTCCACTTCTAATCCTTATGTAATCAGTTATTTGGTTTGGCATTAATAGGTAGATTTGGCAGATATGCTCCTGCAAGATATCGTTCAAAATTTTGTCCAATTGCTGTGTAAGATTAGCAAAATCCCGAGGAGGTTGTAGGACCCTTTTCATGATGCTCCAAACGTCCTCAGTGGGAGAGAGATACGGAAAACACAAGAATGTAAAAAACACCATGTCAATGAATATACGATTTATCATTCAATTTAAATAAAAGCTTACATAAAGAACATAAAAAACGGTTAAACGCTTTTGAAAAATCCAATTAAGTATTAATATTGTTTATCACGATATTTCTTTCTTTCTTTTTTTTTTTTTTTTTTTTAATATACACTTAAAAAAATACAACTTTGCTGCCAGAAATTCTCTGTAATTTGAGAAAAAAGTCGTAAATTACGGAAAAATTACGTTGACAAAACGTATTTTTCTGTAATTAGAGTGAATTTCCGGCAGCAAAGTTACATTTTTTTAACAGTGTAGGTCTCTTTACAACTTTGACGTTCGTATTGCTAGTTAGTCTCTAAAATCTCGGACGAGTCTAAACGTCCTATGCAGCTACTGCAATGCCTGTCACAAGGATATTGTCAACGCGGTAATCATGCGATTTCATATAGCCCTACTAGTAGTCAGCGAGAATATTCCCATGGAACACATAGAATTCGCTGCAATTTCAACGCCTTCTAGCATGTCCCCATGTCATTTTTGATTCAGCTTGCCTATGTGATTCTAATTTGTTTATGTATACTGTATAAACCAACAAACCTGTATAAACCTGTGTAATTAGTATAAACCTGGTACAGGGATAACCCATATTTTGTATTTTAATTCTAAGTGTTCGTAATTTCCTTACAGACAAATTTTTATGCTTCGATTTCAATCAGTTTACATTTCACAATTTATTTAATGAATGAATAATGATGCATATACTCAACATAATTAAAAAGAACTTAATTATGTATAAAACATTCATTATGTATTAATAGGTATCTTTTATACAAACTTTACAATCACTGTTAAATTTATGTTGTCTGCGGAGAGCCTATGGCTAAAACTAGTATGTAGCAAATTCAAAAAAGGAAAAGGGGAGTCTCAAGCAATTTAATTTTTAAATGCCTCGACCCTCTTCAAGTCGGAGATGGGGCCAGGGCTGTGCTCCATGCCTTTGGTCCCATTTGACTTGTCCATACACTTTTTTTCTGCACTTGTCACACGACAACAACAACAACGGCTCAAAATTATTTTTCAAAGTTATTTAGAAAATAATAATAATTAAATTTTAATTATTATTTATTTTAATTAACACATTTCGAATATTAATTATAAAAATTTACTAATAAATGAACATTTTTCAACGAATACTTCTTTCATTTATCCTTAAACGAAAATTTCGGAATATCCAAAAGGCTTAGGAGGGCTTAAACTCCCGTAGTCTTTAATTTCCTGCTCCCCTGTTCTAAAAGGTTTCAAATTTCTCTGAAATGAAAAACACAGCCATCAGAATCCATGTCATACGGACACAGTTTCTGTCAGTGAACTGAAATTAATCATTTTTTGACAGATTTCAGTCTTTTTCAGATGGTTCCTCTGAGGAACCATCTTACCAAAGTCTCTGTTCTCGCCGAGACTTAAAACCTAAAGAGCCGAGAAATTGCGGAACAAAAATACTACAATAAGTAATTCTGAGAACATCTGAAACTAGAAACTTAAAATATTAATTTTTTTTAATTTAAATGATAAGATTCATAGAATGAAGTCCTTTCGTTTAATAATTCTGCTTATCACGCTCAATCCTGTTATGATATATGAAAGTTCGGGTATATAAATCAAATTTTTTTAGTCGATAATAAGTTCACTTACAGCATACTATATGCTTAACAAAGATTAAACTAATTCTACCATTAACTTAGGAACAAGCATTTCCGTCAATAAAGGAAACGGAAGCGAATCCGTTGACGAAATTTGTCGAAGATTTACACTTTATAACGATAAGGCAATATTATATATGTTCCTAAAGTGAATGCCCTTTTTGTATTCCGATATTTTTGTTTCCAGACAGATAAGGCAAGTGCAAGTATTGTAAATTCAAATACTTCCGGTTCTCTTTCACTGAAATAAGAATTTTATAAAGAAAATATAGAAAATGCAAAAACGCACAATAATTGTTTCAAGTCGAAATAATAAAACAATACTCCTTTACCCTGAAAAAAAAAGGTAGGCATGAGTGCAAAGTGAAGATAGCAAAACCTGTCCTTGTACTTATCTCATCAGCATCTTTTTTTTTTTTTTTTGAGAAAGTTTGTAGTAAAAAAAAAAAAAAAAAAAAAAAGTTCATTAAGCGCTTATTCCTCAATGAAATAAATTTCTTTATGTAATATATATATATATATATATATATATATATAGTATATATAATCTAGCATGGAGCCGTCATCACAAAACTTTCTTTTATATCATTCTCTTAAAGCCGTGTGATGAAAATGTTTTAGACACGTTCCTGATCAAAATTACTGGCACATGATATTTAAATTGCTATTCTGCTATTTTCAAGCTATTTTGTGCTGTCCCTTACTACTAGACAGTACAAAATAGCTTGAATCAAACATGATATTTCAAGCCTTGCGTAAGTCACAATTAAGCGCTAGAATTTACACTTGCCCAACTTGCTTTAAGCTTGATAATTCAATTATGAATCAATAATGCATATCAAGATAAATTATGCTTATAGCATACAATAATCAAGTTCTTGTAAAACTGGTTTTTAAATAAAAATCCTTATTTTTAACGCTTTGATGTTTACAATTATTTATTCTAACGTTTACAAATTTGATTTTTCAACATTTTAAGTGAGAGAAAACTAAGAATTGAGAGTACAATTTCCAGCATTTGGCTTCTGATGTCAAGGAATTTTCAAGTTTGTGATACTTTTATTTGTTAAATATATTTTTCCCAGTTTGAATTTAGTTGGAAATATACTTGGACTTCCAAAATCAAACTCCTTTCAAGCAAATGTGCTGTTAGAGGTAGTTTTTAGCTGTCAATCAATGATTGGCAGCTAAGTAGGTTATTTTTAATTAAGCAGCTAAGTTTTTATATCTATGCTTTTTTAAGAGGAAATACTTTAACTCTAGTGAAATAAAATCATTTAAAAAGGTGTGTTTTTAGAAATAAGGAAAAATAATAAATTTGCTAACTGTATCCACCAAGGATGACAGATATGAAATTATTCCGCTGCAACATATTAGTATCTTATATCTGATACTTTATTTAGACATTTGAAAACAAATTTCACTTCAAATTAGGATAAAATATTCATCATTTTCCTTTTAATTTGTATATTAGTTGGATATTTATTGCGTAAATATCATCCTTTGAAATGAAATGCTTATGTTTTCAGTCAAATATGGAAGTTTGCCTTTTTTTTTTTTTTTTTTTTTTTTTTCCTAGAGTTTATTTTCATTTAAAATTCAAATTTTATCAATTTTACAGCAAAAATAACTTCGCTTGTGTATAGAACTACATTAGCACTTTATCAATGTGTATAAAATTTTTAAAGTGATTATGACGTCAATTTTTGTGAGATGCATAATTTAACTTTTTATAATTTTTTAACGTTCACGTTTGATTAAATGTATTTATTTTTATGTAAAAAAAAAAATGAACTCGTAATTTTTTTTGCAGCAATTAAACTGATGGAATTCACAGATAATTATAACCCTTTGTCATATAATAAACAAATAATTTGCAATAAAAAAATATTGTGACTATAAATTGAGATAAAAACTATCCTATCTCTCAAATTGGACCAAACTGCACACAGTGTGCAAAACTTCATTAAAATCGGTTCATTAGTTTAGGAGTTCATCGCGGATAAGCATCGTCACACGAAATTTATATATATATAAAGATAGCATATGATCATACTTCATTTTATGATAAACAATATTTTCGTGTCCATTAAATTTGGAAGCCAATAAACGTGAAATACATGTATCGTTTATAAGAGAATTAAAATCTATTGCCTTATCTTTTTTTAATTTGTTAAAAAAAAAAAAAAAAAAAAAAAAAAAAAAAGCGTGCACATTCATCTAACAAAATTGGAAATTCACCTCGTGTTCTTTAAATTCGTGTCACTTATACAGTGATATACTAATCTCTTTTATAAATTCTATACAAAGAATCCCGACTTTTGTGTCTAGATTCAGGTGATCCACCCACACACACGTGTAAGGGATCAGGGAATGACTCATCAGATGGATTATTCATCGGAGCAATGTGATAAATAAAGCATGATTCACATGATGCGCTTTCCCTGCCTCAAGTAACATATAGTAATTGAGTCTGCTGTATTTTTGAGGGCTGCCATTTAAATGAAGAATAATTACAGTCAGATCTCTATTTAAATGAAGTTATTAAATGCATCAAAATAATTTGTTATATGGAAGATTCGTTAAATAGAGGTTCACATTTTGTAATAATTTGAACAATATAAAGAAAGATTTTAAACGCATAAGCATTAAATATCATGCAAACTAATAAGTTGCAGCCTTCACGAAAGTTTCTTTTATAGTTTTTTATGCAAATTCATGCAATGCTGATTATTTATTAAAATTGTTTTCCATCATGAATGTAAATATATAAGTACGAAATTTTGTGAATTAGTTCTTGAGCTAGAATTGCTCAAAAATTACTGTCACACACTGTCAGACATTTTCTACAAATGATCAGATCGTGCTCTGGACCTCTCTAAACGCGTACATCTATCGAAAACAGGAAGTTGAAAATTTTTACGAATCCAACACTTTCTTCTATCGAATATACAAGAGAGTTCAATATTATTACAAATTCATTGGTCTGCGTTCGCCTACCGCTCGATTTTTACACATGTATTTCCAAATTTATTTCTCTTTGCCAGTTCAAATTACTAAACATTGATTTACATGATATATTTTATTTTTTGAATGACATCTTGACATCATTTTGAATGACTACTATTTTACTATTTACAATTTTCAGAGTCCAAGCGGCTTTAAGAATTTAAAGAAGAAAGATAAATCATGCAGTACGCATTGATAAGTAACACTTTCCAACTGTACGTAATTGTTGTATCGAATAAATTTTAATATTGTTTGCGTACGTTATCACACAACAGAAAGAAGGACTGAAAAATATACAGATAGACAAATTGATTTTAAAATTACTCTTAGGCATTTTGGAAAGTGTTAAAAAGGTTTAATGCAAAATAAAATGCAGCCATTAGATTATAATTACAGCTTTTGATCTCTCTGAATATTTTAGTGTAGCCCTGTAAATTAGAAAGTTAATCATATCATATTCTATACAAAACATAATTTTAGAATATTAAAAATACATTTCAATATTTTATGACTTTTACAGTAGAAAGACTTTTAAATATAACTTTCAAAAAATTATGTCCTAAAACGAAATGCATTGGCATATTTTTTTTTTTTTTTTTTTTGTTATTGTTGTCACTGTTAACAAACAAGTTGTACAGGACCTATTAATGCCATTTTAAATAGGGAACATTCTATAGGGAAAATATTTATAAAAATAACACTCATAGAACGCAATGCTCTCAACTGCTTTTGGGTGTCCCTGTACACAAACCAGAAGAGATATTCACTCCATTTTCAATATGGAACATCCAATA
The DNA here is from genome assembly GCA_963930645.1 of Salticus scenicus. Taxonomy (NCBI): domain Eukaryota; kingdom Metazoa; phylum Arthropoda; class Arachnida; order Araneae; family Salticidae; genus Salticus; species Salticus scenicus. The sequence goes on from OZ005648.1 coordinate 206,124,724, forward strand.
GTGAACTTCAATAAAATATATCAGTTTCGAGAAATTCCATAAATATTTACAGGAGTTTGAGCGCGGGCAGACAGACAGATGGACAGATACACAAACTGAAATCATATTCACACTTAAAAATGTTAGAAAGTGTTAAAAACGATTAATGTAAACGAAAGTACATTTCTAGCAATTTTTTATTAATAGCTCTTAATATAAATGGATATTTTTGTGTCACCCTGTAAATCTAATGCTAATCATGCTATAATCTATGCAAAGCATTTTTTTTGTGCATATAAATAACATATTTCAATTTCCTAAATCATCATGAAAAGTAAAGTTATTAAAATTTTATTTATAGAAATATCTCTCATAGAACGCAATGCTTTGGAATACATTTGAGTGTCCCTGTATATAAATCGGTGGTGGTATTTCCTCCATTTTATACAGGAAACATCCAATAGGGAATTTGAAAAACATATTTCAATTTCATTGAGATATGTCTGCAGTAAAGGTAGGAAAATATGGTTTAAAGAAATACCTCTCATAGAACACAATGCTTTGAAATACTTTCGAGTGTCCCTGTAGACAAACCAGTAGAGGTGTAAACTCCATTTTCAATAGGGAACATTCGATAGTGAACTTGAATAACATATATCAGTTTCAAGAAATTCCATAAATATTTACGGGAGTTAGAGCTCGGACAGACAGACAGACGGACAGGTAGATACACAAATTTGAAATCATATTCACACTTTAAAAATGCTAGAAAGTGTTAAAAACTCTTAAAGTAAACGAAAGTACAATTTTAGCATTTTTTATTAATACCTCTTAATATAACTGGATATTTTTGTGCCACCCTGTAAATCTAATGCTAATCATGCTATATTCTATGCAAAGCATTCTTCTGTGCATATAAATAACATATTTCAATTTCCTAAAATTTCGTGGAAAATAATGTTATGAAAATTTGATTTATAGAAATATCTCTCATAGAACGCAATCCTTTGGAATACTTTTTTGTGTCCCTGTACATATACCGATGGTGGCATTTCCTCCATTTTATACAGTAAACATCCAATAGTGAACTTGAATAGCATATTTCAATCAAATTAAGATATGTCTACAGTAAAGGTATGAAAATATGGTTTATAGAAATACCTCTCATAGAACCCAATGCTTTGAAATACTTTCAGGTGTCCCTGTACACAAACCAGTAGAGGTATAAACTCCATTTTCAATATTGAACGTACGATAAAGAACTTGAATAACATATTTGAATTTCATTAATATATGTCTACAGAAAAGGTATGAAAATATGGTTTATAGAAATAACGCTCATAGAACACAATGCTTGGAAATACTTTCGTGTGTCCCTGTACACAAACCAGTAGAAGTATAAACTCCATTTTCAATAGGGAACGTCCGATAGTGAACTTGAATTACATATATCAGTTTTAAGAAATTCCATAAATATTTACGGGAGTTAGAGCTCGGACAGACAGACAGGCAGACAGACAGACGGACAGGCAGATACAAAAAACTGAAATCATATTCACACTTAAAAAAATGTTAGAAAGTGTTAAAAACGTTTAACGTAAACGAAAGTACAGTTCTAGCAATTTTTTATTAATAACTCTTAATATAACTGGATATTTTTGTGTCGCCCTGTAAATCTAATGCCAATCATGCTATATTCTATGCGAAGCATTCTTTTGTGCATATAAATAACATATTTCAATTTCCTAAAACTTCGTGGAAAGTAAAGTTATTAAAATTGATTTATAGAAATATCTCTCATAGAACGCAATGCTTTGGAATTCTTTTGAGTGTCCCTGTGTATAAACCGATGGTGGTATTTCCTCCATTATATACAGCAAACATCCAATAGTGAACCTGAATAATATATTTCAATTTCATTAAGATATGTATACAGTAAAAGTATGAAAATATGGTTTATAGAAATACCTCTCATAGAACACAATGCTTTGAAATGCTTTCGGGTGGTCCTATACACAAACCAGTAGAGGGTATAAACTCCATTTTCAATATGAAACGTCCGATAGTGAACTTGAATAACATATATCAGTTTCAAAAAATTCCATAATATTTACGGGAGTTAGAGCGCGGACAGACAGACGGACAGACAAACCCAAGTCATAAACACTTTTCAACCTTGTTGGAAAGTGTTAAAAAGACCTCACAAGCCTTTCCTTTAATTCAAATTTTATAATCACGTATCTATTTATTTATTTATTAGTTCGACTGGTCTAGTTATTAGGTCGACTGGTCTTTCAGACATCGTCGCGTCATTACAAATTTTTATCTATCCCCTTGACGAACACGCTACATGCAAACATTTTTGTTTTTATCTAAATATATAAAGCTGAAAGTTTGTATAGTATCTGTCCGAATTTTTAGTCTGGACTATTAGACTTTATCAAATATGAAACACAAACTAAATTAAATTCTGTTTTGTGCAGAATTTTTAGAAAACAATTAGAATTATTAGAAAACAAAAATAGACTTGGGGTTTTTTATGTCATTAATTCTCTCTCGTGACGTAGCTGAATTCAACATATTTAATTTATTATTAATATTTTCCTCACACATATCAATATTTCTCTTGGCAACGAAAGAGTTTATTATAAAAATAGTTTTGTTTTATATTAGAGCTTTGTTTTACCGACGAATAAATTCTGGAAAATTATCATGCTATTCAAATTTTGTTTCCTACAATGGTAACAACTATATAGTATATGCACTATACTGACATAAGTTTTAAAAATAAAATACCTCTGCGAATGAACCAATGAATTTTGCATATTTAATTTATTATTTGAACCAATGACCGAATCTTCGAGGCAAATCATGGATAAAAATTTCTTATTAGTAATATTATATCTCAATACATTGCTGCAATTCTGTAGCAAGCTTTCTCTTGAAATTGTCCATTTTACTTTCTCTTACCCATAGGTTCGACAAAGTATTGTTTTAGGGTCAAATTTTCGAACGTGAGTTTTTGTTATATTTACATGTTCTGAGGTCCCCTGAATCCGAAAATCATGTTTTTAGCGAATGGTGTGTGTGTGTGTGTGTGTGTGTGTTATCAGCATATCTCAAGAACAAATAGTAGCAGAAATTCCAAACTCGGTATTCTAAATGTGTATCATATAGAGATGCTACAGTAAGCTTTTCGTTGAGATGAAGCAAATGGTTCGTGTATAGGGACACTCAAGGGTATTCAAATGCATTACGTCTATGGGGGAAATTGCAGGTAAGTAGAATTTAACATCTATAGACTGCACTAAACCAAATGAAACGAATATATATTTTTTGTAATAGAGATAGTCAACTGGGAATAAAAAATTGTGCATTTAGGAACCCCGCCTCTCCCCCTGGGGGGGGAGGGGAGTAAATTTTCATGATGGATATCTTTCAAAAGAGCTCGTCAATACCTTTAAAACGAATGCTTGAACCATCGATCAGCGATAATTTAAAATAAAGTTATTGATTTTTCACAAAAAAAAAAAAAAAAAAAAAAAAAATTGTAATATCCGCGTTTGTAATGATCGATAGATGGCGCTCTCTGAACTGCAGTTGTTAGTAAATATAACAGCCACGTGTATTTATTATTCTTCTTTCTCCGCCATTTCATCATGGAAAATCGATTGCATAATATGATGATATGCAGTGGTGTGATAATAATTAATTTGTTTATTTAGTGTTATACTACTTCTCTATTATGGAAATCGTCTGCATTATTATAATAGATAATTTTTTAAAATAATAATTTTAATAAATTATTTTTTAAAAACAGAATTATTTTTTAATAACCGAATTAAATTTATATAAATGTAGGTGCATTAATGAAACGGGGGGTTGAGGGGAGCGGTAGCCCCCCTCACACAGAACTAATTATCATATAAAACTCTTCCGAAGCCTAATTTGAATTGTTTAACACAGGTTTACATAACAGTACTCGTTATCTTACCTCTTAATCTGCAACCCGTATTTATAGTATTAAATTTCAGGGTAATAAAAAGTCGTGTGAGTGACACAACAGATTATTTTTCCTTAGGCACGCATGGAAACCCTAGATAACATTTTACTTCCTTTATTTCAATACATTTTTCTAACTATGACACTAGTTTTCAATGTTATCCCCGAGAAATTTTGGCTTTTATTATTAAGAAGGTTATATTCACAAATTAGAATTATTCCGAAAAAAAAAAAAACTTTGCAATTTAGAAATAAATTACTTCGTTACTTTAAAATATGTTTTTCATTTTTATTTTAAAATATTAGCATTGTTATTATTTTAACTACAGTTATAATATTCCAGTTTATATATATATATAATATTACCATATTTATTATAAAAGAGTAATTTTGGGAATATTCATACAGTCATGTTCATAAAAAAAGTCATGTACAGTAATGTTCCTAAAGTCTTCATTTTAATCTACAAGAAAGTCTGTTAATTTTATCCTTTGTTTAAAAGTATTTTCTATACTATCATATGTCTTGCATCTATGCAACGCTTAACTTTTTCAGGAGTGTTTTCATCAGACTGCAATCCACGTCGAATTGTTTTAAAAGATTTTAATGCATCGTGTGAAGTTTTGCTAATGCCAACACCATGATGGTTTGAATTTTCATCTCATCGCAACGTTTTGCTGTACTGTTTTTATTTTTTTAAATATTCTATTCAGTTACAGTCGGCAGCAAAATATTGAGGCACACATGCACACTTTTCATATATATATACAGTCGGCTGCAAAATTATTCGAGCACTAGCCAATAATTCCTATATTTAAAAAGTACACTTAAGACTGTTTTGCTAAGTAAATCCTTGTCGAATCATGTTCTTAGACTGATTAAGAACATGACTCGACAAGGATTTATTTAACAAAGCTGTATTAAGTGCACTTTTTTTTGGCAAGGATTATTGCTAGTGCTCGAATAATTTTGCAGCCGACTGTATATATATATAATTATTATTATTATTATTATTATTTCAGTTTGATTGCTGTTTTTTCTTGTCAACTTCCTTTTTTAAAACAGTATGAGACAAATATCATGACCTGATAAATATTACTTAATAAAATAGTATTAGGTGCCCATCTTTAAAGTAGGAATTATTGCTAGTGCTTCAATAATTTTGCTACCGACTGTAGCGTTCAGAGGTTTCAATTTCAGAATAGTTCTTCGAAAATCCAGTTTTTGTTCATTAAGCACCATAATACGAGTATATGCCATTACCATTTTGAGAAATAATGAAATACAAAAACTAAAAGTTTGTTAAATACAAAATTAACATCACTATTTTGAAGTTATTTTAAAAGGATATTTTTAAAAGAAAAGTTCGTAAAAATTGAGGGGGGTGGGGCCAGAGAAAACGGAGTTTTGATTGTATATCGTCAAGAGGGTTTTCATGTTTTTCATGTAATTTCATTTTCTAGGAAAGAAATCTACAAATTTCATATGAATTGTGATGACTAATTTTAACAAAAAAAGGATTGATATTGTCAGGATGTCAGGTAGATAGATATGTAAATTTACATTGGTCTATTCTATTTGCTAATTTCTATAAATAATTTTAATGTTTTATGGAGTTAATTGATTTTTGGTAGGTTCGCAGTGATCATCTGATATAAAAAATTACTATTAATTCTAGAGAAGTGTTAGAAAATGAAGATGAACATATTGAGATTTTAATAATCATATATTTTAATAAAACTCCTTATTACATTCTAAAAACAAACAATAGTTTTATTAACTGAAATATTTAGGTCACTGAGTATTATTCATGAGAAAAATAGTGAATTGCCAAAACATCAGTGGAGGCTTCCCTGTGGAGAATCAAAAAGATTTTGGGTTCCGTCTGTGTGTCGGTTTGTCTGTCTGTCGCGCGATAGCAGCCGCAGAAGTCATGCTATTGACTTACAATTTGGTACACATGTTCACGAGTCACACGGAATTTGTTGTATAGTTTTGGGTGTGTATTCCATTTGTAGTTCGTGTACAGGGACACTCCAAAGTTTTTCTTATCATTACAGCCTATGGACAGAACTTGTATGTACGTACCTCAATAGTTGCCGCAAAAATTGACTTGCAAATTGATGCACGCGTTCAGACTCTGTATAGAAATAGCTGTATAATTTTTTATGTCTATATTGATTATGGATTGTGTACAGGGACACGCCAAAGTTTTTCTTATCATTACGGCCTATGGGAGAAATTTCGCTTAAATATATTTTAACGTCGTTACTCTGCATCCAACATTAGCATATACATTACTGAGATGCTTAAACTCATGTTTTCTGCAGAAAATATGTGTGCTCAGGCTTCATTATTAATGTGCAGGACCTTACAAAAGTGTTCCGACAATGTCAGGTAATCATCCAAATTATGTCGAATTTTGAACAATTATTCATGAAAAACGTTGAATAGGTTGAATAGTTTTCACTGGTGTATACAATGTTTCTGGTTCGTTTTCAGAAACAAACGAAAGAATTTCGTGACATAAAACCCTATGGGCAAATTTTTATTGAAGTGCATTTTAACGCGTTTATATTGCATTCGACAAAATGGAATTAACATACATCATAAAGATGTTTAAAAAAACGTTTTCTCTCTTAAAAAAAAAAAAAAAAAAAGTATGTATGGCTTTATTTATTTACAGTACCACCCAAAGGAATTTTGTACCATTAAGCCGTGTACCATCTATGCCGTGGAGGCATAGATGGTATTTCTTAAAAGTGTATTTTAACATGGTTACACCCCATTAAATATAATGAAATGTTATTAGAATTTTTAAAAGCATGTTTTTCCGGGAAAAATTGTGGGCATAGAATTGATAATTAGTTTACAGGGTTAGACAAAATTATTCTGATATGTTATGCAATCATTTTGTATGAAATTTGGTACAAGTGTGTATAAGTTAAAAGGAATTAATACAAAGCTATCTGTTACTAGTAATATATATATATGCAGATAAATATAGAAAGAGAGATATAGAGGGGTGTGCGGCAGTCCCCCTCAGAAACGCATCTGTTTGTGTAGCGAGTCAATCGAGTCAATATATGTATTTTATAAAAAGGAATAAATAAGAATGATCTGTTGAGTAATGTGTGATGCAAATAAGACGTTGAGGCTCCTGATCTGCAGATCCACTAGTTAAGTTATTAAATCAAGATGTGGATCGGTATTTTTTTTTAATCACTATTTTTAGTATTACTGACATCCATATCTTTTTTACTGTTACTTTTCGTTACACTAGAAAATTCAGATACTTTAATAAACTTAAAGATTCTCTTCTATCACTTATTTAAATTAAACTTTCAGTTAAAGTGGAAATAGTAGTCCAGTAAATAAAGGATCTTTCTCGTAAAAAATTCGAATAAAATTGGATATTTTACAATTGACAAACAATATTAAGCTATGCATTTAAAAAAAAGTCCCCATCGTTCCCCTACGTATTCTCCCATTGCCCCAGTGTTGCCACATTGCGCGACTTTTTTTATTCAACAGTCACCAATAATTTTGAGAAGTGATATTTAATGTACATAATCGACGATTAATCGTCTATAATGTGTATCAAACAGCACTTCTCAAAATTATTGGTGACTATTAAATAAAAAAGTTGCGCAATATGGCAACACTGCCCCTCCCCCCCCCCCCACCTCAAAGCCAAAATTTAATGGTTTTAAAATAATTGCTTCTAAAGCGGCTCATACTCTTTTAAGATTGTTCCCAAAACAAAATCTGTCACTCTCCTTTAAAAATAAATAAATAACTAATTTCAGCATCAATGCAGGTGAATTACAGCACAATAACCACAGTATTTCGTAAAACATGATTTGCAACTACATGCTACAAGCTGGATGATATCATCCGGATCGAACGCTTTAACACTAGTAATTAGTTAAGTAAGTGCTCATGAGATGCCTCAGATGTTGGAGGAGGAAGCTTAGTAAATATAAAATATTTTGACTCGATGAGATTTGAATATTTTCTCATTCCATAAAGGACAAGAATAAATCTCTCTCCCCACTAACAAAAAGATATTCTAGATCAGCAAGCATCCCTTTCTACATCGTTTATTGGCTTCCAAATTTAATGGACACGAAAATATTGTTTATCATAAAATGAAGTATGATCATATGCTATCTTCATATATATATAAATTACGTGTCACGATGTTTGTCCGGGGTAAACTCCTAAACTAAGGAACCGATTTTAATGAAATTTTGCACACTGTGTGCAGTTTGGTCCAACTTGAGAGATAGGATAGTTTTTATCTCAATTTATTGTCACAATATTGTTTTATTGCAATTATTTGTTAATTATAGACCTTTATTAAAGTTGCTCCAAAATATCTGTGAGCTCCATTAATTTAATTGTTGTCATTAAAAAAAAAAAAAAAAAAAAAAAAAAAAAATACGAGTTCATTTTCTTTCGACATAAAAATAAATACATTTAATCAAACGTGAACGTTAAAAAATTATAAAAAGTTAAATTATGCATCTCACGAAAATTGACGTCATAATCAATTTAAAGATTTTATACACATTGATAAAGTGCTAATCAAAGCACGTACAATAGTACTCACTTTGGTGCTAATGTAGTTCTATCTTTTACGTTATTCCTTTTTTAATAAAGAATATCTATTATGCTATCAGCATATCAAAGGACTGTAAATGCAAACTCAGAAAAAAAGGTTTATTCAAAAGGGAAAAACATCACAGAATTCAAACTTTTTGCATCGGACAATTTTTTACATTCGAACACAAAACCTAAAAACAAAAAAACCTCTGTTGCCACTCAAAAGTAAACAAATGAATTATAAAAAGCACCATGGCCTTGACATCCTCCCACCTTAAGTTGGCGGAAGGCAACTTAACTATATAACAAAACAAATAATAAAATGAAAATTTCAAAATACAATAAAACAACACATTTCTACTTGATATTTCAAGGACTTTCACAACAATTTTAAAGTTCAGAAGATAAATAAAGTTTTATAAGTCCAATTTTAGAAGAGGTTTAACCACTCTCCACTTCTAGTTTTTATTGCTGCATTTATCATTTTCAGTTTGATTCAAAAAACAAATGATAGGCAAGCTATTGGATGTTGGGCTCGTTTTTCTTCTTTCTTTTAGAATAGCTTGTTCATCGAAAATGGGTTTGGTGACAGGCCATTTATCTTTAGTTTCTCGAAGCCAAGTAGGTCCCTCCCACCATTTACTGTCTGAGAGTTGTTGGGCAGAGCACCCCCTTGAAGGCAAGTCGGCTGGATTTTGAGCTCCAGGAAGATGTTTCCAAAGGGTAGAATCAGTTAATTTTCTGATCTCTCGTATTCTATTATTGACAAAAACAGCCCAATTTTCTTCACGCTGAATCCAGCTCAATACAGTAGTTGAATCTGTCCAGAAATGTTGTTCAATACCTTCCCACTGGAGTGCACTGAGTACGGATTTACATAATCGAGCTCCCACTGTTGCAGCTAGTAATTCGAGACGAGGAATAGTGATGGGTTTAACTGGGGCAACCCTTGATTTCGCTGCCAAAAGAGTTACATAGACATCAGCATATTCGATGCGAATGAAAACAGCTGCAGCGTAAGCAAATTGACTAGCATCGCAAAACGTATGAATGCTAATGCTATATTGACTTGTTACATCAGGAAAAAAACAACGAACAATAGTCAAATTCTTCAAGATATTCAAACCTTCAAACCATCTTACAAATTCTTGTCTCATACTATCTTCAATTTCCTTATCCCACGGGATATTGTCTTTCCACATTTTTTGTAATATTAGCTTGGGAACTAAGAGGACAGGGCATAAAAACCCAATTGGGTCAAAAACTCTTTGCGTAACAGAAAGAATTACTCTCTTCGATACAGTTTCAAGTCTGTATGTATTCAACCAATCCAAATTGATCTACAGTTCGTCTTTTCTGCGATTCCAAAGCAATCCTAAAACAGAAGTAACCTGTTCTGAATCTTCATCTCCTGTATACTTCCATCCTCTTAAATTGAATTTTCCTTCAGTCAAAATATGACGAGACTGTTCAACAAATGGTAATATTTCTGATTTGTTATTTAAACTTGTAACTAGATCATCTACATAAAAACTTCGAAGAATAATCTCAACATATTTTTGATTATATTTTGAATTATTCAGATATTTTTTCAAATGATGCTCTAACACAGCTCCTAAAAGAAAAGGGCTACTTTTTACACCAAACACCACACGAGAATGCCGCATTATCTTAGGATCGTTATTTTCTTTTTCATTCCACCAAAAAAACTTAAGGTAATTTCTATCTTCTGGTCGTACACTTATCTGTAGAAATGCTTTTTCGATGTCAGCAACGATTCCATATTTATGTTCTCTAAATCTAAGAAGGAGATCAGGGATTAATTCTAATAAGTTAGGTCCAGATTCTAAACATTGATTCAATGACGGTGATTCGACTTGTCTTGCAGATGCATCAAAAACTGGACGCACTTTCGTAGTTCCATGTTGTTTCACAACAGGTCTATGAGGTAAGTAGTGTTCAAAAGGGTGAGATGAGGATTGGATTGGGTCATCTTCAATTATACCTAATGAAGCCCATTCCTTAAACACATTATCATAAGCTATGTACAAATTTTCTTGGTGTAATTTTCTAGTTGATGTTATTAATCTTTTCATGGCTAGTTCTTTATTGGTGGGTAGGGGAAGATGATCCTCTTTCCATGGAAGAGCAATTTCATATCTTCCATCTTCATTAATTCTTAATGTTTCTTCAAAATATAGCTTGGTCAAATGCTCGTTTTCTTTTTTGCTCTTCATTTCGACAGGATCCCTGATTCCTAAAACTTCCAAACTAAAAAGATCGGAAATAGTTGCTTCTCTAACAAACAAGGAAATTACCATCATGGTAGTATCTTCTTTTACAGAAGGTGAATTGGTTTTCCCCATAAGTGTCCATCCTAGATAGGATTCCACAGCTACTAGCCCACTAGATAGAACTTTTCTCTTTCCAGTAAAAAGTCTACCAGCAACATCTGCTCCAATGAGAACATCAATTGGACCCGAATTATCTTCTGTATCAAAAATGTGTATATTCATAGATCTTAATTCATCAATCCATGGGCCACACGAAACAGATGGAACATCATTGCAAATAGTTTCTTGATCAACTACATCAAAATTGCAGTAAAAATTTCCATTTAAGCTTCCAAGTTCAATTTTATATACATTATGAAGTTCGTTGTTGCTCTTTTCACCTCCAAAAAGTGAATGAGACAAACGTTGCTGACGCAGAGGTTTCAAATTTAATTTAGATACTATCTCTCTTCTAACGTACGATTTTTGAGATCCGGAATCATACAGTGCTCTCACAACTAAAATACTGTTCTTATATTTTAAATTAACTTTCAAAGTTTGCAGCAAAACTTGGGGAGATTTGGATATGGTTGCCAAATTCACAGATTTATTCTGCTCTTTAATTTCCTTTTCCGGATTATTTGATGTAGACTTATTTACACTTTTGTTTGATTCTGTACACATAATAGCAAAATGTGTTCGGTTACAAATAGTACATTTCACAAAACATCGGCATTTTTCTGCCTTATGGCCAACTTTTAAACATCTAAAACAATAACCTTTATCCTTTAAAATTTTTATTTTTTCATTATATGACATTTTTCGTGCTTTAAAGCAATTCGTCGATTCATGTTTTCCGTTGCAGAAAGTGCACAACTTCTCTGCACGTGCATTAGTAGTTAACAAACTAGCAGCAGTACAAATTTTCCCTCTGATCTCTTTATTCCCTTTACAAGAAGAATCATTCAAATCAAAACCAGCCATAGCTAAGTTAATTCTTTCCTCAGATTCTACTTCCGTTTTTAAAAAGGCTAACAAACTGTCAAGCCTTTTTTTGGATCATTACCATGATCAAAATGTGAGCTTCTCTGCCAAGCTCTAAGGCATACATGATTCAACCAACGGATAAAGTAATGCTGCACATTTATCAGTTGTAACACCAAGTGTTTCCAGTGCACGAATTTGCTGTTCGAGATTATCATACAGTACACATAAATTGTTTGAACAAAATTTTGAATTGGCATTCTTCAAAACTAATTTTAACAATTCTCTAATATAAATTTCAATTTGTAATTCATCACGACCGAAACGGGTTTTCAAACAGTCAATTGCTTTTATATAATTATCGCCAGTTGGCGGAAAACTTTCAATAACCTCTCTAGCTCGTGATCCTTCAACAGTAGCTTGTAATAGATACTGAAATTTATCAGAATTAACTATAGTAGAATCGTTATGAATTTTTTCAAATTGGCTCCAAAAATAAAGCCATTCTTTAACATTACCATCAAACCGTCGTAATTCTATTCTAGGTAATTTAAACCTTCTTTTCTCATTAATATTTTCTACAGAATTAACAATAACAGATTCACTCTGAATTGGACTAAAAGCAGTACTTACAGTTTGATGAGTATCAATTATTCTTCTTACTTTTGTTTCAATTCTTATTGCTTTATCTCGATAATCCTCAATTATTTCAAATTCTGTGTCAAATTCTTTTTCAGAGAGAACTTCAAGAATACTTGCATGCGTTACTTCCAGGCGATCAACTTTCGATTTAAAAACACTTAATTCGGATTCCAGTTCCGCAAGGTCAACATCTTGTGAGGCTATCAATTCTTCAACTTTATTATATGCTTTCGAGAAAGCGGCTCTTTCAGCCTTTTTAGCCTTTTTCAAATTTTCTAAATTAGCCATATTCACAATTAACTGTGCATTTACAGTCCCGCCGAGGGTACCAAAAATTTTACGTTATTCCTTTTTTAATAAAGAATATCTATTATGCTATCAGCATATCAAAGGACTGTAAATGCAAACTCAGAAAAAAAGGTTTATTCAAAAGGGAAAAACATCACAGAATTCAAACTTTTTGCATCGGACAATTTTTTACATTCGAACACAAAACCTAAAAACAAAAAAACCTCTGTTGCCACTCAAAAGTAAACAAATGAATTATAAAAAGCACCATGGCCTTGACACTATCATAGATATCTGTATATATATAAAAATTACGTGTCACGATGTTTGTCCGCGATAAACTCCTAAACTAATGAACCGATTTTAATGAAATTTTGCACACTGTGTGCAGTTTGGTCCAACTTGAGAGATAGGATAGTTTTTATCTCAGTTTATTGTCACAATATTGTTTTATTGCAATTATTTGTTAATTATAGACCTTTGTTAAAAATGCTCCAAAATATCTGTGAGTTCCATAAGTTTAATTGTTGCCAAAAAGAAAAAATACGAGTTCATTTTCTTTCGACATGAAAGTAAATACATTTAATCAAACGTGAACGTTAAAAAATTATAAAAAATTAAATTATTCATCTCACGAAAATTTACGTCATAATCAATTTAAAGATTTTATTCGCATTGATAAAGTATGTAGTTATACACAAGCGAAGTGTGACGTCACTGACCGCCTGTGAAATCAAGAGAAAGATTTCTTATGTTAATCACCCATTGTATTTTTTATAAAAAATTATTAAAAAACGAGGAAAATTATTTCCGGATTTTAATCCCCATATTTTTGTATAGATATGTATTATTTATCATGTGCATACGTTAGATTGAGTTATTTTGCTGTCAAATTGACAAAATTTTAATCTTAAATTTCAAAGCTCTGTCGTCCTTGGAGTTTTTCGTATTTGGCGATCAAAAACGTAACACGAAAATATACAAGCTAGATGTATATTTTCGTAATATGTACAGTCGGTAACAAAAGTGTCCGAACACTAGCAAAAATTCCTATGTAAAAAAAAGTACACTTCATACGGTTTTGTTTAATAAATCCTTGTCGAATCCTGTTCTTAGTCAGTGTAAGAACATGATTCGATAAGGATTTATTTAACAAAACCGTATGAAGTGTACTTTTTTAACAAAGGAATTTTCGCTAGTGTTCGGACACTTTTGTTACCGACTGTATTGTGCGAAATATTGTTTCATATTATTCATTACTCTCTTAATATAAGTTGTTAAAATAACCATGATTTTTGAAAGGAATTAAATGTGTGCGCCAGATAATTTGGCGATATTATTTTTTTTCCGCCAAGGATGATAGATATGAAATTTATTCCGCTGCAACATGTTAATATCTTATGTCAGTTACATTATGTATATGCTACAATTTATTTCACGTGACACGTGTGTTAAAAATTTATTTACGACATAACCTTGCTTTTTCAATTTTTGTTGCATTATTCTAATCTGTATCACTTCGTTTTCTTTAAGAGGCCCACCAGCGGCTGAGCGGTTCTGCGCTCAAAGCTGGTAGACGTGAGGTGCCGGGTTCGATCCCCGGTCGCGCTCGTCGGCCTAGCCGTTCGGAGTTTTCCGTGGTTTCCTCCGAAACTTGCGTAAATACGGGCTAGGACCCCTTAGAAAGACCTCCACGGAAGGCACTCCCCCTCAGGCCTAGGACCCCAGTGTTGTCAATCGGCCTTAATCCCTAACACGAACACGTTTTCTTTAAGAAATTTGTGATCTATACATAACGTTCTAAATAAAAAGTAATTATTTCAATATTTTAAAACTTATTTAAAAGTCTGTTTTATTTAACATTAAATTTTAAAAATTTATTTAAAACTTATTTAAAAGTCTGGAAGAGTTTAAGTCTGTTTATTTGTTTTGTAACGCTAATCTATATGATCGATGTTCGAAACTTTAGTTAATTATTTCTCTTATTTTTCTTTACTTTTTCTTTAATAACTTACCAATTTAACGCTCCTGATTAAATTTGTGATTTATATATGTATTTTGCATTAAATTTTGACTCATATTTATTGCTGAAAATGCGATCGTAAAATCTTGCAATTTTCTTATCTTAATCCTCAATGCTTTCCTTCTAGATTATCTTGAATTTACTATTAAAATTTTAACATACTCAGAATCTTCTCACCACTTCGTTAAAATATATTAATCTTTTCAGTAATATATTAATCAGTATATCCCCACAACGATATTTGGCGATTTTTTGTTGGCGATTATGGCTAAATCATAAATCTATAAATCATAAATGATAATCTAAATCATAAATCAAAAACATAAAATAATAAATCCAAAATAAACAACATATAGGCTGCCATATTACATCACAAACAGTCCAGAGCGACATCGTTATCGTTCAAAACGGCGCCAAAGAAAAATCGCCAAATTCAGCTGTGGGGATATACTGAAGTTATAATTATCCGAATATAATTACTGAAGTTATATTATAAGTTATAGTTGTGGGTAACAACTATAGTATTTCCCCACAACTGGATTTGGCGATTATGGCTAAATCATAAATCTAAAATAAAAGCATGCAGGTTAACATATTTCATTGCAAATAATCCAGAACGACTTCGTTATCGTTCAAAAAGGCACCAAAAAAAAAAAAAAAAGAGAAAAAAAAAATCGCCAAATCCAGTTGTGGGGAAATACGATATACCTTATCAAATTATCAACGTATTAATTAGCCGCAGCAACGCGTGGCCGGGTCTGCTAGTATATATATATGTTCTTGTTCACAGTGGCGGATCCAGAACTTGACTTTTTGGGGGGGGGGGGGCTGAGATTTTCCAAAGTGTTATTCCATACAATAAAAAATTTACAATTGCAATATTCAGTTGTGAATGTCAGTGTTTTTTTTTTTTTTTTTTTTTTTTTTTTTTTGGGGGGGGGGGGGGGTCTTCAATCCCTAGCCCCCCCCCCCTTAAATCCGCCACTGCTTGTTCATGTCTCTTTTCTTGTGGACATCATCAATTTCTATCTTGACAGTTTTACGACTTTGAATGTAACGACTACATTTGTATCCCGTTTATTAAGATTTATAGAGGAAGAAGTGAAATTTCCTCCCTATTTAAAAAGCTATATAAACCAAGAAAGCGAAAAAGACATGATAAATTGAAACACAGCGGCGGCAGCGGTAGTAACCCTTTTTTAGAATTAATAATAATAATAATAATTCGATCTATTATATTAAATGCAATTAAGAATATTTAGAGAATTATTTTTTGCTTTGCTTTTTTTGGATTTATTTCGATATATAAAATAAGTCTATATGTGTATCGGTCGCTGTGTCAGCAAACTGCTAATCACAGGTCCGCAAGGCTACAGAATTTTACATGGAAATCCGTTGATCTCTCCTAGTGACCCTTGAAGCCCTAATTTTGAATTTTGATCATTTTTTTTAATTAATTAAAATATAATAATAAATCCTTACATTCACTTTAAAGCATATTACACATTGATAAAATTCTATTTAAATTTTATCATTCATTTCTAAATAAAAAAAAGATATTTCTTCTTATGTTAAAAAAGAAAGAAGATTGATTGATTGAGTCTTTTACGTAGCACTAGTGCTGCGCAATGGGCAATTGGCGATGGTCTGGGACTCACCTCTAGAGGGGGTCCGGAAGCATGCCATCACAATTTTGATCCACCACGGAAGGGACAGAAGAATAACAATAAGAAGAATCTGTAGTTATAATTGGAATTTTAGTAACAGTGCATATTTAGAGAAGCATTTCATTGCTTTATTCGGTAACTTTCCTCCTCTTCTCAATATTAACGTTTATAAATTCCATACTAAGACATTAAGACTTAACAGCTGTATAAATATTTAAAATCTACGTTTAATACTTGTATTTAAATAAATAAATCAAAATAAAATATTTAAAATGGGAAATAGTATGCAACCGTTACAAACTTAAATGTCGAAATAATATTTTGTTGTAATTAGCAGTTCTTTCACCTTTAGTTGACAATTATATCACTTTTTTCAAAAGTGGATCCCTAAACACGTGATACTGAGCCTCGCTAAAATATAATGCCAAAACTAAAATGTTCAGTAGATTTTGAGATATAGACATCTGTAAAGACGTTGTTCTTGAATAAAGCAGCGTCACCTGTCATTGGTGTCCAGTTAAAGGGAAAATGCAAGCAGTGGGTACCCGAAGTCAGGTTATGTTTTGAGCGATTTTAATGGATTTATTTATTTATTTTTATATAGTGATTATTTATTTATTTATTAAAAAAAAAAAAAATCTTTAAATATAGTGACCTGCGAAGCGAGAAAGGCCTGCTAGTTATCTAATATATAAAATTCTCGTGTCACAGTGTTTGTTACCATACTCCTCCAAAACGGCTTAACCTATTTTAATGACATTTTGTATGTACATTCGGTAGGTTTGCGAATAGGTTATTATCTATTAATGAAAGTTGTAACTTTATTAGTTCTTTCTTAATTAATTTTTAACCAAATCTTTCAACAACTTTTCTAACTAGATGGCGTGAGTTGTCCGTTGGATGTATGGATGTTTGTTACTCAATCACGTCACAACGGTTAAACGGATCTGGATAAAATTTGGTACCGAGATAGATAATAATCTGGAATAGGACATATGCTACTATTTAGGATCTGGATAAAATTTGGTATCGAGATAGATAATAATCTGGAATAGGACATATGCTACTATTTGATTAGATTTTTAAAATATGAAAATAATAAACTGGTAATTGCCTTAAGCCATTTAAATTTTTAATTGTTGCCAAAAAAGTTTAAGAGGTATTTTTATTTATTTATTTTTTTTTTTTTTCAACATAAAATGAAATATACTTTCACGCGAAAAATAAAAATTACTAAATGTTAAATTGGCGAATGAGAAAATAACGTCTTTATAACTAAAATAAAATATTAATCCGCGATTGTAATGAAATGCTCGCCCTCTGGTGGGCTAAGGTGAAATTATCACACCACTGCATATCATCATATTATGCAATCGATTTTCCATGATGTAATGGCGGAGAAAGAACAATAATGAATACACGTGGCTGTTATATTTACTAACAACTGCAGTTCAGAGAGCGCCATCTATCGATCATTACAAATGCGGATAGTAATATGATCTGAATTTTATCACATAGCATTTTTTTTATATACCTCAACTTTATATGTATATATATTGCACGGATGAATCACGCTAGGCATAAAAGATAATTCAGCATTATATTGAAGGTATTTACTTATTGATAATACTGGACAAATTTTTAAATTTTGATGCTGAAGTAGATAGGACATATTTCACCAAGGACAGCCACTTAAAGCCAAGTAGCTCATCAAAAATATAACTAAATTATAAAGTATTGAAAAAGAGAAAGAGAAAGAAATAGGAACAATAATCGCATAAATTATATTTTGGTCTAAAACGGCGACAAAAATTCAAATGTCGTCAAGGGGAGCTATATTAAGTTTGTACCATGATGAGATTTACATATTAATTAATTTATTTATTTTTTTTACATACCAACTACTATTAGCTAAGAATGAAGTATATATAACCATAAAATAATAATAATAATAATTGTCTCATGCGATAGACGTAGCCGATCATAGCATATTGTAATATTAAATTTGGCTTGAAATTGCTGTCATTTTATGGTTGATCGATTAAATCAAATAAATATAGGAAATAACTTGAAAGCAAATATTATGTACATCACGCATAATGTTGTTCTTATGTAATTGGTATTCAAATATAAAAAAGCTAATTCAGATTTTTCGATACTGTCTGTATCGAAACTGTCATATATATGATAAGCACCCAAATGGAAGCCCACGGGTAAGCTTTTGTAGCAGGCAATAGGGACAGGCACCGGAGACTGCGAAGACGAACAATTCGGTGCCAAAGGCAGCGGGAACTCAAAGCGAGCTTTTGAGCGATTTCTGTATTTTTTTTCTTCTTTTTTTTCATAAAGCTATATAGAAAAGAGTTTCCTTTAAATATAGTGACCAGCGAAGCGGGCAAAGCCTGCTAGTATATATATATATATATATATATATATATATATATAAATGTTTTTGTCATAAAATATTGAAAATTTAAGCAATTATGTAAAAAAACAAAACAAAAAAGAATGGATGAATGGATGAAAAGTGGGGGGTGGGGTGATGTAAAACAGGACATTCCTTTGTATCGATCAAAAATAAATATAATAAATTTTAATAGAATAATTTAATAAATAAATGCTATTTATCCGATATCTTTTGTCAGCCTCTTTGAAAATCTCTTTTGATAACAACAGATTTTAAGTTATTAAGTTTTTTTTTTTTTTAGAGAGAATTGTCAGAACAAATTTTAAAGACACGATACATATAAGTACTTAAAAATTTGCGTAGACCTACTTGTTTGAAATTCTACTCCTTCTAGTGGAGCTAAAATTAAGCCCGATAACCTTGTTGCCTTGCTTTTTTTTTTTTTTTTTTTTTTCTCCACCTTTATGTTTTAAATTAGCCAAAATTTTAAAACGTTTTACTTTTCATGTTATTTCCAAACTTGTTAATAAACTTCAATTTTCAATTCCTTTCAACTAAATCGCCTGTTCCCGAGCTTCATATGTGTGAAATTTATAATATCCCTTGTTCAGTTCCGTTAAATGACTTTCTTTCCTTTTGTAAAAAAAAATATTGTATTTAAAAATATATATACAGTTCCCGCCGCTTATTAAAATCACATTCGTTCTGAGCCAAAGTGATTTTATTAAGCAGCTGATTTTTATATCAGGCTAATGTTCCTGCCCTTAAGGAAAAGGTATTACTTCCCTGAATTTCGAAAGAAACTTCGAAAAGGTAACGAATAATATAATTAGTAAACAATATTAGTTGATTTTTGGTAGATAATTAACTAATTGTTTCTTCGATATAAGTAAATTAAACGCATTGTAAGTTCCCGTGCACTTTCGTTAGAGGAAAATCATCATTACTTTACCAAATGTTCACGCTGTTCTTATAAATTTAAAATATTTCCGTTTAAACCTATCATGAATGATAGTAATTTCAAAGTAAGAACTAGAAATTGCCTTCTAATAATTAGAAAAAAAAATTCATTTCAAATCAAATTTGTATTTTATTACTGCGCTTTGAAAAATACGTTCCTTGAAATTGTTGCGGAGATAAGTTGCGGGGCGAGTTTAATTTGTAACTGTGCTGCAAGTGTAAAATCTTGAACAATGAGCGATAACGAAGGGTTTATTGTGCTTTAATTTCTTTTTCTATTAAAAAATAAAATAAAATAAAATAAAAAATAAATCACAATGTAAATTAAAAAAAATTTTAGTGTGCATAAATGATATTTTTTGGCTGCTGAGAAAGATATTTTTGAGTTTATTAACCAGCGATGCTGATTTTATTAAGCGGTGGCCTTAAACGTAGTTTGTATTGATTTGATTCTGGTCTTGGCGATGTGATCAGATTAAGCGGCTGATTTTATTAACCAGTGATTTTATTAAGCGGCGGTTACTGTATTCCCCTTCCCTTTTTCCGTGATTGCCCATCTGCGCAGCACTAGTGCGACGTAAAACCCAACCATCCATCGTTTTTTCCGTGTTTATTTCTCTTGTCTTCCGTTTTTTAACCCTTTACAGCGCACTACCCTTTAAAGTTGAAATTTCAACAAAAAAAAGTTGTAGGCTATCTACTTAGGTCTAAAGGAGTACGCAGGTATAATTTTGTAAAGATAGTACTTACCGTTTTTAATCTGTGGGTGTTCCATCAGCGGGAACACTGCGCCACTAGAGCTCTGAAATGTGCGTCTAAGCGAGCATCGCAGTGAAACGCGTAAATGAGTAAAAGATTTTGCATATAAATTAAAAAACACTGTACCTGTGTAGCAGATTTAACATGACCCAGGGTTTACACACGGGGAGGCCTGATACTGATACTCTACACCCCTGCCCCCCCCCCCCCCCCCCAAAAAAAAAAAAAAAAAAAAAACTTGGTTATATGATTTTTTATGAAATAATTTGATATTTACAGTTAGTATACATATATACAAGTCCTATGTGCAAAAATATTTACAATTAGTCTATTTTTTATCTTCATGAAATTTTTCGAAGCACGTAACACCCTTTTGGTAGAAACATGGAATGTATATTTCTTGTTTTTTTTTTTTTTTAAATAAACAACCAACCCTCTCTCGCAGCATCTGATTGCTTGACGTCATTCCCTCAAAACAGAGGAAAATAGAAAAGGTGAACACAGCTGTCTTCTCTCATCATTGCTTTCGGGTGCGTAATATGAAAAGCGCTAGTGTCGCAGTGTTCCAGGAGAAGGAACACCTTATTTTATTCAACAATTCCTCGTGTGTTTCCTGTATAAAAAGTTAAAAATAATATAGAATAAATAATTTAGAGTACAGCCAACGATATCACATAGAAATTTTTTTTCAAGCAATCTTTTTTGTATCACAAAAAAATATACAAAATTTCTTGTAAATACGAGGATTTAAAATAACGCGTGTCAGTTAAATATCATGGATTGCCTTGTGTGGTGGTGTCATCTATGGGTGAAAAGGAAAGTTCAAAGTAAAAAATGAACCCATTTTTATGCATTTGCAATTGAATTTAACGGTTGGAGAAGCTAGCGAAGTTAGGTGTTCCATGTAGTGGAACACTGAACGGCAAAGGGTTAATCTTTGCTTTGCTTGTGCTTTGAGGTGTAGGCTACAGCTTGTGCCGGCATTACCTCAATTGATCCGCAGCCGACGCAGCATCCTAGCTGGCCAGCAAAACACACCAACAAAAAAGGGCAAGAAGAGGAAAAAAAACAGAGTAGGCAAAGAAAATGAAACCAAACATAAAACAAAAACTCTTAGTACTGATACAAGAAAACCAAAGAAAATGCACATTACAGTAAGCAGGAGGCAAACAACTCAGTTTCTAACTGTTGATATTTTAAAACTTTAAAACCGCCCGCTGTACTAAAACAGTCTGATGAAAAGCCGATAGAACGTAGCGTTGGAGCTTAGTAGGTCCCAAAACTCGGACCAGTCTGGAGTATTTAAGAGGTCGATATTCATTTCTTTAAGCAGGTAAGTTCTTTCGTCGGCCCAGGCGCGACAGTTAAAAATGTAGTGCTCGTTTTTTAATTTATGTTGTTGTTCTGTAGGTTTCTTTGAGACCTATAGCTGCTCGAGCTGTCGTCTGAATTGTTAAAAAAGTTACAAATATTTGAAGGATTAGATTATCTCTATGCCAGATCCAAAAGTTTTTTTCAAAATCAATTTGTGGACGTGAATTCCTCCATTGATTTCCTTTTCGTTTCCCTTTCCAGCTAATTCGAGCATCTTCGATGTTTATTCCGAAAACGAAGAAAATAATTATTTTTAATTAATGCGGTGCTAACACTAACAGTAAGTTTCTGTCTTTATTTATTAGTATAATTTTGTTATATTCTTGAGATATCCTTTCCATTCTTAATGAGAACTAATAACATTTAATTTTTTTTATTCATAATTGGTTTATGAATGTACAATTAGAGAATTGGACTTAAGATTTTAGGAAAAAAACCCAACTAAATTCAAGTTTCATTAAACTTAAGTGAAGTATTTAAGAAATTAGTTTGTTACCTGATAATTTTTTAATTGTTCTTTTTTTTTTTTTTTTTTTTTTGAAATTACAACAAAGAAAGAAAAAAGAAAAAGAAGAAGAATTCTTAAATTTAATATGTTTTAGGGAAATATATAAGTAATTCGAAAAATTTCCGCACTTGTTGTGTTAGAAATGCAGAAACTTATATATATATATATATATATGTATAAAAATCAGGAAAATAATAGGTACATATAAATTTTTCTCAAAAAATTTTCATTGTAGGAAATTTAATGTCAATACTTTACAAACTCTAATAAGAATTATTTCTTTAAATAACTTGTAAAAGAAACTCTACCACTGTAGTAATCCGCGATTGTAATGAAATGTTCGCCTTCTGGTCTGCTAAGGCGAAATTACAATTGACATGATAGCTTTCGGCTTTCGAATAGACGTCATTGCTTGCCGATGTTTAGTTTCACATATATTTATTGAATGAAAATGAATAAATCCGGTAAAAAAGATAACACTTACTGTTGTGTGCCACAGTGTAACTCCAAAGGATCAAGAAATCCAGAATTAAGCTTCCATTTATTTCCAAATGACAAATTAAAAATTTAAAATGCTTCGGCTAATGGAAGTAAAGAATTAATCAGATGATTTGGAACTAATATTTGTTCAGCTTCAGTTAAATATCTACTTCCGATCGAACTTTGAATAAACTGAAATATTCTTTCCAAAAGCAATCAATTTTCCACGATGTAATGGCGGAGAAATTATAGCACGAATATTAAGTAGTAACACATACAGAACAAAAATAAATACACGTGGCTATTATATTTACTAACAACAGAAGCTGAAAAAGCGCCATCTATCGATCATTACAAACGCGGATTGCATAAAATGCCATCTCTTCTTTTTAAAAACCACTTCATTATTTTAAATAATTCTTTAGTTTGATAAAATAGAAATTTTTAAAGAAATTTTCAAATATTAATTATTTCTCTTCTCAAACTATTACAGGATTATGTACATTGTTTCTTTAATTCTTTAGCTTGTATAATATGGAAATTGTATCCAACATTGTACCGATACACTTATCTTAAGTGCTAATTTAATAAAGAAAGCTTAAGTTTCTTTTCCAATTTTGATTTGGCTGCAGTTCTGATAAATTGAAAGTAAAATGTTAAATTAAAATAGCTTATCAGTATATCAAAGTCCTTAAAATTGCTATTTATATTAAGTAAACAACTTATTACAGTCGGCTGCAAAATTATTCGAGCACTAGCAATAATCCTTGCCAAAAAAAAGTACACATAATAGAGTTTTGTTAAATAAATCCTTGTCGAGTCATGTTCTTAATCAGTCTAAGAACATGATTTGACAAGGATTTACTTAGCAAAACAGTCTTAAGTGTACTTTTTAAATATAGGAATTATTGGCTAGTGCTCGAATAATTTTGCAGCCGACTGTATATGCTTTAGAGATTTCTAATTTGTTTTTTTCCCCGCAAAATTACCAAAGTTCCCAAATTTCCCAGTTTTTTCCCCAAAACTCCCAGGGTTTTTTTCCTTGGTTTTAAATTCCCGGGTTTTTTGCATCTCTACCTGGAACGCACCCCTAAAGATGGTCCGGAGACATGCCATCACAATTTTGAACTTCCACAGAGGGGGATGGCTCCCTCGCTTCGGTGACCCCCAGAGATATAATTTGAATGGGGTATCCTTAGGTGTGCATCCAATTACCCATTACGCTGTACTAGTACGACGTTAAAACCCAACCCACCTACCTGGATAAAGGAAATTGCGGCCACGACGGATTTTACATGCACTAGCCAAGCCACCACTAGTGTATACCTGTACACCATTAACTAGATATTAGAGTAGACCCCAGACTAGTAACCTCTTTGTTCCCAATATCACATCCCCACCAATTCATTCGCCAATCCAATCTATATCGCCATATGTTAGAAGCAGTTACCAAGAAAGCGATTATCCCTAAAAAAAGGTGCCCATTCACCGAAAAACCGAAGTGATGTTAAAACGACTTAACAACAATCATACCAATATTCCACCACTTTTCTTTAACAATTGTACTTCCTATACCGATGTTGCCAAAGCTAACGCACTCGCCTCATCTTATGAGATCCAATTTTCTCCGAATGACTTCCAGGCTAATTTGTCTCATTTTGAACATGTTAATGATGAAGTTAACTCATTTCTATCTAATCCTGCTCCTCCACCTGATTTAAATGTCCAATCCTATGAAATTTTACACATCATTAAAAATCTGAAAAACCGCAAGGCCCCTGGGATCGACAAGATCTCCAATGTTGCCATCAAAAACCTCCCTATTAATTTTATTCACCACTTAACTTATATTACAAACAATATTCTTAAGTATCAATATTTTCCCAAAATTTGGAAAACCTCCGTGATTTCCCCAATTCCTAAAACTGGCAGTGATCTTTTCAACCCCATCAACTTTAGACCCATCTCACTTCTCCCTGCTCTTAGCAAAGTTGTGGAACGCGTCATTAGAGCCCAGCTCAACAAACACCTCTTTAACAATAATCTGATTATGCCTGAACAATTTGGTTTTAGACCCAAACATTCAACCCAACACCAGCTGCTTCGTGTTGTTGAATTTCTCTGTGAAAACTTCAATGCAAAAATTCCTGCAGCTGCTATATTCCTTGACACTGCTAAGGCCTTTGACAAGGTATGGCATGAAGGCCACAAATTAATTAAGCTCAATTTTCCTGCCTACCTTATACATCTTACACACAGCTACCTTAGCAATCGCACATTTGTCGTCTGTGTGAATAACTCCATTTCTTACGATAAACACATCACCGCTGGTATCCTTCAAGGCTCTGTCATCGGCCCCACACTCTTTAATATATACTTTAATGACATTCCAAGACACCCACATACCAACTTAGCCCTCTACGCGGACGACACCGTCCTTTGTGTCACTTCACCTACACCTTGCATAAGTGTTTACAAGAACACCTTGACAAGCTCATGAGCTGGTTTGCTCTATGGCGCGTTCTTATTAATGAAAATAAGACTTCTGCGGTTTTCTTCTCTAGAAAATTAATTTATCCTAATCGGGTTATTATGAACAACACTGCCCTTCCATGGCAGGATGGGACAAAATACCTGGGAGTTCATCTCGACCGTAGGCTAACTTTTAAAAATCATATCCTTCGCACCAGAGGTAAAACTTCTGGCGTCCTTAAAGCACTCGATCCTTTATTCAGGGGTAAAACCCTTAGTATACGTAACAAACTTATCTTATACAAAGCATGTGTTCTGCCTATTATGACTTACGCTTGTCCCATTTGGGGGTGCGCCTGCGACTCCTCTATGGAATTTCTTTCGCGCACTCATAATAAAGCCCTTCCTCGCATCCGTAACGGCAATAGATATCTTCGCAATACAACAATCAGAAAAGACCTTCGTACTGTTTCTTTTAAAGAACGTGTTACTCATCTCTCCAAAAATTTCTTTGACTCCATCAACAACCTACCCAATGAAATTATCGCTGAAATACCTGACTATGAGATTTCGTCTCCTTCCAATAGGAAGCGTCCTCGCTTCTCTCTTATACTAGACCCCTAACACTCTTTTAATTATTTAAACTGACTTAACTAGTCACTCAATGTAATTTCTAATTGCTTATCCCATGTACAGCGGTGTCGGATTAGCATCTGGCGTTTTGCTAGGTGTGACCCCTACATTGCAGTGGATCTTCTAATTACCTTTTCCAGGTTCTATATCTTAATAATATATATATATATATATATATATATATATATATATATATATAGATTGATTTAAAGAAAAAATAAAAGAAGAGATAATGTATGGTCGCTTAAAAGCGCCTTCGTTTTTTGGGAGTCTTTCCGGCATTCGGGATCTGAGAACTTTTATCACTTTTAGACCTTTATTTTAACGGTTCTTTCTACTGTACACGCAGATCTTATCTGCAGCTAAACTTTATTTTTCTGGGCTCATACATATAGCTAGACATCAATGCATAGACTGGCCGTAAAGTGAATGTCACTAGGTAGGCCATCAACGCTTGCACCAGTTCCCAGTTCCCAGTGATGTTCACGGAATTTTTCTCTATAAACAATATAGGGTTGGTAGGTAGGTAGGTTTGGGTTTAACGTCGCACCAATACTGCGCTATGGATAACTGGCGACAGTCTGGGATGCACCCCTAGGATAGGCTGACCATATGTCCTCGAATCTCGAGGACAGGCACGAATTTCGAGGACAAACTACCTTTGTCCCCAAAAAATTACAACACATTTGGGGACGCCGGTTATAAAGTTACTAATGTTTTATTATAGTAATTTATTGTGTGTATAATAAATAAGCTGAAATAAGGTGCTTTATACATAAAAATTACTAATATTTTACAATTTAAGGTGATTTAAATATTTTTTAAATTTTTTGTCCTCGAAATTCGAGGACACCGCCATCTTTGTCCACAAATTCAAGGAAAAAAATATGGTCACTCTACCCCACAGATTATTATACAGATAGGACACTCCCGTACATTCTTCGGTACCCAAAATTTGACTGCAGCGACCCTATTGTCAACGGCTGTAAGTTTCTCGAGATTTCCGGTTTACGCAATCGCTCATCTTATTTTTATTGTATCTATGTTCATTGTAATATTAGTGCAACGTTAAACCCAACATCCAACCAACTAACCATTGTATCGATGTTTACATTTGGCAACTTTGTTATTGTTTACGAAATTGATTGTCGAAAGCAATTTATTTTTAGAAGCAAGTACTAAATATTAAGCAAATAAATTTCGAAAATATATATAAACCAGAAATATTTTTTTTCATTTTAAAGCATTTTGTATTATTTAAACCAAACAAAGTTAAATATTTAAGATTTTATTCCATACTGCTATTTCAGCATTACAGTTTCTTATATTAATTTGTATACTTGAACACGAATGTGTTTGGCAAAATTTATTTTCAAACATAATAAAAATTAGTTTTATTTTTTAGAAAATAGCTGTAATGTTATGATTTTGTGAATTTAAAAGTAGTAGAAATAGTGAAGCAAAGAAAACTGCACATATGTTTTTCATTTGGCAACTTTATTATTGTTTACAAAGTTGATTGTTAAAAGCAATTTATTTTAAGAAGCAAGTGCTAAATATTAAGAAAATAAACTTTGAATATACATAAAATAAAAACATTTTTTCATTTTAAGGCATTTTGTATTATTTAAAACAAGCAACGTTAAATATTTAATGATTTCATACTGCTATTTCAGAATTACAGTTTGTAATTTTAATTTGTACTTGAATATGAATATGTTTCACAAAGCATATTTTTAAACATTATAAAAAATAATTTTTACTTCTTAGAGGAATAGCTGTGAATGTTTTGAGGATAATTTTGTGAATTCAAAAACAATAGAAAGTGAAGAAAAAGAAAACTTCCCATACTAACACTAACCTGCTACTAACTTCTCGCGAAATAGAAAAACAATTTTCGATCAAAGATGCTATTCATGTAGACTTAACACATGTAGTTCCCCAGTGTTGACACTAGTGGTGCTACTATATTTCCGGTTCGCGTTTTAGCTTCACTGTCCTATCTGTATGATAATCTGTGCTCTACCCTAGGAATGGTCCGGAGACATGCCATCACAATTTTGATTTTCCACGGAAGGGATGAAAAGAAAAATACTATATAAACAGTATATGGAATCCGTACTCTACTTCTATGAGTACTCAATGGTGTACAGTCGTCAGAATAATTACTGAAGCGCTAGCAATAATTCCTACTTAAAAAAAGGGCACCTAAAAAATTGGTGATAAACTAAAAATTATATATGAAAAAATATGGATGTGTGCGTCAATAATTTTGCTGCCGACCGACTGTACACGACAATTTTTGGCCAGCTCGAGCATCGAACCCCCAATCTTCCAATTACGAGCTCGGCGCTCTACCGACAGGGCTACCGATATATAGAACAAATTAAGAATAACAAATAACAAATTAAGAAATTAAAGGCTATAACAAATTAAGAATTTATAAAATAAGCTGAACAGAATTAAGTAAAAGTACACAATTTGCAATAAAAACGTTACATGGTATTCAAGAGTAAACAACGTCAAAAGCCAACGATCACTTGGCCCTTTAAATTGATTCATCCAAGGGATCGACGAAAATGCAAATGCAACTGGCTTGTTTTTCGCGGAGGGAGAAGGGCGAAGAGGAAGCTCCTACAGTCGGCTGCAAAATTATTCGAGCACTAGCCAATAATTCCTATGTTTAAAAAGTACACTTAAGACTGTTTTGCTAAGTAAATCCTTGTCGAATCATGTTCTTAGACTGATTAAGAACATGACTCGACAAGGATTTATTTAACAAAACTCTATTATGTGTACTTTTTTTTGGCAAGGATTATTGCTAGTGCTCGAATAATTTTGCAGCCGACTGTATCTCCGTGGCGTTTGGTCGGGCGCACCCACGGATTATTACTATAATAATCATACTCCGTGGTCTCATCATAATTATCAATCAGCTCAATAATCAATTTCATACTTTGCTTACAAATCGGTACCATAAATACTCGAACGTCATCTTATGTTTATATTGTTTATATTATGATGAAACGTTTGTCGATGTTGTGTGTTTTCTTCGTGATGTGATTATTTGAGCCAGTAATCAAGAGACCTTGATTTGAGCTTCTTAAACTGGCAGTATGAATTGGTAATTAAATAATCATCAAGAATATTTTAAATTTTAATTAAACTATTCTATGTGTAAAATCACGGAAGGTAGTTTTTGCATAGTTGGGTTTAAAACTTTAACGAAAAAAAAAAAAAAAATCGTAGTTTAAATTTTCCTAAAGCTCGAACTGTTATTTTAAATTGATTATTTGTTGCACATATAATGATTTTAATGTTTTTTTTTTTTTTTTTTTTCTTTTTGTTTGTTTTATCTTTCAATTATTATCAGATTCATTCTTATATGTTATGCAGTACCCCATATCTATTTTTCTTTATATTAGGATATGATTAATTTGAACCAGGAATCTACTTAGAAGACATTGAAATATGCTTAAGAACTGGGGCTAACATGAGAGTGCATGATGTCCCCCCCCCCCCCCCCTTAAATATATATATATATGGCACCAGCCCCCCTTATTAAATTTATATTTTCATAACATGGAGTTCATAGTTAAAGTATACTTACATAGCCACATACATCGCCAAACAAACATGAATATTATAAACAGTTTCAAAGGAAATATGAAAGGAAAATCATACTTCTTGCATAGATTGTGAAATAGTGAGTAAAGTAATAAGAACCTTCCAAAGATACACGTCAAAGTTTCATGGGCTTAAGTGTAGTTTCGAGTGTTCGTTACTGAGATATTTAAGTAATAGCGATTCTACTTTTGATATTTTCAAAACGATGGACAAGACTGAATTTTGTGTGCTAATCGAACATTGTTTTTCGAAAAGCAAAAATACTGTGAAAACTCAGCAATGGCTTAAAAAGTGTTAGAATGAATCAATCATCAGTATTTTTGCCCATCAAATTTTGCCCAATCATTGCCTGGGCAATGAAATTCAGCTTTGTATAATTCAGGAGAATAATTCAGAAAAAATGACTTTTGAGAACAATTTAAAAATAAAGATAAATTCTGGTTTACATTGTAATTCTAGTGCATGGAACAAAAAAAAAAAAAAAAAAAAAAAAGTGGTTATTAATATATAATTATTAAAATATCTTTAAAAAAAAAGAAAAAAAAAAGGTTATTTTATTGTTTATTTATTTCTTGGATAACTGACTCTTTTATCCTATCATTGTTATTTTTAGTATATTGTTTAAAGATTGTCTAGTGTCTATCACATGTTTTTCTTATATATGCATACTTCAATCAGGAGTCCTGTTTTTGTATGTAATAATGAGAAATCCATCTTAAATAGGGCCATTTAACAGAAGTTTATTATATTCAGATAATTATAAAGCTAATCTTTTAATTTCCTATTTGTGTAGTTAATTGTGTGGTAAGCACCATTTTTCTCCTCTCTCTTAGCTAAATAATTGCCTGTATTTAAAATTTTATCAAATATGATGTGCTATTTTCCTTTCAGATTTTATTTTCCATTTGTGTTGATGTAACATGAGGCTGTATAGGTCTTATTCTTATTTTCTAATGGGGTGCTCATGTGGAAAGGAAACTATAGATATAAATGGAAAGACCTACACTATCAAAAGCCGCTTAGGGGAAGGGTAAGTCATGTATTTTTTTTCTGTGTCCCCTTTTTTAGAACAAATCTTGAAATAAAGTTTTAATATACTTTGTGCTCACATAGCATACACAGACTACAAAGAAAATGCTTATCTAATAACAAGCAAAATTAGAGGTAGCCACTTAAAAATTCTTAGACTGTATGCTTAGGGATGTTACAGATGGCAATAGTATGTAAACATACATTAAAAACTAGTTGGCATAGGTGGCTCAGTTCCCTATCATATTTATGTTCTCATAAATTTCTAGTGTGAGACATATTATAATCATGTTAAGAGAAATGAATTTGACCAAAGCTTGACACAGTGACAGAATGAAATCCCTGGCTATCTACCGTTCACTTTGATATATTTATCTTATTCTAATCTATTAATTTATTTTATCAGAGTCATTTCTGCTGTTTAGTTTTCATGCTACTATTTCCAATGCAAAATTTCCTCAAAATACCTATTTATATAAAAAAATTTCAATTTTGCTATGTTGATAAAATCTTAAATTACGAATAACTTACGAAATTTTCCTATTAGAATATTTGTAATCAATCATGTTCAAACAAGTATATCATAAATATTATTTTGAAGTTGTCTGATATATTTATGATCCTCAAAATGGACGTTTATGCTCAATTTTACCCTATTCTGTCTTGTTAAGTAAATCATAAATTTCCAATAACTTAAGAAATTTTTATATTGGAGAATTCATAGTCAATAATATTTATGCCAGTATCCTAAATAATATTTTAAAACTGTCCTGACAACTTTACAGTAAAAATTTTCTACTTATTGGACGTTTAAGTGAAATTTTGCCCTATTCTCCCTTGTTAAGAAAATCGTAAATTTATAATAACTTAACGAAGTTTTTTAATTCGAATGTTGCAAATGAATAGGGTTCTTGCCAGTGTCGAAAGTAATATTTAAAAACTTATCTGTCTTCTCTGCGACTATTTGTTCCTGAGATATCGTGTACACAGACTAACAAACTCACTAACAGACTAAAAAACTAACAGACACTCTACAGACTAACACCATACAAATTTTGTCATTTTCGGATTCCTCACACCTGAAAACATGAATAAAAAAACAGAGGTCAAAAATTTTCACGATTACCTAAGTTCCCCATACCTGTAATATGATGGGGAACTAAAAGTATGTAAACAAGTTGTATGTCCCTAGGATAAGCTGACCATATTTTCAAATACTAGTTTGAGGACAAATTATGTGCTGTTACATCTTAGTAAAATTCGAGGGCATTGAAAACTCTATTTGAGAACTTTTTCCAGGATGAAATGGATTAACACCATATATTATTTAAAAAGACATCTCTTATTTATACATTATAAAATGCACTGAAACACTATCATTTATCAGAAATTGCTAAGTTTAATGTATATTTAGGTGAACTAAAAATCCCAGCGAGTATTATTACAATAATTAAATTCATAGAGCACATTATATTTTATTATTATGTTGGGAGCAAACACAAAATAAGAGTATTTTAATGTAGTCTTTAGAATCCCCACTCCCAGAAATGCAAAAATTTTCTATATATATAAAGTTTTAAAAAAAATATAGATATATATTCAGAAAATTTTGGAGTGGAAAGGCTTATTTTTTTTTTTTATACCAACTATGTGAAAAATACCAGAGCCGGGAATCGAACCCGGGCCTTCCGCTTTACGTGCGGATGCCCAAACCATTGAGCTACCCTGGCTGATTACCAGCTAGGCATTTCTCACATAACATACGTTGGCAAAGTCAACGAGTCTGTAAACACAGCTGTATCAAGTGACATTAATATTCATGGCACAACTCCAATAGACCACGAAAATTTTTTTTTTTTTTTTTAATTATAATTTAGAAATTTATTTATCAACCTTGAAAGTTCATTCAGAAAATTTTGGAGTGGAAAGGCTGATTTTTTATACCAACTATGTGAAAAATACCAGAGCCGGGAATCGAACCCGGGCCTTCCGCTTTACGTGCGGATGCTCAAACCATTGAGCTACCCTGGCTGATTACCAGCTAGGCATTTCTCACATAACATACGTTGGCAAAGTCAACGAGTCTGTAAACACAGCTGTATCAATCAAGTGACATTAATATTCATGGCACAACTCCAATAGACCACGTTTCCATATTTTTCTCTTTTATCAATGCGTATGTGTTGTCAATATGTCAACAGTTAAAAAAAAAAAAATGTATAATATACTTATTTCTGTTGTAAGACAAATGATAAAAGAGCCATAACAAAATAAAATATACTTTCTGTTGCCAAAAGACAAAGCCCACCAGTAGCTAAGCAGTTCTGCGCTCAAAGCTGGTAGACGTGAGGTGCTGGGTTCGATCCCAGGCTGTGCTTGTCGGCCTAGCCGTTCGAAGTTCTCCATGATTTTCTCTGAAACTTGTGTGAATATGGGCTAGGACCCCTTAGAAAGACCTCCACGGAGGGCACTTCTCCTCAGGCCTAGAACCTAAGTGCAGTCAATCGGCCTTAATTCCCACAACCCAACCCAAAAGACAAATGATTAAAAATACATTAGAATTTAAAAAGTAAATTAAAATAATAAGCTAAATCATAAGTCGTCGTTTTTTTTTTTTTTAATTGCACATGCCGATTTGCGACTTTTACATATAAAAGATTGTGTATTAATATATAAATGCTATTTATTTTTTACTTTTAGTGTAATAGGTATAAATTTCTCATGTACCTACTAAATGTATTTATAATTTCTAGGCTTGCAAAAAAGAATTACTTTATCATTAAAACATGATGTGCAATTGCACAAGGATTGAAATGTTTTTGGACTTCTTAAGATTTTTTATGGCTTCTTTAAATTCTTTCTTATTAAGTTTGTATATGAGCCATATAATTGCATTGCTAATTTCTTTAAAATTTGCCAGAACTGTTATTAAATTAAAAAATATATATATATCTAAGTTAATCATTCTTTAGAATAGGTGGGTCAAGGTCAGAAATGTGTATTATCAAAAACAAGTAACCTGATTATTCAGTTTTTCTTTCCTGTTTTTTACACTGGAATTAAAGAGATAGAAATGTGCATTCTTCATTTATTCTTTGTTTAAACACTTGACTACAGCAAAAAAGCGAGAGAGAGAGAGATAGGGACTGTTGTTGCATCTTTTGTAACCTTGACAACAAAGGGAACAGAAGGAAAGATGCACAACCTCCATTCACTTCTTTTACAGGAAAACACAATAGTTATTGAATAATTTGTTTCATTGGTCTTTTATCATCCTGAGACTTAATATTGAATGTTTTTTTGCAGGGGCTTTAGCATTGTTGATTTAGTACAAGATCAAAAGACTCACCGTGCGTATGCTTTGAAGCGAATAGTTTGTCATAGTAAAGAAGATGAAAGAGCTGCTATGAAAGAAGCAGAATATCACAATATATTTGATAGTCCATATATTTTAGAATGCATTGATGTAGCGCTAGTAGAAAGTTATGATGGACTCCATCCACATAGGAGTGAAGTCTTACTTCTGTTGCCTTATTACAGGGTATTAATATTATTATAGCTCCATGTATTGAATATTCTTAGCTCTTTTTTTTTTAATTAATAAAATTATGCTTTAATTATGTAGAAAAATATGTTCGTAGAATTAATTTCTTTGGACGTAATACAGCTTTGTAGCACAAAGAGAAAAGGTGACAGAATTGCTACAGTACTAGAAATTCAGGGAAAATCTAGAAAACTCTGGAAATTTGAAAGATCTATTTAAAAAACAGGAATAATTTTGAAAATTTCAAAATTAATTTCTAAAATTGGGAGTATTAATATTTTGGGTGGAAAACCACGGGAAAAAATTTTCATGCTTTATAATAAAGAAAGAAAAAATAATTAAATTATCTCCATATCTTTTGATGACGCAGTGTCCAGTTCTTCTTTGCATTACCAGGAAGAGTTATCTTAGTTGTGCAGTGATTTTAATAAACACCACACAACTTAGACACTCACCAGGCTTTTGCCTTTATTTACAAATATACATTCTTATGTACAAATTTTTACAGGCTGTCTGTGTTGGGTGTCTCAGGTTGACGACTGTTTACTGGGTATGGTGCCTCAGGTTGATGGCTTTCTACAGGGGGGTGTTGTGGTGCCTCCAGTTGACGACTTCCTAATGGGTGAAGTTCCTCAGGTTGATGACTTGCTGGCTTTAGATAGCTATCAATCTTCATCTGATGAAATTTCCTCAAGAGTGCACGTTTCTTTTCTGTTGCAATTCTCAGTCTCCTCTCCTTTTTTCGCTTTTTCGTCAGATTCTGTTGTCTCTCATGTTTGAGAAGCATTCTCAGGTTCAGGCTTACACCCACTTTCCATTTCTCTCTGTTAAATAAAGGATAACAAACAAAAATAACTATCTAACTAATAAAATTGTTTTATAAAAATAATGAAACTTACGGTGCAGTTACTGCATAGACCACACAGAGCATCCCTTTGGCTAAATGAGTGTTAAGAACATTAAAAAAAATAAATAAATAAATAAAATATAATAAATAATCATAGTCAAAGTTATGAAATTCAGTACTTACAGTGCATAGTCTATAAATCAACTTCATTTCCAATTACATTTTATAAATCAAAAACTAAGCTTTAACATAAAAAAATAAAATATTACTTATAGTACAAGTGCAGGTCCTGTTGTGTTGAGTCCACCACTCATTTTTCTTTTTGTAGATATGTTCACGAACATGCGGCTCCACAGGTAATAAGTCACAATAAACTAGATTCAGGAAAATTAATTCCTGGGTCAGTCGAGTGGGGTGTTTTTGAAACATTTCTCTATTAGTGTGCCATGGAAAAAATTTTATATGTGTACACAATGATTTTTTAATTATGTAATTGTTACACGTAATTAGTCCCAGTGGAAATATCTGGTGAATTTGGTTTTGATTTTTTTCGTTCTAACTGAACTTCTTGGTCTCCATCAAGATGTTCTCGAAGTTCATCTAAGTTGTCCATTCCGTTTCCTTGAGGCAAGAGTGGGGGATATTTTGATCGTCTTCCCTTAACATCATCAAACAGTACGTAGCGCTTTCCAATAGTGCTTCCTATATAAAATCTAGCGGCTTCTTTTGGCACGTTAAGATTTATCCGCACTCCGTCAAACAATTTCATAAAGGCCGAAGTATAAGATGTTTTACCGCATCGGTACAGCCATACAAGATCCATCTATTTCTCGGCTACCCGATATTAAACGTTTCTAATATAAATTTTCCTAATGTAAAGAAGTATGAATTTTTTAAAACATATTTTGAATAGAAATCTGCTAATCCAAATACTGATGATCGTTCTTCCTCGTGCTTCTAATATTCTGTATTTTTCTTCCAACCATTCAGAATTTGACATTTCTTTAAATTTTTCTTTAAGGTGAGGCGTTACCGAATTGATTGCATTTTTTGTGGCTCTTTTTCTGTCCTGTAAATGGACGAATATGAATGCGTTATCTTTATGTTCCAAATGATTGTCTTCATGATCTTTGGTTAAATAATCTTTTCTGTTACAGTCATTTGCTAAATGCGAGTATCTGTACATACATTTATAAATATCATCTATTTTATGAGATATTACGAAGTCGACTAATTTTTTATGATTAAAATTGGCTTTTTCTGCTGTTTTTTCTTTTTCAGCTCGTGCTTTTTTACAGGGCTAAAAAAAAGCTGACCCGCATTCAATGTCTATTTTAGAGAAACTTTTCAAACTTCACCCCATAGAAGACTTCACTGTCCCATATGGCACTCGATTTTATTAATTTTTTTACATCGACGAGCCTTTTGTCATTGTCAAAAATAATTAAAATGCAAATAATTTTCTTTTAGGATCAGAGACTTCACTTTTTTGTTATTTAACTGCATTGGAACAGTCTTAGGATGAAATTTCACAGTCATGTTTTCATTTTTACTTTCACTTAGACTTTTTTTTTTTTCAAATTTAATATATTTTGAGTACTTTTTTTAGAAATGCAATAACTGCGATTTTTACATTGCTTTGTAATTTGGTGATACAAATACTTTTTCTTGGAAAGTGCAGTTGCATAACTTTTGAGCCATTTATCAATTTTAGGAGGTCTCGGATATATACAGTCGGTAACAAGAGTATCCGAACACTAGCAAAAATTCCTATATAAAAAAAGTAGAGTTAATACTGTTTTGTTAAATAACAGATAATTTATAAAAGTAGCAGACAATTATTCTAAATTTCTAAATTTTCATCTTAAACTGTAAAAGAGAAAAATGGATTATAAAATAGTTTCTATAAAGGGTGAACAACCTTCTGTGTAGTAAGTTAATAAAATTAATATTCTTTAGATATGTTCAGTTGACTTCCAGATTTGTTAGATTCTAATGTTGTGTGACTGCATGTCATATATTTTACTTTCAAAAGAGACATGGAAAATTCAGGGATTTTTTATTTATTTATTTATTTTTTTTTTGAAATCTCAGATATATACAGTCAGTAACAAGAGTATCCGAACACTAGCAAAAATTCCTATATAAAAAAAGTAGAGTTAATACTGTTTTGTTAAATAACAGATAATTTATAAAAGTAGCAGACAATTATTCTAAATTTCTAAATTTTCATCTTAAACTGTAAAAGAGAAAAATAGATTATAAAATAGTTTCTATAAAGGGTGAACAACCTTCTGTATAGTAAGTTAATAAAATTAATATTCTTTAGATATGTTCAGTTGACTTCCAGATTGTTAGATTCTAATGCTGTGTGACTGCATGTCATATATTTTACTTTCAAAAGAGACATGGAAAATTCAGGGATTTTTTATTTATTTATTTATTTTATTTTTTGAAGTCTCAGATATATACAGTCGGTAACAAGAGTATCCGAACACTAGCAAAAATTCCTATATAAAAAAAGTAGAGTTAATACTGTTTTGTTAAATAAATCCTTGTCGAATCATGTTCTTAGTCAGTCTAAGAACAGGATTTAAATGAAAATTATTATGTTATTTTTCTCACATGTATTTTCATACATATTTAATTTTATGTTTGTTATTTCTGCAGAAAGGAACTCTTCAAGATGAGCTTACTATGCGATCAAAGGGTAAAAGTTATATATCTGAAGAAAGAATTTTACGACTATTCCGTCAGATGTGTGAAGGTGTTAAAGTTATGCATAATGCTCAACCTTATCCATTGGCTCATAGGTAAGTATTTAATGCATAATATTATTGATTGCCTTTAATCATTATATCTTTTTTAAATCTTTATAAATGTTGTACAAACTTAGTGAATAATTATTTAAGTAATATGGAATAAAATCCTGAGTTTGTTTTATATAAATTAAATGTTAGATCTAAGGGTTGATAGATTAAGATTTTTTTCTGGAACAAAAAGTATCAATTGGTTCGATTTAAACATGACAGGAATATAGTATTACATTTTATGATAATTATTACAGCAGTATTCTATGGGAAGACAAGGTGTTATAAATCTTATAGAAAGGGCAAATACTCAGAAAAGTCTTTTAGAATAATACACCATAAGAATTTATAATCAGTCATGGTGATAAATATAAAAACATGCTTTATAACTAACCAAGCAGTGTAAATTCAGTAAAACACACCAAAAAACTGTTTTTCATTAAGAACTTTGTGTGCAAACATCATAAAATGAAAAAAATTGCAATAGTTTAGAGTTAAAATAAGGAAGCATGACTTCACCAGGCAAGAAAATGTAGCCAAGGGTGTAGTATAAAAGTTACTGCGTCTGTGTTGCATTCATGCCTACTTTCATAAGTCCACAAAACATCTTTTATGATACATTGGCAAACACAGGGCTACTTTAAGTCATCCTCCAAGGTTATTTAATAATAAACTGGAAGAAAAGCTGTTTTATTTACGGTCTTTGCTTTCGATTTTGATGTCTAGCAACATAATTGACAGTATGAAACATTGATGCTGCTGAGGTATGATAGATAGGGACAAACACATTCCTTCTTAAAATTCATTTAATATATTTTCATAGAAATGTGTATTTGTTTTTTTTCTCTCTCTCTCTTAATACAAAAAGACTTTGTAAAAAAATAAGTTATTTATATATTTGTAAATCATGGTTATTGTCAAAATTATGTAAAACATTGGGGGGGGGGGAGTAGATAATTTTTCTAAATTCTGTTATTTTATATTCATTTGTTTCCAAATTAGACCAAAGGGGAAAAAAATGGTTGTGCCATAATTTTTGGAAGATAGTGTTTTGATGAAAATAGTAAAAAAAAAAAGATTTTGACTAATTTGGTAGAGTATTGAAATATATTAATGAATTTATGAAGTAATATAAATTTTTTATAAGTATCGTTTTATTTTCTCGCCCCTTCTTATTTAAAAACATAAGG
Organism: Salticus scenicus; assembly: GCA_963930645.1. NCBI lineage: Eukaryota > Metazoa > Arthropoda > Arachnida > Araneae > Salticidae > Salticus > Salticus scenicus. The sequence goes on from OZ005648.1 coordinate 206,163,830, forward strand.
CTGTTTTAAGGCGAAAATGGGAACATTTGAGCTTGAGCATATGCAGAAATCATTAAACCGATCCAAACTGTTCATGTTATAGAATTTTCCTGTCATTAGATGAATGAACAATATTATAAACTAAATTCTGTATTTAACACTTCAACTCTATGTTAACACTTCAATTCTATGTATTAATAAATACTTAAAAAAAATTTTTTTGATGAATTATCCCATGAACTTGAAAGAAAATGATCAAATCCATAATAAAGAGCAATTATAAGAAATTTTTAAACATTTATTAATTGAATAAAAGTATTAAAAGAATGCATTGTCATTGTGTTCTGAGCTATTCTAAAAGTTTCAAATGTCTAGCTACTCGAAAAGTTAACTAAAAATCGATTGCGAGGTTTGTACTGGACAAACAAGAAAGCAGTTGAAAGCAATATAAAAAACGTTGGTTTTAAAAATAAAATATTAATCCTTTTAGAACAACATACATTAGCACTTTATCACTGCGTAAAAATTTTTTTAAAGTTATACTGATGTCAGTTTTTGTGAAATGCCTAATTTAACTTTTTATATTTTTTAATATTCACGTTTAATTAAATGTATTTATTTTTATGTCAAAAGAAAATGAACTCGTAAATTTTTTTTGTGAGCTGTTCTAAAAGTTTCAAATGTCTAGATAGTTAGGAGTTTAGTTAAAAATTGTTTTGACAAACAAACAAACAAAAAAACAAGTAAAGTAAATCATGGTAAAATTAAAGAATTTGGAATATATGGGTGTAAAATGTCTTGCTTAACAATTTTTATAGGTGAAGGCAGAAAAGTAAAGATTCAGGCCAAGTATTTACGATTTCAACTTAAGGTAAACTTTCCTAACAAACAGGAATTTTTTTTTTAAATGAATTATTCATCAGATATTTTAGATTTTTTTAATCTTTCCCTTTAATTATTTTTTTAAAGGGAGAACCACAGATGAATACTCATCTTGAAGCTTTACAAAAGTCAGTTTGTTTACTTAAAATGATCTTTTTTAATTAAATCTCTGAATATTCCACATCTGATCAACACCATCAATCCTACCCTTCTATTTTCTATATTAAGAAAGGTTACCCTGGTAGGTGGGCAAAGCCAGTCTATTTTATTTATTTAAAACATGAGAATATTTTCTTAGTATCAAATGATCTGTGTGTGCTGTTTTGTTTTATGCATTATCTTGCTAATATTTAATAATATATATGCTTCTGTATGTATAATTTTTATAGAGACATTAAGCCAGCAAATGTTTTAATGGATTCTGATGATACCCCTGTATGGATGGATTTTGGATCTATGGGCAAAGCAAGGCAAGAAATTCACAAGGCTTCTGAAGCTAGAGCATTGCAAGTAATTAACTAATCATAATAATCCTTAATATTTCAGCACTGTTTTATAATCTAGTTTGTTTGAAAGTAAACACAATTATTTAAAATGAGGGGCTGTATCTAAAAAATTAACAATTTAAATGTTTTAGGAGAAATGGAAGCATCACAACTGATATAATCCATTATAGTCAATATTTTCTTGTTATCCTTTTTGTAAGCTAAGCAGTATCTTGGTATATACTTTATATTTCCTTTATGTTCTCCTCTTTATTTTTCCTTTCCATTTTAATTATTTATTGTTAATATTTAATATGTATAAAATGCACCTTTATTCTGATAACTAAATAAATACCAAACATAGAAAAAAATGTACCAAAAGATATTATTTGTTTATTTTTAAATAACATGTACCATTTAGTATTGAATTATTATTTAAGACTTATTGCAAGTAAAAAAATTTTTTTTTTCTTAAAAAAAAAATTATATATATATATATATATACTAGTATATAACCCGTCAAAAATGACGGAATGTGAACGATAAATCTTCAAAACGATGTTTAGATCATGATGGTTACCACGTGATCATTTAAATGTATTTTCAATTTTTTTGTTTATAAATCAAATGTGTTTCGATATTTTATAATTTTCGTTCTTTGTGAGGTCTGTAAAAACGTGAGAAAAATTGCAACTTTGGCCTTTATCATGGTTTTGTGAGGTCTAACTGGAACGTTTCTGGCTGCAATCTTTAAGAGACAGTGTCCGGAGATGAGAGAAGTCATGTAGAGCCGCACCAGATTGTAAAAACGTGAGAAAAATGGAGGCTTTGGCCTTTATCACGGTTCTGTGAGGTCTAATTGCAACGTTTCCGGCTGCAATCTTTAAGAGACAGTGTCCGGAGATGAGAGAAGCAGAGCTGCCAACCTAATCCGGCAAATTGTTAGTACCGCCTCTTTTTCTACACCACTTAATTTTTAGAGAAATTCTCTTCAAATGCATCTACAATGAATTAAGAAGAAAAATACTCTAAAAATTAAGTGGTGAAGAAAAAGGGGCGGTACTAACAATTTGCCGGATTAGGTTGGAAGCTCTGGAGAAGTCATGTAGAACCACACCAGATTTTAAAAATGTGAGAAAATGGCGGCTTTGGTCTTTCTCATGGTTCTGTGAAGTCTAATTGCAACGATTCCGGATGCAATCGTTAAGAGACAGTGTCCGGAGTTAAGTGAAGTCGTGTTTAGCCGCACCAGATTGTAAAAACGTGAGAAAAATGGCGGCTTTGGCCTTCCTCACGGTTTTGTTAGGTCTAACTGTAATAGAGACAGTGTCCGGAGATGAGAGAAGTCGTGTAGAGCCGCACCAGATTGTAAAAACTTGAGAAAAATAGCGGCTTTGGTCTTTCTCATGGTTCTGTGAAGTCTAATTGCAACGATTCCGGATGCAATCGTTAAGAGACAGTGTCCGGAGTTAAGTGAAGTCGTGTTTAGCCGCACCAGATTGTAAAAACGTGAGAAAAATGGCGGCTTTGGCCTTCCTCACGGTTTTGTTAGGTCTAACTGTAATAGAGACAGTGTCCGGAGATGAGAGAAGTCGTGTAGAGCCGCACCAGATTGTAAAAACTTGAGAAAAATGGAGGCTTTGGTCTTTCTCACGGTTCTGTGAGGCCTAACTGCAACGTTTCCGGCTGCAATCTTTAAGAGACAGTGTCCGGAGATGAGAGAAGTCGTGTAGAGCCGCACCAGATTGTAAAAACGTGAGAAAAATGGCAGCTTTGGACTTTCTCACTGTTTTGTGAGGTCTAACTGCAATAGAGACAGTGCCTGGAGATGAGAGAAGTCGTGTAATGCCGCACCAGATTTTAAAACAATATACAGTATATAATTATTAACACATCACGTTAGCAAGTTAATTGTGTAATACATTATTTGTATCATACAAGGATGGAAAGCATTTGCTGACGATGACGCGAATTCAATGATTTTTCTTCACCCAAAAGTTTTCACTTCAAATGGAAAGCGTTAGCTGACGATGATGGGAGTTCAATTATTTTTATTAACCCAAAAGTGCTCAACGTGCCTAAAGAAGTTTTCACTTCAAAAATTTTACCCGATCAACAAATATGAATGACAATAAAAAAAACTGCTGGTTGACAAAAAATATAGGCCCGACAACACAACAGCAACAACACATCCCAGTGTTCCATTAAGTGCTCTATACGCAAGCGAAGTGTGACGTCACTGACCGTCCATGTATGTAAGAAAATGATTTCCTATGTTAATCGCCCATTGGATTTTTTGTAAAAAATTATTAAAAATCGAGGAAAATTATTTCCCGATTTTAATCCCCATATTTGGGTATATATATGTATTAGTTATCATGTGCATATGTTAGATTGAGTTATTTTGCTGTCAAATTGACAAAATTTTAATTTTAAATTTCAAAACTCTGTTGTCCTTGGCATTTTTGTATTTGACGATCAAAAACGTACTACGAAAATATACATGCCAGATGTATATTTTGATGAGAAAATCCTTAGTTTATTTTATTCTCATCGCCTCCTAACTTTCCCTCATGCTTATAGACATAGTTATTTAAACATATTGCATCATCTATTTTGAAAGTTTATGTTATGTTTAGTCATTTTATCATTTTTATAAAATAACTTATTTAATTTATTTAATAGATTATAAATTAAGACTTACTTACTTCAGTTCTTTATTTTTCAGTTGTTTAAACTTTATTTTTATACTGTTAATTATCAATTACCGTTTTGTTTACATTAAAAACGATCTTTTCCATGCAACACCTTTCTTTATCAATTCTGGACTGTTTCAATTTTTCTAACGATGTTTTTCCCACTAGATGGCGACGTCGTAGCTAAAGATCGATCGTCGTTATGTAAATCTTAATTGTTTCTTTTTACATCTGCCAGATGTTCGTTTGTGATTCGTCCGTTTGATCGATGACGATCTAAACGTCCTTATTTCTTGTATATAAATACCAGATCTGTTTAGTTCTGGGGGGTGTTGGTAATTGGCATGGATCTTGTTATCTGATATAGTAATGTAAAGTTTGACCGGCTGGTCCGGATCAAATTGATAATTTGTTGAGTTTATTTTTTAATTGTTAAGTTTCTAAATATATTTATTAAGTTTTATTAATGATTTAAAGTTGTATGAATTAACTGCTTTTAGTGGAAATGCTGAAAGTGATTGAATGTCTCTATATTAAAGAAATAAAAGAGATTTTAGTATCATATGAGACTTTCCTTCTTTCAAGTAGCTATTAAACAAAACAATTCTTCTAGTATGGTTTTTTCTCAGTCACTCTTCTTCTGCATTACACTTCTGCTGATATATCTAAATAAAATACTCACTACAAGAGGTTATGGGCTATATTTTCCATAACTAGAAGATGATTTTCAGTATGTATTTATGAAGTAAACTATATATAATTTCAAGTTACAGAACTTTTATTTCAAGAGATTAAGTTACAGCTTTAGTAAGAGTTTGTTTACAGTTGAAAATGTGCAGTTATGCATCTACTTTATTGAAATTAAGATTTATTTTATCAAGTTTCATTGATTTGTCAAGTTTTCTTCATTTAAATTTTAGTTTATGCAGTTGAACTTTATTGTTTTAACAAGTTTTCTTCATTTAAATTTGAATTTTTACAATTGAACTGAATTATAATATGTACTCAGTTAAATTCTTCATAATTTTTTCTGCAATTGAACTTAATTGATTTACAGAATTGATTTTTCCAACTGTTTTTTTTTTGTTAAAATAGACTTGAAGTATGGCAATATTTAATCTTCTAAAGTAAATTACAGCAATAACTGATGGGATCAAGTTTTTTTTTCATGAAAGATACTTGTTAATTTAAATGAGTAAAGAGGTTGAAACGGATGAAAATTTAGAAGAGTCGGGGGGACAAACAGAAAAGGAATTAAAAAATAGTTTTCAAGGTGTTTCTTTGTCAGTTCAAAGTGTTTTATTTTCCAACATGGCTACCAACCAGATTGAGAAGCTCAATTCAAGAAACTTTTCAACATGGATCTCTGATATGCGTTACTTGTTAATGGAGAAGGGTCTATGGGAGATAATTGATGGAGATCAGAAAATTCCAGAGGTGTCTTCAACTGTTACAGCTGAGAATGTTAAATTATTCACTTTACGTGCTAATCAAGTACTTTCTCTGATTTATCTCAATGTGGAGCCAGAATTTAAAAGAATCATTGATGACTGTAAGGAACCTACAGATGCTTGGAACAGACTTCGGAAAAATTTTCATTCTGATACTAGAGCTCACCATTTAACTTTATTTACAGAATTAATGGAAGCCAGGATTAGACATGGAGAGTCTATAAATTTATTTGCCTCCCGACTTAAGAAAATTTACCTTGATTTAAAACAAATTGATGACAATTTTTCACAGAATTATTTATGCTATCAGTTTTTGAGATACTTGCCATCAGTTTATGATAATATTGTCCAGTTGTTGTTGAGTAAATCTGATGAAGATTTTCAATTTAAAAAAATTGTGGATAGTGTTATTGCTGAAGAAACTAGAATGAGGCTTCGGGATAAAAACAGTGTTAAAAGTGTAAATGTATCAAGTTTTTCTAAGTCTAATATAAGACAGCCTACTAAAAACAGATTCAAGGATAGAAGATGTTGGTCATGTGGAAAACTGGGTCACTTGAGGTCGAGATGTTATTCAAAGAAGAACTCTGTGTCTCCTCAACGTTTTTCTCCCTCACGAAGAAATGATCGTCGCTCTAAGTTTAACAGTCCATCTTCAGTTTCAAGTGAATGTAGTACTGGTGCCACTTCTTCTAGTTCAGATGCTTCTCCTTTGCCGTCTTATAGAGAGTCCAGATCAGTTGGAAGGAATCCCCATGGTCGAGGACATTTCTCGAGTTCCAAAAAGGCTGCCAGATCACCGTCGGATAGTTCACGTAAGTTGAATTTATTTGTTTCCCATTCAAGTGTAAGCAATGTTGTAAAATCAAGCGATTGGCTATTTGACAGTGGGGCGAGCCATCATTTTTGCAACAATAGGACTTTATTTTCTAAATTTGAGACTTTAAATGACGAAATGTCCGTGGCTGTGAAGGATGTTTTATTCCCTATTCAGGGTAGGGGAGAAGTCAAGCTAAGATTTGGTCAAAGAGTCTTTACTTTATGTAATGTAATGTATTCAGATCAATTAAGTAGAAATCTTGTGTCTGGACCACAATTAGATTTGAAGGGTTTATCTTTTTGTGGTAGTCAAGGCGAGGTGAAAATATACCGGGGGGATGAGTACCTGTTTAGTGCTTATCTTAAAGATAGAACCTATAAACTTTATCCTAAAATCCCTGATTCCCGTAAAAAGTCTGTTAAATTTGAAGTATTGTCCGCTAATGCTAGAAGTCGAATGATGCATTGGCATCGCAGATTTGGTCATATTAGTCAATCTTTAGTAGCTCATACTAGTCGCAGACAAGGTGTACGGGGATTACCAGGCTTAAGGGAATCTGATTTCATTTGTGAATTTTGTAAGTTAGGAAAGTTTAGAAGTGTATCTCATAAACCTAGTAAAAATATCAGGTCAAATCATCCACTAGAGCTCCTGTATGCTGATGTTTGGGGACCGTGTAGAAATGAGGGACGAAATGGCGAAAAATACTTTCTCTCAATCATTGATGATTTCTCTCGCCGGGTTTCTGTATATCCTTTAAGAATTAAGTCTGAAGTTTTTGATGTGGTGAAAAACCATATTATTAAGGCTGAGACTTTCTTGGGAAGAAAGGTTAAATCCTTTAGGTCAGACAATGGTGGAGAATTTGTTAATTAATCTTTTGATAATTTTTTTAGTGAGAAAGGTATTCGTCATGAGTTTACAAACGTCTATACTCCCCAACAAAACGGCGTTGCAGAACGGTTCATGTCTACCGCAGCTGATGGTATTCGTACATTGTTAATTGAAAGTAACTTGGATCCTAGTTTTTGGCCTGAAGCTCTTAAATATTTTGTTTATACTTGGAATCGTGTTTGTCCCAAACTTTTGAAGAAAACCCCTTTTGAGTTATATGGTGGAAGAAAACCTTCTGTTCGACACTTAAGGCCTTTTGGTACGGTTACTTATGTTGGTGTGCCAAAGCAAAGGCGATTTAAACTTGAAGCAAAGGCCCGTAAGGGTTATTTAGTAGGTTACGCTTTCAAAACAAAGGGGTATAGAATTTGGATTCCAGAGACTAATGAAATTATTGAATCTGGTAATGTCAATTTTGATGAATCATGTTGTGGTTTAGGTCGCAGTGGAGCTGCACTGGGCACCGATGATTATGCCCTTTTCTCTCCTAGTGTTGAGCAAAGTCGGGAGGACGTTGTTGAAGTTGTACCTGTGGCCATCCCAGGTCCTTCCAACAGTACCCCGGATTCTCAACCTAGTGGAGTGGGGAGTAAAGATTCAGTGTCTAGCAATAATCAGTCTACTATTACCCATCTTAAGGAAGTTAGTTGGACTAGGAAGCCTGTTGTTCGTCGTACTGGTAATCGTACTGACATTTATTTTTATGAATTAGGCAAAACCAAACGTCTTAGATCACTTCATGATGTTGAAAATTATTGTAGAGAAAATAAATTGATGTTTAATCCTGATTTATTTGATTTTAGTGGTTCAAATCCGTATTCTGGCATTATTCCGATTCCAAGTAATTCATCAGATTTTTCAGATAGTGACAATAGTGACAGTGAGAGTGATTCAGTTGTTTCGAGTTTAGTTCACCCTTCAGCATGACTAGATCGGGAAGAGACTCCCAGGACTTTTAAACAGGCATGTAATTCCAGGCAGAGTCAGGTTTGGTGGAGTGCAATGAAACAGGAAATGAAGGTTATGCAAGAACGTGGAGTTTGGCATTTGTCTGAACTACCTAATCACGTCACTCCTGTTGGTTGCCGGTGGGTTTACACAATAAAAAGGGATGAGTTTGGACAGATAGTTAGACATAAGGCTCGCCTTGTGGCCCAGGGATTTAAACAGGTTAAAGGTGAATCCTATGAAGAAACATTTAGTCCTGTTGTAAATTTTGGTGTTATCCGGTTCTTTTTCTCCCTTCTTGTTTCATGTTGTGGGTGGTCGCATATTCAGTGTGACGTCACCTGTGCTTACCTGTATGCACCACTAAGTGAGGACGTGTATATGCTACAACCTCCTGGATTTGTTGAACCTGGTAAAGAGACTTTGTATTGCAAACTGGACCGGGCTCTGTATGGATTACATCAAAGTGGGAGAGAATGGTTTTATGAAATACATCATGTTTTAATTAAAATTGGATTTAGAAAATTATCATCTTGTAATTGTGTTTATCTTTATGGGACATATGTTGTACTTCTTCTTTATGTTGATGATATCGTAATTTTTGGAAAACATAAGAAATTTATTGATAAAGTTTTAATTTTATTAAAGTCAAATTTTGATATAAAAGAATTGGGGAGAACAAGAAAATTATTAGGGGTTGAGTTTGAGGAAACTCCATCTGGAGTAGTAATTCACCAATCCAATTACATTAATGATATTTGTGAAAGATTTTCTAAGTTTAAAATTCCTCATTCTTCTTTACCTATCAGTAAAGGTACTGTGTTTTCCAAATCTCATTGTCCTACATCTAGTCAAGATATAACTGAAATGTCTCATTTACCGTATCGTAGTGTTCTGGGATGTCTTTCTTTTTTAGCTGGTCATACTCGTCCTGATATAGCCTACTCTGTTAATGTCCTGAGTCAATTTCAATCGAATCCTGGTTTGTTCCATTGGGATGGTTTATTGAGATTATTGGGCTATGTAAAATCAACTTCTCATTACAAACTTAAACTTTCTTGTAAATCTAATGATTTAGTAATTTTCTCCGATGCAGATTTTGCAGCTAACCGTGACGATCGGACCTCAATTGGCGGTCAGATAGTTTTGCTTGATAAGTCTCCGGTCGACTGGCGTACTTTTAAAGAAAAATGTGTTAGTTTGTCGACCATGGAATCTGAATTTATCGCAATGACTGAGGCTGTAAAGAATTTGGTTTGGTTTGATCGGATACGTCGTGAATGTGCTGAGGAATGTATTTTTTCTAATTTAGATAATGATGCTGTAATGAGAGTTGATAATCAAGCTGCTATAGATTTCATAAAATCACCAGTGGAAAATTATAAAACTAAGCATATAGGCGTTAAATTATTTTTTATTAGAGATCTTTTAAATAATGGTGAATTTTCTGTTTCTTATGTACGTAGTAAATCAAACCTTGCGGATATTTTCACCAAACCTTTGACAAAAAATGAACTTTTGAATTTTGTAAATTTAATATTTATAACATAATTTTTCTCTTGTACATATATGAATTTTGTATGTTATATTTTTCTTATAGATAATTTGAGTACATTTAAATATATATATATATTTTTTAGTACATTGTTTTAAATTAGAAATTGTTTAAATATTTACATTGTTTTAAAATTTGGATTGCACATTGTTCTAATCTAGTGTTTCAACTTATGGACTTTTTTGATTAGTTAAAATTGCTGATTTGTACATATTTATTATAACAGTTTGTCCCAGCATTTTTTTTTTTTTACTTATGTAATTATTTTAGTACTTTTGATTTAAGCAAGTTTTTTTTAGTACTTTAAATTTATTTTACCTCATTTAGTATTCTTTTAAAAATTAATTTGGTAGACAATTTAATTCCCGTCTATGTATGGAAATGGTGCTTTTGCTGGCTATTTACGATGATTCGAACAGCCTATAGTACCGTTTCGGATAGGTGACCCTTGACCGGTAAATTGTCAGAGAATCATTTAGGAATAGTTTTTCTGGGAGTTACCACCATATGTAGGCCCTTGCGCGGGCATGTTACTTTTATTTTTGTAAGTCCCAATTTTTGAATTTTGGCAATGTCACTAGGTCCCGTCTACCATAATTAAAATTTGTTCTGTTTATATCTTTTATGTGTATTATAATTTTTTTCTTTTCTAGGCATCTAGAAACCTCATTTCATGTGGAACGTATGCTTTCCGTGCTAGCCGGAATTTGTTTTAAAAGAAGTGAATAGTTGTGCCTATATTCATTCTTGAATATGTTTGAAAGACGAATAAGTGAATGCGAAAGGCCGATGTTTTGTCCTCTTTACCAAGTTCTGGATGGCTAGAAATTGAAATTTTTTTTGTTAAATAAAGATTATTTTGTATTTATAATTTGCTTTTGATATAGGTTTAAATATTTGATTTGGAGTTTAATGCTGGATTTGAAATTAATAAGTAATTTTTTTTTTTGGTAAATATATTTTTCCGTGTTTGTTAATGAAATTTTAAAATGAAACAAATTTTTCTTGGACTTGTTTTCTGAAATGGAAGGAATTGTGTTTTTTTTTTAGCCTCTTATCTAGGATATTCTAGACTCTGTTCTAGATTGGAGTAGTTAAATTTTTTTTTTTTTGAAATTGATGGAGTTTTAAGACTTAAGATGAAAAAAATTGAAATTTTCTTTGGAGAAAGATGCTTTAAGATTTTTTTTTGAAGTTGGATTTGTTACAACTTAATTGTTGTCTTCGTGTTAAATTTAGCTATTAACTTTTGTGTTATTGGGATGTTTGACTGCATTGGTTTGAAATTTAATTAAAATTTTTTTTTTATCTTGTTTAAGATGTTTGGTAATGGGTCCATGCTGATTTTTCCTTCTTAAGGAGTCATGCATTTTGTTTTTATGAGGCAATGAGAGGGGGGGCATTTGATGAGAAAATCCTTAGTTTATTTTATTCTCATCGCCTCCTAACTTTCCCTCATGCTTATAGACATAGTTATTTAAACATATTGCATCATCTATTTTGAAAGTTTATGTTATGTTTAGTCATTTTATCATTTTTATAAAATAACTTATTTAATTTATTTAATAGATTATAAATTAAGACTTACTTACTTCAGTTCTTTATTTTTCAGTTGTTTAAACTTTATTTTTATACTGTTAATTATCAATTACCGTTTTGTTTACATTAAAAACGATCTTTTCCATGCAACACCTTTCTTTATCAATTCTGGACTGTTTCAATTTTTCTAACGATGTTTTTCCCACTAGATGGCGACATCGTAGCTAAAGATCGATCGTTGTTATGTAAATCTTAATTGTTTCTTTTTACATCTGCCAGATGTTCGTTTGTGATTCGTCCGTTTGATCGATGACGATCTAAACGTCCTTATTTCTTGTATATAAATACCAGATCTGTTTAGTTCTGGGGGGTGTTGGTAATTGGCATTGATCTTGTTATCTGATATAGTAATGTAAAGTTTGACCGGCTGGTCCGGATCAAATTGATAATTTGTTGAGTTTATTTTTTAATTGTTAAGTTTCTAAATATATTTATTAAGTTTTATTAATGATTTAAAGTTGTATGAATTAACTGCTTTTAGTGGAAATGCTGAAAGTGATTGAATGTCTCTATATTAAAGAAATAAAAGAGATTTTAGTATCATATGAGACTTTCCTTCTTTCAAGTAGCTATTAAACAAAACAATTCTGCTAGTATGGTTTTTTCTCAGTCACTCTTCTTCTGCATTACACTTCTGCTGATATATCTAAATAAAATACTCACTACATATTTTCATAATTTGTGTTGTGCGAAATATTGTTTCATATAGAGCATTTCCTCGTGACGTCTGGTGGTTGGCAAAAAGCGTGCTCGAATTTCCCACGCCCCGCCCACCATTGATTTTCTGTTGGTAGTAATCCATCGCTATGCTTTTCGCAAGCCTTTTTGCCAACCAGTCATAAAAGTTGAGATGTTTGTTTACAAACAAGGAACTGCCCTATTATTCCTTACTCTCTTAATATAAATTTTTAAAATAACCATAATTTTTGAAAGGAATTAAATTATATTCGCCAGATAATTTGGCGATATATATATATATATATATATATATTTTTTCTGCCAAGGATGACCGATATCAAATCTATTCCGCTGCAACATATTAGTATTTTATATCAGATACTTTATTTAGACATTTGAAAACAAATTTCACTTCAAATTATAATAGAATATTTATCATTTTCCTTTTAATTAGTATATTAGTTGGATATTTATTGTGTAATATCATCCTTTGAAATGAAATGTTTATGTTTTCAATGGAATATGGAAGTTTTTTGAAATTTAAAGTTTTGAAATTTAAAATTCAAATTTTATCAATTTTAGAACAAAAACAACTTAATCTAACGCATGCACATGATAACTAATACATATCTAAACCTAAATATGGGGATTAAATTCGGGAAATAATTTCCCTCGATTTTTAATAATTTTTTACGAAAAATCCATTGGGCGTTTAATATAGGAAATATTTTTCTTGTATCCACGAACCTGCCAGTGACGTCATCACTTCGCTTGCCTATTTAAAGTCCTCATAATAAGAAAAAACGATTCACTTCATTTTACCAAAATACTTTTTTTTTAAGACTATCGTAGATCCTGTTTTCAAATTTTCTAACTAACTATCCAATTACTACAGACACTCCATGCTAACCCAAATTCACCTCTACTCGATACCTCCAACCAGCTATCTCACCCTCAACATCGACAAAATATCCAGGATCCAGCTAGGGACTTTCTCATTCTCAACCGAACATTTTACCTTGACTCGACATTATCACATTAGACTACTCTAATTTCAATACTCATTTCAACTGGTGACTTTTACTTGCCCAACCAAACATTCTATCCCAACTATCATTTTACACTAATTTCAAAACTAAAATCAACTGGCGGCATTTACGTACTAAACTCGGCGCCAATCATACCTTACAATGTAAACAAATAATAAAGTTTGATAAAAATATTTAAAGGCTTTAATGCGTTTTTACAAATATTTTAAGATTTTTAAGGCTTTAATATGTTTTAGAAATATTTTAAGCGTTTTTTTAAATGAAACAGTCAAAGAGTCGTTCATTCGGAATTAAAAAGTTGTCCATTTGGAATTTGTATTTTCTGAATAGCAACAGTTTTGGTTTGTTTTTATTTGGTCTTGCTTTGTTTATAATCATGAAGTTACATAATTCTATTTATAGGTTCATGTTTATAATAGCCAGTGATCCGTTATACTTAATTTAGAGATTTAAACATTACAATTGAATAGTTTTTCAAGGTTTTATAGGAAATAAGAATATGTGCGATACAAAACATGTATGAAAATGATATGTATGTTTCCTAAGTTGAATTAAATAAACGGAAAAAAAAATGGCTGCCAAAAGTTTCTGTTTTGAAGCGGTACTAACCGGATTCGTTCATGACAGATGAGGATCATTATATATATTAATATGTATGTGTATACACACACAAAGAAAGCAAAGCAAAATCCTTAGTATGCCTTTACCTCTGCAACCATTAGTCTTGGTATACATATTAATATTATTATAAAAGACACATCTATTCTAATAAACTTTGCTTTGCTTTGTTTAACTTCGTAAAACTTCGTTTAACTTTGTAAAACTACATCTTTGCTTTGTTTATAATCATGAAGTTACATAATTCTATTTATAGGTTCATGTTTATAATAGCCAGTGATCCGTTATACTTAATTTAGAGATTTAAACATTACAATTGAATAGTTTTTCAAGGTTTTATAGGAAATAAGAATATGTGCGATACAAAACATGTATGAAAATGATATGTATGTTTCCTAAGTTGAATTAAATAAACGGAAAAAAAAATGGCTGCCAAAAGTTTCTGTTTTGAAGCGGTACTAACCGGATTCGTTCATGACAGATGAGGATCATTATATATATTAATATGTATGTGTATCATAGGCGTAGCCAGCTTTCCGAGCGGGGGGGTGCCCAAATTTTAAACTAAAAGTTACAATATGAATACATTATGAACATAGTGCGCATATGTATGCATATGTGCGTTTTAACACATGTATAAAAGTTACACAAGTTAACACATGTACGTTTTAACATATAAATAATAAATTAAGTAACTTTCTTTTAGAATAAATAACTAGACTTGACGCAGAACAGAAATATCAATATTTACACAACGTTAAAAATGCCAATGTAGAAAAATATTAAATGCAGACTGCAGTTTCGGTAGCGTAAATCGGTGCATCTGGCTTCCTTTGAAATATCATTTGATAAAGTTTGGACTTTCAGAGTAGTGCCACTATCCGTCTAACAGAAAAGGAACAGAAGTTTGAAAATTGATTAAAACAAGGGAAGAATGTTGCACAAAAAATATTAAATGTTTTCGAATATTTGGTTTCAGTACGAAACCAATGAACGTTAAAAGGTTAAATAAAAATCTTAAACCTTAAGTTATAAACGAAAACATAAAAACTAAACTACGGAAAAACTTATACTATGGAACTTAAATTGTGCACACAAAGTGATAAAGTAGAATTATAATGATATGTTTACTTTATTTATAATCTCATTTCATTTCTTTTATTTTACCAGTTTCAAATTATGAACCTATATATCTGTACTGATAAATATAAAGGATTTAAGTCCATATTCTTGATTTTTCCGGAGACGAAAAATAAAGTTATACTAATTAAAATCTAATCAGAAGAATCGATTAGAAAAAAGGGATTTTGTTGACTTATACCCTTTATACCATTCAATGATTGTCAACCTTCATTTCATAACGAAAAATTTTTGAATTAATTATTTTATACCATACATGAATGCTAAATTTCTGACTTGAATCATATTTTACTAATGGATTTTCTCAGAGACTAAATGACAGACTTAAATCCTTTATATCAGTCGATAGAGAATTTTTTTCTGAGTCTGACAATGTACTTAACTCAAAATCGACATTTTTGGACTTAAATCCTTTATACTTATTAGTACACATATATATATATATATATATATATATATATATATATTAAATTAATACAATCTTGTAGCTAGCTACTTTTATAAATTATTATTTTATTTGTTCCCATATTCATGAATAACATTTATTTTCTATATTTTAAAACATTGTCGTATTGTTGTAGTCGTGATGTTAGTTTCAAACAGAATAGTACATGGTACTGTGATCGCTATAAAATTAAAGTGATACTCATTAATAAGATCGTAAGAAACTGTTGTGTGTACCATAATATAAAAATGTGATGTGTGTAAAAGTTGCAATAAATAAAATCAGCATTAAATAAATTATCGAATCGGGGAAAGTGTAGAAATACGCCACAGACCGGACCAAGCACTGACCATTAGCCAAATAAATTTACGAATTACCACTGTACATAAGAATTCCATGTAAAACTGCATAAAGTAAAATGAAAACATTAAAAGGAACACATATCAATAAAATTGCACTGAAAATCCACGCAAAGTAAATGTATCAAAATGGAGGACAGATAAAAAGCTAGTGGGGTGTCTCATTATCCGACCGTGCACTGGCCATCAGCCGAAAATATTATCTAGCAACCATCGCAATTCAAAATTGCATACATAATCGAATGCAGAGACGTACATTAATAAAATAGCACGAAAAATCATCATGACATAATGTCGGAAATTTTCTACCCACACAAATAAACGCCTTTGCTATTTAAAAAATTAAAAGACTAAATAATGGAGCATATTTTGCACATACCTTTCTTTGATGTTTGAATTTTCTGTGTTGTCTTGAGCTTCCTCTTCAAACTGTCTCTTTTTCTTTGGTTGGAATAATTATCAAGTCCTTCACATTTTTACGCATGATTCCAGAACAGTTTTTCGTTTCTTTAGTCATTCAACACAGCTTTAATAGAATTATATACACCACCTTCTCCAGATCCAGGATTTTCAGGAAAGAGGAAATTGTTTTATAAAATCGTATGAGAAAAAGGAATCCAAATAAATATTTACACTGAGTCTAATTTTTAATAATTTTCTTCCTTTATTAATTACAAATACAAAATCGTCTGTTCATAAATACATAATTTATTTTCAACAATAAATCGTTTGTCAAAGTTCAAAAGTAAAGCAAACGATTGTAAAATGCTTTATTATTATTATTAAATTTGAGTGACAGCTTTTAAATAAAGTAAAATTAAATAAATAAATAAAATGTGGCAGTTTAGTCACAAAAATAAGATCTTATATACTTACCGACCATTTCTGAGGTGCTTTAAAAAAGTTGAAAATTATTTTAGAAACAATTTTGTTTGGCATGTATTTTTGTGAAGGGGAAGCATGTCTATTGCATCCTTCAAAACCCTCTGTTTGATTACTCTACCTGCATTCTTAAAACATTTAAGGCTTAAATAAAAAATATTTTTAAAATGATTCAAAGAACTTTCACCCACAGTAAATTTTTCAAGAAAAGTCTGCTTATGATATGATTTACAATACTAATTTGAACTTTCCAGTGATGTCATTGTTTAAAAAATAGCAAATAAGACAAGCCGACAAAGAAATTTTTTTCTTCAGATTGATATGTTTTTCTAATAAATTTTTGGATGCTGTTTAAGGAAAACCTATTTAAAAATTTCCCTCATGTACAGTTTTGAAAAAAAAAAAAAGAGGAATTGTTTGAGCTTAAAGCTCCATTTTTTTTTACTCCCATCTAAATTATTTCCCTCAAAATTTGGATGATGTGAGTGAAGAGTAAGGAGAACTTTTTCATCAAGACTTCAAAGAAATGGAAAGCAGGTATCAGAGACGATACATTTTTAACATGTTAGCAGAATATTGTTGCATGTTGCATAGAGAATTACCCCCCCCACACACACACACACAAGACCCTCAAGCCTTGCACAAGGTAAAATAGTAACAGGAGACTTAGCGTTGGAATATTAAAACCCGAATAATTTACTACGTCAGAAATGCCAAAGAAAAGTATTGGAAATGCATACAGTTGTTTCGGCAGCCTTAAGCGTGCCGTCTTCAGTGCAACAGGATCCTTTTTGCACTGAAGACGGCACGCTTAAGGCTGACGAAACAGCTGTATGCATTTCCAAGGTAAAATACTCTAAAGGGAGATTCGATGTGAAGAAATACATTTAAAAGATAATGTGTAAATAATAGGTTATTTCAATGCATTTTTTATATAAATTGTTTCGAATTTGTTATAACTTCTAGACGAATTCTTCCGATTTTCATCCTTACTTTGTGAAAATTTCTTACGTGATAGGAAAAAAAAGTAATAATCATTTCTGAATTCAGATTATCAAAACACATTAGAGACACCCAACGCAGTACATAAAAAATTTGAAAATTACGATTTCGCAGACCAGTGTAATCGAAAAAAATTTTACCCGCTAAGTTATGATACCAGACATGCATTCAAATCAAAAATTACTAAAAAATTATTTTTGTTTTCAAAGAACTTCAAAACCTGAAATTATCGCAAATATTTAGTTTCGAAAATTGGACCCCGTAAATAATACTTTCTGTAACTCATGGTAAGGGAAAGTAATTATCATTTTTAAACGTTTTTACTGGACGCAATATAATTTGGTATGAATGCTTTTAATCGAACCTAACTTTTCTTACAATCTTTTATACGAAAATTATTTTGTATCAATAAAATATATTAGTTTCATTATGTTTAGTTCACTTTAAAAATGTTGTTGATATATACCAACTGTAAATTTTGTACTTAAACAATACATTCTCCAACATGTATGAGTAAGAGAAAGTTTTTTTTTAAAAAAAAGTGCTTATTAAAAAGAAATGACAAAAAAACTTGACTCACTGTTAAGGCCTCGAGTTTAAATAAACTAAATCATTTTATCGCCTCTTTTCCTGCTTTTCCTTAAAGAAAAATCAAACTACTAATTTTTTTTTTTTTTTTCTGTTTACCAAGAAAAATTACTTTGCAAATTTTTGTAAGAAATATGCAAGTAAATTTGGATTTATGAACAATTTAGATTATTCTTTTAAATATATTTTACCACCATGCTTAAGAAAGTGTCTTTCTATTGCATAGAATTGGTATTAGTAATAACAATTTTTTTTTTTTTAACCTTCAAATTTTTTATTTTATTTTTATTTTTCTGTTTTCAATATGTTTTTGTTAAATATACTGAATGTATGTGCGTGAGCGGGGGGGTGCCCGGGCACCCAGGGCACCCCCCCTGGCTACGCGCATGTGTATACACACACAAAGAAAGCAAAGCAAAATCCTTAGTATGCCTTTACCTCTGCAACCGTTAGTCTTGGTATACATATTAATATTATTATAAAAGACACATCTATTCTAATAAATAAATAATTACAAAATACTGAAAAAATGTAGTAAAAGTTATTATTTATTTATTTTTAAATAATGGTAAATTATTATTTAAGACTTATACACTTATTGCAAGTAAAAAATTTTCCTTTTTTTTTTTCTTCTCAAATAAAAAACAAAATGTAGAGAAAGAGCAAAGAAAAGGCCTTAATACGTCTCTACCTCTTCAACCGTTGGTCTTGGTATATACTTCCAATTGCAAAAATGCTTAAAGAAATGTAAACATTTATGTTACATACTTTTTTTTTAAAATTAAATTTAAAAAATCAATTTTTTAAAAATTACTAAAATTAACTTTTTATACAGTCCCTATAGATGTTCATCCTTACAATCATAACTCAAAAAGTTTCCCTTATGTATGGCAAACATTGACTGAGATATTTAGTTTCAATGTGTGGAATTTTTTTCACATTTTCTTAGGCTGCCTTAAGGAGTTCCTTAATGATATAAGATATCTGTATTTTTGTCTTCAAACAATAATTATCTTATTTTAATAATTTAAGTTCACTTCATCAGTATTTACATATAAATATCACTGTATTTAAAAACTGTATTTTATCTGCATTAAAAAAAGAAAGAAAGAAACCTACAATAATTAAGGCAAATTTTAAAATTATTATAAAACTTTCCAAGCAACATGATCTAATTTATATTGTGCAATCTCACAGAGCTTGCACAAACGAACAATAGAAAAACTTACATTCTAGCTTCTTACACTTTTTTTACTGGTTGCTTCTAACAGATGTTTCTTAAGATTTTTAAGGTAAGTGTCATTAAAATTTTACTCACTGTGTTAAGTTCAATAATAATAATAATAAAAAAAAGTTTCTTGAAAATATTATAAAAAATTAAGATGTAACATGTTTTCTTTCTTCATCATGTGTACAATAAAACATATCCTACTAATGAAAAAAAAGAAAGCTGATTGGAAGGAAAAGAATAAGTAAAAGAAGGGTGGGGGCAGATAAAACCAATAAATGGAAAAGAAGGATACTTAATTGGGAAGTGCAATAATAATTAAAAAAACACAGGGGGGAAAACATAATAATAAATTAACTAAATAAAATTTTCAAAATACAGTGAAACTTGAATAATTCGAAATTCTGGATAATTCGAATTTTTTACTCGGTCCCTTGAATTTTGTATTAAAATAATGTTAAAAAATCCTGGATAATTCGAATTCTATTTTGGAAAATTCGAATTTTTCATACGATTACCTTTAAAATATTTCTTTAAAATTTGTTCCCGAGTTTTTTCTCAGCTAATATATTTTAACTGTCTTTCAAAAGAAGGATAAGGAAATACAAGAGAAGCCTCCAGCTAGTGCATCAGAAGATATGGTGCATATACATGAACTTTGAGGGTTTTTTTAATTGAAAGTTGTGTCTAATGAAGAAGATTCTATTTTTGTATCAAGTCATATGCTATGACACAAAGATTGTACTTAACGAAGAAATAAAAAATATGACTATTTTAAAAAAAGTGTTGAATAATTAAGCTCGTAAATATTATTCATTTAATGAGGGGAGCGAGGGTAGCAGTATTATTAGATATAAAATTTATGTGTTAAATCTTTGATCATAGAGTTTTATATTTTTAATTTATCTGTTCTTTTTGACAAAATAGTATATGTAATTCGAATTTTTGGATATTTCGAATTTTTCTCTGGTCCCTTCAACTTCGAATTATCCAAGTTCTACTGTACTAAAGAGTAAAGTAGAATGAGATTTTTCACTAACATTCATATCACAATTATTAAAAATGACTACAATTTGAAGAGTATTTGGTCCAAAAGATGAATTGATAATAAAAGAATCATTTTAGCATTTCAAAATTAAAAAAAATTCCATCCCCTACCACTTCCACCCCCTTTAAGCTGGACACTCCATCTACGAACTCAGCTGAGATTTTTACTGTCCTGACAACATATCCCGAGCTGGTTAAATTTAAATAAAAATTACTCCAGTTATCATGTTCACAACTTAACATGGGAAAAAGCGTTATACATATATAAAAATGATTATATATAGCTATATATAAACTTTTGAACGGAGGGTGGTTTTGGGTTCTAGGGGTCATGATCGGTGAAGATATGAAGAAATTTTTCCAGAAGTCGTGACATGAGAACCATTGCAATAGGTAGATCTCCTATAAGAAATCTACCTAATTGGGGTTGGTATATGTCTTGTGAACCTGATGAAGAAAGGTGTAGTCTTTTGAAAGAAGTCAGAAATTAAGTGCAAAAATAAAACTTGTGTGATTTTTGATGGTGTGTCTAGAAATTGTTGCTCTTTCTCCTGTATTCTGCACTAATTATTGAAACATTTAATATATAAGTTTCCTGTACTGCAAAATGCCTGTAAAGAAAATGACTGCTTCAAAGATTAATGATATTTTTTAAATAGAAAAATATAAGCTACAAAAAAAGTTAAATAATTTTTAGTTCATTTATATAATAGGGGATTTCTGGACATAAGTGGCTTACACTGGATTGGTAATTTATGAACTTTTAAAAGTGCTCAATTTACAAATAAAAGAAACAAGCCAAAGATTTAATTCAGCTGTATGTGTAATGTTTGCTTAAACTATTTTTAGGATTTAGCTGCTGAGAAGTGCTCAATGGCATATAGAGCCCCAGAACTATTTAATGTTGAAAGTCATTCCTCTATAGATGAAAGAGTGGATGTTTGGGTAATTTCAAATTTCTATTCATTATTAAAATTATGTAAAATCCATGTACTTTAAATTATCATATTATTCTACAATTACTCACTTCTCTTATTTAAATTTTAAATGAAGCACAACATAATTATAAAATAAATTAAAAGACCTTACTTAGGCTTCATCTTCTGCAAGCTTTTCATGGGAGGATCGTCCCCCTTTATCAATTGCAAACTGTGCTTGTGGGCCTTGGCTATTTATAGCTTTACTTCGTTCTTCTAATAAGTAGTGCCACTGCGGATCTATTTTAGCAGACTCGTGGTCATTAATGGCGACATTATCACTAATTATCTCGATACTCTCTCTGTAAAACGCGTAAGTATGGTTATTGTAATTGGCCAATTTTTCAACGTCATTAAATTTAATATCTATTTTATTTTCGTAATATGTTCGAGCAAGCGCGGTAGTAAATCGGGCAAATTTAATATCATTTTCATGTTCTTTGAGGCGTGTTTTTATTTTTCTTTTTGTAACTCCTATGTAACTTCCGGTATCGGGGTATTCTATCGGGATTTTATAAACTCTGGCGGTTTCAAGGGGGGGGGATATCTTTGTCGTTTCTTATAATTTGGAAAATATTTGGGTTGGGCTTTATTGGGATGTTTAGATCTAAACAAATATAAAAACTAAAAAAAAATAAAAACACGCCTCAAAGAACATGAATTGCCCGATTTACTACCGCACTTGCTCGAACATATTACGAAAATAAAATAGATATTAAATTTAATGACGTTGAAAAATTGGCCAATTACAATAACCATACTTACGCGTTTTACAGAGAGAGTATCGAGATAATTAGTGATAATGTCGCCATTAATGACCGCAAGTCCGCCAAAATAGATCCGCAGTGGTGCTACTTATTAGAAGAACGAAGTAAAGCTATAAATAGCCAAGGCCCACAAGCACAGTTTGCAATTGATAAAGGGAGAGGATCCTCACACGAAAAGCTTCTTCCAGAAGATGAAGCCTAAGTAAGGTCTTTTAATTTATTTTATACTCACTTCTCTTTCAAGCTTTCAGTTTTTCCTTTTGCCATTCTTTTATAATAGTTTGTTTTTCAGTTTTTCCTTTTGCCATTCTTTTATAATAGTTTGTTTTTCAGTTTTCTTTATTATATTTTATTCTGAAAATATCAAAAGCTTGTTTGGTTTAATTTATTTGCATCAGGTTTAATCTTTAAAAAATCATTTGAATCATTTCAAAAAGTGTATTTATATGTGTATATATATATTGCAGGTTGTTAATTAATAAATCTGGTTTCTTGAAATTTGTGTATTTCATCCACTGATAATTTTTTTTTTTTTTTCTGAACTTCTCAAAGAAATTTTTAATCTCATTGGTCATTGGTGTTTCAGTGATCTTGTATCTGTTGCTTGGCTTCTACTATGTTAAAAAGATCATCATTATTATATATATATATATATACACACAATAGGGTAGGTGCTCCAGTGATTGACATGCTCCAGTAATTGACCGAAATCTATAATAATAAATGGAAAGGTTTGTCTGTCTGTCTGTCTGTCTGTTCTTTTATACGTTCAGCCCCTACTGAACGTAGAAGTACAAGAATTGACATACGGATGCTCTGGAGCCTTTCCGATGTTTTCCTCGAAACAGAATTTAAAAATCTTAATTAGTTTCGGAGATATTAATTAAAATGTTGACCCATATCGATCGCAAAAATGACCAAAAATCCTTATTGCTTAAAAAGAGGCATTCTATCAGCATTCAGCAAATGATTTTAACAGCTGTCACTAATGGAAACAAAACATGTGCAAGTCATTAATGTCACATGATCTTTAACTGGGGTTAAAAATTGCAAATTCCAAAGTGCTTCAAATTTTCTTTTTCATACACAACACTTAATATACAACCTATTCAGCACAAAGCCAACCTGCAGTTAAAATTTCATCAATTTCCATTAATAAACAAAGCAGTTACATTTTAATTGCAAATTAAATTTTATTCTAACACGTAATCTATCTTTCAATAGACGATAGGAGTTTCCATAGCAACAAAATACATTTGAAGGAACTAAAAAATACTTTTTCTTTTTCTTTTTATTTCCATTACCCGACTACCGTGGTATATATAGGCTTTGGGGAAATAAAAAATATTTATTTTTCTTTTTACTTCCATTAATAAAACTACCGTAGATAATGGAATTAGAGATTTCACGTGATTTACATGTTTTAGAATGTCCTGATTAGGTTTTCTTTTGTATCTCAGCTAAAATTTCGATATTTCAAATTCCAATTAAATTATTTTTAATACATCATTCGAAAGATATTTTAAATTATCGAAAGTTTTCACCAGATTTACACGTTTTGAGGTCTCCTGAATTAGTTTTCTTTTGTATCTCAGCTACTAATTAAAATAATTTCATAAGTAATACATCATTAGAAAGCTTTATTGATTTGGAATCGAACAGTGGAATACAGAAATTTGTACCGCCAGATGGCGCTGTAATATTTTAAAATTTCAATATTTCAATTTCTAATTATGATTAAATTATTTTTAATACATCATTCGAAAGATATTTTAAAGTTCTTTTAAATTATCGTAAGTTTTCACCAGATTTACATGTTTTGAGGTGTCCTGAATCAGTTTTCTTTTATATCTCAGAAATTAATTAAAAAAATTTCATAAGTAATATGTCATTTGAAAGCTTTATTGACTTGATACACATTTTAAAGTACTTTTACATTATCGAAAATGGAATTCGAGATTTCACCCAATTTACACGTTTTGAGGTCTCCTGATTAGGTTTTCTTTTGTATCTCAGCTACTAATTAAAATAATTTTATAAGTAATAGATTATTAGAAAGCTTTTTTGATTTAGAATCTGACGGCCTATAGCAAAGCTATAGGTTTAATTATAATAGAGCGTTGCAACAGTAGAAGCATTTATTGCTGAAAAATGCCATAACTATTTAATGAACGTAATTATTTGTATACAAGAGTCATTGAAGAGTCAGTTTTTAAACGAAATTATTTTTATTAAAATCAGTCTTCAAATAAAATTAATGATTTGAAATTAAACAACTAAAATATACTTGAAATGGAATTTAAGCCACATAATAATTTACTTTTTCCGGAGCTGGAATAATTGACAAAGTTACATTTACGGAAGATTAAAATAGACTTAAACATTACCGCCTGGTAATCATTTTAACAAGAATACAATACATTTAAATTCATTATGCTTAGCAACACCAATACTGCATCGCTAAAAACGAGAACTTTCTCGCTATCAGCTACGGAAGAAACATACTGATACTGGGATAAAACAACAGAGAGAAAGTAGCTATTAACTCGACTTTAAATACCTACCGGCGGCTTGGCTTGCTGCCAAGAAGAACCGCCTTTCAGCTTACTGTGATAGCTATGTCGTATCACTGACGTCACCGACACGCAAAGCGTGAAGGTGAAAGAAAGATTGTTGAAGAAAGTAACAATTAACGTAGCGACTTCAGTTTAGATAACTACAAGTAATGTTTTAATCGTTATAAATTCGTATCACAGACATTAAAATAAGTAGAATTAAATTTTCATAACTCTAGGTGAGTGTATATAAGTAAGTGATAAGAACAATTACTTTTAATCTTAAGTTTGGGGCTTAGTTGTCAACAAATGCCCCCCTCTTATCACTTTAAACTACTTTTTAAACAATTAGAAAACTTGCTGCAATAAACGTTGTAAAGTTTTTAACTCTAAAAGTTTTTTTTTTTCCTTTTCAACTAGATATTTTTTAAAATGAAATTATATCTTCCAGCTCCAGTTACATAGACCATAGACTATAAATATTACCTCATCAATAACAATAATTATCTCTTCATCATCTCCATAAAACGTGACGTTCAATATCTTCTCGTACAAATAAATTCTTCAAATTTACATCATGCAAATATATGACTTGAACTATATACTGAACATCAATTTAAAAAAAAATAAAGTTAGTCATTTTACAAGATTCATTTTAAATCTCTTAATTCAGATATAATACTTTTATCTAAAACAATACAGAACTGGGAAAAACAAACTTGTTAAGTATAATCAATATACTTCACTTACATACATATAATATTTATACTGAAGTTTTATACTCTTCTAAATCTATAACTAAAGTTCATTACCAATTATAAAGTTTAATATAATGAACTATATTATGCAAATATTCTTTGTTTGAAACTGAAATCAGTTGAAAAAATCTAAAACATACGAGCTAATTACTAGTTAAATTACATGCATCTCTATTTAGACTGAATCTTGAATGTTTTTAAGAGACTGAATTCAGAGATATATCACAGGCATTGAAAAATAGATAAAATAAACCAAGACATAACATATAATTTAAAATCACATAACAAAATTCACCAGTACCATACTTACATTCATATAACGACATTCATTTTACACTTACTCATAATCATTCACTTGGGGCCCCCTCATGTACAACCTTTCGTTCAAAACACATATTATATACAATATATCATTGCCTGTAGTATAATATACAGAATTTTAATTGAAATTTAAAAATATGAAAAATAAAATATTCCATTATAAGCACCCATATATATATATACATTTATATTTTAATCAGATGTTGCATTAGGAGTATTAACAATAAAAAAAAACACCCAAGAAGTTTACCTTAGAGATTTCATGACTACATAACACAATGTATAACCTTTTCCCCAGCGAATAGCTCGAACTAATGAAATTCTAATCGATTTCAACATTCTAGTAAAAGACAAAGTGCATATTAGAATACACATGCGCGTAGCCAGGGGGGGGGTGCCCTGGGTGCCCGGGCACCCCCCCGTTCATGCACACCCAGCTGTGGGGAATTCCACTAATTTACTTGCCACTGGTAAGTAAAATTTTAAGCAAGAGAAAAATATACCAAAAACTTCAATGTATATTCATAAAAAGAGACTTTTGTTTGTATGTGTCTTAGAATCAAAAAATTTTGCGATATCTTCCCGTTTTAGACATCTTGAAAGCGGAAAATGACTTTCTATGTGTGTGTTTAGGGGGGGGGGGGTTGTGTGTCAGTGCATAATTTAACTATTTTTGTCCGGGTTTCACGTGAGAATGTCCGGACGCAATTCAACGATATTTAGCAAAAATTTAGGTCTGTACCCAGCTTAAGTAAACCTATCAAATTTTCCAAAATTCCCTCTCTGTTCCTCCCCTGAGGGCCGAAAGTCAAAAACTCGTTAGTAAGCATAACTCTGCTCCAAATTACTTTACGATGAAGAAATTGCACATGAAGAGACTAGACTTGAATACGAAAAATAAAATTTTCTGCGATTTTGGATTTTTGCATTTTTAAGGGGGAGGAGGGAGAAAAATTGATTTTCAAAGGGAAATTTCTGAAATTCTGGATTTTTGAGTAGATACCAAAAGTGGTATAAAGTTATTAAAAACAGCCATGCGTCTTCTTCAGTATATTTCAAAAAACCAGTTTTTGGTTTCTTGCAATATTCAATTTTTTTTTTTTTTTTTTTTTTTTTGGGGGGGGGGGGGGTGCGTTATAAGGAGGCAAATTCGAGATCCTCTTTTAGCGCTAAATTTGTCCTGTGAAATCTATGGAAGCTGCTGTCACAAATTTTAGTGCGTGAATTCTTTGTGAGCATAACTAGGTTTTATGAAAATCCCCTCCTTTTCCTCCTAGGCATGGGTGAAAGTTTTCAGTCTATTGACTGAATTCAGTCTTTTTTTATGTGTTATAATCCCTATTAATGTTAATTCAATTATATTAATAAATAATTTTCCTAAGTTTTCATACTTATGCTTATTAATGTAACCTTTGGAAATGTTTGTTTTGAATATCTATATACATTATGTATGAGTTTATTATATTTTACCCAATATTACAAAAAATATATATATTTACTTCAGTCCAGCGAAAATTTTTTACTTTCACCCATGCTCCTAGGGGTGGGTTGGAGGGGAATAAACACACTTTTAAATTATCTCAGATTAATTTTTATGTGTGGTTTAATTATGCGTACCGAACAAGTACAACAAATGGATTTTCTGAAATTTTCCCTTCCCCCCACCGCTTTTTAAAGGCGGGGGGGGGGGGGGACGCCTTTTCAAGAGTAACTCTGCTCCAAATTATCTCATATAAACGATATTTTGATGTGTCGATTAGTTATATGTTCCCAATACACAACACCACAAAGGGATTTTTCGAAATGACTTTCTAACTTCCCGTAAAGGGGGGGGGCAAAAAACACGCTTTTAACCCGTTAGTAGTCGCTAGTTGGTCGATTTGCTGCCCATACTTCAGTTTTGCCAGATTTTTTTATTCAATAGCCACCAAAAATTTTTAGAAGTGGCATTTGATATACATAAAACGCAAATAAAATCGAAGAAGCGTCGATCACATTACTTCTTAAAATTATTGGTGACAGTTAAATAAAAAGTGTGCAATCTGTAATAGGTGGCGCTGCCTATAGCGACACTAACGGGTTAAGCTTAAGTATGCTCCGAATTATCTTAGAATGGCGATTTTTGGTGAGCGGTTGTTGTTTAAGTGCATTTGAAATTTGAGAATTTACTTAAATGTAGCGACCAGCGAAGCGGCTGCTAGTATATATCTGTACTGATAAGTATAAAGGATTTAAGTCCATATTCTTGATTTTTCAGGAGACGAAAAATAAAGTTTAACTAGCTAAAAACAAATCAGAAGAATCGATTAGGAAAAAGGTATTTTGTTGATTTATACCCTTTATACCATTCAGTGGTTGTCAATCTTCATTTAATAATGGGAAAAATTGAATTAAATATTTTATACCATACATGAATGGTAAATTTCTGAATTGGTCCTTTTTTTACCAATGGAGTTTCTCAAAGACTAAATGACATAGAATTAAATCCTTTATACCAATCGATAGAGTATTTTTTTCTGAGTCTGACTATGTACTTAACTCAAAATCGACATTTTTGGACTTAAATCCTTTATACTTATCAGTACAGATATATTCACTGTATTTCTTGCTGCTTCTAAATAAGAAATGCGGCAATGCTCTCAGAGCTGATACATCAGAGATGCCAAGTTTGAACAGAGCGTTTCGGCCACCTAGCTGTTTAAAGCTTTCCTCGCCCCCCCCCCCCCCCCCCCAAAAAAAAAAAAAAAAAAAAAAAAAAAAATGCGTGAATATAAGTTAGAAACCTTGATAGTCCCCTCTCCGTGAGGAACACTTCACTCAAGCCTAGAGACTAATGCAGTCGCAAAGAACTCACAATCGTATTTAATCCCAATATCATGGAACTATGATACTGCATGATATTTCTCACTGAGATTGGACAAATTGGACCTGTTTATAAGGATATGCAAAAGAAAATTCAAATATTTTATTGTTTGTTGATGGAACTTCTCATTGGTTAATTTAATTTCATTTTTTAAGTTTTCTGAATGTATATTATAAGTGGAGGGAACTTGAAACGATAATTGAAGTCGGTAAGCTTCAAAAAGTGGTGTAGATAAAAGTTCTCTGAATTATTAAAAAAATGTTTTTAGTTTAATTACAGCCTAAAACGTTCTAAGAATATAGTTATATTCGTTAAATGAAGAGTTTTGCTGGGTGCAGTAAAACACCATACTTCCGAAAAATATATGCATTCCCCCCCCCCCCCCCCAAAATAAATAAATAAATAAATAAATAAAAAGTAAATAAATAAATAAAAAAATCTACCCAAAAAAACGTTGTAATGAAGCGCATCTTCCTTACTTTTAAGTGAATGTAAATTGCGTTTCTTTTAAGCTTATCGAAAATTGTCACTCAAATTAGGGCGAAAACTACTCACAACGGCTACACTGATGGGCTTGATCTGAATTCGAACCCGGCACCACCCGTCTACCAGCTTCGAAAGCAGAACTCCTCATTCACTTATAGTGCCTGGCAAATGTGTTACCTTAAGTTGATTTTCTGTGCAATTTTATTTTAAGGAGTTTCTTTTGTTATTTCCTTGCTATTTTATGCCATTTTTCATGCACTTCTGGTGTATGATGGTCATTTGGCATTCTGCTCAACTGTCATACGACACCTTTTTTCTGCTTCGATACATTAACTTTACTTTGTGTTTATTTTCTGTGGGATTTTGTTGGTGTGAGTTCCTTTCGTTGCTTCCCTCCAATTCTATGCAATGTTTATGAAATATGTGCGATCGTCATTTGGCAGTCCGTTCAGCTGATGATCAGAGACCAATCGGAGACAGAAATGCTCTATCTGCGTTCATACCCTTCCCTGCCTTTGATAATATCACCTTATGAGATTATTTATTGCGATTTTCTTAAAGTTTTCATATTATAGTCTAGTCACCACAATTTAGAGTTTACCACAATATAATTATGTTCTAGTAAGATTCACATATAACCAACTGAAACACGGGTAAGATCTGGCTCATACTAATCCCTCATTATATAAAGAAGCCTATGATTTCTATTTGCAAATCAGATGAAAATTTCCATCTGATGATTGGTTAGTATTGGTCGTATATCAACCGTATAGCTCAGTTTGTCGAGCACTGACGGGTTATATCAAAAGTATCAAGTTCCATTTCTGACCTCGTCCCTTCCATTTTGTTAAATTAAATTCTGCTTTTCCATCAAAAATGTGTGCAAAACTCTTTATTTTTCAACTTATTTTTGACATTATATATACGTATAAATCTATATCTGTTTATGAATTCAGTTTGGATTGCTTAGTTTTCGATGCAGAACTACACTGTTCGTTCAACCTGTCACTATTGAAAATTGTACACTAATTAAGCAAGACAAAATCTAGCTAATGCTGTAGTTTTTACTTCAACCGGATTAGTTTAAATGATATTAATTAAAAAAAACCTTATGTTATCTTTAACATTATAAACAAATACGGAGCTGATAAAAAAAAAAAAAAAAAAAAAAAAAATTACATGTCCTTTATTTATTATAATTATAATAATAATTATCATTATGGTACAAAGAAATGATTTTTCTTTTTTTTTTTTTTTTTTTTTTATACGCGTGAAAAATAAAATGAAAATAAAATAAAATTGATGTCATTATAGCTTCACAATATTAAACATTTGATTTTTAACATCAGCTTTGTATTTTTAACACGCTTATATTAGCTTCACCTGTATGTATGTATGTATGTTTGTTTGTAACTTCTCCTGGAGCAAAACGTGATTGCACAAAATCCTTCATATCTCAAACAAAAAAACAGATATCCGTAAAATTTTTGCTTTAAAATATAGCTAATACAAATGTCTAAAAATCGGTTTCTGGAATTTTTGAAATTCGGTCCCCAAGGGGGGCGGTGGGAGGGGGGCAAAACGGGATTTCACATGCGTAAAACGTGATTTCGCATAATCCTATATATCCCAAACAAATAAAAAAATAGACATACCTGAAATTTTTACTCTAAAATATAGCTAAGGCAACTATCTAAAAACCAATTTCTGGAATTTTATAAATTCAGCCCCCAGGTGGGGCAGCAAGGGGGGGGGGGCTATGGAGCAAAAAAAAATAGAAATACAGTTAGACCGTTGAAAATTGGTACAGATAGGTTTTAAAGGTCTCCAAGTCGAATGGGAATATTTTCGATTGTGTAAAGTTATTAGGAGGGGCAAGAGGGGGGGGGGCAAAAAATAAAAATAGTGTCAGATCGTTCAAAATTGGTACATAGAGGTTTTCGATACTTACAAATCAATTGCGGATATTTTTGAATTTGTAAAATTATTAGGAGGGGCGTGTAGGGGGTGAGGGGGTAAGGGGGGGCTATGGGTCAAAAACAAATAGAAATACAGTTAGGCCGTTCAAAATTGGTACAGATAGATTTAAGAGGCCTGCAAGTCGAATGGGGATATTTTCGATTGTGTAAAGTTATTAGGAGGGGCAAGAAGGGGGGGGAGGAGAGAGGGGGGCAAAAAAATAAAAATAGTGTCAGATCGTTCAAAATTGGTACATAGAGGTTTTCGATACTTACAAATCGATTGCGGATATTTTTGAATTTGTAAAATTATTAGGAGGGGCGGGTAGGGGGATGGGGCTGTAAGGGGGGCTATGGAGCAAAAACAAATAGAAATACAGTTAGGCCGTTGAAAATTGGTACAGATAGGTTTTAAAGGTCTGCAAGTCGAATGGGGATATTTTCGATTGTGTAAAGTTATTAGGAGGGGCAAGAAGGGGGGGAAGAGAGGGGGGGGCAAAAAAATAAAAATAGTGTCAGATCGTTCAAAATTGGTACATAGAGGTTTTCGATACTTACAAATCGTATGCGGATATTTTTGAATTTGTAAAATTATTAGGAGGGGCGGGTAGGGGGTGAGGGTGTAAGGGGGGGTATGGGGCAAAAACAAATAGAAATACAGCTAGGCCGTTCAAAATTGGTACAGATAGATTTAAGAGGCCTGCAAGTCGAATGGGGATATTTTCGATTGTGTGTAAATTTTAACCAAAAACTTACATACTGTAGCTATTTATGTGATAAATAATAAAATAATAAATATAGTTTTAAAAGCATGCTTTCATAGCACATCGAACTAAAAAGTGAAAAATAAATATAGTTTAAAAAAACTAAAAAACACGCTTTTAAAGCACATCAAACTAAAAAGTGAAAAATAATTCTTAATATAAGCTGAAAACAATAATGAACGAAAAATACTAGTATAATTGTGAAAAAAGCGTGGGTTGCTCGATGTACGAAAAATATGGCACAAAGCACCCCACGCTTTTTTCACTATTATACTAGTATTTTTCGTTCATTATTGTTTTCAGCTTATATTAAGAATTATTTTTCACTTTTTAGTTTGATGTGCTTTAAAAGCGTGTTTTTTAGTTTTTTTAAACTATATTTATTATTTAATAATTTTAGGTTTTGAATTCAGTACTTACATTAAAATCAAAATTTTTAATTTTGATTCGTTGTTTGGGATTCACATTCAATCTAATATGAATTTTATTAAGATAGTTTAATTAGTTTTTTTTTTTTTTCTAAATATCAACATTTTGTTCTAAAACTCAACAGTCATATAATTAGTTAAAACTTACGTTTAGTACCTATAAAAAAAAAAAATGAATCTGTTATACCTTCAAAAAAAGTTTTTCTACGGAAAGACTTCTGCTGTAAAGAGAGCGAATATGACAGAGGAAGAAGCAGCAAGAAGTTACTCAACAGCCACATCTTATATAAATTCAAGAAATATTTCGGGAATAACTAGGTAAAAGGAAAGCTGTAAGAGACTAGAAAGTACTACTGTATTTCGACTAGACAGGTATCGTGCTGATGCTCAACAGACAGAGGTGAGAAAACAAGAAGAAACTGAAGAGCAACGGCATATTTGAATTCAAGCTGATGCCAAAACGTCATAAATGATACAATTTATCAAGTATTGGATGCTGCTAATTAGTTTTTAGTGTACATTTAACTATGATTCTACTTTTGATTATGCGTCTCAAAGTATTGTCAGCGTCAGCGCAGGAAAATTGGTAAATGTTTGTGGAAATTTTAGTGCTAAAAATTGTCTCGGAGCCTCACCTGCAATGTTTTGTTACAATGAAAAATTTTATTTACCTCAAACGTCTGAACAATCAGAATCTTTGTAAATTTCTCTTAGAATCTTTAAACACTACTTCAACCCAAGAATCGTCGGGTAGTTCTGCTATATAGTTGAATTATATCATTATTCTTTATATATATATTATATGTCTCTGCACGCAATAACATAATTCATTTATTATTTACATTTACCGACATATTTATGAATTTGAATACACATATATTAAAATACTCATACGCACGCTTACGTATAAACATATGCGTACTATGTATGTATATCTATGATGAAAATTTCAAATTAAAATTTGGGCACCCCCCCGCATGAAAAGCTGGCTACGCCTATGATACATTAAACATATCTGCAAAACATGGCATTACTTTGGTATTGGCTTAAAATATTTATAGCATATGATATGTCAGGTCTGGTTCGATTTGCTATAAAAAGAGAGACATCCTAGTAAACTGCAATATGGAAATTTTTCCATTTTCTGAATTTCTAATTCATTTTTAGGACACTGCGTTTTTTAATAAACCGTTCCTTTGCTCATAGGAAGTGAGGATATTGGTATTTTAAACTCTTTAAATCTATTAATAACATCTTCAATATAACTTATTTGATGTATGTTTAAAATTTTTCCCTCATCAGTAAATTCAACACCTAACAGTTTCTTTGTTTTACCTAGAATTTTCAGATAAAATGTTTACTTAGGTTAGAAATAGCATCATCAATTAATTTTGTAGTTGAACCAAACAAAACCATGTCATCTACATACAATAAGAGAACCACTTTTGTATTAGAAATATACACACAATTACACCATTCATATTTTTGGAATCCTATTTCGAGTAACACTTTACCTCGAAAAACCACTCCCTTCCGCTCTGGTGAAGACCGTATAATGCTTTATTAAGCTTACAGACTAAATTTTCTTTTCCTTTAGCAATAAAACCTGGGGGTTGTGTCATATATATATTTTCATTCGAAGGAGCATAAAGGTAGACATTTTTTACATCACATTGGACCTGTAACCATTTTTTAAACGACACTAAAAGACTAAAAAAAAATCTTATTACACTGAAATTAACCACTGGGCTAAAGGTTTCGTCAAAGGTTTCTCCTTTGATTTGCTTAAAACCCTGAGCTACCAATCTAGCTTTATAGCGGATAATTTCACCTTCTTCGTTTTTCTTTAGTGTGTAAACCCATCGACAACCTAATGGTTGGACGTTTTCAGGAAGTTTAGTAAGATACCGTACCCCTCTTTCCTTCATACTGTTAATTTCTTCCCCCATCGCTTCTAACCAGAGTTCACGTTGTTCTGTCTTTAAGGCTTGTTTGTATGTATGTGGAATTGCCATGTCTAGTCAGGATGATTGTGAAAAAGATGTTGAGCTCCCCCTTTGACCAGTAACAGTACCTTTAAAATTATCAGATCCCTTAAAACTAAAAATGTGAGGTTCAAAAAGAATTTCATTTTCTCGACAATATTTCTCTGCATCTGCAAGTGATCTTAACCTTTTCGGATTTTCCCGACTCGTAATAATAAATGTCGGTGCATGAGCCGTCTGACCTAGGGACAGGTTTACGTACCCACGTAACTTCTCTTAATGGTGCAGGCTCACTAACCTGATCAGTTTCTTCTTCCTCATCTTCCGAGGTTAAAAGATGTTGTGGATTACTCAATGAGATACTGTCCGGATTTTTAGCATCAGATATATGGCCCATCACAGCTCCACTCACTTTCTGCTTAGAAATTTCAGGTTTAGGAAAAGTCACATTAATGGTTTCAATAACCTTACAAGTTTCGGGCAGCCAGATCCTGTACCCTTTGGTACGGAAAGCATATCCAATGAGAATACCCTTAGTGGCCTTTGCATCAAGTTTAGACTGACGCTGCTGTCTCGGGATTCCCACATAAACTTCCGATCCAAAAGCTCTAAGATGGCGAACTGAGGGTACTGAGCCACAATAAATTTCAAATGGGGTTATGCTCATATGTTTATGACACACTCTATTCCAAGTATACTTAAAATGTAACAAAGCATCTGGCCAAAAATAATTGGGTAAACCACTATCATGTAATAAAGATCTCATGGCGTCTGCGGCAGTTTGGTTAAACCTTTCGGCAACCCCGTTTTGTTCAGGAGTATAAGTATTTGTTCTTTCATGTTTAATTCCATGTTCCTGATAAAAATTAGCGAAATTGGAATTTACAAACTCTTTGCCGTTATCAGTACGAACTGCCTTTAATTTACGTTCAAGAAAATTTTCAGCTCTAGTTATATGTTGCTTAAACGTATTGAAGACCTGAGACTTATCATTAATTGGATAAACAGTTACTTTTCTAGAAAAATCATTTATGATAGATAGATAATAGCGTTCACCCCTCCTGCCTTTATCTTTATTAGGTCCCCAAACATCCATGTAAATAAGATCTAATGGACCTTTTGACCAATGATTTCTATCATGTTTAAAAGTTACCCTCCTAAACTTATTGAGCTGACATGTTTCACAGCAAAATTCTTTTTCCCTAAGCTTGGGAAGACCTTTAACACAGTTTCTCTGACTAGTCCTTTCTATTGTGTGCGGACATATGTGTGCAAGCCGCCTATGCCAACTATACATGTCATTTTTCTCAACATTAGAAGCTTGAAATTTAACGATTTTAGGGGGAGAATTCAAAACTCTAGGAAAAACGCAATAAATTCCATTAATAAGCTTGGCATTGAATAAAAATTGCTTACCTTTGGATAGTTTCTCCTTACCTTTACCACCAATAAAGGTGATCCCCTCTGCATCTAGGCAAGGACCGGATAACAGGTTTTTCCTTAATTTAGAAGAATGTAATACATTTTCAAAAGTTAGGATCCTCTGTCCAAACTTCAGCTTAACTTTCCCTCTTCCTTCGATCGGAAAGGAAATTCCATCTACAGCTACAGAAAGAGTTTCATTTTCAAGAGGATGATATTCCAGGAATGCACTCCTATCACGGCAGAAATGGTGCGTTGCTGCCATGTCAAAAGCCCAGACATCTTCGACAGC
This sequence comes from Salticus scenicus, assembly GCA_963930645.1. NCBI lineage: Eukaryota > Metazoa > Arthropoda > Arachnida > Araneae > Salticidae > Salticus > Salticus scenicus. Next base: position 206,199,751 of record OZ005648.1, read on the forward strand.
ACTGCTTTCACTGATTAATGCTTCACACAGGGAAGCATTACTTTTTCTGCTACTTGTAGAAATATTGCATTTGACTGAAGACTTGCCTCTATTCCGTTTAACCCTCGTTGAAGATTTTCTACTCTGCTCAATTTTCCGACCAGGAGAACTTTCACGTGACGATGAACTTTCAGAAGTATGATACCCTCTAGGTTTACTTTGGTAATATTGAGGAGTCTGTGTCTTAACTTGGCACTGATTCTTAAAATGACCACGTTTTCCACATTTAAAACAAACTACTTTTCTGTTTTTACGCTTTGTAAAATGCACTTCAGCAAATACTTCAGCATTTCTTTGATCTGCTTCCCGTAATTTAAGTCTGCTTTCTTCTGATATGAGCTGTACAATAATGTTTTTCATTATAAATTTATCATCAGGCCACCTCAAGATACAATTTGATCATATTCTGGTGGTAAGTATCTCAAAATTTGAAACGATGCATAAATCTCTGGAATTTCTTTATTGATAGCTCGCAACTGTTCCAAAGTTCTCTTTAATCGGGATGCAAAATGGTCAATACTTTCATTCGGCAGGATTTTGGTTGAGCACAATTCACTAAACAGAGACATGTGATAGCTTCTATTATCTGGTCTAAAATGTATTTTTAACTCTTTCCATGCTTCAGCAGCTGAATCACACGATTCTATAATTTTTCTATAATCTGGCTCAATATTTAAATAAATACATGCAAGGGCACTTCTTTCTCTGGGGTCATAATCCTTAACATCTCTAGCTGTAATGCCAGCTTCTTTACTTATTTCAGGTTTAACTTCTTTACCTTGAACTGTTTCCCAGCACCCTTTATCAATTAAAATGTATTTGATATCTGAAGTCCAATTATTATAATTTGTACTGTTAAGTTTATCTATATTGTAAGTTGCAGCTGCCATACTTTATCAAATATTCAGAAAACTATATAATAAACGTTTAAATATCACTACAAATATATTTCCATAATGGGCCCCCCCTTCTCAAAATATCTTCATGCTAGTATTTGGGGCCAGAAAAAAATTGCAAGATTCAAAATTTTATATGCAATCTCAATACAATTTTAAAGAAATATTCAATAATTTTATATCTTCATACTATTCTTCCAAAAACACGGCAATTTTTTTCAAAACAATATCTTCCGCAAATTGAATCATATATATACATATATACATATCTTATTTTTCTCTTCAAATTCTTCTTCCATTAGCTTCCGGAATTCATATTATATTCAAAACAAATAGGTTCCCAAATTTACAAGTACAAAAATTAATTCTTGCAAAGTTAGAGATAGAAACTGCTTCATAAAAGTACTTCAATAAAAATTAAACGTTCATGGCTGGAAAAGTTATGGCTAAATAGCCTATAACCTAATGATGGCCTATAGCAAAGCTATAGGTTTAATTATAATAGAGCGTTGCAACAGTAGACGCATTTATTGCTGAAAAATGCCATAACTATTTAATGAACGTAATTATTTGTATACAAGAGTCATTGAAGAGTCAGTTTTTAAACAAAATTATTTTTATTAAAATCAGTCTTCAAATAAAATTAATGATTTGAAATTAAACAACTAAAATATACTTGAAATGGAATTTAAGCCACATAATAATTTACTTTTTCCGGAGCTGGAATAATTGACAAAGTTACATTTACGGAAGATTAAAATAGACTTAAACATTACCGCCTGGTAATCATTTTAACAAGAATACAATACATTTAAATTCATTATGCTTAGCGACAGCAATACTGCATCGCTAAAAGCGAGAACTTTCTCGTTATCAGCTACGGAAGAAACATACTGATACTGGGATAAAACAACAGAGAGAGAGTAGCTATTAACTCGACTTTAAATACCTACCGGCGGCTTGGCTTGCTGCCAAGAAGAACCGCCTTTCAGCTTACTGTGATAGATATGTCGTATCACTGACGTCACCGACACGCAAAGCATGAAGGTGAAAGAAAGATTGTTGAAGAAAGTAACAATTAACGTAGCAACTTCAGTTAAGATAATTCAAGTAATGTTTTAATCGTTATAAATTCGTATCACAGACATTACAATAAGTAGAATTAAACTTTCATGACTCTAGGTGAGTGTATATAAGTAAGTGATAAGAACAATTACTTTTAATCTTAAGTTTGGGGCTTAGTTGTCAACAGAATTGAACAGTAGATTACAGAAATTTCTACTGCCAGATGGCGCTGTAATATTTTCAAATTTCAATATTTCAATTTCTAATTATGATTTAATTATTTTTAATGCATCATTCGAAAGAAATTTTAAAATTCTTTTATATTATCGACAGTTTTCACCAGATTTACACGTTTTGAGGTGTCCTGAATCAGTTTTCTTTTGTATCTCAGCTACTAATTAAAATAATTTCATAAGTAATACATCATTAGAAAGCTTTTTTGATTTGGAATCGAACAGTGGAATACAGAAATTTGTACCGCCAGATGGCGCTGTAATATTTAAAAATTTCAATAATTCTATTTCTAATTATGATTAAATTATTTTTAATACATCATTCGAAAGATATTTTAAAGTTCTTTTAAATTATCGAAAGTTTTCACCAGATTTACACGTTTTGAGGTGTCCTGAATCAGTTTTTTTTTTGTATCTCAGTTATTAATTAAAAAAAGTTCATAAGTAATACATCATTTGAAAGTTTATTTTAGTTGATACACATTTTAAAGTACTTTTTCATTATCAAAAATGGAATTCGAGATTTCACCTGATTTACACGTTTTGAAGTGTCCTGATTAGGTTTTCTTTTGTATCTCATCTACTAATTAAAATAATTTCATGAGTAATACATCATTTGAAAGCTTTGTTGATCTGGAATGGAACAATAGATTACAGAAGTTTCTACCGCCAGATGGCGCTGTAATATTTTTAAATTTCAATATTTCATATTCTAATTATGATTAAATTATTTCTAATACATCATTCGAAAGATATTTTAAAGTTCTTTTACATTATCGAAAGTGGAATTCGAGATTTCACCTGATTTACAATTTAAAGTGTCCTGATCAGGTTTTCTTTTGCATCTCAGCTAAATGAGTAAGACCGTTCAAAATTGGTATATGCAAGTTAATTAGGAGGGGCTGGAATGGTGGGGAAGGAATAGGCGCGTAGCGCGCATGGGTTTGGGACCCGGTGCGAGTTTTTACCCGATGATAAAAGATTTATTTTTTATTTTTTTTTTCTTAATAAAAAAAGTTTGAGTTGAGAAGGAATATGCATGTACAGTGCACGTATATCCTCAAACGTGCGCTCGCAGCGCGCATGGGTCTGCGCTGCCGGAGGTATGGCGTTCCGGTGTGAGTTTTTACCCGATGCTAAATGATATATTTTTTAATTCCTTTTCTTGAGTGTAAGCCTAAAATATATTTTAGCTAAAAATTGTTGCTGTTCAGCCCTCAATATTAAATAAGGAATCTTACTACCTTACAGCAACTAAACTAATACATGTTATATTAAGCAGCAAATGGCAATGGAAGCCAACTGGAAACTAAGGTAGTGAAAAACATGTTGACAGTGAGAGGCAATAAAGACAAGAAATTTATATAAAACAACTAACGTTTATTAAATATTAATAACAAGTAAAATAAAGTAACATCATTAATATATCACAGATTTGATGTTCAACTAGAAAAAACTTTAAATGTATGAGAGAAAAATAAACTGCTATTTAAATTTAATGTATAAATATATGTGGAGAGAAACTGACTATTGTCAAGAAATGATGTCACATCCATTTAATTTTGCTTCCGGCGAACTGGTAGAGCCGAGAAAATAAAAATCCACATCTTCTGGACAAACAACAGGCTATCTTAAAAGAATAACCTTTCAAAAGCGATTTACTATTTCAAAAAAATCTATTATTCCATATTACTATTTCAAAGTTCAATTTAAGAAAACGGAAAAACATCATGGCCAATAATTAGGCCTTACCACCAGCAGTAAAACATAACAAAAAGCAAAAAGAGAAAGAGCGATATTCTATTAAATTAATTCATATTTATACTTATCGTCTGCCAAAAATATCCGTGCGGGTCACCGTAAACATGAAACGCCCACAGAACTAACCAATCAGAAATTAGGTGGTTGAACGATTGATTGTGAGCGTTCAAAACTTAAACAGGCGCCACCAAACGGTGAAAACTAAAAGTTCTGTAGCGAAGGGTTAATGTCGCAATGGACTAAACCAAGATGGCGACGTAAACAAACCCGAAGTAGCTGCAACGCTGTACTTCGGAAAAATTACACATTAAAGTTAATAACGTAAGTAATGCAATTATTTTACACTTTAATAAAGATTTAATAAATTTAAAAGACAATAACTTCTATTTATAATAGATTAAGTATATTAAAGACTTGAAATAAAAACGATGTCAAGTACAATTATATATTTAAAGTGGGCCAAAAGCCAACATTGAGAATGAAAGTTTATGAGTAATAACATGGAATTTTGAGAAGGCATAAGGATGGTGAAGGAATACGTGCACGCAGCGCACGGGTCTACGCTGCCGAAGGCAGTGGGGACCCGGTGCGACATTTTTCCTGATCAGAATTTTTTTTTCTCTTTTTTTATCACATGATAAAAATTAATGCAATTTTGAGAATTCATTAATTATTGTGATTCATTTAAAAATAGTGACCAGTGAAGCGGGCGTAGCCTGCTAGTAATTAATAAATAAGAAAAATAATAAAAGCATATATTTTACATATAAGAATTTTAATATTTTATGTCTAACACTGGAGCATGGGGTGCTAATAACTAGTAAAATTAATAACTAGCAGTGTCAAACACTGGATCATAGGGTGCAAATTAGTGGTAAAATGAAAAAGTGTCAATCACTGGTGCACTTACCCTATATACATATGTTGAAAATTCTGCTTCTTCAAACTTCAAGGAATCGCTCTGTTAGATAATATGAGGATTTCCTTAACTTTTGAGGATGGTTTATTTATTTGAATACATGGGTTTTGAAGGCTAATATATATATTTGTATATATATATTCCCCTCTTTCTTTTTTTTTAAGATAATAATTTTTTTATTCAAAATTTTGAGCACACAAAAGAGTAACACTTAAACAATATTTTATAAAATTGTCATTAAAAAATTTGAAAATTCAGCAAGTGGGTCTTGATTTCTAGAGACCCTTCAGAAAAGTAGTGGGCATGATTTCTCAAAAACTAATGCACCTATCTTAATGAAATTTTGCACACATTTTCAAAATGAACAAAAGATTTTCTTTTTTCTTCTCTCCCCCCCCCCCCCCTCCAATTACAACTAATTTTACAAAACTTATACAAAGGATAAAATGTACTGGAAATAGTATTTATTTATTTATTTATTTATTTTTTTTGCATACAACTCTACCAAAAAAAAAAAAAAAAAGATTCTTTTACAGGGTTGCATAAAATATTCAGATATATAGTCAGATGTTATAAGTTTTATTTATTTGCTTTTTTATTTTTTAACCTTTCCAACAAAGTTAAAAAGTGTTTCTGACTAAGGTTTGTTTATCTGTTCTCAAACTACCATAAATTTTCTTAGAAAATTTTGAAAATGATATATGCCATTCAAATTCGTTATTGAAAATGGTGGGGAAAAAAAAAATGTGGTTTCTTTACATGAACATCTGAAATAATTTCAGTGTATTATGTTTTATGAGAAATATTTCTGTAAAGCATGTTTTAATAACTTTTCACTGCAGAATATATGGTAAAATATACAACTATTATTCTTATACATAAAAACATGTTTTCAGTAAAATATCGTAAGTTTGGCATTAAGATTTAGTGGACACTCCAAACATATTTAGATGCATTAATTAATTATTAATTAAAATTAAGTAAAAGGTAAAGTTTAAAATACATTAAAAACATTTTAAAACCTTTAAAATTACCATTACACAAGCGCTTTCAGCTGCTCATTCTGCAGCCTTCCTCAGGTGTGCTTTGCCGAACATGATCGTCGGGCGTATTCGCTATCTTCTCTCTACCTCTCCTCTCTAGCATAGGACGCCACCCGGCGTCAATTTTCATTGGATTGTTGTTGCATGAGTCGTGGTTCGCAAGAATTTCGAAGTTTTCTCTTTTGGTTGCGTAGTAATAATTATTATAATGAGCTATTTTGCTGAAGTTTTTAAAATCTATTTTAATATTTTCTTTTTGGTTTATTTTTGTTAAAGCTGTTGTTATTTTACCGTATTTTATATCATTTTCGTGTTCTTTTATCCACATTTTTATTTTCCGTTTCGTCATGCCTATGTAGCATCCTGTTGTTTTATTTTTGTTGATGTAATTAATTTTATAAATTCCTGCAGTTTCTGAAAAGTGGATTTCGTCTTTGTCATTTCTGATTCTCTGGAATATATTACTATTGGGTTTTATCGGTATATTTATGTCTAATTTCGCGGCTTCGTTTTTCATTTTATTACTTACACCTTTATTATATGGAATTGGAGGGATGTATTTTTGTTTGGGTTTTTGTGCTTTATTAATATTGTCAAGTTTTTTAATCTATTTCTATACAATTTATTTATTGTGTGCTTTTTATAACCTGCATTTTGACATATTTCGGTAATTTCTTGAAGTTCCTGTTTTAGTAAAGTTTCGTTGGAGCATATATTTATTGCGCGATTTATGTAATATCGCATTACATAAATCGCGCATGTTTTCTTTTCTAAGTAGAAACAAAATGTAAGATGATGACATTTTAATGTAATGATGACACCTTAAAATGTTATTTTAATGTGTCAACGGGGCAAAATACATTGAATGTTAAACAATGTAGCAGGTAGGTACTGTTGGAAAGTGTTAATAATGACATGATTTTTCTTTTTGATTTCTGAAAGTTGTTTTTCATCTATGAGGGTCGTAATGAAAGCCTTTATGTTTGGAAGTTTTATCTTTATCTAACAGAATATTTCTTAGTTCAGGTTTGAAATGAAGAAATTTCTAATGCAATTTAAATAATTCAAGTAACACTCAAAAGTTCATATTAAAGTAGTTTTATTTTACAAACAGATTGTATGGAAAAGGTTTTATTAATCAAAATTAAAATAAATTTTGCAAATTAAAATAAAGATAAAATGCTGTTTATAAGGATGAGAGAGATAGAGTTATTTTTAAAAATGTATTTAAGCTAACTGAGGTGAGAGTGAGAAATGTTGATTGAAGAGTGCAGAAATTACTGAATTGTTTTCACCAAAGTAGTCATGTGAGTTTCCAATTTATGTCAAAAGCAGTGGCGTAGCATAGGTTTGGAGTGCCCGAGGCAGTTCAAAATAATGCGCCCCTCTCCTTCTGGTGATGGTGTAGGTGTTAAAGCAAATTGACTGTTTGAGAATCGTAGGCCTGCATAGAGTGCCGTCAAGTGGCTGTCTTTCTAAGAGAACCATGGTAAAATCAGAACTACTAAGATGGCGAGTACAACCTGAGTTCGAATCGGGCACTTCCCTTTTCCTAGCTTTGATAGAAGATCTTCTCGGATATTAGTGGCTTTCATCCGTGACTATGGAGTTAAATACGTACAGAGAAACAACTATTTATATTCTTAAATAATTCAAAAGCTATTTATAAATTCGTAATTTGTTTATAAAATACAATTAATTTTTTCCAGTCGTCAATACTTTCCTTTTTCATAATTATAAAAAAATTATATCTTTGTTATCTATGAATAAAAAGGTTTCCAAATATTAAGAACAAAAAAAAAAAAGAATTTTATAGAACGAAAAAGTTATTTTTATACAGTTAGAATTATAGCTGAATCATTACATAAATTACGCTGTCAAAATATGTAAAAATCTTTCAATTGGCAAAATTGATAGGTCAGTTAGTTCATCATCTTGCATTGTTAATAGTAATTCTTAAGGGACTTGACAAAAAACAATAACATTAATTAAACTTTTTGAAGCTTTTATTTAGCTATTCAGATAACAAATTTAAAAGTATCACGTATAAATACTCAATTCTGGATAAACTTCTTTAAATAAAGTGATAAGTTGTCTAAAAAATGTCATAATTATGTCATTAAGTCAAAATATTTGAAACATAAATGCTGAATATATCGAGCAAAAGCAATTTTGTACATCTAATAAAGTTTGAACTTGCAGAAAACCTAATGACTCATAAAGTGTATTAATTTCTGTTGACTTTTTTTTTTTAGTTGCTTGGTTACCAAATGCTTTAAGTTTTTCCCGAATAAGCTATACTGTTCACAAAGTAAGGATAATACTACGAAGAAATGACATAGAGGTTATAACAGAGTAGAAACTCTTTGCGTATAAAATATATTAAAAAAGGTTATTATTTAAACATTGTCTTTTAATTGTCTCAGTTTCTTGAGATTGAAGATCGTGTAATTTTTTTTCTTTTGGGAGAGCAATCACTAGGCAGCATTTAACAATAATCTGCTAATATATTAACACTCCACCGACTCTGATATCCTCTTTACATTCCTCTGATATCTTGATGAAATGTCTCTCCTTCACTTACATCGCCTAGATTTTTCAGGAAATAACTGAGATGAAAGTTGAAAAAGTAGAGTTTAAAACTCCTTTCTGTCAAAAAACCCCATTTTCTGTCAAAACTGTATGAGATGGAAATTTTTGAATATTCTTTTATTAATCAGCATCCAGAATCACATCTCATCGCAAACCTGTATTATCGATATCATTAGTTCAGACTCGAAAATTGCACAGAAACCTCTCAGTCTTTTCTATTATTTCTACAGCAGAAGGAGGCCCCACCAGTAGCTGAGTAGTTCTGCTCTTGAGACCGGTAGATGGGAAGTAATGGATTTAGTTTCAATTTGCTGTCGTCGACCTAACCATTCGAAGTTTTCCGTGATTTTCTCGGACATTTGCTTATATATAGGCTAAGTTCCCATAAAAACACCGTCATAGAGGACATCTCACCCAGGCCATTGTCAATCGGCCTTACTTTCAAACACCAAAGATCATCTGTAACAAAGTGTGAATAATTTAAAGACTTTGTATTTGCAGCTTCTTCTGAAGTTCCTGGAACTTTATACACTAAGATAAACTCGGCCTTTTATTTTATTTTATTTTTTTTTTCTTTATGATTTTTATTATAGTCGTATCTATTGTTTGGAATCATGACAAAATTTATTTGTATACAATATTTATTGTAAAAAAATAAACTTATGAAATTTATTTGCAATCGCTTAAAAGATGGTGCTATTGTATGTGCTTTTCTGGATTTTATCATAGTTATATAGTTTAGCATTTATGGAATGAAACTGTATGAAATTTTATACATAAGATTTTTAGTATAAAAATATTATATGTTTATGATGAAAGTTTTGCTTAGATCGTAATAGATTTTCTTGATTGCATTACCTTGAACTCGATGAGACAGAAATACATCAAACTTTGTGTATGCAATGCCTAATATGAATATTTTTCTTCTTTGATCAAATTTTAGTAGAAATATTTATTTATATTAATAAATAAAAATGATAAAGGATGTCGCTATCAAAATCTGATTGTAAAAAAGTACCCATTTATGAGTATGAAAATTTCAGCGCCTCTTTTCAGCAATAATCTTGTTAACAACCGGCAGATACAAGCCTCTTATGGCTTTATTATAAGTGGTGACCGTTTTATATTATTTTCTGTACTAACAAATTACAGACGCAAAGGGTGCAATATCTGACTATAGGGGGGTAGGCTTTTGTTATAATGATCAGTATATTAGCGCTTTATGGACGCAAAATAAGAAGGGCCATTTATAGTCATTGCCATACTATGAATGTATAGAGGCGTAGAGCTCAACGCCCAATAGAAACTTCAACTACAGTACTCGGCCAATTTATGAATATAAGATATAAAAAGTGAGAGGAGAATTCATTAGAGTTTGCGCCCACATTATAATAATCATTGGGTGAATAATTTAAAGCTATGATGTGCCTAAAAATATTTTCATTTTCATCAAGAAACCTAAGGTTAGCCAGAGATAATTTTAAAAAGGTCTGATAAAATTGTAAAAATTTAGAAATTTATCACAATGATCATTTTTAGTTTTTTAGGAAAACAGTATTTAGCGCCCCCTAAAATTTCGCGCCTGGGGCAAGCGCACCCTTTGCCCCCCACACAAAAGTAAGTTGTAATTGGCTAATTAAAAAATATATAATCAGTTTCAAATAAAAAATAATTGACAATGTTACAAAGCCAACTGTCAATTAAATTAAAGATGACAGGCCCCAGATCATTAAAAATTACTTATCATTATTATGTTGAAATTAATTCAATTTATATCTAATTAAGTTTTCTCAGAGAACCTCTGGAAAATAAAATCATTTATTGATAGATAAAAAAATGATTAAATGGAAATGAAATAAATTTTATAACCAGATTGTTGTTAGATTTGAAACCTCAAAGTTGTTTAAAAGAAAAAGAATAAATATTACTAAATGTAAGTTATCCTTGGTGTAAGATATAAAAGAAAACTAAATTTTTTATGAAAGAGGAATTAATTTTTATAGAATAAAATAATTTAAACTAAACTATATTAAATTAAAATTAGTATTTCTTAATTTAGTGAATGAATTATTTTTTATAAATACAGTCAATTCTTATTAATCCTTAGACCTATAGTCCACAAATGACATTTTAATGTAAACAAATTTACAAATAAGATTTAAAAAAAAAAGTCAGTATTTTTCATATTTTTGTGTATTTTGTTTTTCTCATTATTATTATTATTATTATTATTTTTTTTTTTAAATAGAATTTTTAGGCTAATCCTTTTTATCATTAATTAAACTGCAAGTTTTGATTTATGATGTGGTGCAATAAGTGTAAACACTTGTGTTTTTGTTAAATGAAATTGAATTTTAATGCACTAAACGATTATGATGCAACATTTAAGTAAAATATACCTTATTTTTCGGCATATAATATGCACTTTTAATGCAAAAAATGAGGTCAAAATTTACGAGTGCATGTTGTACGTTGGATATGAAAAGGATAGATTTAAAAATATGGAAAAGATGCTGTTTATTTAAAAGGAATAGCATAACTTATGAACTTAAAGATTTTCATTATTGGATTACATGAAAATTCTTCATATTCGTCTTCTGTTTTATTTTCAGACACATCATCAAATTCTGTCTCATCTTCCCCATCACTGTCATTCTGATCCATAAATAATCGTCTTCCATTCCATCTAGATTGTTAAATATACTACATTTTTTAAATGACTTTTGAATAATGTCAGGTTCAATTTCATTCCATGCTTTTGGTATCCACTCACAAACTACTTCTTGACTAGGATAGTGCATTTGTCCTCATTTTGTAAATGTTTTTTCACCTTTGAACATCCTTATATTCCACTGGCGTTTTAAATTTCCCTTGAATGGTTTACTGATACACACATCTAAAGACTGAACTAATGGCGTTAATCCACCAAGAATTACTGCCATGTCTATCTTAGTCTTTAAGCAGTTTCTTCATATTATCTGTTAGATGGGATCTGAGCATGTCCCAGACTAACAAACTTTGTGGATTCTTTAAGGCACCAGAATGATTTTGCCAAACATTTCTTATCCACAATTTTACACCATTTTCGTCCATCCATCCTTTCTCGTGCACATCAATGAAAACACCATTTGAGAAATTCCTTTTTGGCATAGTTTTTCTTTTAAAAATAACAATAGATTTTAATTTTGTACCATCTGCTAAGCAACAAAGCACTACTGTGAAGTGGGATTTTTCGTGACTTGTTGATCTTACGTTAGCCATTTTTGTTCCTTTCACATCAACTGTTTTATTTCCTATCATATAAAAAATTACTGGACATTTGTCCATATTTCTAATATGTGAGAATGTTTTTTTTTTTTTTGTCTTCGTATGTCAATAACATACTTCTGGAAACTAATTTGTTGTCCAAGTCTTTTGGCAGCCCTTGCGAAACTTTTATTTTTTCTTGTATAACTAAATTATTCCGTGCCATAAATCGAGTACACCAGCTGAAAGTTGCTCTAAAGTTTTCAGTTTCATTTCCATTCTTTTTAGCTCACTTTAAGGCAAATAAACATATGCTGTTTCTTGTTTCAGTTAATCCATTCTGGCTATTTTTTAAGACCCAATTCGCAACACTTTCTTTTAGGATAGGCCATTTCGATACTCCTTTATTTTATGCAATGCCCATTTATTTTTTGGCATATTAATTTTTGTACTCTCATTTTTCTCCATGTACGTACAGAGCTTTCACCAACACCGAATATTCTTGCTGCACCACAATTTCTATTTTCTTTTGCAAATTGAATGATTTTTGCATTTGAAACCAGCTCTGTGTTTGTTTCGTTTTGTAGGACCCATATTTACTACAAAAAAACACTAGATCAACTATATTTCAACTAAAGAAAATGTGATTTAATGAAGTCGTCTATTATCACTTCAAAATAGTGATTTCAAATGACTGGAGAAAGGAAATATAATATGTTAATCCTAATTCCATGAATTCATTCTGGTCGGAGGTGCGTTGTTGCCAAATTGCATCACCCTTTTCTTGGTAATTTAAAAAACATTCTTCTGGACACCTGCATTGAATACAGCCCACCTGTTTTCAGAATTATTTACTCCTTTAAGCATTTTCTGCACCCCCCATATTATTCTCCTTATCGCTTGTCAATTCAGTATACAATTATTCGAAAGTCAGGGATAATCCTTTGAATGAATAGTATACCACTGGTACACAGTAGTCGAAAAATGTATTTTTACCTTTAAAAAAATGTAAAAGCATATTTACTTTTTTTGTTCCTTATGTTTTATCTTTGATTGATTGGAGTTTCTGGGGTAATACTTGAAAAGATGAACTAAAAGTTTTAAAATACATCTTGAAATTACAGGTGTGTGTTACACACCTGAAACTACGGTATACACACAAAAAAAAAAACATAAATAAATAAATAAAAATAAATAAATAAAATAAAATTGATAAATGATTACATTTATAAATATAACACATTTGAAAAATCAGTAAGTTTCTCGTATTTATTATCTTGCAATTTACACAAACTAGTGCCAGGTTAGGTTAAAGAACGTTGGAAAAGTATATCAAAATTTAAAACAAATAACTATTCCATCAATACTTAACAAAATTAAAAATAATCAACAATAAATATGCATTTTTACAAATAAAACATTTTCTTTTGTAATTTTAAAATAAATATGTATATTTATGTAGCTGCAAATAATATTTCAATGCCTCAGACAATTGGGAATCTACTGTATTGCTGGTCATCATTTTATTGTGAATGCTATAATTTTTTATCTGAAGCGGTGCAGTGATTTTTATTTTATTACAGTGTTTTTTAAAACTATTAACTACAGTGAAAAGCGTTTAACACGAAACTGAGGGAACCGAAATATTTTTTCGTGTTAAAAGAATTTTGTGTAAAAAAGATTCGTAAAAAAAAGTACAAAATTGGCCAATGTTTTCCCTGTCGTCAATTATTATTTCCATTTCCTGTAAAAATACTACTAACTTACATCCATTAGGATAAAAATCAAGTACAAATACGATTGTTTTTTTGGGGAGAAAAATCAGATATCTTTTACTGTCGTTTTCAGCACCACATTGTTTAAAAATTTATCAAGATTATATATTGTTTTATTCATCTCTGAATTCGAATGCGCATCTAAATAACTGCGAATACTCATTATTTTTTCTATTTCTGAAGCAGAGGGGACAGAAACTGCATCATTGATTCAGTTGTCAGATTCGTAATAAAAATTTACCTAAGAGGAATCATTTTAATGATGACCGATGTCAAAAATCTCATTGTCGGTGCTGGTAAACACATGATCATCAAAGGGAACATATTGTAGCATAGTTACCAAAATTTTAATTTATTCTGGAGCAGTTTTAGCAGAGCTTTTAATCCGCACCACTTTATAGATTATTTTTCTTCAATGTGTAACTAGATAAAATAAGAAAAAGTTACTCTTAAGAAAAGAAAAAATGGTATGGAAATAAAGGCGGGTCTAAAAATGCTTTGGAATAAATTAAAATGTTGGCATCTCTGTAGAAGCAAACATGCCACTGAAGATCAAAAGCGAATTTTTTTCGTGTTAAAAGAAAAAAATTGTATTAAATAACATTCCGGACTGCTATATCATTTCGTGTTAACCGATTTTTCATGTTAAGCGTTTTCGTGTTAAACGTATTATTTTTTTGCTTGTGTCAAACCATTGGAATAGTAAGTAGCATATTTTTGGGGTTCTGTACGTAATGATAATTCTTTACTGTTTTTTTTCTTTCACCAAGCATTTCACTGTGTTGTCATTTGCTAATTATTTATATAGATTTTCTCGAATATCCGATATATTGAAGTAAAAATTAAGATTTATACAGTCATTCATTTCATATCTCTCTCTCTCTCCTCCCCCCCCCCCCCTTGTCAAGGGATGAAAAAAAAAAGCATCATTATTTTATTATTTATTTCAAACCAGATGCAAAATGACTGATGAGTAGTGTTATTAGCTTATCGTATAATTTCATTTTGAGGTTTTTTTTATGGAATTAAAGTCCTTGTTCTCAAAATGTTAAATTCCATTTGTGAAAGTTATGAAATAAAAAATACTGAAGTGAAAATTTCTTCACAATAATGAAATTAGCTTTTTATCTTTCTCTTTTTTAGTAAATAGATGTTTAAATTAATTACTTTAAATTTTCCTCTCAGTCTTTAGGATGTACTTTGTATGCCATGTGCTATTTTGTTTCTCCATTTGAATTAGCACACCAGCGAGGTGATAGCGTTGCTCTTGCAGTGATAAGTGGCATTGTTGAATTTCCAGAAAATACTCCGTAAGCATATTTTTTTTCTAATTATATCAAATTCACTTTATTTTTATTGATTTCATATATGATAATACTGTCTTTTGTGGAAAAATATAATTTGAAATTATCTTTGGAAATTTTCAAGTATTGTCTTATTATAATCTAGTTCTTTTGTGTAGTCCTGTAAACAAACAGTGAATGATTTCTATACCATATTCTACATGAAACATATTTTTACACATATAAAAAAATATATATATACGTTTCATTTGGTTTAATGCAGTCTATAGATGTTTAACTCTACTTACTTGCAATTTCCTCCATAGACGTAATGTATTTGAAGTCTCTTGGGTGTCCCTGCATGAATCATTTGCTTGATCTCAACAAAAAGTTTAATGTAGCATCCCTATATGATACACATTTAGAATACCAAGTTTGAACTTTCTGCTTTAATTTGTTTTTGAGATATGCTGATAAGAGACAGACACACACACAAACACACACAGACCAACTGCTAAAAACATGATTTTTTGATTCAGGGGACCTCAAAATGTGTATATATAACAAAAACTCACTTTCGAAAACTTGACCCCAAAACAATACTTTCTCTACCTTATAGGCAAGAGAAAGTAAATAGGAGGATACTAACAGATGATGAAGCATGTGCTAAACTTCTCTTTGTATCATTTCTTATTGAGCATACCCTACCAATCGCAACAACAGATCATGCTAAACAATTATTAATATGGTTAATGCTAATTTTTATTAAAATATATTAAATTGATATTAATTTAATCTTAATATTATGCACATAAATGCGTTCTTATTATTAATCATGTGTTACTGAAACTTTTTGAAAGTGTTGCTGAAAAAGTACTGAAAACGAATTGGATTGTACTGATTTGAATGCTCTGTGGGTTGGCATGCCTGAAAAAGCATTACAAGAATGTTTCATATAATTTTCTTTTGTCAGAGAAACATAACATAGTCATGCTAATTCAACAGCTTAAAAAAAGTAATATCTTTATTTCTTACAGCTTTCTGTTATTTTACTATGTTTTTATTAACTTATTTTCTTGTTTGTTTGTTTGTCCAGTACAAATCTTGTAATTGATTTTTAACTAACTTCCCGACTAGCTAGATATTTGAAAGTTTTAGAATAGCTCAGAGCATGATGACAATGCATTCGTTTAATACTTTTATTCAATTAATAAATGTTTGAAAATTTCTTATAATTGCTCTCTTTATTACGCATTTGATCATTTTCTTTCAAGTTGATGGGATAATTCATCAAAAAATTTTTTTTAAAAAGTATTTATTAATACATAGAAATTTCAAGTTTATATGATTCAACAGAAAAATTTAAAAATGTAGTACATAAAAAGTTATTTTTATCTTGTAATTATTCTTAAATAATGTTATTTGAATTTTAATTGGCATGTAAATTTTAACATTACTTAAAGGTGATTATTTGATAATGTTTATTTTTCATGAGAAATAAAATCATTGTTCTTCTTAATAATTTTGTTTTTGAGATTTGTTTGCTCTGGGAGGAATAACTGGAAGACTGGGTCACAGAGAGGAATAATTAAAGATTTAATTGTTCATTGCAGTTAATTTTTTTGAGAATTGGGATTGAAATGAGAAATTATGTAATAGCACTTGAAGGGAACAGTTTATTACTTTCTCGTATGCACATAAGAAGAAAGTATTGGATTCTTTTTGAAAAATGTATATTGCTCAGCAATTGCCACTGCTATGCTTTAATTTTTTCCTTCTACGGAGAAGCTTTATCTCAGCTTTTGTAGCTTATAACTACATCAAACATGATATGTGAGATGGCTGTTATTAAAAATTATATCTCCAATTTGGGTGTATCTGCTGATAATTGTATGGTTTTGGGATGCACAAAGAAGTTTAAAATAATCTCCTATATTATTAAATAATAATAATAATAATATTCTACTGATTTTATTATAAAATAAGATTTGGCTATAATTAGTAGTTATGATCGCGTAGTCCAAAAATCTATAAATTCAGTTGAAAATTATCGCTTTTATAGAAAAATAAGATTTAAAGGTGGAAAGCTAGCCATTCATTGATATTTTATAAATTGTAAAATATGGCCCTCTCCATTGAAAATGACAGATTTTGTAAGAAAATGATACTTAATTAAAATCTAGGTTTTATATATGAAGGTAGCTTTGCACTTGATTCTATGCCAGTATCAATTTATAACTGTGATATATTCCCTGTTCATTTTCTTCTCTGTGTTCAGATTTATACAGTAGAGGGCCAGAAATTCACCAACCTAAAATCTGCTAAAGTGTGAAGTCCACACAGCTTAATTGATTTCTGTTCAGTGTTCAGACTTTTTATCATATAGTAGAGGACCAGAAATTCACCAACCTAAAATCTGCCAAAGTCCACATAGCTTAGTTGATATAAACAATGACATTTTCTATTAATAAGTTAACGAAACTGCAAATCAGAATTTTTAAAATGATCTTGAATACAGATTCTATACTTACATTTTATGATTACGTTTTTTTTTTTTTTTTTTTTTTTTTTTTGTGAAAGACTGCCTTTATTTTCTAACCCGAATCATAGAATTCAGTTACCTAGTACACTCTTATAAATGTATGGCATAATATATAGCCAGAATCTTTTTCACTGACTCAGAAAGTTATAGTAATACCTTTAATGAGTTCCATGTTGACCCAGTAAAAGCAAAAAAATTGCATTCTTTTGCAAAAACAGTTGGGGGAATATGTTTTAAAGAGAGATCATAATATAGATAGGATTATTGTTTCAGATGAGCTGACAGACAGAAACCAAATTGCTAATAATGAAATTATTTGACAGCATTTTAAATCTGTCTAAAGAAAATTAAGTTGATAATAATATTAATGAGGTATATACAATGACAAAGTAATTTTTTAAAATATTATCTGATGATGGCATAACTGTGTAGGGAAAAGCTAACTTAAATTCTTTGAACAACAAATTTGTGTTACAAAACAAAAATTGATTACTATTTACAGTTTAAAATAGAGAGAGAGAAAACTCAATGATGTATGTATATGTTCATGTTTCTGTGTAGTTTAAAATAAACTACATATGAATAGAAGTCATCTAAATGTACAGTGTTATTCTTATGTATCTAATGATTTAATATTCAAGTGAAATTTTATTTATTAATGAATATTGTGTTTAAATAGTATTCTACTTTCATTATTCAAATTGATAATTATTATTTTATGGTCCTTCATTTTTTTTACAATGCCTAGTCCCGAACTGTGCAGATTTTTGATTACTATATTATTACCCCCCCCCTTTTTTTTTTTTAAACACATGTCAATTAAGCTGTACTTGTTCATATGCAAGCTATTATTATACAGGGTGTCTACTTGTCATCAAAGTCCCTAAAATCCCCAAAAAGTAACTAAATTAGAAAATAGGTCCCCAAAAAGTAACTAAATCGAAATAATAGTTTCCCAAAAAATTAAAGTCTGCACATTGAGCTCACAAAATTGCTTTTCTTTAGAAATTTTCGTTATCAAGCACAGTTTGCAAGATTTATGAAAATTTGTGCAATTAGAATTAGACTCCCTGAGATGCTTAACAACTTATTTGCACCTCCCCCTCCCCCCCTTTTTTTTTTCACTGTATGTTTTATAGGCTATAGCACATCCGCTGCATCACTGGTATGCATTTTTTTTTTTTTTTTTTTTTTTTTTTTAGGATGTCCCTAAAAAGTCACCAAACTGTCTATCAGGGTTAGAAATAAGCAGTCGTTAGTCGTATTTTGCGACCAAATTTTTCATTTTGACGCCTAAAATTCCAATCATAGGTGCCATATTTGACGCCTGGATTTTTTCCTCATCATATCTAAAAATTTTCCCAATCCCATCAGACTGTAACCAAGTCTATTTCAGTCAGCTGAACCTAATAAAAACTGATTTAAGAAATCGTATCTCTATGAAAGTAGTTCACGATTTGTTAATGATTAAGTTAAAAGGCCCTAAATTGGAAGATTTCTGCCCAGAAATTTTTATTAAACTGTAGTGGAATGATGTATCTTCTGAATGAAGAATGAATTTGTGGTTTTAAATAGGTACGTTTAATATTGTCAATGTAATTACATTCATTACATAAGTATTTTTTATATAATCGTGCATATATTATTTACAAGTTGATGCTTTATTATTATTTTTTTAACCCCTTAACGCGCGCTGTCCTCGCTGCGAGGACGCAAAATTTAAGATCCAGTTGCAAAAATTCATCCCGGAAAATTTTTAGCAAAAATTCACGTTTATAACATATCAGAAAAGGCCGGTTTTTTAAACCTTAAAATTTAAAATTTCTTTTAGTTTAATTTAATTCATGAATTCCGGTGGCAGTATAATTTAAATGTTTCAAATTGTCTTGCGCCGCAAAGGGTTAATATACATACTTAATTATAGATGGCACCTAGATTTTTCATTTTGACACCCAAAAAATTTAATCCAGGCATCATTTTCACGCCTAGTTTCAAAATTCTTATTTCTAACACTGCTGTCTATTAAATGCTCAGCAGACACCCTGTTGTATGTGACTTTGTTTAAATTCTGTGGAAAATATACAAACATTTACCCTACACACTTGTGCAAATTAATTGAAACAAATTCGAAAAATTGTTAAAACTAAGAATAAATGCTATTTTATTTAAATTTATACAAAATTAAAAGTTTTTAGTACATAATATGATCCCCAAGACTCTTTATTAACATTTGGACACGATTTGGTATGGATTCTACCAGTTTTTTACAACCATTTATAATATTTGTGTCCTTTCACCACACATGAATTAGCGCTGTGATTAGCTTTTCCATAATTATACAGTCCATATTTAATAGGCGATTCTTGCATATAGCCCAGAAATTCTCCATTGGGTTGATATTAGGAGAGTTCCCAGACCATTCCAGTGTCTCAATTTGGTTCTCAGACATGAATTTCTTCACGATTTTGGACGTATGGCACGGGCCAAAATCCTGCTGAAAAATCCCCGTTCTATTAGGGTATCATTTCTTCAATTCTGGACCAACTTTTTTATGCAAAATAGTAATATATTTCTCAGAACGCATCATACTGTCATCAGGCTACAAAGAACTAACCCCATTGTAACCGAAACAACCCCAAAACATCTTCTTTAGAGAGTGGTTATCAAATTGGTTGATGTGTCAATCCCGAATTCTTTTGACGGGCGATCTCTGCACGTGTTGAGTTCGCTGGCCTTAGACGAAAAAATGGCTTTCGTCACTAAATAGTACTTTCCTCCAATTTTCGAATGCCGAAATTTAACGCCCACAAGTACGACTTTTTCTTCATTGGTTAGGTCAGAAGCTGTTTCTTCATAGACTGATAGGCTAGCCGACCGGCTGCAAGAAGTCGCCTCCAAACAGTAAATGAGCTAATATTTATTCCATGCTCTTTTCAATCTCTATTAAGTGCAACACTAGTCTTTTGAGGGTATTTTTTACTTTGTATAAGTAGAAAAGAGTCATCTCTTAGCGTTTTTTTCTTTTTTCGGTTAAATTTTACTCTCCGCTTTGGAGATATGGATCCTATTTCTTTATTTTGTTGTATGATATGGCTCACAGTTGCAATACTAATGCCAACTATCTTCGAATTCTCTTTATAAGTATTTGGAGTATGTTTGGAGAGAGTAACAATCTTTGCAAGCTTTCGCGGCTTCACATCTATCTCTAACGACAGTGGACTCTTAACTGATGTGATCATAGCTGGAGCTTTCATCTACAGAAGTTTCTGTGCATGCGCTAGACGAGCCCCATTTGGTGGAAATTGTTGCTAGGGAAAGGATTCATTCATCCCACCCATATTTTAATACATTTTAGTATGATTATAAAAGAATAATAGGAATGGATTTAAAATTCACGAAAAAAGTAGTTTGTTTCAATTAATTTGCACAAAGGTGTAGATGCTATCCAAATCCTTAGGATGAGGATGGTGAATTTTAAATTTTATGATTGTGTTTATGTGAAATTTTAAAGTTAGCTTGTATAATTCTTCTATTGTTACTTTATAATTAAATTAAACATAATTTAATAGTATATATTTCTTTTATTTTTATAACAGATACACTAATGGAATGCACAATCTTATCAAATCTATGTTAGAAGTGAGTGCACTGCAACGTCCATTCATTGATGGGGTTCTTTTTCAAATCGATTCTTTATTGCCCATTGTGCAAGATAAAGTCTAAAATTACACACAAAGATAGTCAAGAGGTCACATAAAATATTTTGTTGAAGAATCTGTGATGAACCTTTTTATGTTGATACTTTGTATATTTTATAAAAAATAAATCCTTGTATTTTTAGATGATTCTAAAATAATTAAATGACTGATCAAAAAACATTGTTATAATTTTTTAATATATATTATGATTATTTGTTCACATTCCAAAAATCATATCTGAAATTTTTGGATAAAATTTTACAGTGAAAGTTTATGGTGTTTATTATTCATAAGTCAACATTGTATTTGAATTATGTATTTCTGCACAATACTAAATTAAAGAACTGGTGTACAATCAATATTTAAACTTAAAAAACTTCTTCGCCTAGCATAAAACTAAAGAAAGCACTAATGATTTTGAAAGGACATGGCCTTTCTTCTTCAGGTGCAAAACATAGGCTACTCTCTTGAAGGCAAAAGCAAGACTGTCTTGCTTTTGCCTTCAAGGCAGAAGTACATGTTTTACACCTGAAGAAGAAAGGCCATGTCCAGACTTGCTTTTGCCTTTAAGGCAGTAGCACATGCTTTACACCTGAAGAAGAAAGGCCACATCCAGTCTTGCTTTTGCCTTCAAGGCAGTAGCACGTGCTTTGCACCTGAAGAAGAAAGACCACATCCAGTCTTGCTTTTGCCTTCAAGGCAGTAGCAAGTGTTTTGCTCCTGAAGAAGAAAGGTTACGTACTTTTGAAACCAGTAGTGCCTTCATTAGTTTTATGGTGTATGAAGATTTTTTTAAGTTTAAATATGTATTTCTGGATTAGGAGAATAAATTAAATGAGAGAAAATTTGGAGGGAGTATTTGAATTATGGCAATATTGTACCTCAGTTCAGCTAGCTTCTATTTCAAATATGTAGTTGAATTGCATTACTTTTTTTGCTTCATGAAAATTATGTACAGTGACATTCTTACTATTTAATGTAGTTTCAAAAAACTCCATAATTACATTTTTGTGGTGAATAGACCAATGGATTCTTCCTATTATTATAAAATCCTAAATCTTCCTTCATTTATTTTGAACAAAATTATCAATCTGAGAACAAAGTTTAAAAAATGATAGTGATAAAAAAAAACGTCCACAAATAAATGTAATGAATAAAAGTTGTAATGAATTTTGAAGCTGATTCTCTGTAATTGTATCAGACAATTCAATTTTAAATTTTTTATGAAATTTAACAGATAAAATTGTTCAAATTTTTGCATTATATAATGCATGTAAATAATATTTCAACTGTTTATTTATTTTTTTATCATTGAATCAGCTTTATCATTATTATTTGTTAATGGGAATTTTGCCATTAGTAAACACTATTTTTAGCTTATAATTAGACTAAAAATGCTTATTTTGTTTAAGTGTCTTTATCTGAAGTTTAAGCTATCATTTTATGTGTTGGGTATTTTATGTATAGAAGAAATAAAAACAAGAATCTAACAAAATTACAGAAGTAATTTATTTATTTATTTTTATTAATAAGACAAAATGAAGGTTTAAATTATTAATATAAAAATTCTGTTGTGTTGTTCATTGCTTTTTTTTCCCCTTTAAGTACAACATGTATTTCTGACAAATTGATCTGATTAGAAAGCTATGATTACTTTTAAATATTATAAAACAATATTTTGTGAAATTCCATAGTAATAATCACTTAACAATAATAAATAACTTAATAAGGAAATTTTTAATACTTTTAATGGCTGTGAAGTGGTAGTTCTATAAATCATGTTTTAATAATCTGTTTTTCCACAATAAAACTCCTGTTTTTTAAATAAATAAATAAGTAAATAAAATAATTGTACTTATGAACATTTTTTTAAGGCTAGAACTTTGTTCAACTATATATTGTTTATGACAAAAGTATTCATTTTAGATAATATATGTTCAAAAAATCAGACGTATTGAAGTTAACACCACAAATAATACATTGATTTTGTTATATGAGTAAAATAATAATTTTTATGAATTGAAAGTTATAAATTTGTTGTATATGATAAAATTATTAGATTATTAAAAAAAAATGTTATTAAATTTAATTTTGGTATTATTAAACTACTTGTTTTAAGTGCCAAAATAACAAATCCAAAGAAATAATTGTGAGAATGATTAAATTTTTTTCTTTTAATAATAAAAATAAATTCGACATGTCTTAAAATAAGTAATTAAAAATAATACTTTTCATACAAAAACCCATGTTCCATCCATGTACATATCCATCCAATTTGATATATTTTTTATTGCAACATTCAAATTTAATAATATGTTTCTGTACCTTTTTTCATATGACAAGTATTTCTTTATATGCTTAAACCAGTTGTATGGACAAATTGTTCTCCCCCTCATTTTTATATAATACTTAAGCTGTAGTATTTTATTTCTTATCCATACTGTTACCTGCATTTATAATTATTCTCTTGATGTGTTTATTTGAGAAATAAATTTACTGTATATTTTATAAAATGATTTTTTTTTCATTGTTTTTAATATTGCAGACTTTTTTTTTTCTTCCCGTATATCAACTCTTTGTCTATATTGTTGCTGCAATAGGTTACAAGGATAATAGAAAACTATTCATTAACAACAGGCAGAAAATACAAAAGAAAATTAAGAAGCCTACTTTCGAATCACTTTTACACATAATCTATTTATGCTGAATGCAGTATTAATTTCTTTAATCTAGTTTAATAGAAATCATGCTTCTGCCTATAGAATATATATTTGGGGGGGGGGGGGGGGGGGGGGGTAGGTATTTTTTCATTATTGTCCAATAAGGCCTTGATCTAGATTCTATCAATTTCAGAAAATGGAAATACTAGTCGCAATGTGCCAAATCTGTGAACTTACATAATGGGCAGAGAGCTGATTTCATAAAGTTGGGTTAAACAAGTTTGCCCTGTGTTCAGATAAATGCCTAAATAGATTTCCTGAAAAAGTGAATGGCAAGTATGACTCTTGATTCCGTTTTGCGTTTTCTGTCTATATCAATGATAAATTACTTTTTATTAACCTTGTAATCTTAAAAAAAAAAAAAAAAAATCCTTTTATTTAATGTATAAATATTGACTTTTTGAAAAACCGAAAATACTCTTTCAATGTAGAATGGAATATCCTTTATTTTTTATTTTTTTTTTTTTGTCTTATTAAATTTTCTTTTAATAAAGCAACATTTTTTTTCTATTATGCATTAAGAATCTGAAAGTTATTAAAAGAAAAATATTTATTTCCAGCTTAAAATGTTGATCCATTTATCTCTTCATTTGTGAATGATGAAATTTAAAAATTATTCACTTTCAATAGTTCTTTGTATTGATGGTATATAAAAGTTATTTTATACAAATTTTTAATACAGTTATGTATTTCAGTAGATACCTTTTCTTTATTTGAAGATTTTTCAAATGCAGAAATTTAAAATATTGGAACATTTCGTTAGTTTTATTTTTGTTGAAATACATGTACAGTCAAACCTTGGTGAAGAGTAACCACTATGAAACTATACAAAAAATGAAATAAAAATTATCTATTTGAAATTTAACAAGGAATTATTAAATATTTCACTGTTAATGATCAGTATAATTCTCTATTGAGATTTATCTTTAAATATAGTCAGAATCTGTACATTTGAAAAATGTAACATAGTCACTCTTATTTTTATAAATTATCTTTCTTTGTTTTTCTAATAAGAAACAAGGTATGTTGCCAAACTTTGAAATTCGATTTTATACAATTAACCCTTTGCGGCGCAAGACAATTTGAATCATTTAAATTATACTGCCACCGGAATTCATGAACTAAATTAAACTAAAAGAAATTTTAAATTTTAAGGTTAAAAAAACTGGCGTTTTCTGATATGGTATAAACGTAAATTTTGACTAAAAAATTTCCGGGATGAATTTTTGCAGCTGGATCTTAAATTTTGCGTCCTCGCAGCGAGGACGCTGCACGTTAAGGGGTTAACTTAAAATGTAAGACTTATATTTCACACTTAACGATAATTTTTTTTTTTTTTAAAATATATATTAAGTAAAATTATATAATTAAAAAAACAAAGTTGTTGTTCTTTAAAATTTTCTGTATAGGCTTTGCAAGAATTTTTCATATTTTTTAAGCAAAAGGAAAATATACAGCCTGTTCCTAAAAGATTGAAACATAGTTTAATTCTTTACTTTTTAGACATCAGTGGGTAATGAAAAGGATTCAAAATAAAGTACAAAATAAGACCACATTAATATATATATATATATATATATATTATTATTATTATTTCTACTTTTTAA
Source organism: Salticus scenicus (assembly GCA_963930645.1). Classification (NCBI taxonomy): domain Eukaryota; kingdom Metazoa; phylum Arthropoda; class Arachnida; order Araneae; family Salticidae; genus Salticus; species Salticus scenicus. The sequence goes on from OZ005648.1 coordinate 206,225,170, forward strand.
CTATGTCAAATATTTATGTTCAAATATTTTTTTAAAACTGCGTAATGGAATGTAGCTGATTTTTTTTTTTTTTTTTTTCATTTTTTACTTATCTATTCCCAAAATTATTTTATTTCAGTAAAACTCAACCGAATTTTTCTTGTACATATCAAAATAAAGATTAGAAATAATTCAGCAATGTTTAGTTTCATATTGTCAAACTGAGAACCTGTAACTAATTTTGCTTTATGGAATATATTTTCAAAAATGATGAGTTGTTTGAATAAGTAGTGATTTATTTTATGTACAATAAAAATACAGAAAAGGCTCAATAATTTTTTGCCATTATTTGAATATGCCAAAAATTTCATATACAGGAACTGCTGGCTCATTTCATCCCTGGAGAAATCTCTTTTTGACTTAGAAAACTAGTTTATGTTGCTCTCCCACTGAATGCAATTTATATTAAACAAATAATAACCAATGCTTGCAACAGTATTACCTCTGGAGAAAAATTCCAAAATATTTACAGAAGCACTATTAAAAGAGCTCAAATTAATGGAAAACATTTTAAGAATGCATTGTGAATAGAATTGCATTTTTTGTGTTGCATTTCTAATGTTTTCAAAGATCATATCAATGGTACTCACTAAAAATTCTATCAAATCTAAAACTTAGTATAGAAGGGGACTGCACTTCTGCTTTTACAGTCGTATATTAAAATGTTTTTTTAAACTACAACTAAAACATTTATTAGCAGTTAATATTTAATAAAATGTAAATATTAGTAATATGAAAAAAGATGACAAGTGAAATGATAGAAATAACAATGTTAAGAAGTTTGCAAATTTTGAAGATTTTAATTCGTTCTGTAATGTCTGTATTCAGTTTTTATTATATTAAAACAATTTCTGATAAAATTGTTGAATAAAAAAAGTTTCAAAATCTTTTTCACATAAGATATTAAATTCAAATAATGTAGAATTATATCTCCCAAATAATGCTATTCTTTATAAAATACGTTTTATAAAATATCTATCTACTTGAATGTATAATTTTTGGATTATATGCCCCAACAGCGAGACCACATCAAATAAAATTGAGAGAGACATGTATTTTGCAGCTCATATAGGAAGATCACTTCCTATCTTTACAGATTATCTTTGATGCTAAAACATTTACGTGCACTTTTATTTTTTTTAAACACATTTTATCATATTTTTTATCTAAAAATGTTATCCATTTGTATATTAATCCGTATTTTTTTTTTTTTTTTTTTTTTTTTAATAACTTTTTAAGTGATGCAGAAAAGTAGCATAGGTTAAATTTTTTTCTGTATCAGAAATCAGTTGGTTTTAAAGATACAACTATGTGTTTTGTAATGCTCTTATTAGATAGAAAATAAGAACTTGCTAATGGACTAAATTTGGTTAGGAGAGCCATAGAAAATTTTTAAAAAATGTGACTTTTTGATAATTAACTAGGGGATATTATGTATAATATAGTATTCTTTCCTAACTTATTTTAAACATATTTTTTATTTATTTTTTTTCAAATTTACACTACCCACTTATCTCTAAAGGATAAAGCATTGAAGCATATTTTAATTTTTTGAGACCATCCTGTATATTTGATGCAATTTTGCATAAAATAAAATTGATTTATTATTATAAGGAATAACATCACTTTTAAAATTCTGCATGTATAAAATAGAATATAAGGATTATTTTATGTTATTTTGTTGTGTATTGAATGAAACATTTTGTATTAAACATAAATATTTTAATGTTGTATATTTGTCTTTCCAAATAAATATTTTATTATTTTTCGTCTTTGTGTTATTTTTTTCTTTATTAAACAAACAAAATACTTGCATTAACAGAATGGTTTTATGATTAAAGTATTTCAATTAGTTAATACATTATTTATGACTCTTTTTAAGTCAGATAAAATTAAATAAAGTAAAATAGTTTAAAACCAAAATAACTTTTAAAAGGAGATAAAAACACTAACATTTTAAAAGATACATTTTAATTAAAAAACATGAAAACACAAGACAGACGTTTCAGCTAAACACTAGCCCTCAGTGTCATAAACATACAAAGCACAACATTTACAATAAAGTCATAAAACATAAAAACAAAATTAGGTACTCCAGAGGAACAGCTTTAGCCTCGTTCAGAGCAGAATGCTGTAATTTAGTAAAGGCGCCCTCTAGGAAAATACGGTACTCATACATATTTACATTTGAAGCTAAGATTTTAATTTTAACATTAAAATCTTAGCTTCAAATGTAAGTATGTACGAGTCCCATATTTCTCTAGAGGGCACCTGTTTAGCCAAAATGTCTGTCTTGTGTTTTCATGTTTTTTAATTAAAATATATCTTTTAAAATTTTAGTGTTTTTATCTCATTTTAAAAGTTATTTTGGTTTTAATATGTTTATGAAACGTATGGATTATGTTTAATTTTATTAAAATAAAATAGTTTACTTTTCTCATAATTTATATTTTTCAGATATAATTTTCAACATTAATTAATAAGTAATTAAGGAGAAGAAAAAATAATATATCATTACAAAAATTTCATAGTAAAATTATCGTATCTAATGACAGCTTAGCAGCCCCTTTCTCTTCTTTTATTTATTGTACAGTCAGAGGTCTGGGTGGGCAATGCACACCTAACATTATTTCATTATTAATTAAAGCATAAAAATCTAATAAATATCATTCAATAGGGAATTAAGTATATTTTTAGAAAATGACATGAAATTTTGGATTAGGGGTCATTTAAAATGAGAAAACTTTAATTATAGTTGAACTATAAACATGGGCGTTGGCAGAATGGGGCAAGGGGGGGGGGCACTTGCCCCCCCCCCCCCCCCCCCTCCCCCTTGAGGTAGAACGAGATCACAGAGAACTACCCCTCTTTCGAGGTAGTTCTGCGATAGAAAACAATGAAAATCATTACAAATATTTTCAGAACTTGCCTCCTATTGATGTTAGAGTTTTCAAACTTTGGGAATCCTGAACTACCACTTTTTGTCACATATAAATACCTAATTTGATGCTAAATCAATGTCCACGTTTGTGAAAATAAAAAATCTACCACTGTTTCCACTTTTACTGTAATACCATATAGAAAGTGGCACGTAAAGATATAAGCGAATTCTGGTCTACAATCATCAGTAATCACACTTCTATTTTTACAGTCTTGTTAGTCATTTATAGAACTTCATCATCATCATGTCCAACATGGTTGAAGGCTCCCCCTTGGCCTGTATTTTAGAGCTGCCCTTGGTATACGGTCATTTGGCATTCGTTCTAAATGTTCTCTCCACTTATTTCTATAGTTTATTATAGTATGTATTATTGGCTTAGTTTTTAGTTCCTTCCTGATGTCATCATTTCTTATTTTATCCATTATAGAACAACCTTTCACACTCCTTAGAAATTTCATCTCTGAAGATTGTATTTGTCTTTCATCACTCTTTTTGAGCGTCCATGTATCGCTTCCATATAGAAGAGTTGGTATTTCCATTGTCTTGAAAAATTTTATTCTGGTATCTTTTCTTGTATTTCTTAATGTTGTTCTTATAGTCCCGCAGATGTATTAGAACTTATTTAGCTTGTTTTGTATATCATTGTTGTAGTTATAAGATATGTCACATCCTAGATAATTAAAATGTGAAATTTGTTCAATTGGTTTGTTTTCTAAGATAATCTTTGTTCTAATAGGTTCTTTACCTTCGAAACCCATCACCTTCGTTTTGCTCTTTGAAATCTTTATTTATAGAGCTTTCAAACTTTTTTATGCGCTGTAAATCAATGAATCTTTCGGAAAAATTCTACAACATTTTTCTTATTAAAGTTAGAGTTTCATAACTTTGGCAACTCTGAACAAAGATTTTTCACCAAATTAAGTCTCCAGCTTACCAAATTCGATGCCCCCCCCCCCCCCCAAATCAATACCATGAACAAAATCTGCATTGGCTACAAACTTGGCGGCTTGGCGAGATTAGTAATCAAATTTGGCAGCAAATATTGTTTCAGGATAGCCAGAATTAGTAGACCCTTTTTCAATTTTAATGGAGTTAGTTGTTTTGGTAAAATATATCATTTCTCGCCACTAATATTCTCCAAAAAGGATAAAAGTAGGCCATCTATACTCGAGTGATTTTCATAGAGCTTTCAGCTGTGCATTTGCCAATGAGAGATTCTGTAATAAGCCGTGGAGCACTATTTCTGGGGAAAAAAAAAAAAAAAAAAACTACTGTATTTGTCTCGGTGATACATATTGTCGTGACTTTTGTGGTTGAAGTAGCAGTTTTTTTTTTTTTTTTCCAGGAATGTCTGTGGACTGGAAGCTGCCTGTTTATTTACGAAACAGTTACCTCACTCAAAAATGTAAATGTTTTCATAAGAATATATATATTAATATGGGTGTATAAGGACGTCATGTGGTGTCCACATCAGATTTTTTCCCCATGGATTCGTTAAAACTTGTACAGCAATGTGTAACAAATTATGATGTTTTAAAAGCAGAATCTATAAAACCCTTATCTTGTTACCAGCTTTGTGCTCTTAACATTTGTTCTGAGTCTAAATCCCTCAACCCTGAAATGAAATATCTAGCACTTATAGTTTTTTTTAACAGGGACACAACACAAATAAAAATTCTTTATCATTATAGCCTATGGGCTCAAATTATTTAAATTGCGTTAGCTTCTAAACATCTTATTCAGATGAACTGAAAATTTATATACTTTTTATAAATTGCCATCACACGAACTGTATAAATTTTGATGAATCTAGCACTTATAGATTTTTACAAGAACACAACAAACAATTCTTTCATTATAATCTATTGGCTGAAATTATTAGAAGTTCAATAGCATTACATTAAAGAACATATTATATGGAGAAAAGCGTTATGGAGACACCCTATTATAGTTTTTCCTTTTGTTTATTTAATGACTTCTCTTACTTTATTTATACACCCGTTAATTGCTCAATGTTCGGAAAGTCGAGTGGAGTCACTCCAGATTTTTGAATTTGTATTTTAACTTATGATATTTTATTTTATATTGTGTTAGACTATAATGTTAATTAACAGTGCTCCGTTTCTTCCTTCCCCCACCCGAATATTTATAATGTATAAATTAGAATTCTAGGTAGTCCTTAAAAAATCTTCTGGAAGTCCCTGAAAAAGTCCTTAGAAACATCTTACTTTTCTTTATCATAAATGTGTACGCACCATGAATGGCCAAAACCTTTGTATTTTTGGTCATTATGAATATATTTTTCGTAAATATCTCCAAAATGGAAAGTCGCAGAAAGACCGAAAAGGTAGGTGTACAACTAGATGTTATAATGAACCTATATACCAATTTGCAATGTTCTACATACAACCATTTTTGAATTATGCAAGATACACTCATACATACAGATGTCATGACATCTAAAGACGTAGATATCTCTAAAACGGGAGCTCATTTCAAGACCAAAGTTGCAGGTAGACATTATGACAGTCACAAATATACTAAATTTGCAGTATTCTACGATCATTTGTTATTGAGTTAAGCGAGATACAAAGTCCATTTCACAAATTATAATTACAATACTTCCTTATACAAAGTATAAGGAAGTATTATTATTTTATTGCACAAAGCTAAAAAATATTTGATTCTATGCATTGAATTATTTTCAACAGGAATAATTGGGGTAAAAATTATCAATTTTCAAGCAGGGTACTAATTTGTGCACAAATGCAAATGTGATGTAAATTTTTCCACTTGTGAGAGTTTTATTGTAAGTTAGTTAAAATTTGGAATTGTAATTTTAATTAAGTGGGTGCAATATGATTAATATATAGTAAAAACAACTGAGTAGAAAAGAGGTTTCTATTAATCTATTAATTAACACTAATGTTTCACTGCAGGAAATACTAGAATTAATTTTTTATTTTAGTTAGATTTCATACTTTTATTTTTGAGTTTTAAACTAACAAACTTTATTCACTTAGAGTTATTTCATTTAAATTTATTAATTAAATAATTCTGTGATGCAAAGTTTACTTTTTTACTTCAACTTCATCTGTAAGTATGTGTACTGTTGTGCTTATAACTATGCACATTCAGAAATATGAAGTTTTGTCACTGACTTTTTTTTTTTCTATGCTAACATTCACTTCTGCTATAATTTCTTAGATCTCAGAAGTAGGAGTGGGCGATATCACTATTTCAATATTACGATATATTGTCAAGGCAAAATCGCGATATCACAATGTATCACGATATTGGACTTAAATATTTTTGAATACCTTTCATAATGCTAATTTAAATATCAATTCTAGATATATATATAAAAAAAAGCTCGAATTGAATGTGACAGGCTCATTATATCATAAAATAGATAGAATACACCAACTTCTTTTATATGTACAACTTTCTATTAATGCAACACCATATCAGCATCAATATAGAAAAACAAATAATGGAAATACTTTATTCATTTATTTTTAAAGAAAAGCATACTAATTTAATTTTAAGTTTATACCTTACATAAGCTTTTCATCGTTTTGGCTGATTAATTTTGGTCGCAAACGCGACCATCCTCAGAGCCATGACAATCGTTTTCGTCCTTCTGTTTATAGTTCAGCGGTTTGCTGTGGCTGTTATTTCGCTTCACTTCATATTCCTCCAAGATGTGTTGCCATGCAGTAGGGATGATGGAATGTTCTCTATTGTTTACAGTGTTGGGGTTAGTAATAATTTCAAGTGCCTCCCGTTTTAGAGCATAATTATGGTTATTGTAAGGTGCTATTTTTTGGATGTTAATGGAGTTAATGTTTATGGGGTTATTATTGTGGGTAGTGGAGAAAGCGGTAGAGGTTTTTCCTAATTTAAGGTCTGCACGGTGTTCTTTTTCTCTATCGGTGATTTTTCGCTTGGTCATCCCAATGTAGCAGGCGTTTTTACCGTTGATATGTTCGAAGTTGATTTTATAAATCCCGGAGGTGGAGTTTGGTGGAATGGGGTCTTTTTCGTTTCGGATCAACTTCGAACATATCAACGGTAAAAACGCCTGCTACATTGGGATGACCAAGCGAAAAATCACCGATAGAGAAAAAGAACACCGTGCAGACCTTAAATTAGGAAAAACCTCTACCGCTTTCTCCACTACCCACAATAATAACCCCATAAACATTAACTCCATTAACATCCAAAAAATAGCACCTTACAATAACCATAATTATGCTCTAAAACGGGAGGCACTTGAAATTATTACTAACCCCAACACTGTAAACAATAGAGAACATTCCATCATCCCTACTGCATGGCAACACATCTTGGAGGAATATGAAGTGAAGCGAAATAACAGCCACAGCAAACCGCCGAACTATAAACAGAAGGACGAAAACGATTGTCATGGCTCTGAGGATGGTCGCGTTTGCGACCGAAATTAATCAGCCAAAACGATGAAAAGCTTATGTAAGGTATAAACTTAAAATTAAATTAGTATGCTTTTCTTTAAAAATAAATGAATAAATTAGCCGCTACCGGGCATGTACTTCTTTCGGAAGAAAATCAACGTGGCATACGTCCTTTGGATAAAAACCTTCAAGAAAAACGACGTTCTCTTAACTTGTATGTATGCTATATAATTTTTAACCCTTTTAAAATGTTTTTAGCTTTACATTTTTAACGTTTTTAACTATTTACCACAATCTTTTAAAAACTTTTATGTAATTTATATTTATACTTGTGATAATTTTTTCCTTTTTCTTTTTCCTCTCGTTTGAATGTTATATTTACAAATCTTAAACGCTTATAATATTTAGAATAATTCTATTTTTGGTCAATATTGACCCCCCGCTTCACTTTCGTAACTAATTTCGGCATATTGCACATTCTATCAAGTTTCGCGTCACTTCTAAGCCTCCCGGTCTTCTAATAATGTCCCTATCTACCCTATACAATAGCCTAAAAAATAACACCAAAAAACTCACACGCGAAAATAACCATAAAACCTTTCTTGAAGATTGCTTACACTTTAAAACTATACCTAACTTTATAAAAACAAAATCAAACTTCATAAATAAACACTATAAACACCTTGCCAAACAGTTTGAAATTTCAATTTTAAAGAAAATTATTAAACAAAAATCCATCCTCATCTTCAAATTAAAAATAGAAAACAATAAACTCACACGCGATCTAAAATTGAAAACTAACCCCGATGACTTCAACCACTTAACCAACAAAATTAACCATTTCGCAGATATTGAACAAAATACTATACAAAAACGACACCAGAAAAAACTACATAACTTAATCCTAAAAGAAAACCCTAATCTTATAAAAACCCATACCCCTACCTCCCATCCATATAATAATCTTTCTACATTTGAACTCAACTCACACCAAGATTCCCTTCTAAAATTAGGAGCTAAATTTATACTAAATGACAAACCAAACTTAAAAGACACCATAGCCCACATAGAAACAGCCATTGACCACATTCCTGCTTTTAAACAACAAACAATCCGGAACACCGCTATAAAATCCATCTCTAAATTAAATAAAACTTACGATCACTCTGAAGACATCAAATGCCTGAAAAACTTAAAAAACAATCGTAACCTAACTTTCCTTATGTCTGACAAAACAAATCTTATCACCATTATGAACCGTACACAATATAACGAAATGATGCATGAAACAATAGAAAAACTAAAAGCTATAAAAATCCAACCGTCACCTCTTAATAAGCTCATAAATAAAACAAAAGATCTTATAAAAACTGGCCAATGGCCCAACAATAATAAACCAACCTTTAATAACCATGCTTCTACTATACCTCGCCTCTTTGCAAAATATAAAGATCACAAAAACCCTCCCTCTCTCCGCCCAATAGTAAATAAATCCGAAGGCCCAACATACCAACTCGAAAAATACATGAAAAACATTTACACTGCACTTCTCCCCCCATCTAACCACTCAATAAACTCAAATGAACTATTTCTAGATAAACTTCGTAACACTAATATAAATTATACTGATAAATTAGTTAGTTTTGACGTAAAAGATCTCTACCCATCCATCAATATCCCAGAAATCACTAAAATAATTAACACTAAAATAACCACCATATTTGGAGATAACAAAATCAGCGAAACTTTAATCAGAGCAAATAACCTACTCCTTAATGAATCATACTTTAACTTTGACAATAATACTTACCATCAAACTCAAGGTGTCCCCATGGGGTCCCCTATCTCCGGTATCATTGCAGAATTGAAACTCCGCCTCATTGAAAACTCAGCCAACCATATTATCAAAAATTGTAAACTTTGGACTCGATACGTTGACGACATATTTGCCATTATACCCGACACCGAAAACCCAGATAACCTTCTAACTAACCTTAATAACCTGGATAATAATATTAAATTCACCATCGAAAAAGAAACTGACAATACTCTCAACTTTCTTGACATAAAAATAATAAAAAACCCTAATAACACTATTGACACTACAGTTTACAGAAAACCCACAACTAACACTGAAATTATAAGGTTTGGTTTGGTTTGGTTTGATGAGTACTGAGATTTATTGCTTGCCTCTAAGGCCGCTTATATCTCGAAAAATCCACACCACAAGGGTTTATAAGTTTTTATTATAACGAGAACAGATACATGAAACACATAAACAAGGACAATACATCCATGCCTTACCCGGGATTTGAACCCTGGCCCAACTGTATAGAAGTCAGTGCTGCTAACCACTATACCGCCTGGGCGGCCTGAAATTATAAACAGAAATTGTAAAACCCCCCTCAGTTACAAATTATCTGCCATTCAATCTTACATCAATCGCGCTATTTTAATCTGCTCTAACAAACAATTACTAAATACAGAACTTAACAATATCAAAAAAATCGCCACTAAAGCAAATTACTCCAAAACTCTTATAAATAAATTATACAAAAAACGCCTCAAATCCTTAAACAAAATCAATAATGCCCAAAAAACTAAACCTATTTTCACCACTGCAATCCCATTTTGTAAAGGCGCCAGCATTAAAATAAAAAATGAAGCTAAAAATAATAACCTAAACATCCCAATAAAACCAGACAAAAACATTTTTCAACATATCCGAAACGAAAAAGACCCCATTCCACCAAACTCCACCTCCGGGATTTATAAAATCAACTTCGAACATATCAACGGTAAAAACGCCTGCTACATTGGGATGACCAAGCGAAAAATCACCGATAGAGAAAAAGAACACCGTGCAGACCTTAAATTAGGAAAAACCTCTACCGCTTTCTCCACTACCCACAATAATAACCCCATAAACATTAACTCCATTAACATCCAAAAAATAGCACCTTACAATAACCATAATTATGCTCTAAAACGGGAGGCACTTGAAATTATTACTAACCCCAACACTGTAAACAATAGAGAACATTCCATCATCCCTACTGCATGGCAACACATCTTGGAGGAATATGAAGTGAAGCGAAATAACAGCCACAGCAAACCGCCGAACTATAAACAGAAGGACGAAAACGATTGTCATGGCTCTGAGGATGGTCGCGTTTGCGACCGAAATTAATCAGCCAAAACGATGAAAAGCTTATGTAAGGTATAAACTTAAAATTAAAATAATGGAAATACATTTATGCACAAATTTAATTAATACATTACTGTGTTTAATAAACTTTTGCAAAATCTTAATAAAAAAAAGCCCAAGTTTGCCCGAGATAATGCTGAAACTAATGCCATAGCAACAAGAATAAAGAAAATAATTTTTTTGTTTTGTGGTTTGGTTTGGAGGGATGAATAAAATAACTAAAAAAGGATGATTCAACAGAAAACAATTGATGTCACAGTTGCAACAATGTATTGAGAAAAAATAAATTTTACCTGCGATATGAAACAAATAAATCGAGAATAAAAGACAATTTAAATGAATAGATGTAATTCTATGTAAGGACCATCAATTAGTGATATACCGATTTTCTTTCTCGGCCCCCACTGTAAATTGCCAAATTGTCACAGCATAGTTTTTCAAAATATCCATTTTACATTCTAAGTTTGGTGCATTTATATATAACAGAAGTTGATATATTGATTTCCCGTAAACAGGGTTACGTTGCATCATAACAGCATTATTTCTCAGCCAATATGCACACTAATTGCATAAACATAGCTTTTCGTCACGACTCTCATTCCTATTAAGTTTCGTGCATTGATACGCAATAGAAACTGCGATATAGCCTTATCTTACATAGCGGAAATTGCATATAATGTGTTTGGGCGGTATATATTTCAAAATCTAATCAGCACCAATTTAAATAAAGGTTGAACCAAACATAAAGTTTTGTTGAATTTCGTCCTTTTGTTAATGAGATACAGTATCTACAAAATTGTGCTATCGCACGACAGACATTTTCTAAAAATGGTCGAATCCTGTGTTAAGACACCTGAAAATGAATAAATATTCGTTGAAAACTGGTAATCGAAAATTCTCATGAACCCAACAGTTTCGTCTTTTGTAAACAGAAGACATGAATAAAAACATGAAACCTAAATTCAAACACACACAAAATAAGTAAATAAGTGAATGATCATATAAAAATAAATATATAAATTCTTTTATTATACACTAGCAGGCTTTGCCCACTTCGCTGGTCATTATATTGAAATGAATTCTCAAAATACCATATCATTAATGATAAAAAAAATCATTGAAATCAGACAAAATCTAAGTTAAATTTCTCGCTAACTTCGGTAGCGGTTTTCCTGCTAACCATACTTCACAAAATCCCTTTATTGTGCATGTTGTATACACATACCTAACCAACACATTAGAAAATCGGGATTCTGAGATTATTTGAAACATAATTATGTTTTAAAATGTGTTTTTTAGCCCCCCCCCCCGCCTCGCTCTTAAAGGTAAGAAGGAGGAGGGAATTTCGTAAAATATCTTTATATCATGAGTTAGATACATATAACTGACCCGCACATCGAAAATCTCCTTCCTAATATAATTTACTGCAGAGTTACGCATGAATACATGTTTATCCCTCCCCCTGCCTCCTAAGGGGTGGTAGGGTGGAATTTCACAGAATCACTTTGGAGTGTGTGTTGAATACGCATAAGCAGTCCACACATCAAAAATTGCCATTCTAAGATAATTTGGAGCAGAGTTACGCATGGAAACATGTTTTCTACCCCCACCCCCCACCCTCAAGGGGAGAATAGCACAGAATTTCAAATAATCCCTTTGTAGTTTGTGTGTGTTGAGTACGCATAACCAATCAACATATCAAAAAATCGCTTTCCTGAGATAATTTGAAGCAGAGTTACTCTTTAAAATGTGTTTTTCCTCCCACCCTTCACCCTTAAAAGAAAGAAAGGGAAATTTCACAAAATTCCTTTATAATGCGCATTGGGAACGTCTAACCAGCCCGCACATAAAAAATCGCCTAAGATAGTTCGGAGCAGAGTTGCGCATGGAAATATGATTTTGCTCCCCCCTCACACCCAAGGGGATTAATGTGGAATTTTACAAAATCCCTTCATAATGTGCGTCTTGAGTATGCATAACCAATCGACATATCAAAACTTCGCTATTCTGAGATAATTTGGAGCAGAGTTACTCATAAAAGCGTTTCCTCCTCCCCCGCTCTTAAACGGGAGGATGGGGAAATTTCGTAAAATCCCTTTATTCTGCGTGTTCGGGACTCATAAATAACCCTCACGTAAAAATTAATATTACTGAGATAATTTGAAGCAAAGTTGTGCTTGGAAACACGTTTTTTGGCCCACCCCCACCCCCAGGGGGGGGGGGGGATGCGAATTTGGAAAATGCCTACTCCTCAGAACCTTGGCGAGAAAATTCTTGGCGCACAACATATTTTAAGGGAAAAATATGAAAATGTGGAAACTAATCATTGATTGAATCAAACCTGTCAGAATGAATCAAGAATGAATGAATCATCGATTCACATCCACCGTACTTGCATTCGTATCATAGTATAAAAATAAAACATTTTGTTTAATAAAAAAAAATAATTTTCTTCACATTTAATTGAATGAAAAGCGATTATTTTACAGAAGACATTTTTTTTTTCTTTTGTGTTTAAAATGTGCTAAATAAAAATACAAATTTATTACAGATAACTTTTTTTACCAATATGTAAACGTATCATAATAAATTTCTCCACTAATTTATTAACTTTATCATTCAATATTTTTCGTTATTCAATATAAATTATTTTTATTCAAATAAATTAATTTATACTTTTACATATTTCTTCTGAAGTATTCTTTCTTTCTGTCTCATTTTCGTAAAGGGGAAAAAAAATTGTAATCCTTGGTAAAGTAATGATGTACTTAAGTAATTACTAACATAAGTAATTAAGTAAAATGTTTGTTAGGTAATATTAATTTTGATTAATGCAGAGTTTTTTTTCTTTGCCTAACTCTGAAATTAAGTATAGCATGCACAGTTTTATTTATTGATTAATTTTTAAAATAGCAACACATTGATTTTCTTCTATTTACTTATTTAGATTAATAAATAAATAAGGCTCACTTTCTAAAAATTTAACTAATTCAAATGTTTGTGCAGGTATAGATTGATTACATTGATAATATGATTAATTGCATGTATTATAATCTCTTCCTTTGAATGAAATTTCTAATTATTTTTATGTAAATGATTTTTAACTCAATTTATTTCAGTAATAATCTTGCTTTAGTAAAAATGAACTATGTCCAAACATTTAAAAGTATTTATATAATCTTAATATATATATATCTAATATATAAAATTCTCGTGTCACAGTGTTTGTTACCATACTCCTCCAAAACGGCTTAACCTATTTTAATGAAATTTTGTATGTACATTCGGTAGGTCTGCGAATAGGTTTTTATCTATTAATGAAAGTTGTAACTTAATTAGTTCTTTCTTAATTAATTTTTAACCAACTCTTTCAACAACTTTTCTACCTAGATGGCGTGAGTTGTCCGTTGGATGTATGGATGTTTGTTATTCAATCACGTCACAACGGTTAAACGGATCTGGATAAAATTTGGTACCGAGATAGATAATAATCTGGAATAGGACATATGCTACTATTTAGGATCTGGATAAAATTTGGTACCGAGATAGATAATAATCTGAAATAGGACATATGCTACTATTTGATTAGATTTTTTAAAATTAATTAAAATATGAAAATAATAAACTGGTAATTACCTTAATATAAGCCATTTAAATTTTTAATTGTTGCCAAAAAAGTTTACGAGGTATTTTTTTTTTTTATTATTTTTTTTTTTTTCAACATAAAATGAAATATACTTTCACGCGAAAAATAAAAATTACTAAATGTTAAATTGGTGCATGAGAAAATAACGCCTTTATAATTAAAATAAAATATTAATAGTAATATGATCTGAATTTTATTTCATAGCATTTTTTATGTACCTCAACTTTATATGTATATATATTGCACGGATGAATTACGCTAGGCATAAAAGATAATTCAGCATTATATTAAAGGTATTTACTTATTGATAATACTGGACAAATTTTTTAATTTTGATGCTGAAGTAGATCGGACATATTTCGCCTAGGACAGCCACTTAAAGCCAAGTAGCTCATCAAAAATATAACTAAATTATAAAGTATTGAAAAAGAGAAAGAGATAGAAAGATATAGGAACAATAATCGCATAAATTATATTTTGGTCTAAAACGGCGACAAAATTCAAATAACGTCAAGGGGAGCTATATTAAGTTTGTACCATGATGAGGTTTACATATTAATTAATTTATTTTTCTATATACCAACTACTATTAACTAAGAATGAAGTATATATAACCACAAAATAATAATACAGTTGAAGATCTTTAATCCGCACACCTTGGTTCTAGAACTTGTGCGGATTATAGATTTTTGCAAATTATAGATCAATGATGCCATTTTCTCGTTATATGAATTAGTATAAGGTACATAAAACAATAAACTTTATTTAATGAAGCTAGAATTAGAATTGTTTGTTTTTATGTAATGTAATGAAGGTAATACTAATAAATATATAAAGCAATAAAATTTATTTAATGAAGTAGAAGCAATGTATAATTTAAACCCTTAAATGAGTAATACATTAAAAAACTGTACTCCTACTTCAGGACTGTGATTAAAAATATGCTGCCAGATACTTGCAATGTCATTAGTTTGATGCAGTTTTTAATGACTGCATTGTAGATCTTTTCTTCAAAACAAATGCTGGTATAAATTTTTCCTTAAATAGTTTTGTGTATTTTTGAAGTACCGCCTAAAAAGAACATTTACACTAATAGTCTCTTAAACATCTGTGAAAATACACAATCCCATCAATGCATATGTCATTTTTTACAACCAATGAGCAATGCTTTTACTGGCAGGAGTTAGAAAACTGTACTTGCATGTGTTTTGTTTGATCACAAATTGAATATTATTCAGACGATGTTCAGATTCGCTAAAAAAGTATAAAGGCAATAAAAGTATAATTATATTTTTTCCTTCTAAAATTATGTATATCTAAATTAAATTTTACTCCTTTTTTTTTTTTTTTTTTTTTTTTTTTTCATTTTAGTATGTGAATTAACATAATATTTTCTCATATACATCCAAAATATCAGATTTTCATTACTGCAAATTCTTTTGTTTGCATTTGCAAAGTGAGTGTGGATTATAGACAATTGCGAATTATGGGTATGCGGATTATAGATCCTCAACTGTAATAATAATTGTCTCATGCGATAGACGTAGCCGATCATAGCATATTGTAATATTAAATTTGGCTTGAAATTGCTGTCATTTTATGGTTGATCGATTAAATCAAATAAATATAGGAAATAACTTGAAAGCAAATATTATGTACATCACGCATAATGTTGTTCTTATGTAATTGGTATTCAAATATAAAAAAGCTACTTCAAATTTTTCGATACTGTCTGTATCGAAACTGTCATATATGATAAGCACCCAAATGAAGCCCACGGGTAAGCTATTGTCGCAGGCAATAGGGACAGGCACCGGAGACTGCGAGGACGAACAGTTTGATGCCAAAGGCAGCGGGAACTCAAAGCGAGCTTTTGAGCGATTTCAGTATTTTTTTTTTTTTTTTCTTTTTTTAATAAAGCTATATAGAAAAGAGTTTCCTTTAAATATAGTGACCAGCAAAGCGGGCAAAGCCTGCTAGTATATATATATAACCTTTCATTTTTAAAATTTCATGCAAACAATTCTCCATTCAGAGGCCTTTTTTGTAGCCTTTTATATTGTTACAACTTGAATGTGGACAAAAAAAAAAAAAAAAAAAAAAAAATTTGAAAATTAAATTTTTATTATTGAGAAATTTTTAGTTCTGTTGGTAAAAATGATTTTTGGAGGCAAATTTAGAAAATACGCATTTTTTAATTAAGCCTCGCTTTCCCAACATCAAGGCGTTACTGCAGAAAAATCGCTTTCAGGTGCCGCTTGGCATGTTTGGCGAAAATCATCAGCACAGCACCTTTTTGTACAATTTAGAAGTTGCAACATTCCACTGGTTATGTTTGCTATCTCCTGACGAATTAGCGCACTTCTTGAATGAGGCGGGCTTAACTAAATTTCACTTCAAAATGGGGTCAAAGTTTAACCCATCTTGGGAAAGCGAGGGTTAAACTCTACCAATAATAGCACAGAGATATAGAAAACCACTAAGAGTCAACTTGAGGATATTTCCAAAAAATCATTATTGGTTTTCTGCAATTTTCGATTTTGGGGAGAAGTTACGAGGGGGCAAATTCAAGTCCCCCTTTTAGCACTAAATTTGTCTGGGGAAATATATAGAATCACAAATTTTAGTGTGTGGCTTATTTATGTGTGCCTGACACCTATTGTAATGGGATTTTGCGAAAGTTCCCAATTGGGGGGGGGGAGGGGGGCAATAAACCTGTTTCCAAGCATAACTTTGCTTCAAATTATCTCAGCAAGATTAATTTTATGTGTCGGTTGTTTATGCCTTCCCAACACGCACTGTAAAGGGATTTGTACGCAATTTCTTCCTCCCTCCTTTGCAGGTGGATAGGGAGGCAAAAATATGTTTATAAGAGTAACTCCGCTCCAAATTATCTCAGGGTAGTGATTTTTTAACATGTCGATTGACTATGTGTTTTCAAGACATATACTACAAAGAGATTTTGTAAAATTCCACATTATCCCCCTTGGGGGTTGGAGAGGAGAAAACATATTTCCAAGTGCAAATCTGCTCCGAACTATCTTAGGTGATTTTTTATGTGCGGGCTGGTTATGAGTTTCCAACACACACTATGAAGGTATTTTGTGAAATTTCCCCTTTCCTCCCTTTAAGGGTGTTGAGTAGGGGGCAAAAGCACCTTTTAAAGTGTAACTGCTCCAAAGTACATAGATACCAAGTCTACTGTTTTTGGCGGGGACTTCAGACTGGAAAAATTTTATAGCTGATTTTAGTAATACTAATCGTCGAAAATATATATATAACATATTCCATTTAAAAATACCAATGTGAATTTTGATTTAAAAGATTAAAAACAGCAGCTATGAAATTATCTCATGAAAGTGATTTTTTGATATGTCGATTGGTTATGTGTATTCAACACACACAAACTACAAAGAGATTATTTGAAATTCCGTGCCATCTCCCCTCTTGAGGGTTGGGGGGGGGAGATTAAAAAACATGTTTGCATGCGTAACTCTGTTCCAAATAATCTTAGAATGGCAATTTTTGATGTGTGGACTGCTTATGCATATTCCACACACACTACAAAGTGATTTTGTGAAATTCCACACTACCGCCCCTTAGGGGTGGGGGTAAACTCTGCAGTAAATTATCTTAAGAAGGAGATTTTCAATGTGTGGGTCAGTTATATATATCGAACTCATAATATAAAATTATTTAGCAAAATTCCCTCCTCCTTCTTCCATTTAAGAGTGGGGAGGGGGTAAAAACACATTTTAAAATGTAGTGCTGCTTCAAATAATCTCAGGATCCTGATTTTTAATGTGTTGGTTAGGTATGTGTATGCAACATGTACTATAAAAGGATTTTGTGAAGTGTGGCAAGTGGAAAAACCTTTACCGAAGGTAGCGAGAACTTTAACATAGATTTTGACTGATTTCAATGATTTTTTAAAATTATTAATGGTATAGCGTTTTGAAAATTCATTTCAATATAATGACCAGCGAAGCAGGCAAAGCCTGCTAGTACATTATAAAAGAGCATCAAAGAACTGGCGTTTAAAAGTAATAATTACAAAACTTTGAATAAACACCATAAAAGCAAGAACTTCCAACAGTTGTTTCGGGTCAAAAGAAAACCTAGCCCTTTGTCAAGGGAATAAAGTAGGCACGTGTGCTGTAACAAAGCAGCAACACAGTGCAACCTGCAACAGTGTGTTGTCGCTTCTTTTACAACACTCGTGTGTACTTTTTTGCCTGATGAAGGGTTTTTTTTTTTTTACCTGAAACAATTGTTGCGAGTGTTTGCTTCTATGGTGTTTATTCAAAGTTTTGTACTTAGTAATAATACATTTTCCTATTAAAAAAAAAAATTAAAGAGTAAAATTTACTGTCATTCACTTAATTTTCAAAGTACACCTGATCATTTTTTTTTTTTTTTCATAGATTTGGTAAAATAGAAATTTTGGCCAATGACAGTCCTTCGTATGTTGTCATTCTTTCTATCAAGGCACCCTAGTATAACTTACTTGTCCATATTGCAGCCATATTTATATTAATAATTTAAACTTGAAAAAGAAAATCTTTATTAAATGACGAATTAATTGCCTTAACGATGTTACACGTACATACATTTTAATAAATTATAGCTATATTTTAATACAGTTGTACATATTTTTTATCAATACTTCCTTAATATGGAAGCCTATTTTTAAGATTAATAAAACAAATATTTAAAATTGAGCTATTTCACTATGCATAGAAATCTGCATAGTAGCGATCACTTCCATGCATGTGAACTCACTTTGCAACCATTAAAACCAAAAGAGAAAAAAACATCACTGGATACAACTTACACATTTTGCATGAAAATCTGTATAGCATTGGTCACGGTACCATACATGTATGCTTGCTTAGCTAGCATTAAAAAAAAAAAAAGAATCTGACATGGACACCACGACTTCCTTATACATCTATTGGAATATACATATGGTTATGGAAACATTGATATTTTGTGTGAGGTAATTGATTTGTAAATAAACAGGCAGGTTCTAGTCCATGAACATTCCTGAAAACAAGCAAAAAAAAAAAAAAAAATCTCCAACCACAACTCAGTCCTGATGATAAGATTATATATACCACCAATTGTAAATTTTTCAGGAATTTTCTATGGCTTATTACAGAAAATACCATTGGCAAATACTCAGCTTAGACAGTACAAAAATAAAAAAAACTGGTGCACAATGAATATTTAAATTAAAAAAAACTTTTTCATACACCATAAAATTATGAAAGCATTACCAGTTTCGAAAAGACATGGCCTTTCTTCTTCTTCAGGTACAAAAACCACTAGTCTTGCTTTTTTCTCCAAGGTAATAGCAAGTGCTTTGCACTTGAAGAAGAAAGACCATGTCCTTTTGAAACTGGTAGTGGTTTTATTAATTTTATGGTATGTGAACAAGTTTTTAAGTTTAAATATTAAACACAGCTTAGTGTTCAATGAAAATCATTTCAGTATAAATTGCCTACTTTTATTCTTGTAGGCAAAAATTAGTGGTGAGAAATGATACATTTTACCAAAACAAATAATTCTGTTAAAATTGAGAAAAGGTTTACAAATTCTGGCTCTCCTGAAGCAATATTTGTCACCAAATTCGATTACTAATCTCGTCAGGCTGCCAAGTTTGTAGCCGACGCAAATGTTGATCTTGGCATCAATTTTAGCGATTTGCTGAAAATTTTTGTAAAGAATAAAATCTTACATTACAGCTTTATGGAAGTCTGAATAGTTGCTTTTGTGAGGGGGTTTCCTCCTTCGTCAGCTTACTTCCTTGTGGTCCATGCCATCAGTAGTGGATGTTTTCTTCTGTCTCTTGCTTTCTCTTTAATTAGATCGTGTCACTATCGGTAAGCACAAATGCTGATATCAAAGCGGCAGCGTGCGTTGCCACTTTGCTTGCAGCACTCGTGCTTCCTTTGTTCGCCTGATGAAGGGTCATGTATTCTTTCGATCCAAAACAATTATTGTGAATTTATAGCATTTTATGGTGTTTATTCAAAGTTGTGTACTTATTACTTTAAAATGCCATTTCTTTCTTATTTTCTCTTCTGTTGTTTTCTTCCGTTTCATGATATTTGTGAAATATGCTAGCAGACCCATAGCTGCAGCCACAAATATTTTACTTTTTAAACATTTTAGGATGCTATGCTTTTTTTTCTTTCTTTCTTGGCGGTAATAATAAACTTATACTTAAATTGTAATTTTTAAATTTACTAGATGAGGCTAAGTCTTCAAAAACAATTTGTTAAAAATGAAGTATAACTTACAAATTTTCATGAAATTTGTAAAATTTTGGGTGTGTGGTGATTAAATCTCCAAATCTCTCATGATTAAGATCTCAGCAGAAGAATTAAAAATTATTTTGCATGGAGCATTTTTAAAAATTTTATCTTATTAAATTTATATGTAACTAGCAGACCCGGCCACGCGTTGCTGTGACTAAGTTATACGTTGAATTACATTGCAGTAAACTATTTAGTACAGTCAAATTATTATTTACGAACAAAGACGAAAACGTTGTAGCCTATGAAAACCCACAGGGTTGAGATTTGAAACTTAGGTCAAAATTTGGAAGCGATTGATAAAAATTTTCGTAGTGTTGATATTAAGCACAAATTAATTTTATTGTAGGGTCCTATAAATTTTAATGGAGAAGTGATATATATTATTTCTAATGCTACTTTGGATAAAATTGCTAAAATGACTAATATATAAATTAAATTCTATTAAAATTCTATTAAAATAAAAGTATAAAAGAAACAGACGATTTTAAAATCAATTTTTATGGAGGAGTGAAATATAATATATGCTATAATGGATAATTTTACTATAAAATGACCTCATCATTTTAAATATTTTAAAGAGGGCAACAGATGTAGTTATAAAAAGGAAAACAATAAGGCTAAACCAGAAAAATAAGTAAATTTGATAAATATTTTAAAACTTTAAAATTGGAAATCTTATGAAATATTGGACATTTAAAGTAAATACATGTATCATTTTAAATAGAAAAAGATTTTGGAAAAGTTTAGTGTATTTTAACGAAGTGATGAGAAGTTTTTGAGTATGTTAAAATTTTAATAGTAAATTCAAGTTAATAAAGATGGGAAACATTGAGGATTAAGATGAGAATAATTATAAGATAAAAAAAAAAAAAAAAAAAAAAAAAAAAAAAAACTTTTTATATACCATGCTTTTAAATGTTAATATACTAATAATATACTAATTAAAAGGAAAATGATAAATATTCTATCATAGTTTGAAGTCAAATTTGTTTTCAAATGTCTAAATAAAGTATCTGATGTAAGATACTAATATTTTGCAGCGGAACAGATTTCATTTCTGTCATCCTTGGCGAAAAAAAAAGAATATCGCCAAATTATCTGGTGAAAATATTTAATTCCTTTCAAAAATCATGGTTATTTTAACAACTTATATTAAAAGAGTAATGAATAATATGAAACAATATTTCGTACAATACATATTACATGTCATACATACGTACAATGAATAATACATATTACATTTCATACAATGCATACATCTGGCATGTATATTTTCGTGTTACGCTTTTGATCGCCAAATAATAATAATAATAATAATAAAAGCCAAGGGCGACAGAGTTTTGAAATTTAAAATTAAAATTTTGTCAATTTGACAGCAAAATAAATCAATCTAACACCCGCGATAACTAATACATATCTATACCCAAATATAAGGATTAAAATCGGGAAATAAATTTCCTCGATTTTTAATAATTTCTTACAAAAAATCCAGTGGGCAATTAACATAGGAAATCTTTTTCTTGGCTGCACAGACGGTCAGTGAGTCACACTTCGCTTGCGTATAGAACTCATAGATATAGTATAGCATATATAGAATAGAGTGATCATTGGGGAGAAAAAAGTTATTCCTTTTCATTTGGGAAAAGACGACGTTTTTACCAAAATATGGCCGTCTTTCCCCGAGTGAATACACACGGGAATACGTACTAATATTTTAGCAAATAAAATTTATGAATAATTTATTTGCTAAAGGGGAATGGAAGACTCCAGATACAGTTTCAAATTCATATTTCTTTCTTTCTTTTTTTTTTTTTTCAATACCACTTAATGGCTGTTTCTAAAGCTTTTATTTATTTATTTTTTTCGGCATCAAAAATCTTTGTACGATAACATGGGGATGAGAGATCTATATATATTACTATATCTATGATAGAACTACATTAGCACTTTATCAATGTGTATAAAATCTTTAAATTGATTATGACGTCAATTTTCGTGAGATGCATAATTTAACTTTTTTTAATTTTTTAACGTTCACGTTTGATTAAATGTATTTATTTTTATGTCGAAAGAAAATGAACTCGTATTTTTTTTTTTTTTTTTTTTTTTTTTTTGGCAACAATTAAATTAATGGAACTCACAGATAGTTTGGAGCAACTTTAATAAAGGTCTATAATTAACAAATAATTGCAATAAAACAATATTGTGACAATAAATTGTGATAAAAACTATCCTATCTCTCAAGTTGGACCAAACTGCACACAGTGTGCAAAATTTCATTAAAATCGGTTCCTTAGTTTAGGAGTTTACCCCGGACAAACATCGTGACACGTAATTTATATATATATACAGATATGTAAAATTCTGAGTCAGGGAGTGTAAGCGAAAAGTTGCCAATTAATGAAAAATGTGTTTTTTCTTTGGACTAAAGCTGAATTGTTGCTAATTGATCAAACTATGTTCGATTTGAATGAAACAATTGAATATTACCATAAAAATTAAGTAATAGCAAAATAAATAACACCATAAAATTAAAAAACATACAAAAGTTCAAATGGCGAACAATTCAAAAGAATGCAAGAAAATTAAATGATAAATGTTTATCTATTTTAAGAAAAGATTTATTTACTGCATGTCATGATGAACTTTTTTTCTTCAATAAGCTTTTCCTCCCTTTTCTTCCATCTGACATCAGTGTTAATGAAATGAGCTAGCAAGCCCACATCTACAGGCACGAAAACAATTTTGTGCACTATAGATATGTTCCAGCTGGCGTAGGATGCAAAGACTTCACAAATGGAGAACTTTCTGAGGAAAACTGCTCTTTCTTTTCTTCTTCAGTCTTTTTTAAACAGTAACTATATAAATACATATTTTAATATTTAAGGATAATGTGCAATTTTTTGGAACTATAGATTTATACACTGAAATTGCTTATTTCAAATTCGTCAGATAAAGCTATAGGGTAGATGCTCCAGTGATTGGCATGCTCCACAAATTGACATCTATCCCGAAATAATTAATAAATAAGAAAAATAATAAAATCATATTTTACGTATAAGAATTTTAACATTTTATGTCAAACACTGGAGCATAGGGTGCTAATAACTGATAAAATGAATAACTAGCAGTGTCAAACAATGAAACATAGGGGTCCAATTACTGATAAAATGAAAAACTGGCAGTGTCAATTACTGGAACATTGAGTGGGTGTCAAATAAAAATTCATAAAAAAAATAATTGTTATAAAATGTATATATTTTAACATATATGTGGTTCTGAATGTCTTTCATGCCATATGTACTAACTTAAGATTTCTGAAAATATTTTCTGATGACTAGAACATTAAAAACATCAGAGATTGCTCTAAAAGTGTCAATCACTGGTGCACTTACCCTATCTACAAATAAAAAAAAACAATGTGAAATACAAAATCCATTTCGCAAATCGGGATTACTATACTTCCTTATACTTTGTATAAGGAAGTTAAAATAATAATAATAAATAAATGAATAAAATAAATGAACTATAACAAAACTTTTATAAACAAATACCATAAAATTAAAAAACATACAAAAGTTCGAATGGCAAACAACTGAAAAGGATACAAGAAAATCAAATGTCAAATTTCAATGCTGATCTATTTTTAGATTTATTTACAGCATGTCACAAGGAACCGTGTCTTCAATAAGCTTATCCTCCTCTTTCTTCTTCTATCTGATGTCGATATTAATAAAAATCGCTAGCAAGCCCACGTCTACAGGCACAAAATCAATTTCGTGCACTGAAGCTATGGTCCAGCTGGCATAGGATAAACTTCATAACTAGAGAACTTTCCAAGAAACACTGTTCCTTCATTTCTCTTCGATCTTCTTTAATTAAACTGTGATTATTTATAATTTTGAGCTTTTCAACTGTTTTTTTTTTTTAATTGTACTTTATACATTTTTTGTATTTAATTTTTTTTTTTAATGTATTTTGATGCAATTTCATTTTCTGCCATTTTGAGTATGGCATTCTTTGATAAACTTTCCTTTCCTAAAGGTTTGTAAATTCCAAGGATAATAGCAAAATTGTGCCAAATTATTGATTTATTAAAAACACGCTAAGTCATACCATAAACTGTATTATTATTCACAATTAACAAAAATTAATTCTTGTTTTTATAAATTCAAATTAACTTCACTCAGAATGTATGTGTACTACTTAATCAGCAGTCTACATAATGCAATCTATTCTATGTAAATATATCTCACTATAATATTCAAAATGTAGTGTGTAATAAATATATTCATCGATATTATCATTATAAAAATGATTGAACTGATAATTACATGTTCTCATCAGTTCGACCAATTTCATTTCAAACGGTGATATTTAACAAAATAAACATCTAACTAATATACTAATTAAAAGGAGAATGATCACAATTATATCATAATTTTAAGTCAAATTTGTTTTCAAATGTCTAAACAAATTACCTGATATAAGATGAGTCATCAGGATATAATATCAGACACTAATACTTCAATATGTTACAACAATAATGTACAAAATATTATCTTTTAATTAAAAAAATAAAAGAAATGTTAATTCTAGGCACTTACACAACTTACAGACATTAAACAAAAATTATAAAACCATTGAATGTTGTGAACATACCTTGCAATAAGTTCTTCACACACACACACAAAATAAATATTTGGATTCCAGCATTATTAATTACTAATTCACTTAAATGCACATGTGAAATAATAACTCATACATAGGCAAAATATAAAATAAATATACGTCAATCTCTTTTCAAGTTTATCTAGACATAATATAAACACGACAATTTGTTTACATGTAGGATGTTTCCAATTAGCTATGAACGTTTAGAAACTTATTTAGAAAATAAAAATAGCTATTCAATTACAAAATGAATGTTTTAAATCATACTTCAAAGTATCTAATTCAGGAGACAAAAGCACCTAAAATTTATTTAAAATTATTGAACAAATTTTATCGTGAACGTCCGCTTGTCATCAGACATGCGAGCAACCCTACCGTCTATCATCATGACTCGCGCTCGCCAAAGCCCGATTATGTTTTTTCGCCAAAGTTCTGAGGAGTAGGCATTTTCCAAATTCGCGGGGGGGATAGATAGATCGAAATCTTACAAAATACCTTTGTAGTATGTGTCTTGAGTACGCATAACTAATTGACATATCAAAAAATTGCTATTCTGAGATAATTTGGAGCAGAGTTACACTTATAAGCGTTTTTTTGCCTCCCCCCCCCCGCGCCTTTAAAGGGGGAGGGAGAATTTTCTTAAAATCATTTTACAGTGTGTGTTGGGAAGGCATAAACAACCCATACATAAAAATTAATCTTGTTGAGATAATTTGAAGCAAAGTTATGCTTGGAAACGGGTTTATTGTCCCCCCACCCCCAAGATATATAGATAAAACTGCTTAGAAAGATTTCCACGAAGGGCACTTCACACTCAGACGCCAATCGCGTTGTAGTCGGCTTTAAAATCTACAACACAACACAACGCAGCACATAAATTTAGAGGCTGTAGTAGACAGTGCCATAAAGGCCAGTATCCACTTGGGCTCAAGATCAACGCTCAAAACGTCATTAATCACGCTTCCGACACAAAGAACCAAATGTCTTGTCACCAATTGTAACCTTTTTTTTATCAGATTGCGCAGTTGCCTCAAAGGAAAGCATGCAAAATTGACAAAGATGTCTACTCCTGGCCCTCAATTATCTCAGCAGGGGGTTAGATTCCATCCCCGTTCGAGGGCTTTGAGCTCCAGTGAGCTCGGCTGACCACATCAAAGGATTCTGAATAGAAACCGCCCAGTGAGCGCAAGTGGAAACCAGACTTTAGACTGTTAAATATTTTGACACATTTTTGTGTATTATGGGCGTCCTGAAATTTAGTTATGGTGGAATTTTTCATTGTGATTTAGTTGCAACTGATGAAGTTTCAAAATTTCATACCATCTGGCAACAGATTTTCTACAGCATATAATAAAAAATATCAGGCAAAATATCTTGCTGCAACCCAGTTTATAGAAGGATTCCTCTATTTGACATGATGTGAGGTCGAGCTATGGACCGTCACTAAAAGTTGGGACGGTTAAATTACTTCGTCGCCAGTAGCTCGGCGAAGGTCTTGGTCGAGATTGTTTTATGTCAGCATTGTGCAGCAGTAAAATAATTAGGATCGCGGTGTTAGATGAGTAGAAGAGATGTTTAAAGGTTTTGATTGAAATGAAATGAAAGGGAGTTGTTGAATGGAGTATAAAAGGAAAGATAGTGAATTGCTAGATATGGATATAGATATAGGATGTGGTGTAGTGGAATGGTGATGAAGGGGTAGCTGATTAGTGTGGAGTTAAGAGAAATGTTGATGGTGATAGTTTTATGCGAATGATGGTAGAGAGGTGTAGTTTTGTGAAGTAAAGAAATAAAAGAGGCTGTCGTGTTCGGGAATCCGCTCGACGCTCTAAAGTGAGGGAAGTGATAAGGAGCCGTGAGCAGTCGTCAAAAGGATCAGCGTGGGTGAGGTACAACTTCCTATTTTTTATCTTGTTTAAAGTTAGTTCCTGAAGTCATTTATTTACTCGAGTTAGCTCAACGCCTTCTTGAAATTGAGAATTAATAAACTGTGTTATTTTGTATTTAAACTTTGTCTCGAGCTCTCCTTATTAAGTGACTAAGTATTCAAGTTTATATTTAAGTTTTAGTAAAATTTACATTAGAGAACCATGGCCCACTTTGATTCTCTACAATGATATCATTCCCTGTTAACTTTATCGTTATATTAATGACGTATTTTAATTTGATCGACATTTTCACATGACATGGAATACAAAATTAATTTTTGTGCTATACAAATTTTTGTCACCATTTGTTTTTTAAACAATGTATCCAATATTTCAGTTCAACAATTCCAATTGAATGAACAATTGCAACAACTATTTAATAAAAAATAATTGTTTGATAAACAACAATGTTTATATATATATTTTTACAAGAATGAAAAGCTTCTCTTTTTAACAATTTTCTTCAGTCTAATTACTGACCCTCATCTGAGAATGATGTATCTTTCGTTCTTAAGTGTTTTCTTCGTGAATTACTTTTTAAAAAAGTTCCTCATGTGGTTTATTTTTAATTTTTTCGAGCATCATCCTATGGATGATGCTCTTGCTCGGGAAAGGTATGCGTGTCCAGTGACTTCCATCTTTGCTGGACGTTATTTGTTAATGAATAATGATAGTCAAAAATTTTATAACCCAGTTTTATATAAAGCTCGTACTCGCAAGCATCCAAAATTGGATATAAAAAAGCTGCCAAAAGTTGATAATATTATTTCACTGCCTGATACTGTTACTGATGAACCTCCGTTCCAAACCGAAATGGACTCAGTTCAGTCTCAGGTAGTGGACACACTCGATGAAAAAGAAACAGTTTCTACTGCACTGCCTGATAATTCTACTGACGAACCTCCGTTTCAAATCGAAGTGGAATCAGTTCTTTCTCAGACAGTGGAAACGATTATTGAAAATCAACCAGTTTCTGTTTCTCCGCAACATCATAAAAAAAAAAAAAAAGAAATTCCGAAAATTGATGAATTTTCTGAAAGTATGTTGTTGTTGCATTCGTAGTTTAAAAGACTAAATTACCTCGGGATGCTTGCTGGCAGTAGGCAAGGTGGCCTGCCATATCAAAACTCCCCATGAGAAACGATGCATGGCGACCTCCACGTGGTGTTTCTCGGGTAATGCTAACAGCCATGCGCATTTAATTTAGATAAAGTTGTTATTATAAGGTTTCGTTCGCTCGTATGTGTGTGTGTTATGGTTATTGTTATAACATATACCCAGTTTTTTTCTATAATGAATATCCGCTATTTAAATTACAAATTTTGGAAATTTCCATTTTTCGTATATTTATAACCTATTTGAAACACGATATTATAAATTTTAAAGCAAAATTAAACTCACACATTACATTTTCACATGGAAAAAATATCATTTATTCCCATAAGACTACATCAAAATTTATTTTTTGAGCATACTTTAAAATATGTTATATCAACCAAGTTCTATAAAAGTATACCTGTAAGAAATAATAAAATAGTATTACGGTTTAATATTAGAGAATACTTTTCATTTAGGGTTTATTTTCGAATTTTATGAGAATTATTAGATTAATTTTCGTTCAAAGCTGCCAGTGTAAACAAACAAGACAGAAGTACCATTTTATCCATTAAAACTTTAACCACGAGAAAATTTAAGGAACCAACGATAAACAAATTAAAAAAATAATTATTTGTAGTCAATCAGTTTCATTAAAAAAATGGGAATGGTTTGTATTAATGTGATGTTATGTGCAAGGCCGTAAGCAAAGGGAGGGTCCCCTGCCCCTCCCACCGAAATAAATGATGAATGATTGTTTTCGTGTAGTCTCATGTATAAAGCAAACATTCCTGCCCAAAAAAAGGTTTAAAAAAGTACTAACCCACATACAAATAATTTTACAAAACTCATTAATGTTCTTTTTTTCCCCCTTTCTATATTTAAGCTCTAGAGCGTCGTAAAATACATGCAAAGGATGATTAAAAGGGAGTTAATAAGGCGAGTTCGAAAAAAATCCGTACAGCCGTTTTTTTTTTTTTTTTTTTTTTTTTTTTGACGCACTTGCAAGACCTGAAATTGGCTACTTATACAAGGCGCCTCTGAATTTTCCTGAATTAATCAACTATATCATTCGAAAGGACATCTAATAGAGTATTAATGTAGGAAATTTGAAGAAAATCGATTTAGCCGTTTTTGAGATACGGACTTATGATTTTCTTTGACACTTTTGATTTTCCAATTTTTTCCAAAATTTGTAAAATTCATCTGTACACCAGTTCTGTGTTAATTCTGATGTTTCGTAGCTCTATCTTTATTAGTTTCGGAGAAGTGACAGTCAAAAGATTTCCTCCCCCCACACACACTGACCAATTGCCAAAAACTACATTTTTGGACTCAGGAGACCTAAAAACATGGCAATCAGGTGAAAACTCGACATCGAAATTTTGGACCAAATACAATATTTCCATCACCAACAGTAGTCGGGTAATAGAAGTAAAAAAAAAAAAAGATCTACAAAGCTTATTTTAAAATGGAACTTTCCAACAAAATGTTATGTATTTTACTGCTCTGATTAATCGTTTTGTAAAATTCATAGCAATGTGCTGTAGATTTTATAAAATTGTAAAAACACCATTCGTAAATTTTCACAACATTGCTGTGAAATTTACACCGTTAAAAATAGCATCCGGTAAAATTTATAACAAAATGCAGAAAATTTTACAAAACTATAAAAAATGACATTTTGTAAATTTTACTGCAAAGTGCAGTAAATTTTACAGCATTATTAAAAACAGCATGTTGTGAATTTCACAGGAAAGTGCAGTAAATTTTAGAATACTTTAAAAAACAACATCTTGTAAAATTCACAGCAAAGTGCAGTAAATTTTACAGCACTATTAAAAACAGCATTTTGTAAAATGCACAGCAAAATGCAGTAAATTTTGCAACACTTTTTAAAACAGCATCTTGTAAAATTCACAACACAGTGCAGTTAATTTTTTCACCACTTTTTAAAACAGCATCTTGTAAAATTCACAGCAAAGTTCAGCTACAGCACTAGTAAAAACAGCATCTTGTAAAATTCACAGCAAAGTGCTGTAAAATTTACAGCACCTTAAAAGACAGCAACTTGTGAATTTAACAGTAACTGTGCTGGCAGCCGCGGTACCAGCAACTTTTGTTATAAAATACTGAAAATTTTTTTTACAGTGTACGTTTAAACGTCTTTAGTCTGCATTAAACAAAGTGAATTCGACATATATTTTTTATATGCACAAAAGTGTATTTCACATTTAGAATACCAAATTCGGTATTCTAAATCTAATTAGAGGTGCTACCGGAAATTTTTTGTTGAGAACGGACAAATGATTTGTGTACTGGGACAAACAAAATTCTCCAAATACATTACATTTACATTTAGTGCGGTACGTTTAAACATTTTTAGTCTGCATTAAACAAAGTGAAATTGATATATATTTTTTATATGCACAAAAGCATATTTCACATTTTTCTTTTATTTGCAGAGCCCCAGAAAGTATTTCTGATATATTAGTGCTGTTTGTTTAGAAGGGATACAAAGTGCATTTTAGGTTGTGTCATTATTGTTATTGTTATTATTATTATTATTATTATTATTATTATTTTTTTTTTTTTTTTTTCAGTGTGGTAAATTTAAGTGCACTGAAAATGCACCAAATATATTACATTTACATCTAGTGCGAAATTTCACATAGGTACGTTTAAACATCTTTAGTCTGCATTAAACAAAGCGAAATTGACACATATTTTTTACATGCACAAAAGCATATTTCGCATTTTTCTTTCATTTGCAGAGCCCCAGAAAGTATTTCTGATATATTAGTGCTGCTTGTTTAGAAGGCATACAAAGTGCATTTTAAGTTGTATCATTATTATTTTTTTTCAGTGTGGTAAATTTAAGTACACTGATTGGTGCGTGTACAATTTAGTGCTAATATACAGATACAGTGCTACTCAAAATTAGTCAAATAAGTTGAATAAAAGTGGTGGCATGGGCAGCGATTCTTTAATTAGATTTCTTTTTCTTTTAATAACAGTCTTAAATGTTTATAAATCGTACTCTACAATATTCAAATGAGGATTGAGAGGACGGTAGCCCCCTTACACAGAAATGTATGCCAAATAATGTCTCTAAAACGATTTCAAACTGCTATTTAAAGTACCTTGTAAATATTAAAATACAGCTTACTTATCTCCCGCCTTGAACTTTGATTACAACTGTGATTATATAATTGCAGTAATGTAGAATACGAGAAAGTACTGTGAGTGCCATGCCAGGTTGTTTCCTTTCCTTTCTTTTTTCATTCTTGGATTTAGAAGTATTTTATTGAGATATTTTCGCCTTTTTATCAAACAAATGACAAGAGACTGTACAAATTAATAATAATAAAAAAAAAAAAATCTTTCGTTTCATTCTTTTTATAGAATGCATCTTGTAAGTATGATAAAAATTGGGAAAAGAATTGTGATAAAAAGGGAAAAAAAATACCAGGTGTTTAAACAAACATGATCTAGTGAATCACTAAAATCTGGAAGCAAACAATTTGATCAATTTGATATATCTTTGACACATTATTGCAATGTTATTTTTGGCTTGTCAGTTATGTCAAGACAATTGTTTAATCAAATGTAGGTAGTAGGTGTCATTAACGGGTTGCGATAAATCCTTCCGTTGAATTAGACTGCAATCACTAAAATTAATATTATAAACACAATTATGTTTTTTCTTTTTTTTTCTTTAAACACCTCTTTTTAATTAATTTTTTATGTCCCCCTTTCTTACAAATGAATTAATTGTAATGTATATGCATTAAATGCATATTTGGCGCAAAATGTAACACATTTGAATATGTTAATTATATTAATAGTACAATAACTAGTGTTAGCATTATGCATTTTACCATGTTTTTATTAACTTCGATTCTTGTTTGTATGTTTGTTTGTTTGTTTGTTTGTGTGTTTGTTAGGGACAAATCTTGCGATCGATTTTTAACTAACTTCCCGGCTAGCTAGATATTTGAAATTTTCAGGACAGCTCAGAACACGGTGACAATACATATTTTTTTATACATTTAGTCAACTGTTTCAGGTCCCGCTGCCTTCGGCAGCGTTTATATGATTCGACAGAAAATTTATTTTACTAACTTCCCGACTAGCTAGACGTTTGAAACTTTCAAAATAGTTCAGAATACAGTTAAAATGCATTTTTTAAATACCTTTAGTCAACTGTTTCGGGTTCCTGCTGCCTTCGGCAGCGTTATCAGTACAAAGATTGCAATCGATTTTTCCCTAACTTTCCGACTAGCTAGACATTTGAAACTTTCAGGATAGCTCAAAACACGGTGACAATACATTTTTTTAATATTTTTAGTCAACTGTTTCAGGTCACCACTGCCTTCGGCAGCGTTTATATGATTCAACGGAAAATTTATTTAACTAACTTCCCGACTAGCTAGACATTTGGAATTTTCATAATAGTTCAGAACACGGTGAAAATGCATTTTTTAAATATTTTTAACCAAATGCTCCGGGTTCTGCCTTCGGCAGCGTTACCAGTACAATGCTTGTTATCGATTTTTCACTAACTTCTCGACTAGCTAGACATTTGAAACTTTCAGGATAGCTCAGAATACGGTGACAATACATTTTTTTTATACTTTTAGTCAACTGTTTCAGGTCCCTACTTCCTTTGGCAGCGTTTATATGATTCAACAGAAAATTTATTAAACTAATTTATCTACTAGTTAGACATTTGAAACTTTCAGAATAGTTCAGAACACGGTGAAAATGCATTTTAAAAATATTTTTAACGAACTGCTTCAGAATCCTGCTGCCTTCGGCAGCGTTACCAGTACAAAGCTTGCAATCGATTTTTCATTAACTTCTCGACTAGCTAGACATTTGAAACTTCCAGGACAGCTCAGAACACGGTGACAATACATTTTTTTTTAAATACTTTTAGTCAACTGTTTCAGGTCCCTATTGTATTCGGAAGAGTTTATATGATTCAACAGAAGCCCGACTAGCTAGACATTTGAAACTTTCAGAATAGTTCAGAATACGGTGAAAATGCATTTTTAAATATTTTTAACCATTTGCTTCGGGACCCTGCTGCCTTCGGCAGCGTTACCAGTACAAAGCTTGCAATCAATTTTAACTAACTTCCGGGCTAGATAGCCATTTGAAACTTTTATAATAGCTCAAAACACGAGAGCAATGAATTTTTTTAACACTTTATATGATTCAACAGAAAATTTAAAAACATGGTATATAAAAAGATCTTTTTATCTTGTAATTATTTTATGCTAAACTTTATTCGTGAGAATAAGAATCTATAGGATAAGGTATGTGGCTGTACGCATTTGAATAGGCCTTTTACATAAGAGTGGATTAGATTAGTCAGATTCCCCCTTTCTTCCTCCTTATGTAATGTAATCATATTCTTATTGCTTCGTGTTATAAGGATATTGCATTCAAAAATTAAGCTTTTCGAATTCTTTATTTTATTTTATTTTTATTTCTTTGAGCATATTGCCTTTTACCGAAGTGAGCAAATTATTTTCCATGATGGATGAACATGATTCTTATCTCAGAGAAGTACAAGCATAACACTAAATGCCGAAAGAAAGTCAATTTTGTGCCAATATTTGAGAAAAACTTTTTTTTTTCCGTTAAAAATGAAAAACAACCAAGATTTGGTTACAAAAAAAAAAAAAAAAAAAAAAAAAAAAAAATCTTGAAGCGTTGTGGCGTTAATTTCTTCATTTGACGGTCTTCTCTCTATAAAGACTCTCTAGTATAGACTAGTGGTTTTCTTTCTCATTTAAATATAGTTTGTGTTTTTACTGTTTACAAAGCATCAAATTGCAACCCTGATATTTTTCATGTTATATCTATTAAATTTAAAGGAAATATAAAAAGCAGAAAAGTAAATCTTCAACGCCTTGAACATCGAAGGGAAAGACTGAATAGCAGATAGCTGTTTGGGTAGCTTTTAGCATACTGCATGCACTGAAGACGGTATTCTAAATGCTACCCAAACAGCTATCTGCTATTTAAGCTTTCCCTTTGGCGTTCAAGACGTTGAAGATTTTTATTATGTTTAATTATCTATCGCCAAGTCTTTTTTTTTTTTAATATTGTTCATTCACTGGCTTACGAGAATCTCCACGATGTATGCCCTTTTCCGACACAACATTCGAGGTGTTATTAAATATGTAGGCAAGTTTGATATTCGACTGATATAGTTGAAAATCTTTCGACATCCAGCATGAACTCTGCAAAACACCGTATCTTTGTGGAGCAAGTTTAACCAAGCTTTTATTTGATCTCATTCTAGCAGAAATGAGATGTAAGATATAGTTTCAACATGATGTGACACTTCCTCATTGCGGGTTCATGCGGATTAGAACATATTTTTTGAGAAAAAAAAGAATAATTCGAGGTGGACCGTCAGCTTTGCTCTTAGTGTGAGATACTTTCAAAATTATCGTGTGTGAGTCATTCGTAATATAATACATTTTATAGAAGACCAGTGCGTACTGGGACTACTACTTTAACCCTTTATAAAGCCGTGGGAAGTATACTTCCCACCAACTTTATTAATTTTTAAATGTCGAATCCTATACTTCCTAATTGATCTGGCAATTGTAAATGCCTTCATTCTCTGGAAAGTAAGTAGAAGATATTCGGGACCTAGAGACCAATTAAATTTTCTACTTCGGCTAGCACAACTGATTTCTGGATTTTCAAGTCGTAAACGCAAAGGACGGCCTGCAAGTTTCCTGAGCAGCAAGAAAGCTGTTCCAGATGAAGTAGGATTGACTAAAGTTGGTGACCATGTGCCAACTTAACAAAAAATATATAATGCAATGCGAAATAAAAATAAATGCGAAATATATGATGTCTTACCTTTGAATAGCTCCCAGTGGGCTGTAGAAACCCCCCCCCCCCCCCCAAAAAAAAAAAAAAAAAAAAAAAAAAAAATCTTAAAAATCAAATTAACTTTACGTAATAAGCTAAATGAATTTTTTTTATAAATCAATCTCAATCCCAAAAATATTTTGACGTAACATTACTAGAAAAAAATGGCCCTATAAAGGGTTAAAACAAACAACCAGTGTTTCGTCTTATCATGGAAACATTTGTTATTTCTTAACATCGGGGAATGTATATATCAAGATCATAACTTTTGATAATAATATACAATAAATGTCCCCATCAATTACTCCTGTATGGCTTTTAAAATTTTGCATACGCGTCATGACATGGCGTGAGTTTTTGAGAAATTATCATCTCTTTGGATGCCATCTATTTCCCCTAAACATTTTCTACTTATACTTTTGAGATGCTCTGTGCAATTTGATATATATTTATCTTATAATATACAGTATTTTTAGCATATATAGGTATACCTTGTAAAAATTGTAATTTGTCTCGTATAATAATGATACATGATGCATGTTGATTACTTTTAGTATATGAAGTAACATTCTCATATCGTAGTGATTTTGAATACTGATTTTTGACTTCCTACTAATATTTGTTTGGGAGTAATGATGATAAGACTGGCATACAGATACCGACAGCTAGAACCTTGATGTTCGTATTCAGGAAACCTCAAAATATCTAAAGGCAGCAAAAATTCAATTTCGAAAATTTGACCCTAAGACAATACGTATTTCTTAATTATATATATGAGTACGTCAAAGTAGAAAAAGTAATAAATAAATAAATAAAACTAAAAACAAATACAATAAAAAGTTTTACAATTATTTTAATAATTTTCACACGCCTGTATATGAAACTGTAACAGTGAAATTACTATTTAAAATATATTTAATTCAATAAAGGAAGAAAATTTGTTTGAATAACGAAATGTCTATTTCTATATAATCTTCTATATATGCGCATGCAAAATTCTGTTTCCATATGTTGAATTTTTTTTCCAGAACCTTGGACGTCGGTCGATGTTTGGTAGTTATATTGCACTTTAAAATTTCAGAATCTCGGAATAAATATTTAACTCTATTGTAATAATGCCGGGTTTTGTGAATTTAATCATAAACGAATTATTATTTTTTTTTAAACTCACATTTCAATAATTCACATTTTCCTTTTCATATAATACTCTTACATACAGATGTATATTCCTAATATCAAAACAAAGAAAACCTGGGCTTTGAGTGTGACACAATGCAGACTGTTACACTTATAATATTTTGTGCAATCAATTAAAATATATAATCGTAAATTGGTTTGTCAGTCACAGGATTTTGAAAGTGACACTATTCTATAATGGATAAGAGACCCACTTTCATTTCCCGATTCCGCCCCCTCTGATCTCTAATTAGCGAAGGTAAAAACAGTTCCGGTTGGTCAGCGGAAGGAAATCTAAAAATCAAGCACGTTGTACATTTGGTGATTATGTTCGCTTTCTCAGTATTTGCGAAGGCAGATATTTGTGGCGGAACATACTTAAATGAAAATAATTATTCGAAATAATTATCTATCCGTTCCGATTTAATTACTGGTTTTTTTTTTTTTTTTTTGAAGATGTATGCATTTAAGATTGCTGTACAAAACAAGTAAGTCCAACAATACAATTTCGTATAATGATGAAGAATTCAAAACTATAGCTAAGATTTATCCTAGGCTTTTATAATTTTTTTTTTTCATCAAAAAGTAACTAGGGGAAGCCGGAGTAATAAGAGACAAAAGGGGTAATAAGAAACAAAAAATATTAATAAAATCTATACTATTAATCTAAATAACTTGAAATAAATATCTCGTATTAATTTCATTAAATGGACTCCTCGTGATTTTTTAGGTGATTTGTGAACTTAAATTTTTTGTTAATTTTGTTTTTTAAATTTTCATTAAATCCTTGTCTCTAATAACCCCACGTGGGGTAATAAGAGACCAGGCTTGTAACTGTCCATATATATCAATGTAAAATCATGTGGGATGATAAAAGACATCTGGAAACAATTCTGAATCAGCCAATAGTTTTTAATTTTTATTATTTACATCCATCCAAAAAATATGTTTTCTCGAAAATTAACTGTCATAAATGTGTTTGTGAAATTCATTTATTTTAATATTAGGTCCTAAATAATATAATATTGTACTTAATGATAGTTCTACATAATCAACATAACCTAGGGATTAACCAAAAACATCAATATACTTTTTAAAATGGGCAGAAAATATTTTACCCATTTTCTAAAGTGTAGGCAAAAAAGACGTATCTTTGATGTGTATACAAGCGAACAAAATGTTATAAAGATTTTCTAGTAATTATAAATGAACTTATTTATTATGTAATGAAGTATTAATGACTAAATACTAACTTATACACATTCTAAACATAAATTTACATAATCATAACAACTAAATATGGTCTAGCCAAATCAGTAAAACTGCTTTTTGATTTAAAGTGAAAAAAAAAAAGTTCTCTTGGTAAACTTAGACTGGACCTAACACTTGGTAAACTCTTCGTAAACTAGTCAGACACAATTAAAAGAAACTACAATGGGGGGTGGGGGGGGCACAGTAATTAACAGTGGGGGTAATAAGAGACTCATGTCTCTTATTACCCCCACAAAAAATAAAAATGGGGTAATAAGAAACATGCCTAGAACATGTAAATAAAGAATGCTTTCTAGGTTTTAAAAAATTGTATATCAAAGTCATAGTCTTGGTCAAAAGGTTATACATTAATAAATCCCAAACATCTTACCTACAAAAAAAAAAAAAAAAAAAAATAAAGAAAAATTTAGAAAAAGTCACGAACTTTTAGGGTAAGTTCAAAGTGAAGGTTCTTTTTCGTCGTATAAAAAGAATTCAAAATGTGTTATAAACTTCTCAATAAGTGTATTGTAGTAAAGAATACACATGATACTTAATATTACATATTTTTAAAGTTGTCTAAGTATATTTTTTGGTGGGATTTTTGACTGCGTCTCTTATAACCCCTGTCTCTTATTACCCCGGCTTCCCCTATTTTGAAAACTATATCGAAATTTAGATTGACCAAAAAAAGAAAAAAAAAACCTTCAGATTAATGAATTTTTTTTTTTCCTACATTCTACAAATAAAATTTGATAGTTTCAGGGTTGCTATTAATTAATATATATATATATATTTATAAGATAATGTATTAAGAATAATTAATTACAATTATATTTATCTTTCCCGGTATGTATAAAAAAGAAGGGCAAAATTCAATAATACAGTGCATAAAGCAAATCTGATGATCAGGTTGAATATTTTCAGCAACTCTCATGCTAAAAAATGTGCATAAAATGTTAGAATTCGAACTCAAAAATGTTTTTAAATAATCTTTTGTTGCACTCACACAACTTTCTCTTACCCTGCATTTGAATTCTGTAAAAACAAATCACGATTAAGAGGTAAGATAAGGAATACTGTATATGAATAAACCTTAAAATGGTTCAAAATAATTTTAGAAACAGTTTTATTTGACAAATACTTCCATGTAGTACCCTCAGTTTTCAAGTGGTACTCTCATTTGGTCTTCAAAATACCAAATTTGAACTTCCTGCAATCAGTACCTGCTTTTAAGTTTTGTTGGTAAAAGACAAGCACAGATATTAACCACTAATAACTTTATTTTCGTATTCAGAAAAGCGCAAAATGCCTAATTATAGAAAGACAAGTCAGCGTTGAAAATTGGACTCCAAACAATACTTATTTATTATATGCGTATGATAAGGT
The DNA here is from genome assembly GCA_963930645.1 of Salticus scenicus. Lineage (NCBI taxonomy): Eukaryota > Metazoa > Arthropoda > Arachnida > Araneae > Salticidae > Salticus > Salticus scenicus. The sequence continues at coordinate 206,264,176 of OZ005648.1, forward strand.
AATTATCATTCCTAAACAGTTTTCTGACAGTAACTCACTTCCATCAGTTACTTTTAATAGAAAAGAAGGTTTGTGCTTAATTTTAGATAGCCTGTATGTATTGTTTATAAATTACATATTATACATCATATGTAGTGTGTATACAATACCCCACGTCATGTACTTAAAATTCAGCATGGTATAAAAAACACAAAACACAGCTTGAAAAGCACTTTCAGCAATTTCTAAGTATAGCCTCAAAAATATAACGAAATTATTTCGTCACGCCGTGGACGAATGGTAGAAGATTTTCATACAATATTTTAGACGAATCTTCTTTTATGAATAAAAGAATAAAAAATATATATCTATTCATTTCATTTCATTTAATGCACTCTGAAGATGGTAAACTGTGCCTGCCAGAAATTTTGCTTATAGACATAAAGTATTTGAATTCCTTTAGATGTATTTATACACGAACGCGTTTTGTAGGATTTAACAAAAAGTTTCAAGTAGCCATTCCATATGATATATAGGGGAGAGTGGAGTTGAATAGGACGCAGGATAATTGGGACAATAGCAAAATTTTTATGCTTTGCAAGCACCACAAACTTGACAATTTTTCTGATATATGGCAGTATTGAGGTTATTCATCAAGTGTAGTTTCAGAATTGTGCTATCTATAGAAGGGCAGAAAAAAATTAAAGTGTCTTTTTCTGCTGTCAAAGTAAGTTTTTACTGATTCAGTTAGGTAGTAGTTAAGAAATGAATTATTTGCTTAAAGTTAATATAACTCTTATATGGTGAAAAGGCATAAACTTTTATTGTGTTTATGATATTCAAGAAGAATATTGACAATTGTTCATTAAGCCTATTTCCTGTTTTATATGATCATGTAGTGGTGAGGATGAATGGGACATTCCCCACTATGTGCTATTTTAAAATTGTACATAAGAATTATATTAAAACAAATCGTAAATAGATTTTCAATATTTTTATAACCTGTAGTTCAGTAGTTATAATATGAAATCATAAAAGTATAGCATGGATTTAAAGAAAAATAGATTGAAATTAATTGTTCTGATTTTTGTTTATAATAATTATGGTTAAAAAAATTATAAGTAAGTATATTCAATGCAACTTAAATGAATAATATCAATAATTAAAATAATAAACTAATAATAATTTGATTAAAATCACAATTTCAATCAAGCTAATTAAATAAATCCTGGTGATTATTAATGTAAAACAGAATAGAATGTTGATTTTTCTCGACCAGTCGGAAACAAAAATTTATCTGGATAATTTGTACTCTATTATAATGATTTATCTTTTTCTAGTGTCTTATTTATTTTTAGATTAGATCTTATTAGATTAAATTACCAAAGCCTAGAGCACTAGGAACTGTGAGAATCAAAGGACTTTTGCCTTTTGATGTTAATTTGAGTCAATACATCAGTTTATGTTAATTTCAGTAAATTAATAGTGTGTAACAAAATCATATAAACCAATTTAAGTTAAAAAATTTATTTACTTTCCTTTTTATTTATTTTATTTATTAACTCCAGTCCTGTCCCATTCATCCGCATAGGTGGGGATGAATGGGACAATGTACATGCATGTAAAAAAAAATTATTATTAATTAAAAATGAAAACTTTTTATTAAAGTTAGTATGTTTATATGTAACTGATTACTGAAGTGTACTTATGAGCAATGCTACAAAATTCTGAATTGCATATGGTGAACGTTATTAATAAAAACATGAAAAATGTCCCATTCATCCCATTTCTCCCCTATTTAAAATTCTGAGTTTTAATTTCCTGTTAGTATATATATATATATATATATATATATATATATAATTATATATATATATATATTGAGTTATAATGATAACAAACGCATAGACATCAGACCAGTTAAAAACAGGATTTTCCTATTTATAGGAATTCAAAACATGCAAATATATAAAAAACTTAGTTTAAAAATTCCGTCTCAAAATAATACTTTCTCTACCATGCGTGGTAAGTGAAAGTAAAAAATTACTTAATGTTCAGTATATGCTGTTAAACCTTAATGAAAAATTGAGGAAGAAAATTTAAATTAATTAGCAGAGAGCAATTTAAAATTTTTCAAAAATTTAAAATTTTGAATTTTGTTTTTTAAATTTAAATAGTTTTCGAGAAATTTTAATAAACATAATTTTGTTACATTTCAATCAATATATATAGAAATTTTCATAATTCTAAGATATTAATTAACAATAAATAAATAAATAAATAAATAAATAAATAAAAATAATAATGAAATTATAGCTTCTGGTGGATCCTTGTATAAATTCAAGCCAAAAATTTAAGTTTATTTTAAAGAACGTGAATCAGGCAATGTACGCTATCCGCGATTGTAATGAAATGCTCGCCCTCTGGTGGGCTACGGTGAAATTACAATAAACATGGTTTAATTCGAATTCCATATAGCCGCCATTGCTAGCCGATGTTTAGTTTCACATATATTTATTGAATAAAAATGAATAAATACGGTAAAAAAGATAACACATACTTTTGTGTGCCACAGTGTAAATCCAAAGCATCAATAAATCCAGAATTGAGCTTCCATTTATTTCCAAATGACGAATTTAAAATTTCAGTTGCTTCGGCTAATGGAAGTAAAGAATTAATCAGATGATTTGAAACTAATATTTGTTCAACTTCATTTAAAATCTACTTCCGAATCGAACTTTGAATAAACTGAAGTATTTTTTCCAAAAGCAATCAATTTTCCATAATGTAATGGCGGAGAAATTATAGTACGAATATTAAGTAGAATAACAAGAACACTATTGGAACACACGTGGCTAATGTTTACTAACAACTGCAGTGTTCACAAAGCGCCGTCTATCGATCATTACAAACGCGGATAGAGTTCTAACAACCACGTGACTTTCTTCTTAGAAACCGTACTTTGCTGAAGGACAACGCTAATTTTTCCATGCTTTTGGAAGCGTAGTAGTCGATTTTTTTTATGCTTTTACAAATACATTTACAGCACTGTGTTACAATAAATTTGTACACTGTTCCGAACTGATAAAATGGGTCAGTGGGGTCAACTGTCCCTCAGCAAACATGCTCGTGACGTCATCTGTTAGAACTCTATAAATTGGAGCTCATTATATAAATACAATTTGTATAATAAACTTATCGAACGAACTCAACAGGAAGAATATATTCGTGGATGAACTTTCTCAGGAAAGGAAATATATTTATAAAATATACGCTAATCATTTTGAGATGGAAAGAAAGCCGAGAAAAGCATTTGTGTCACAACTCGTGTAACATATAAATGAAACCATATTCCATTTTGTGCATCAAATCTGGTTCCAAAAAATTACAATGAAAGTTGTTAGTTAGAGTAGTTGTTGTTTCTGTCCTTCGGCTAAATTATTATTATTTTTTTTAAGGGGGAAAAAAAAATATTGAAAACTTGCATTACAATTCAAGCCAAATAATATGAATTTTTATTTTTCCGACTGAGTGCAAATAATGACCTGGACACTTTGTGATGACTCAGTCGGAAAAATAAAAATTCAATAAATATGGTTTTCTTCCAATCAGTTGATTGTTGATTTTAATAAAAAAACAAATAATATGACTTTGAATAATCTTTAAATCTTACTTTTCTATCTGGTACTTATAGTAGTTTTTGTAAAAATTTCTCATATACAAAGCTGAAAAAATTGTTTCGAAAGTAAATCAAAAGGCATCACACAAGATTGAGATACTTGAGAAAAAAAGAAAAGGGGGGGGGGGAAGGAAAAAAGAAAGTAGTTATGAGATTTGTCATCTGGGCTATAATTGCAAATGTAATCGGTTTGTGGTACGCTTAATACATATATATATACACACACATGTATATACAGGAGGCATAAAAGATAATTTAAAATAAAGAATTACACAATCCTTAGTTCATATCGGTTCATATCAACATTTTTATGTATATGTTATAAAGAGGAGTGGGGGATACCGTAACCCAATATCTACGGTTACATTGAATGACATGATTGTGCAATTTTAGAATTTCTTGTGAGGTTACCCGCATTTTATGCAAAAGACTGTAAACCTTAAAATACCATTACACTAGCTTTACTATTGACAAAATAGTAAACAAAATTCTTTTCTTTCTTCTTTCTCATTCTTCTTCTTCTTTTTTTTTTTTTTTTAGTTGTTTTATGCTTTCTCTTATAGTTTAGAATATATATTATTAATTTTTCTGCAGAAATAGGGGGAAAATACTCTGGTATTTTGCAGCTACCACAAACTTTTTTCTATATTTTCGTATATAAATTCACACAGAGCAAATTATTTATTAAAACTGTTATTTATTAAAGTTATTTTCCACGATATAAATACAGTCTGTTTTCACATCAGTGAAGTATAACTTATTGTCAAAAGAAAGACAATTTTATGTCTTGCAGATATCTGATGAAATGTCTCTTTTAGTACGAGAGGACTATTTCTTTCAATCAGACATTTCGCGTTGTCACTATTTACTGTGTTTCACCTTAAATATGTCAGGATGTCCGACAAAATCCAGTTTTTATCATTTTATTTTTGTGCGTTAAACAATAATATGTTTAAATTGTAAAAAAAACCTTTTACATATTTGAAAATCGACTGTTAACTATTGGATTGACACGTACTAAATTAATTAAATTAAACAAATGTCTCCTATTTCTAAGGAAAAAAATTCAAGCCGTTCAAAAAAAAAAAAAAAAAAAAAAAAAAGAGAAGAAGCTATGAAATGTTCGAATTAGCCATTTTTCTCACATTCGTCTTGTGTTCAAAATCGTGGAGTAAATTATTTTTCACACGTTCTTACAGTTAAATAAATAAATAAATAAGTAAATTTGAATAAATTTGAATCTAACTCATTTGGTTTATTTTCTATTCGGAGCTAAAAAAAAGTAATACAATATTTTAATAATACAAATTTCTAAAAAAAAAAAAAAAGACATAATGACTTGAGATTTCATTTAAATCTATATTAATAAAATCAGAGTTTTGTCTGTAAATTTGTCGGAATCGAAAAATTTTGCGATATCTTCACGTTTTACACCCCATGAAAGCCGAAAAGGACTTCAGAAAATTTTGCCTGTGTGTGTGTGTGTGTGTGTGTGTCATCGTGTCCGAATGTCGCTTTTTTTGTCCGGGCATCACTTGAGAACGGCTGGACGGAATTCAACGGCGCTTGGCAGGAATTTAGGTCTTCACCCAACTTAAAATTATATCTATCAACTTTTCAGAAATTCTCCCCCGTTTCCCCCTAGGGGGTAAAAGACTAAAACACGTTTGTCCGGGCATCACTCGAGAACGGCTGGACGGAATTCAACGTCGCTTGGCAGAAACTTAGGTCTTCACCCAACTTGAAATTATATCTATAGAAATTTTCAAAATTATGATTAGTGTTTAAATTGTGGGTAAAAAACGCCTGCGCATGCGCCATAAATATTTTTTCACTAAAATGCTTTGAATGGAAAAATAAAGTATAAAAATATTTTTTTAAGTTAAAGACTTTTGTATTCGCGTGATTCGCACTACAAATTATGAAAAGATTGAAATGAAGTGTTGCCATCTAATTTTCATACTTTAGTTAATTTTAAAAAATCTAATTGTCGTATCGAAAAACTGTTTACACCCCAGGATTCAGAAAAATCACCTCTTTCATTTGGTACTGAATTTGTAACAATAAGTCTGATATTTCTAATTTATTTTTCATTTTATCCGTTTTTCCGTTGCCATTTAAATTTTTACCCTTTTTCCGTTTTCAAACCAGATTCGATATGGAACAGCTTTAGTATTGGATCCCTTTGGCAAAATTTGAAATTCGGAACCGAAGTAGCTCGGACGTTTCTCGCCAAGATCTTTAATTGCACAATTGAGATAGCCAATTCAGTTCATCGCAGAAATGGCTTAAAATATTTAAAGTCACCAAAGGGTTCCCATACTAAAGCTGTGCGTTTTGTATTTATTTATTTATAATATTTTCTATTAAAGACTTCTGTGGTCACGAAATTTGGTGCGTAAATTGTTTGTTTGCATCCGGCACTTATTGTAACTGGATTTCACGAAATTCGAAATTCCCCCCCCCACACACACACACACCTTCTCGGAGTCGGAGGGCAATAAACGGTATAACTTTAGTATAACCCCATAGCTGAATTCGCCGATTTTTCTTTGGCGCCGTTTTGAAGGATAACGATGTCGTTCTGGACTGTTTGCGATATAATATGCAGCCTAATATGTTGTTTATTTTGGATTTTTGATCTTGTGATTTAGATTATGATTTTATGATTTAGATTATGATTTTATCATTTATCATATATGATTTACGATTTAGCCATAAGCGCCAACAAAAAAAATCGCCAAATATCGTTGTGGGGTTATACTGAAGTTGTTCCCAATAAACATGTGTAAAAACATGTTTTTCCGTTTGAATTCGCTTTGAATTATCTTAGAATGGCGAATTTTTGTGCGCGGATATTGATTAAGTGTACGCATTATGTACATTAGTGGGATTTTGCAAAACTTTGAACTCATCCGCTGAGGAAGGGGAAGTAAGAAGTGTGTTCCGAAGGCAGTGGGGACCCAGACTGGATATTGATTAAGTGTACGCATTATGTACATTAGTGTGATTTTGCAAAACTTCGAACTCACCGCTGAGGAAGGGGAAGTAAAAAGTGAGTAAATTGTGCCGAAGACAGTGGAGACCCACAGTCCTTAATTTGCGAGCGAGAAAACCTCTACCAATCACAGCGAGAACTTAGGTTATTAATAAAGATATGGTATTTTGAGATTTCATTTAAGTTTAATGTCCAGCGAAGCGGGCAAAGCCTGCTAGTTAATTAATATAGTAACTGTTGCTAACGAAAGCAGCTTTATAATTTAAAAAGAAGAATGAAACTATTTTCAGACCATACCAAGATCAACATATTAAGTTTGTAATACACAAAATACTCCTGTGTTACTAACTTAAATTCCGTCTTTCACAGAATGTTTTTTGTCTTTTGAAATTGGTCTTTCTAATTTTTTTCAAGATTGGTTTTGACTAAAAAATTGGGAAAAAATCGATAACTTTGTTTTAAATTATCACAGATCTACAGTTCACTCATAAAACACTCATATTGAAAATTTACACTCTTTCCCCCAGAAAATTTGTGTCACACACTTCCAGACACAGACATTTCCTGAAAATGGTCATGTCGTGTTCTGGAACTCTCAAAACGTGCAAATCCATCGAAAACTAGAAATAGAAAAAAATTATGAATCCAGTACTTTCTCATAGCTGCCAACTTCTCAAACTTTTAAATAAGATTTATCACCACTATTTTTAAAGAGAAATGTGTCATGTTTATTTTTGACGATTAAATAAACTGAAAACAATTATGAAAAATTTATAGTTTAAATCTCCCTTGAAAAACGGGAGATTTGGCGCTCATACTTGCTTCTATTGAATATGGAAAAAAGAGTAAGTAAATAAATATAAATTAAGTAAATATAGATTTCTATTAATTCTTAAAGTTTGTAGCATATGGCATCCGAGTGCCACAATAAATAATGATGTCTATTGTGAGTTTATGTCATTGAAAAATGTGTATAAAGAGTCCAAATCTACACAAAAAAAGTCAGATTTCTATCTCGAAAATTATCCACCTGAAAGACAGTTGTGTCAGTTTTATTATAATGCTATTTAAAGTGTTATCTTTAAGATGATTTTTCTCAAATGTTGCTTCTTTGAGTTGTGTCACTTTTCTTACCGAAATGGGATGTATTGGAAATCTTAACGTAGAAACAGGAATAGGGAAAAAAAAAAAAAAGTGGGAAACAACTGTCCTATATAGTTATTTGCTCCATATGTAAAGATAATAAGGATTTTATTGATGACACGCAATATTTTTATGAGTATCGGATGATAAATTTCCCGAACATGATGCAAAGCAGTCTCATCGCTGAAGCAGGATATCCCTTTTCAGCTGCAAAATGTCATAGCTTTGGAAAGAGGGATTTAAAAAAAAAAAAAAGTCGTTTCAGAATGTTTGAAACTGAGATATGAATTTATTCAATAGAATCACCTACCGTGTGAGTCTCTATTTATCATTATGCATCTCTCTTTAGTATTGTTGTAGTTTTTGGACGTAAATGTGGATTCGTGTAATGTGCAGATAAGTATCTGATAGCGGTGAGTGACAGGATGTTATGTATGAATGAACGAAATAGCGTTTCTTTTCAATGGATTTTACGACGCATTTCGGAAGACTTTTAGGATGCATTTGCTCTTGACATTCAAGTAGAGACCATAAATAGATAATAGAGTAAAATAAATAAAATGAAATACAGCACTGAATACCTTTTCTTTATATCTATCTTTCATGTTCAAAAAATCTAAATAGGGAACAAAAGCGATTTGTGAAATGACCTGTTAAATTTAACCTAGTTATTATTTAAAAATATTACAACAATTATAAGTGTAAAAATTAATAAATCAAAAAGTTCAAACCTAAGTAATAATAATAATGAATTAACTTTAGTGATTTTTACCGAATGATTAAACTCCATTAATATTTCGCCGGCAAAAATTGGAGAAAGTTTAATACAGTGTATTAGGAATTTTGGTAGAGCACCGACTTGGAAGAGTGGTATAAGAGGAGATGAGATGTCCGGAAAAATATGATGCCAGAATCGTAACCGCAAAAGCCAATGAGTAACACAGTTCTATTAAAAAATTCTGCATACTTATTGCGACTTTATGTAATATGGATTATTCTAGATGAAAGTCATTGTAACTATAAATCTCAAAGCTGTTAAATGAATGTCAAACAGTGCTAGCCAATGTTTTGGTAGATTCAATATGGCCCCTGCTGTAGCCTTGGCTGCTACTGAGGAAGCCATCTTGAGAAGACGACAGTTAACTGCAGACGTTAACTACAGACAGTTAACTGTATAAACGACAATTAACTTCCTTTACCTTGCATACTAATACGTCGCATGCCAACTCCTCTTATATCTTCCAAGAGCATTGAGCTCGTAGGTGGAAGATTACGGTTTTGATACTTGAGCCGACCGAAGCCTGTCATCTACATTAATGGTAGCTGGTGCACATAAAATCCACCATGGCTACAATGTCCTCCGTGTTCCAAAATTAACACCTCTGGGGATTGCAGAAGAGGGTAACCCCCAGAAGTATTGATTTTGGAACATGATAATCCATTCCTTCCGCAGAGAATCGAAATTCGGATAATATGTCTCCGGATTGCCCGAAGGGATGATACACCCCAGACCGTTTCCACTGCGTACTCATAGTGCGATGTTACATCCACTCGACTCAATTACCAGGGAGTTTGGTTAATAGAGCATTTCCTCGTGACGTCAATAATTAAAGGGCACCCTGGTGGATGGCAAAAGAGCTCGACTTCACCGGCGCCCACCATTGTTTTCAATTGACGATCCTAGTTTTATCATATGCTATTATTTTCGCTATATTTGTGTTTTTTTTAAATCATTCGCCTTATTTCAAAAAATTAATAATATTTCTTCTTTATGTTTTCCTATCAATTCATTTTTTATAGTAAATATGGTGACAAATTGCTGTACAAACGAACATGCTAGACACAGACGTTGAAATAATTTCAAAACATGCAACGATAAAAAATATATGGATCAGCGCTATTAGAGAGAGAAATTACACTGTTGTACCTCAAAAGTGTGGATAACATCTTTAGATTGGTAAGAATTTTTTACTTACGTACTACATTTTTGCATCTATTTTTAATTTCTTGTGTGACTCGTTGACTATATCACGCAAGGCTTAATAATCATTTGTTGTGTTGTGTTTATTTCATATGAAGTTTTATTTAAGTTGATTTCGTTATTTAAAATAAAAGTTGAGTAATATAGTATTTAGAAACAGAGCAGTGTTAAAAATTTCAGCAGTTCTTACAGTTTACATAATTATTAATTTTTATTTTTAATGGTGTACGTACATATGTTTGACAAAAACTTGGTTTGGTATATCTCTGCATAATTTTTATACTGTTCTGGGTTTTAAAAAAAACCATATTAACCATGCTTATGTGTTAATTTATTGTTGCTTCATGTACTCGAAATTTTGAACTTTATTTAAGTTATAATTAAAGAAAAACATATTCATGTCTTTTTATTAAAAATGAAAAAGGGGGAAATATCCAAATTTAGCAGATAACTCTTAATGAACGTTATATGAAAACAGCGAAATGGAAATAAAAATATGAAATGAAAGTAATAAACAAATTAAATAATGAAATATAAAATCGATGACACTGCTGAAATTTGTGACACTTTTTAAAAATTGATTGCTTATAAACTAATGCAGAAGAGAGTTAAAAGTTACATTAAAATTTAAGTAAATATATTAGCACCATCAGTGTATGTTACCATAGAAAAGTAAAATTAATCAATTTAATTTTCTTTCACTATGATTAATTTGCATTTGTAAAACTTTTAAAAAGCATTTTGATATTGTGTTTCATGTGAGAAAAATATGTTGCATAAATATTTAAGTAAAAATAATCACTATTTGGTTCAATTGTAATTTTTATCTTTTTATTTCCACTCTGCTATAGATAAACTAAAACATTAACTAAAGTTTCCTTTGTTAAAATATTTATATAGATTCATTTAAAATAAATCTTGTAAAAATATTTATAAATTATCTTTCATGTGGTTATACTAAATTACTTAAAAAAATAAATAAATAAATAAATAAGTTATTTTAGTGCAGTTAGATTTTTTTTTTTTTTTTTTTTTTTAACTATCATTTACCATAGATAAACTAAACAATACTGTGATTTGCTATTGCTAAAATAATTAATTTTTCAAAATAGTTCTTGTAAATGAAATGACACATATCTTTTGTATAAAATAATAAATCACTATTATAATTCAGAGAAACTATAAATTTTCTTTACTGTTATCATAAACAAAACTATGGAAGGATTTCCCATTGCTAAAATAGTCATTTAAAAGCGTCTTATGATAATTTAGAAACACTTTATTTTTGATATTTAATTATTATACGTGATATATTTTCTTGTATAACTGATAGTTGAAAGAAAATACTGTATAATAAATATCTTTAATATATGTTTATCTTATTTTTTTTGGTATGTGTGTGGAGGGGGAGGATAAGATAAAGCTATTTAATATTTTTTTGTAGTTCAATCCAAAATATTACTTATAAAGGTGAAGCAATCCTTAGAGTGGCTAGCTTTATGGCTCTATAGTAGTCTATATTTTCAAATAAGTCACTTTTCTATATATATGTATACATATTTTAATTTCCTCCTGCTTTTTTTATTTATTTTTACTCATATTTCAAGTACTTAATTCTTTAACATTCATTGGTTTCTCTCTCCTCACTTTCAAATAAGTCACTTTCAAAAGAGCGAAAGAAAAGTTGAAGTTTCTCTCTCCTCAATTCAACCATGAACTCTGAAAGTCCACACCGAGGCAGCCCTCCTACAGAAATATGAATGACCACCCTCTAAGGCACCCCTTCTGCAGAGGTCAACGACCATGGGTCACTGTAACTAAAGTCAAAAGCCTGGTGAGTGTCTAAATTGTGCGGTGTATATTAAAAAGCTGCACGATTGAGGCACTTCTCCCTGGCAATAATTTAGTGGACATCGATCACATCTAAGAAACGCTATATACAGGTAATTTTATATTTTCTTTTTCACTTAAGTTTAAATTGATTTTTTTTTTTTTTTTTTTTTTTTACTGAAATGAATTTTTACTTGATTTTATGTTGTTGCTTTAAATTACTTCTATTGAATATTAATTGTCGTAAAAATGTTATTTTATTAACTTTTTGTCTTTTGTGTGTGAATTTGTTCAATCAGCTAATCAGATAAAACTTAATTGAATACTAAATCATAAGATCATTTCTTTTTTACAAATTGAAGATTATAAAATATATTTCTTACTCTAATACAATAAATTTTGTTATGCATTTAATTTCAATGTCTTGTCTGGCATATAGTAAAACAGTTTAATCTTCGTCTTTTTGATCACATCCCTGATCAAAAGATAGTTTTGTTATGACTCGCAGAGCTCAATTGTGATGACTATATTCCAGAGACACACCAAAGTAAAAGAGAACTTTTTGTTTTCTCTACTACTATTTGAATATAACTGTACTTGTAATTAGATGGTAATAAACTGTATCCAAACAGTAGTGAAAAAAAAAAGGACTTTGTGTCAGTTTCTCAATTTATGTTAATTTTAATTATAAATTTAAATAACAGTTCAATGTATAAATATTTACACAACATTAAAAATGCCAATGTAAAAAATATTAAGAGCAAACTGCAGTTTTTGTACCATATAGCATACTGCACTAAATACGTTGGCATTTTCAATGTTATATTTCTGTTTAATATCATGTCTTATTACATATTTTAACTGTTCAATGTGCTAAAAATATGTTGTTCAAATTTAATAAATAAACTTTGTCAGACGATATGAAAAAGTGAAAAAAAAAAAAATCATCTTACAAGGAAACATTCAAAAGGTGTCGTCTTCAAAAAATATTGAAAAAAAATGTATGTGATTCTACTTTTCCTAAAACACCAGAAAGGGAAAACATTATCGGCTGAAATGAATTCACAAAAAATTATCAAAATTAAGTATATTTGGCGATTGATTTTGAATACTCAGCGAAGAAACAAAACACGGTTCTGTTCGTACATGGCAATCTCGGTGCTAGCAAACTGAACGCCTAACAGCACTAAATTGCCAAATAGGCTTAATTTTGATAATTTTTTGTGGTCGCTGTAATTCATTTCAGCCGATATTTTTTTTCACTTCCTGGTGTTTTATGAAAAGTAGAATCACATATTTTTTGAAGACGACACCTTTTGAATGTTTCCTTGTTAGGTAAACATAATAGCCTTAACCCTTCATCAGGCAAAAAAAGTTATGCAAGAGTGCATGAAAATGCCACTTATGTCTCCTTTTTTGCCTGATGAAATGTTGTACTATTATTTTTATCTAAAGCAGTTGGAGTATTTTTTATTTCATAATTTGTGTTTCATTACAAAGTTTTTCATTTATGAAAAAATTAACACACTTCAAAAGACAATCCTTTAAAATTTTATACTTTTCAAGTGCTGCACCAAGAACTCAGTATGTGCTCGGTGTCGGTGAATGCTGAGTAGGTATAAAAATTTCATTTTTAAGCCTTCTGGAAGACAGATCTTTATTAATAAATCAAACTATTAAGCAAAAAGCTTCTAGGTAAAACCACCCCAAAAAAAATTTCTAGACGGTGATTTTATTTTGATAAATTGCAGGATGCGTTATATTAGATTCTATTTCGTTATACAAAGTAAACAGTTCACTGATCTCTACAAAAATTTGTACATTTATTAGCCAGACAAAAATCTATCTAGCGCTGCAACTTTTAAATCAATAGGATAATTAGTTTGCAAGATATTAAATAAAAACCCCATTTTCACTTCAAAATTAAAAAAGAAAAAAAAAAACTTCCTTACACCATGAACATTAAATTTAAACCTGTTCACACAAAAATATCTGATAAAACTAATGTCATAATAGCTTTAAAATTTTATTTAACTTAATTATTTTTAAAATATTCATTTAAATTAATCGAATTGTCTTATAGGTTTTCCCCTTGATTTTACATCCACAAACTAAAGTAGGTACAATTTTATTAAACAATCCCCTTGGCGACTTTTATTATCTTTTGCCAGTTTGGTGATGAATTAAAATGGCTATTGCAATTGAATAATTAAAAAAAAAAAACTTTTCAAAAATCGCCCGAGCAACTTAGGAGCCAGTTTTCAAATTTCGTTAAGTGGTCCTATACTAAAGCTGTTCCTTAATGTCAATGCATTTTTAGTCTATTCAATTCCTATTATTAGTTCACACTTTCCCTATATCTTGTACAAATCTTGCAATCGATTTTTAACTAACTTCCCGACTAGCTAGAAATTTGAAACTTTCAGGATTGCTCAGAACACGGTGACAACACAATACTTCGAAGTCCGATTTTCGAATTTTTGATTAGTTTTCTTACAATTAATTAAAATATGAAGATAATAACATCCTAATAGCGTTTCAATAACCATTAAAATATCAGCTATAATTTAATTGTTGCCAAAAAAAAAAAAAAAAAAAAAAATTACGAGTTAATTTTTTTTCGACATACAAATAAATACATTTAATTTAGAAATTTTTATTCATGAATTCATCAACCATGAATATTTATTTAAATCAAATTGGAGTGTAAAGGTTGATATTTTTATTTATTACCAACTATGCGAAAAATACCAGAGCCAGGAATCAAACCCAGGCACCTCCGCTTAACGCACGGATGCTCTACCGCTGAGCTACCCTGGCTGACAACCAGCTAGGTACTTCTCGCATAATATGCGTTGGCAAAGTCACCGAGTCTGCAAACGCAGATATATCAGGTGAGACAATAATAATCGTAGCACAACTCCATAGACCACGAAATTTTTAATTTAGAATTTCTAAATTAAAAATTTCGTGGTCTATGGAGTTGTGCTACGATTATTATTGTCTCACCTGATACATCTGCGTTTGCAGACTCGGTGACTTTGCCAACGCATATAATGCGAGAAGTACCTAGCTGGTTGTCAGCCAGGGTAGCTCAGCGGTAGAGCATCCGTGCGTTAAGCGGAGGTGCCTGGGTTCGATTCCCGGCTCTGGTATTTTTCGCATAGTTGATAATAAATAAAAATATCAACCTTTACACTCCAATTTGATTTAAATAAATACATTTAATTAAACGTGAACATTAAAAAATTATAAAAAGTTAAATTATGCATATCACAAAAATTGACGTCATTATCACTTTAAAAATTTTATGCATATTGATAAGAGCTCTATGATTCATCAGAAAATTTAAAACATGGTATATAAAAAGTTTTTTTTTTTAATCTTATAATTATTTTTATTTCATTTTTCACACGCGCTTTTTATTTCCTAATTCAAAATTTAAAAAAAAAAAAAAAAAAAAACTTTTTCGATAGTGTTTGTATGTAGGAATTGACTTAAAATTTTTTCTTTTTATATTCCTTGTTTTAAAGTAACCGTGTTTCTAATCAACATAATGAACCTCAAATAGTTGAATGTCATTTATATTTTCTTAACAGATGTATATGACGGTACTTAACCATGACTTTCATTTGCTGAAAATAGGGCACAACTTTAGTATGAGACTCTCTTGGCGAAGTTTGTGATTTTTTTCTTTCCCATTTTTTATTCATTCTTCCAAATAAAGAATAAATTTTTATTTCTTTATTTCAATAAAGTGTTTTAGCAATGATAACAGTTTACAGTGTTACTTTTCGGGCACTTGTTTTATTAGGCTTATTAATAAAGAAAATAAGCTTTTAAAAGATTAGCTTATTATTAAGAAGCTGTTTATAAGATTAAAAAAAAAAAAAAAAAAAAAAAAATGAATAAATAAACAATCATGCTTATGTTGTTGCAAGTTGTGAATTTTTCAATGATTTTTACTCTAACTTACATTTTACAGAGAGCCAAAAATTAATCTTATAGGAGGAATACAGCTTTCAGATTGTTTTTGTTTTTCATTCATGATAAATTATAACTTGAGAATGATTCATAATTTGATCTATTGTAGTTAATAATTTTGAATCTATTAAATGTGGGGTTCGAACTCAGGACTAGCTTGTCAGACTGGGAATTCAGAGATTTTTCTGAAACTTACATGAATGTGAGCTAGGACTCTTTATAAAGAGACCCACGGAAAGGCCACCACCCATGCTTAGGGTCCTCTCATAGTCAATTTATGTTAAACAACACAACACCCTCCATTATATGTGTGTATGTGGGGTGGGGGGAGGGGGGGGGTGATCTTTTAAGGATTTTCTTTAATGAAATCTTGTGTACAAATGCGAGTAATTCAGAAAATTGTGAAGTTTAAATTGACATGAACAATCAGTATAATATCCAATAATGGTAAAGGGCAAAACTGGATCGTGTTGTGTAGGTTGGGACTGATTGACTATGCAAGGTTTCTAGGTCATGTTTATGCAAGTTTCAGGGAAAACCCTGTAAAACTCCAAACAGCTAAGATGAATGTGACTTAGAATCGAACCCAGCATCTTCTCCCTTATGGCCATATCACATGAGGGATTTCGCTCAGCTTTTTTACTAAACACAGCATGCTAAATTTTTCTGAAAGACAGTCTAAAATGTTGATGACACACTGACCTCGAATCTTTTAAAAACCATTAAAACACATTTCACTAACAGCGTTTAAAAAAAAAAAAAAGAAAAAAAAAAAAAAAAACTAATGACTGCTTTCTTTTTTAGTTAAAAATACAAGAAAATTTAATTTTTTCTTCCGACAGTGCTAATGCTTAATATTTAATAGTCTAAATTAATGTTTTGAAACAACAAATTAGAGGTGAAATTGATAGTAAATTGACGTAGAAGAGTGTATGTATGGGAGGGGGATTTATTTTTTTTCTCCTCAGAGGTACAGAGCTTCATCACATCTAACACACACACACACACACAGTCAGTTTCTGAATGGTCAAATCATGTTTAGAACATCTTTAACCCCTTGAACTGCAATTTATTTTCAGTCAGCACTGCTCATGCAGACAATTTAATTTTCTTAGTTTTAATAGGTGGGATTCATATAGAAACTTACGGTTTTGTTGCTCAAATAATTTGTTATTATTAAAAATAATACAGTAAAACCTCTCTAAGTTGGACACCTACGGTTCCAAGAAAAAGTGTCCAACTTATAGGGGTTAGACATAATGTTAATGGATACATTCCGTTCCGAGAAAAAGAGTCCAACTTGAGAGGTTTCACTGTATTTGTTTCACACATTTATATGAATGTTTATTGTTATATATACATATAAGAACATAATTAGTGTTACGAAATTCATGACAAGCTGGACTCATCATTTAAGTTCAAGGGGTTAAATATGCAATCCATTGAAGACTAGAAGTTGAAAGGTTTTACGAATCCAATACTTTATGAATATTGCAGAAAGTAAAAATATGTTTTAAAAGAATATTTCTTATGGACTTTCATATATTTTGATATTCTTGTAAAAAAGGCTAGAAAATATTTTTAATTTAGGATGCATAAGGTTTAACTTTCGACTGGAAAAATTACAATTAAAAATAAAAATATTTTTCAGCTCAATTTTCTATGAATAATTAAAACATTAAAAAAATTCTTTCAAATACAAGTTTCATGACAAATTAACTAAAACTTCTGATGAAGAAATTACTCGAATGTAAAATTATATATTAAAAAAAATAAGCTAATCGTTATATTAATAATTTAATCAGTCACCATATTAAAAAATCTGGAGTGACTCCACTCGACTTTCCGAACATTGAGTAACTAACAGTTTTGTAGATAAAATAAAGAAAGAGGAATTGCTAAACAAACAAAAGAGAGAAAACCATAATAGAGTGTTTTTTTCTCCATATATCACACGAGGTTTTATTTAACGCTACTGAACTTTGAGCCCTTAGATCATAATGATAAAGAATTTTTCGTTTTGTCCCTGTAAAAATCTATAGATGCTAGATTCACCAAAATGCTTATAGTTAGTGCAACAGTGATTTATAATATTCATACAAATTTTCAGCTCAATTGAATAAGGCGTTTAGATGCTATCGCACTTTTAAAAATTTGGTCTCATAGGCCATAATGATAAAGAATTTTTCTTTGTGTCCCTGTAAAAAAACTGTAGTGCTAGATTCACCAAAATCTATACAGTTGGTGCAAATGCGACCTATAACATGTGTACAATTTTTTTGCTCAGATTAATAAGGCGTTTAGACGCTATCACACTTTTAAAAATTTGGCCCCATTGGCCTTAATGATAAAGAATTTTTCTTTGTGTCCCTGTAAAAAAACTATAAGTGCTAGATTCTCCAAAATCTATACAGATTGAGTATCTGTGACCTATAATATGGGTATAAAATTTTTGCTCAATTGAATAAGGCGTTTAGATGCTATCGCACTTTTAAGATTTTGGTCCCATAGGCCATAATGATAAAGAATTTTTCTTTGTGTCCCTGTAAAAAAACTATAAGTGCTAGATTCACCAAAATCTATAGGGTTCGTACTATGGTGACTTACAATATACGTACCAACTTTCAGGTTAATCGAACAAAGCCTTTAGACGCTAGCGTGTTCACAAACATACACACATACACACACACATACATACATCATCGTAAAAATAGTGAAAACGGACTCAGGGGACCTCAAAACGTATAGAAACATCAAAATCTCGAATTCGGATTTTTGACATGATTACAATACTTTCCTCACTATAGTGTTCGGAAAGTAAAAAGGTATAAATTTCAAAACATTCAATTGACTAACTAATTCAGTCCTAAATAATAATAATAAAAAAAAGATTTAATTCTAGAATTATAAAAAATTCCTGTTAAATTTTAACATTTTGAGGTAAATAATTGACAAAATTCATAAATTAAATGCATAATAAAAATGGAAAACTTATTAATAAAAGAATAATTCGACAACAGAAAGGTATTATTAAGTATGACAAAATCTCGTAACATTACAGGTGCAAAATGCAATGCTATACAGCAACTACTGTATTCGAATAATATTCATGTTTTAGTAATAAAGTAATAGAATCCATAAGTATTATGGATACATTATTAAATAAATCACGTCGTGAATAAACCTTATGAAAATTTGATTACATTAATCATCCCATTTTTCCCCAACAAATTGCCTTCGATGAAACACTGATTGGCCTAACGGCCGATCGCTTTTTCCTAAGAAATATGAATCTGTATGATATTATATCCTTTTATATGGGCTTCGTCGAGCTTAATTTTTAAATGTATTTTTTATTTCAAACACATTCTGAAACATCTGCATAAGTAGAACGAAATATAAATGATTTAAATATCTCTATGATCAAAAACAGCCATAGTCGTCAATGGTGGGAACGAGTGCTTTCTGCCAACCACTACCGAGAGTTGAGATGTTTGTTTACAAACAAGGAACTGCCCTATAGAAGCTGAATGAAAACTTGGTTTTGTAAACCAACCATTAAAAGCAAAAACGTAATTTGAAATCTAAATACGTCAAAATTTTGCTTACCAGAATTTAAAACCCACCTGCTTTATACGTAACACCTTCTTGGCTTTCACATTTTGATATATTATTCTTTCTGGAGGCTTTCAATATTTTTCTGTACCTTTTTGAAATGGGTGTGGAAACATCATAACTCGAGTTCTATTTAGTCTAGAAACAAAATTCGAACAGATAATTAAAGCTAAAGGTTTGAAAATTATTCCTAACCTAGCAGGCTTTGCTCGCTTTGCTGGTCACTATATTTAAATGAATTAAAAAAATAATCAATGTTTTTTATACTGTTCTACAAATTAAAACTAAAAAGAACATACATTGAAATTGCTTAAAAACTTCACTTCGGGCTCTCGCTGCCTTCGGCAGAGACTTTCTCCTCGCAACGTCTTGGTACTGGATAATTTAATTTAATTTAATTTATAGCGATGGCAATAATATAGGAAAAACTGCATTAGTCATTTTCTTTTTGATAATAAACAGAAGGGAAAACGCATAATATTTTACATGGGGACATTTTGTATAGTTCGACCAATTAAAAAAAATGCTTTTCCTTTTCTTCCCTTTCTCATTACAAAAATATTTAAAATAAAATTTAGAAAAATTGTGCAAAAACAATGAAACAGCTTAGACCTCTTGGTGGAATTAAAAATTTGTCACTGAAGTAGCTCGGACGTTTCTCACCAAAATGTTTACTTACGCCTTTGCGATACCCATATCAACTCATCGCCGAAATGATAACAAAATATAAATAATTATAAAATAAAACTTTATCAATGTGTATAAAAATTTTAAAGTGATAATGACATCAATTTTTGTGAGATGCATAATTTAATTTTTTACAGTTTTTTAATGTTCACGTTTAATAAATGTATTTATTTTTATGTCGAAAGAAAATGAACTCGTATTTTTTTTTTTTTTTTTCTGAAAACTATTAAATTATAGCTAAAATTTAAATGGCAAATTTTAAAGCTATTAAGAGATTATTATTTTCATATTTTAAATAATTAAAAGAAAACTTTGCAACATAATATCTTTAAATCTAATAACTTGATGTATATAGTGTCTTCAGAAAAAATGAACAGTTTTTAGAGCTCTTTTAAAAAAGTATAACATGTATGCAGTATCTTAAAAAAAAAAAAAAAAAAAAAAAAAAAAAAATCACCATTTTTTACTAAAAAAAAAAAAAAAAATGGCCGATTTTCATCACTAAATTAGTTAAATCTAGACCAATCAAAAATAGGAGTGGTTCACCCGGATGTGTTCCACCGACAAACTCTTTGCTTTATTTATATAGATGAAAATTGAAACCTGTGTTTTTTGACAAAAATTGCGTATAAAAGGTGTACGTATACATTAAGTAAACACAAGGCTCTACTTTTGAATTTCGAAGAGCGATTAAAAAAAAAAAAAAAAAAAAAAAAAAAAAAAATCTTAATCTATGCATATAATAAAATAAGATGTTTGTGTGTGTGTGTGTCAGTGTGTGTATATGTCCGGAGCTAGTTAAGAAAACGGCTGATCGCAGAACTACACAAATTTGCACGATGGTTCAGTATGACCTGTTCTGATGTATCTCGAAGCCCGATTTTTGAATTTTTAATTACATTTTTTAAAATTAATTAAAATATGAAAATAATAAGCTGGTAATTGCTTTAAAATTAGTCATTTAAATTTTTAATTGTTGCCAAAAAGTTTACGTGTTACTTTTTTTTTTTTTTTTAAACATAAACGAAATACGCTTTCACGCGAAAAATAAAAAATTATCAAATATTAAATTTACTCATATATATGAAAAAAGGACGTCTTTGTAACTTTATAAAATAATGATAATAAAATGATAATAAAATTTTATTATCATTATAAAATAATGATAATAAAAATCTAGCATATTTCTTCCGAATTTTGTTTCATAATTTTTTTTATCCCCCCTCCCCTGTTGTTTGTTAAATAGGTATGTTTTTTGGCAAGGATAAATCCCGCTTGGCATAAAAGCTAATTCAGTATTATATTAAAGAGCTTTACTTATTGATAATCCTGCGCAATTTTTTAAATTTTGATGCTGAAGTAGATCGGACATTTGTCGCCAAAGACTCTACTTTCGCGACAGCCTCTTTAAGCCAAGTAGCGCATCAAAAATATAAATAACTTATAAAATATATTTAAAAAAAAAGAAAGAAAAAGAAAGAAAAAAAGAAAAGAAAAGAAAGAAAGAAAAGAAAAGAAAATAAAAGAAAGAAACAGAAAAATTAATCGCATAAATTATGAATTTTTGCCTAAAATAGCGACAAAAAGTCAAAAGTCGCCAAGGAGAACTATATAAAGGCGTCTGTACTATGATCAGGTTTATATATTATTTTATTTATTTATTTATTTATTTTTATATACCAACTAGTATTAACTAACCATTAATTATATATAACCACAAAAAATTAATTATCTCATGCGATAGGCGTAGCCGATAGATAGTTGTAACATCTGGCGTGAAATTGCTTCATTTTATGGTTGATCGGATAATCAAAATAAATATAAGAAATAACGTAAAAGCAAATATTATCTGCACCACATACAGTGTTGTTCATATGTAACTGGGATTCAAATAAAAAAAGGACATTTCCCTTTTTTTCGATACTATCTTTTTCGAAACTGTCATCTAGTAAGCACCTAAATGGAAGCCTACTGGCAAGCCATTGTCGCAGGCAATAGGAACAGGCGTCCGGGTTTCAGTGGATGACCAAATCGCTGCCGAAGGCAGCAGTGACCTTAAGCGAGCTTTTGAGCATTTTCAGTATTTTATTTTTATAAAGCTATATAGAAAAGAATTTCTTTTAAATATAGTAACCATGACCAGTGATGCGGGCAAAGCCTGTTTGTTTTAAATATTTTATTTAAGTAAACAAAGGGCTCTATACTTTTCAATTTCGAAAAGCAATAAAATAAATAAATAAATGCTTAACTTTATTAAGTAAACTCAAAGCTCTACTTTTCAATTTCGAAAAGAAACATATTTATACAATAATTAAAGGGGAAAAAAAAGAAAGAAATATTTAAATTTATATATATAGATATATAAATGGCTACCTAAGATAAAAGTGACATATTAAAAAAAAAAAAAAAAAAAACAGAATTTGAATTAGTATATACTTTTTCAATTAAATATCCTTACAAAAAGAAGCAACAAAAATCGCATAGGATTACATGGAAAGGAAGAAAGAGGGAATCTGACTGATGTGCAGCCTAAAGAGTTTAAAAATGAAATATCTTAGTCAAGTTTCTCACAAAGGGAAACAGTAATGGTAAAAAATGCAGTATTAAAATTTCCCTTTATGAGAACCCTTATCTGAGTACACACACACACATAAAACCCTGAACAAAATTAAAACTATACTTTAACTGCTGTAATCAGTCTATTTTCATAAAAATGTATAGTTATAAATTTTCTACTTCTTATTTGTTCGAAAAACTATAAAATAAATCAATAAACATGGAAAATTTAGCTTTACTTTTCTGCAAGAGTAAGCACTGGGGAATCAACCATGACATTCCGCCTTTATTTTATCGAAGGAACTTTCTTTACATACTTTTTGCTTTACAGTACGAATTTCTATCACGTGTTCCACTTTGGGATTCAGAAAAATGACGAAAAAAAAAAATTATGACATAGTTATAAAAATGATAAAGTTCTTTATTCTGCACCAATCAAGTAAGAAAAAAAAAATATATTCAGCCTTGTCTCAGCCATTTTATGTTCTAATTACTTAAAGAGCTTATCGCTTAATTAAATTTGCACATAATTAGACGAACAGTTTTATTAGTTGACTATATTATAAGCAATGAAAAAATGCTGAAGTCATCATACATCTCTTTTCCTAACTCAATTACAATAACATATCTTTCTTTCCGTTTGATCTTATTGTTAGTTAAAAAATTGATCGTGCTTAATTTTCTTTTCATTCTGCTATAGTTGTCTGTTTTTTTTTTTTTTGTTTTTTTTTAAAGACTTGAAATAACTTATGAACTTATTGATTAGTACTTAAATGTACTAATATATATATATTTTAAGCTTAAAAAGCTTTTTTAAACTAGTGAATCTGCATATTAAAAACCTGAACGTTATTAATATATTTCACTTTTTCATCATTTATTATTAATTTTTTTTTCAACAATTCCTACTTTGATTACGTTTTTTTTTTTCCCCCTCCATTGTAATATTTTCTGTTACGGCCCTTCAATTCCTCGTTGTGTCTGTCTCTATATCTATCTCTCCATCTCTCTATCTATCCATCTATCTATCTTACACACACAGAATGCACGCACATGAACACATATATATAATCTCCCAAAGTAAGAACTGTATACCTTAAATCTTATACTATTAAGCAAGAAGATTTATATATATATATACTAGCTGTTACCCGCGACTTCGTTCACGTAGAAATTTTGATGTGTATGTGTGGGAACTGACGGTTTGATCATAATATGTAATGTAATGAAACCTTATCATTGTGGTGCTGTGCAAAATAGAGTCTGATAAAGTATACTCCAAAAAATTTGTAACTCATTGAAAGATCTACGGGAAAAATATACAATTTATTTTTATTTTAATACCGATCTGTATACAACATTAAATGACTTATTATTTTCCGTCAACACATGCAAGTTCTGGGCACTTGAAACACGTGAACAACCAACATATAATTGACCGTGTAAGAAGCATGGAGTTCCTAAATGAATGCCTGCCACTTTTAAGGTTTGCCCCTGGGATTTGTTGATCGTCATTGTAAAAGCCAATTTCAATGGAAATTGCAATCTCTTGAAATGAAATGGCAAGTTGTTGGGAATAATAGGTATGCGGGGAATCAAAACGCTGTCTCCTTTAGCAGTTCCTGTAATAATGGTACATTTTATAATATTAATACCCAGCTCTGTGATACAACTCGTCTCTTGACTTCTAGCTACTTTCATAGCCCGAGCTTTATTATTTCTGTTGGAAAGATTAGATTTGCGTTTCCCGGGCATTTCGAAAAACTATCAAATAATAATAATAATAATAAAACCCTTAAAAGGGAACTAAAAACAAAGTACTACTATGAAATAATAACAAATCAAAAGAATTAAAACTACTAACAAATAAAAAGTAAATTATAATTCAAAAAAGTAAGAAAACGCACGTTAAATGACAAAGTGAAATAAAAAGTTAAAAATGAGAATAGTAATTAACCAAAAATATTGAACGTGTGATGCTTTCTACTTATCTATATAATATTTCTTTAACGTGGTCCAATTACGATATACATGGGGATAAAAAATAATATTTATAAATGGACAATATTTACACACGTGGAATAAGCTTAATAATTTAATAAGAAAAACTGACGACATTTGTCTGGTAAGAGTATTTTATATACTTCATGCTTAGTTAATTAGTAGTTGGTATATAGAAAAATAAATAAATTAATTAATGTGTAAACTTGATCATGGTACAGCCTTAATGCCCTTGGCGACTTTTGAATTTTTGTTGCCGTTTTAGACCAAAATAGAATTTATGCGATTATTGTTCCTATACGCAAGAGAAGTGTGACGTCACTGACCGTCCGTGGATGCAAGAAATTTGATTTCCTATGTTAATCGCCCATTGGATTTTTTGTAAAAAATTATTAAAAATCGAGGAAAATTATTTCCCGATTTTAATCCCCATATTTGGGTATATATATATATGCAATTAGTTATCATGTGCATGTGTTAGATTGAGTCAAAGCACGTACAATAGTAAGCAGCTCAACTCCTATGGAGATAGATGTCCTCTCAATGTCGGCCATTACGGGCGGCAAATGTAAACAGAATCAGGGGTCGGAATTACCTCGGGCCATCTGGTAAATCTGTCAATGATTGTTAAACAATACTGATTTCCATCTGATGGGGGAAGAGGGCCAATGAAATCTAAATGAATATGGGCAAAACGGGCATCCGGTAGGGCAAATGTTCCAACTGGTGACTTGGTGTGCTTTGTTATTTTGGCTCTTTGGCAATTAACACAACTGCGAACCATAGATTTGATATCTTTATGCATGCCAGGCCATACGAATCTTTTAGCAATTAAATTTATGGAGGCTGACATACCTGGATGTGAAAGGAAATGCAAATTTTCAAAAACTAATTTTCGCAAACTTTGTGGAACGAATGGACGGGGATGTTTTTGAGATGTGTCGCAATATAGGTCAATATCCTCAAGGGGAAAATAGTGTTTTTCTAATTGTAAGGATGTGGTATTGGATTGCAAAAGTTTTTGAAGTTCTTGATCAGTTGATTGTGCAGAAGCAAATTCTTTAAAATCAAGTACAGTTGGGGAAATTTGATTGATCTCTATGCGAGATAATGCATCGGCTACATGATTTTCAGAACCTTTCATATATCGGATATCGGTAGAAAATTGGGATATATAATCGAGATGACGTAGCTGTCGAGGACTGCACTTTTCAGGATTTTGTTTGAAAGCGTATATTAAGGGTTTCTGATCAGTGTAAATGAAAAAGTTTCTACCTTCTAGTAAGTGACGAAATTTCTTTATAGAGGAATATATGGCGTAAAGTTCACGGTCATATGTCGACCAATTCTTTTGAGACTTACTTAATTTGCCAGAATAAAATGCTATAGGTTCCCATTGATTATCAGACATTTGCATGACAGAGCCACCAACAGCGACGTTTGATGCATCTACCCATAAGCTTAATTGGGCACCAGGAATAGGATGTTTTAGAAGCGTTGCATGAGAAATTGCTTCTTTTGATTTCGTAAATGCAAAATTTGCTTCGTCGTTCCATTCTAATTGCTCCATTGAGATTTTGGCATTGGAACGCGGATGTTTCCTTTTATTTTTGTGCCCTTCGAGGAATTTAACGAGGGGTGCTAAAATATCAGCAGCTCTGGGAATGAATCGTCTGTAAAAATTAAATATACCTAAATATCTACGAAGTTGAGTAATAGTTGTAGGTCTTGGAAATTTTAAAATGGCTTCAACA
Organism: Salticus scenicus; assembly: GCA_963930645.1. Classification (NCBI taxonomy): domain Eukaryota; kingdom Metazoa; phylum Arthropoda; class Arachnida; order Araneae; family Salticidae; genus Salticus; species Salticus scenicus. The sequence continues at coordinate 206,290,383 of OZ005648.1, forward strand.
CGGTCAGAAGTTGGTGAAAGACCATCTTTTGACACTGTAAAACCTAAAAATTCCAAAGTGGGAACACCAAATATGCATTTTGAGGGCTTAATTGTAAGGCCGTAATGATCAAGTCTGGAAAATAGTGCTCTGAGATGTTCAATATGTTCTTCGAGGGATTTGGATGCAATTAAAATATCGTCTATAAATGGATAAACACCTTTTAAATTTCTTGTAACTTCATCAATAAATCTCTGAAATGTGCTGGAAGCATTGCACAAACCAAACTGCATCCGAGTGCTCTCGAAGAGTCCGAAAGGTGTACATATGGCAGTTTTGTGAACATCCTCGGGAGCAATCGGAATTTGATGAAAAGCTTTAACTAAATCAATACGTGAAAAAATTGTGGTTCCGTGAAGTTCACTAGTAAAATCAGCAATGTTGGGGATGGGATATTTATCCTTTTTAGTGTGAGCATTTAGTGCTCTGTAATCTCCAACAGGTCGCCAGTCATCGCTGTTTTTCTTTGGAACCATATGCAAAGGTGAAGCATAATTGCTGTTGGATGGACGCATGTGTCCCAAATCCAACATATGCTGAAATTCCATTTTTGCAATTTTTAAACGGTCGGGGGCCAGACGACGTGGTTTAGCGTATACCGGTGGGCCAAAAGTTTCGATATGATGCATAACAGAATGTTTCACAATTTGGTTTGGGCTAGGAGATTTACTGATGTTAGGAAATTCACTTAAAAGATTAGAAAAAATATCATTACTTATGATAGATTTCACTGAATATATATCAGAATTATGTACAACACAATGAGAATTTAAGCTTGTGACATTATCAAATAAAGAACGTTTTCTAAGATCTGGCTTTAAATTAAAGTAATGTAAAAAATCAGCACCTAAAATAGGGGTTGAAACATTACAAACATAAAAAGGGTAAACAAACTGTTTTCTTAGACCAAGATCAATAGATAATAATTTACGTTTATATACATTAATTAAAGTACCATTAGCTGCAACAAATTTTTGAATTGGAATAGACATTTTGTCTATTTTTGATGCTGGAATTAATGAACAGTCACTTCCTGTGTCCACTAAAAATTTTAGATTGCTTCTTTTATCTCGTACAAAAAGGCGACGAGAAGTGGAAGGCGAGGCGTATGTCGCCGCTACTCCTTGCCGTAGTCGTTTCCCGCGGAAAAAGTACAGGGAGGTACGCACTTTTTAGCTTTAGAGCTAAATTTCTGATGATACCAGCAAAATTCTTTATTAACTTTTGGGCTTTTGTGCCGAAAATTAGATCGAGATAGTGAACGAGAATGACTTCTGGAACGTCGCAATGAAGCCACTTCTTCTCTTAAAAGTTTTAATTCTTTTAAAAGTTCGGAATCAGCACTCGAAGAATTAGTTATACTAACAGCACCTACCTGTGGTGGAGATACATCCAAAATTTTATCAGCTATTTCGGCAGCTTTAATGGGTGTAAGGTCTTGCACTGATGCTAAAATAAATTGCGCATTTGAAGGCAGTTGTTGCAAGAATAGTTCGAGCAAAAGAGTGTCGGATACCCTATGGTTTTCAGCTCTTCTCTGCATGACGCGAAGTAGTTCTGACGGTTTTCTATCCCCTAGTTGTTCACCAGCTAATAATCGGCGAATTTCCTGCGATTTTGTTTCACCACAACGTTGAATTATTTCGTCCTTTAAGTTTTTGAATGGATCGGAATTATCAGGTGAAATTATTACGTCACGCACAGTCATTGCAATTTCTGGAGGTAAATTCGCAACACAATAGTTATATTTTGTTCTAGAATCCGTTATTGGTTTCGGCACAGCTAGTTGAAATGTTGATTCTACCATCGTGAACCACAGGGCCGGGTCCGTAGGGATGAATGCAGGGATTTTCACTGCAGCTGTTTCATTCATGTTGAAAACAGAAACGAAAACACTTATAATCCAAAAATAAGAACAGTTTATCCGGGTCACCACTGAAGTGTGTTGCTTAACACTCAGTTATGTAATGGCGTGTCGGCGTATTTTGAATTAATGACTCCAATGTAGAAAAATAAACTATTTATTAACATAACGAGGAACTATCTACACGCGAACACACTTCTCTCGTTCGAACATGGCAGAATCCAAAACAACACTTTTTACAGAGAGAAAAGTTGTAGTGCTTTTTGTGCGCTTGCAGCGCCATCTCATAAAATGCACCAGGGAGGATAGATAGAACACCACACACACTTTATGGTTACCGGAAAAATCTTGGCCCAGCGACTTGGCGTATTCGGTTAATATACAAGTTTACGTTTACATTGTTTTGATTCGTTCGCTTTGATTAGAAGTATAATTATTTACTTTTCTTGCAATATTTTGGTATCATTTTAGAACAACTTAAAAAATATAATTAGTTTTGCATATGTTAAATAATAATCATATTTTTATCATTAAAATGTGTTGAATATTAATCAATTACATTCACATCTAAAATAAAATACTAATGTGATTTTAGATTGCTGTTCTTTCATGATTGAATTGAGTGCTTTTAAATATTTGTGTTTAAATATGTAACTTTATTTAGTCCTTTAACAAGTTTGTCTCCAAAGATGTTAAAGTTATTATTATTATCATCTTAACGCTATTTTTTTTTAACTTCTTTTTAATGATGAAAATGAAAGTACTTAATATTTAAAATTGTTGAGCGAAGAAAAAAAAAAAAATCTACACATTACAGTAGGCTACACAATAAATTGTAAAATGTTACTTTGACTCATTGTTTTTAACATTTTATTTAGAATTCTCAGTTCGATTTTAAAAGACAAAAGCTCATTTGTGGCGATAAATATTTCCCTGGTGTCTTTACCTTATAACACTTTTACAGATAAATGAACTACATTTAATGCTTTTTAAAATTACCTAAACACTAAGTATGTGTTATTTTTAAAAATATTCCATTTGAAAACGGAACCTCATCTAAAACTGATTCATTCTTATTAAATCTACTAAAAGTTTTCATGTATCTCAAATATTCTAATATGTTTTTAAATGGTGTTAATTCATAATTTTGCATTTAACAACCATCATACTAAACAATCTTTCTATCAAAGCAAGCTTTTTATCATTTGTTTACGTTTTCCTAAAATTAAACTTTGTTGTAAAAGTTCAACTTTATTCCATAATTTTTTCTACGGCGTATACATCAAATTTGTACGCTTGAACAGACTCTTCTTCTTCCGTCTCACACAACAAGCAACAAGAAACCGAGGTCCGAGAAAAACAACAAACAAAATTGGCGATTAAATCTTGGCGATTTAAGAAAAAGCTAACTTGCCAAATGTGGTACATGTTTTGGCTGAATCGCAATCCTTTCCAACGATTGTTTTTATTTGCCGCCCGACCGCTAATAGCAATTGGCGCTGCAGTAAGCGGACATTATTTTGTATTATGCTGTGCCGCTTAATATTGTACTCGCTTTGGATTGAGTTATTTTGCTGTCAAATTGACAACATTTTAATTTTAAATTTCAAAACTCTGTCGTTCTTGGCGCTTATTGTATTTGGTGATCAAACACGTAATACGAAAATATACACGCCAGATGCATATTTTCGTAATATGCATAGTACGAAATATTGTTTCATATTATTCATTACTATCTTAATATAAGATGTTAAAATAACTATGATTTTTGAAAGGAATTAAAATATGTTTGCCAGATAATTTGGCGATTTTTTTTTTTTTTCTGCAAAGGATGACCGATATCAAATCTATTCCGCTGCAACATATTAGTATCTTTATCAGACACTTTATTTAGACATTTGAAAACAAATTTGACATCAAATTATGATAGAATATTTATCACTTTCCTTTTAATTAGTATATTAGTTGGATATTTATTGTGCAAATATCATCCTTTGAAATGAAATGTTTGTGTTTTCAATCGAATATGGAAGTTTGCCATTTTTTTTCTAGAGTTTTGAAATTAAAAAATCAAATTTTGTCAATTTTACAACAAAAATAACTTAATCTAACGCATAGCCATGATAACTAATACATATCTATACCTAAATATGGGGATTAAAATCGAGAAATAATTTTCCTCGATTTTTAATAATTTTTTACAAAAAATCCAATGGGCGTTTAATATAGGAAATATTTTTCTTGCATCCACGAACGGCCAGTGACGTCATCACTTCGCTTGCGTATTTCTTTCTATCTTTTCCTTGGCGAAAAATGTCCGATCTACTTCAGCATCAAAATTAAAAAAATTGTCCAGAATTATCAATAACAAAATACCTTTAATATAATGATGAATTAGCTTTTATGCCAAGCGTGTTCATCCGCCGCACTCAAAAAAAAAAAAAAAAAAAAAATCTGAAGTTGAGGTATATAAAAAAATGCTATGAAATAAAATTCAGAAGAAATATCTTAGATTTGTAATATTACTATTTTATTTTAAAATTATAAAGTGTCATTTTCTCATCGACCAATTTAACATTTAGTAATTTTTTATTTTTCGCGTGAAAGCATATTTCATTTTATGTTGAAAAATAAATAAATAAAAATACCTCGTAAACTTTTTTGGCAACAATTAAAAATTTAAATGGCTTTTATTAAGTCAATTACCGGTTTATTATTTTCAAAATTACCAGTTTTTTTTTTTTAAATCTAATCAAATTTTCGGTATAAATAGTAGCCTATGTTCTATTCCAGACTATTCTACATCTCTGTACTAAATTTCATCCAGAACCGTTTAGCCGTTGTGGCGTGATTGAGTAACAAACATCCATCCATCCAAACTTTCGCATTTATATATTAGTACAGATCCATCCAAACTTTCGCATTTATATATTAGTATAGATATATAAATATTTAAATTATGATAAGTGATGAAATGAAAGTGAAATGTAACAAACAACAAGAAAAATCATTTAACAATGTTAAAAAACAAGAAAATTAGTTAAACAATATTTAAGCCAAAGAATAATTATGCTGTGCTTGTGTTTTTAATAGCTGTGGTCCCACCTGCTGAAGTGGAAAGCACAGCATAATTTAATTCTTTGGCTTAAATATTGTTTAACTTTAACTAATTTTCTTGTTTTTTAACATTGTTAAATGATTTTTCTTGTTGTTTGTTACATTTCACTTTCATTTCATCACTTATCATAATTTAAATATATTTGTAGTTTTTGTATATAATTTAGTTCTGTTTTTAGCGCCTTTTTTATACAAATTAATTTTTGCCATATATATTGAATTTAATATATATACTATATATACACACACTCTAAGCGACAAAAAAAAAAAAAAAAAGGCCGCACTGGGATATTTTCCTTTTCGCATTCTACAACCGCCAATTTTATCGTTTAAAAAGCAAATTTCCGAACAGATATTACTATGTTGTCCTCCACATACGCTTTAGCTTTGAGTCCAGTGTTAAAAACAAAATGCAATTGTCAGGAAAGTTGTAATTTTAGAAATTATTTCAAAAATGGTAAGAATAAGGCAGTTAACGAAGTCACAAAAAGTATTAATTTTTGAATGAAAATCAAAAAATATTTTAATACGTGAGATGGCAAAACAATTAAATGTTAACGAAATATTGGTAAAAGGGTTTTTAGCAAGATATAAAATTTTTTTGCCGTTTAAACTGGAAATTTGGTTTTAGACGGCCATGTTGCTCATCCAAGCGAGATGACCGTAAGTTAAAAACCCATTGCTTATAAAATCAGTTTGTATTACATTTAGAACATAAAAGAGATTAAGAAATGGTGTTTAGCAGCATAATTCCTTTAACTGCAGTACAGCAACTATTAAACAAAGCAGGTTTAAATGACAGAAAATTTGAAAAAATTCCATTCCTAGTGAAGAGAATTAAGAAAGCAAGACCTCAGATGTGGCTAAAAAAAAAAAATGATTAGTTAATTATTGGGCTGAGTTCTCTTTGATGAGTCAAGTTTAACTTATTTCGAGCTAAAGAAAACAAGCAGATCTGACAACGAAAATTTGACCGAGTTAATGAAAATCGCACTTTTAAAACAGTGGCACATTCTCCGTATATCATGGTACGGAGGTGTACAACTTTTCAAACAGTCGTGCAAATTTTTATGCTCAAGGTATCAATTAACTGGAAATAAAACACAATCTTCATAAAAGTGGTGCCTGACCGACTACTTTGGAGGTCTCTTGGACATTTCCGTAAAGAGCATTTCAAGATAATAATTCACTTTACTACACGGCGAAGTTTATTCACTTCAAATTGTCAAAATTTCCTATACATTCCTATAAGAACCTATAATTCTGTAAGCAATCATATCTTTTTTCACTTTAAATTAAATCCCACAAAGGATATAGCGGAATTTCTTCTTTAACAGACCTGGAAATAGTCCTAATCGCGATCCGCTCGAAAATGTTTCGTCTATAAAAAGGCGGGGGAGTGGGGAGAGGATTCGAAATTTGCAGCCTATAACTCTGCCAGAACTAGAAGAAATTATTTGTGATATTTGGCACATTGAAATTTCTGAGATTTATATTAAAACACTGTATAAAACTATGTCATTGCGCATTAAAGCAGTAATTCCATTCAAAGGTGGAATTAACCCAATGCAGAATACATATTTTTAACAAAAAAAAAAAAAAAAAAAAAAAATGTTTAGATCTAACAAATAACTAGTTTTATTTCATGTATTAAAATATAACTTGTTTATTTCATATAATAAATCATAATAGAATACAAAGTGTATGGTTATTGGATTATGTTCAAAAAGAAAGTTTTATGCAGATTTTTAAAAAGTAAAAAGTAAAGTGCAATAAAGCGAATTATTAAATCGAAAATGTATATAGGTATCATTTCACCCCATTGGTATTATGCAAACAAGACAGTTTTATATTTGTTTCAAACATTAATTTTAAAGTTATTACAAATAAAAAATGTATAAGTCATTTTTTCTGCAGTGCGGCTTTTTTTTTTTTTTTTTTTTTTTTTTTTTTGTCGCTTAGTTTGTGTATATATATATATATATATATATATATATATATATATATATATATATATATATATATATATATATAAGTATGTATGTATACTTTACTGTTCTCGAAAACGGTAGCTAGAACAGTCACGTGACTCGACACAAAGGTGCCCCCTGAGGGGTCCTTGTACACCTCGAAGCCCGATTTTCGAATTTTTAATTAGTTTTCAGTTAATTAATTAAAATATGAAAATAATTATCTCATAATAGATTTAAAATTTGCCATTTAAATTTTATCCATAATTAAATTGTTGCCAAAAAAATATACGAGTTCATTTTTTTTTTTTTTTTTTTTTTGGCAGAAAAATAAATACATTTACTTAAATGTAAACAATAAAAAATTATAAAAAAATAAATTATGCATCTCACAAAAATTGACGCCATTATCACTTTAAAAAACTTATACTCATTGATAAAGTGCTACTATGGTTTACGATGCTAATATGTGTTGTGCTATTTTTTTAAACTATTTTTTATAATTTTAATGTCAAGTTGTTATTAAAAAAAAAAAAAAAAAAAAACTGCCCATAACGTCACATTCGACAGCCTAGTGTTTCGCTACTCTAAACTCTATGAACCATAAGCATATTTTATCAGTTTTATTTATAGATCCTCCCGGGCGATTTTTTAAATTTTGGCGTTGAAGTACACCGAACATTTTCCGCCAAGAAGTTTAATTTAGCAACAGCCATTTTAATCTAGGTAGCGCATTAAAAAAAAATATATATATATATATATATATATATATAATATTACAAAAAGAAAAAAATAAATAAACCTAAATAGTAGTCACATAAATGATCTATTTTTATCTGAGTAGATAATTTTATAGAAAAAAATGCAGTTTTAAAAATAGAAAATTTATTTCATCAAGCACTATTTTAAACCCAAAAACCATTAAAAATATAAACAGAATATGAAGGATTCTTATAATATTAACGGAAAGGTATCTGATAAAAGTATTAGCAAAATAGGCTTCCCCTTTTTATACAAGAAATTATACCGTTCCCCCCTCCAAAAAAAAAAAAAAAAAATCCTCTGTAAATATGGCGACAAAAATTTAAAAGCCGCTAAAGGAGAGATGTAATAAAGTTGTGTAGCACGATAATGTTTACTTATTTATTTATATTTTTATATACCAATCACTACACTAATTTAACATACAAATAAATGAGCTGCTGTGTGTGACTGTACTTGCACGCTGTCGGCCAGAAATATTTGGTTAATTGAAATTAATATTTAAATAACTAAATAAGAATAAAAATATGTTTAATGGAAAATATATATAACCACAGAAACATTAGTTGTCTAAAATACGGCAGAAATAGTGCCCATAGCATTTTGTTACAAGGCCTTTTTCCTGCATCAATTGTACTGTTGCAGTGAAAGAAGTTTTACAGGGAAAGTGAAAATAAAAAGGCAATTCATTCACTTCCAGTGAGGTCAAACTTGGCGACAAACTTGGCGAGTGGGGACCAAATTTGGTAAAAAATGGTAGTTTAGTATTTCCGAAGTTTCGAAGCTTTCCCACACACGGGGTCATATATCTCGAGCTTTCCACGGGATTCTCGATGGTATCATCGCTAAGCCCCATCGCCAAAAGTTATAAATAGGAGTGAGTTTATTTCTGCGAAAGAGTATGTAGTCAGTGCGATTCAGGGTTATTCAGAGACCTATTCTGAGTGATTGCACTTTGGGGATTGAGCTCTAAATGACTGGACATTTTTCGTGAGCTAGCGAAAATTTCTGCTCTGGAGTATTTGATGTTTTTGCTTTACTCCTGTGGAACAAGTGACTATTTTTTGGTCTGTTCCAGAACATTCATCGAATAGTGACTTTTACTGTACGAATAACAGCTTCAACTGTTTCCAGAATATTTGAAGAATTATCACTACTATTGGACTATTTTCGAGAACAATCGTTTTAATAATAGTTTTGTTGTACAGATTCAAGAAGTTCAAAAAATGCTTGATATTGCCGAGGAGGTCCTATACTAAAGCTGTAACGAAAATAGTCGTCAATCGAATTCTATTTATTTAAACGTTTCAATTATACAATTAAAAAGAAATCATTTAAATATAATGCCCAGCGGAGCGGGCAAAGCTTGCTAGTATATATTAAGTAGTTACCATTTACAATACAACGGAATTCTTTTACTCTTGTAAATTAATTATTATTCATAAAAACACCAATTTCTACAGAAACCATGCTTTTAAGCATCTTAACAATATATGTTAAAATCATTTTGTTGAATTTAGTGCATCGATGACCAAATGCACGTTTAAATAAATGCTGTCTGAAAAGACCGAAATGCATTAAAATTCTTTTGTGGAATTTAATTAGTTTCATGTAATTCATAAACATTTGCACAAATTTTCCCGTCAATCGGATGATTACATAATATATCAGAATTATTTTTCGTAGGTATGCAAATTAACTATTAATTGTATGTCTATTATTTTTTACCGAAACTATGCTTTTTAGCATTCTAATAACATATGCTACTTTCATTATGTTGAATGGAATATAGCCATATTAAAATGCACTTAAAAGAAACGCCGTTTTTAGACAGTAATCGTACTAATTTCTTTGTGTGCCACTGGACACGAACCACAAACACTACATATATCGAAAACTATATAACTAATTCCATGTAATTCATAAATATTTGTACAAAAGTTGACGTTAATTGGACGATTTACCACCCATCGGAATTCTTTTGGGTGGCCATGCGGATTATTTATTAAATCTACAACATTTTTTTCTACAGGTTCTTTTTAGCATCTCTATAAAGTATGTTTATTTCATTATGTATAATGCAGTGTTAAAATACGCTCCAAAGAAATTCTGTCCCTAGATCATAACCTAATGATACTGTTACAAAATTGTAAATAATAATCGTTATTTTTATGTAATTTCATTTAAAGAGGCTTAGTTAGTTTCTAAAATGTTAATTTTTTGCATTTCTACTTTGATTTGGCCTTAAAAATAGCTCATTTTCATTTAAAAACCCGTTAAAAAGGACAAATTTGGTGAATTAATCGCCCTCTGGCGACTTTTTTGGAGAATTTGACGAGAAAATCCTTATCGATATATCGATTATCTAAACTCTAAATCGAATATTTTACGAAATAACTGGAAAGTTCTTGCAATATATTAGAGGCTATAATTAGATGACATTCCGGCCATCGAGTTCAGTTAAAGCCAAGCTTTTGCAGTGTTAAGAGCTCTGCTTGATTGAGCCTCTGTTTTTGAAAACAGATTATATGTGTTAGACTTATGGTACAGCTTATGCTGAAATTTTTATGTTGTCAGGTATTTTTTAAGCTGTGTTTTCTGGTAAATCTGAAGCTGATACTTGGTTGATAGACTTGTAATCTTCTGGAATATTCCGTAAACAAACTTAGCCTCTGCAAGACCTGTCATTCATTCACGAGCAATTCAAGAACCCCGAGTACACAACAATCTATATAATATTTATCTAACGTGGACCAGTTACAATTAATTTTTGTCGAAACAATACGATAGTGGTAAAATTAATAAAATATGTGAGGATAAAAAATAATATTTAAAGATGAACAATATTTAAGCTCGCGGGCTCAGCTCAATAAACTAATAAGAAAAAATGAGAATATTTGTATGATGACATTGTTTTATGGAAAAATGTATTTTTAAAAGTTGCTTCTTCAGAATCTCTGCAAACGTCATTTTAAACTTTTAAACCTAGCAATATTTTAAAGATACTATATAAAATAATTATAAGATAAAAAAAAAATTATATACCATGTTTTTAAATAGCTTAAACTTCTCTTTAAAACGCATTATAAAGCTCCAATAGGCAGGTAATGGATTTGGCGCGAAATTTGACAACTTTTTGCCCTTGGCGACTTTTTTGGCGACTTTTGGCGAGAAAATTCTTATTATCGATATTCCAAAGATAGACGTTCTAATGTGATTGGTTAAAGAGTTACCGGAAATTTGAATTTAAAAAAAAAAGTTGGTTTTAAAAATAAAATATTAATCCTTTCCGAACAACATATATTTGCATCATGAATAACATTAGCACTTTATCATTGTGTAGAAAATCTTTAAAATGATAACGACGTCAATTTTTGCCAAATGCATAATTTAACTTTTAACAATTTTTTAACGCTCACGTTTAATTAAATGTATTTATTTTTAGGTCGAAAGAAAATGAACTCGTAATTTTTTTTGGCAACAATTAAATTATAGTTAATATTTTAATGGCTATTTTTATTGCTATTAGGAGCTTATCATTTTCACATTTTAATTAATTAAAAGAAAACTATTCGAAAATTCGAAAATCTGACTTCGAAGTATTGTGTTGTCACCGGGTTCTGAGCTACTGTGAAAGTTTCAAATGTCTAGCTAGTCGGGAAGTTAGTTAAAAATCGATTGCAAGAATTGTCCCTGACAAACACACAAGAATCGAAATTAATAAAAACATGGTAAAATATGAATTGATATCATAAATTAACAAAAAAACGCAATAATAAAACTTGTAATAAAAAAAAGATTTTTTTTTTTTTTTAAACAAAAAAATTATGCCAAAATAAATAAAATGTCATCACAATCATCACGATAAAAATTAAAAATCTGGAGTGACTCCACTCGACTTTCCGAACATTGAGTAACTAACAGTTTTGTAGATAAAATAAAGAAAGAGGAGTTGCTAAACAAACAAAAAAGAGAAAACCATAGCAGAGTGTTTGAGTATTTTTCTCCATATATCACACGAGGTTTTATTTAACGCTACTGAACTTTGAGCCCTTAGATCATAAGGATAAAGAATTTTTCGTTGTGTCCCTGTAAAAATCTATAAATGCTAGATTCACCAAAATGCTTATAGTTAGTGCAACAGTGATTTATAATATTCATACAAATTTTCAGTTCAATTGAATAAGGCGTTTAGATGCTATCGCTGGTCTCATAGGCCACAAAGATAAAGAATTTTTCTTTGTCTCCCTGTAAAAAAACTGTAAGTGCTAGATTCACCAAAATCTATACAGATTGAGTATCTGTGACCTATAATATGTGTATAAAGTTTTTGCTCAATTCAATAAGGCGTTTAGATGCTATCGCACTTTTAAAAATTTGGCAAAGAATTTTTCTTTGTGTCCCTGTAAAAAAACTATAAGTGCTAGATTCTCCAAAATCTATACAGATTGAGTATCTGTGACCTATAATATGTGTATAAAGTTTTTGCTCAATTCAATAAGGCGTTTAGATGCTATCGCACTTTTAAGATTTTGGTCCCTTGGCCATAATGATAAAGAATTTTTCTTTGTGTCCCTGTAAAAAAACTATAACTGCTAGATTCACCAAAATCTATAGGGTTCGTACTATGGTGACTTACAATATACGTACCAACTTTCAGCTTATTCGAACAAAGCGTTTAGACGCTAGCGTGTTCACTCACAGACATACACACATACATACACACATATATACACACATACATACATACACACACACATACATATATCATCGTAAAAATAGTGAAAACGGACTCGTTGGACCTCGAAACGTATAGAAACATCAAAATCTCGAATTCGGATTTTTGACATGATTACAATACTTTCCTCACTATAGTGTTCGGAAAGTAAAAAGGCGTCATGGGGGTCCTTTACTAAAACTGTACTGCCTGCGGAAGCATGAAAACTGGGTCGTCAACCATGAATTTTTTTTATAAACTTTTTTAAATGATTCTGGTTTCACTATTGCACAATATTAAATTGGTTCTGATAATAATTTGGCTTCTGGTAAATTAAAATTTTAATTAGGCAGTGAAATTGGTATAATATTTATGAGTTTCAAATTTTAAAGATAAATAAGAAAAGAAGTAAAGTGCGAAAATCTCGCACGGGTTTGCTAGTACGAAATATTTTTGTAAGCCCTTGCTCACCAAAAATTATATAGCTAATTCTGTTTTCCTGTAGTTCAGAAACATTTGTACCAACTTTCAAGTCAATCGGATGATTTTTGCTACTGCTATTGCTATACACATACACAAATATCAACAAGAAAGAAAAATCATGCAGTACGCATTGATTAGCAACACTTTCCAACTGTACGCAATTATTGTATCGAATAACTATTAGTATTCTTTGCCTACGTTATCGCACAACAGACAGAAGGACTGAAAAACATACAGATAGACTAATTGATTTTAAAATTACTCTTAAGCATTTTGGAATGTGTTAAAAAGGCTTAACGCAAAAGAAAATGCAGCCGTTAGATTATAATTACAGCTTTTAAACTCTCTGAATATTTTACTGTAGCCCAGTAAATCTGAAAGTTAATCATATCATATTCTATACAAAACAATATTTTAGTATATTAATAATACATGTCAATGTTTTTAAGATTTTTGTAGCAGAAAGTTTTTTAAATATAACTTATAAAAAATTCTGTCCTAAAACGTAGTACATTGGCTTTTTTTTTTTTTTTATTGTTGTTGTTGTTGTCCCTGTAAACAAAACTAGTTGTACAGGACCTATTAATGACATTTTAAACAGGGAACATTCCATAGGGAACATGAGTATCATTTTTAAAAAATTCTCAAAATATTCACAGATGACAGGAGCCGGAGACAAACAGATAGAAAGGTAGACAATCGGACAGACAGATGCACAAATTGAAATCATATTCCCACTAAAATTATAAGAAAGTGTTAAAACGCTCATGTAAACAAAAGCGCAATTCCAGCAAATTTTTATTAATACCTCTTAATGTAACTGATTATTTTTGTGTGGCCCTGTAAATCTAATGCTAACCATACTATATTACATAGAAGGCACACTTTTTTGTGCATACGAATAATATATTTCAATTGCATTAAGGTTTGTGGAAGATAAAATTATTAAAATTTGGTTTAAAAAAATAACTCTCATACAACACACTGCTTTGGAGTACTTTCAAGTGCCCCTGTACACAAACCAGTTAGAAATGTACTCTACTGTACATACGAAACATCTGACAGGGAAATGAATAACATATTAAAATTTCATTAAAGTTTCTATACATTAAAGGTATTAAAATATGATTTACAGAAACTCCTTTCATAGAACACAATGCTTTCGAATACGTTTGGGTGTCCCTGTATACAAACCAGAAGAGGTATCCATTCCATTTTCAATAGGGAACATCCGATAGTGAACTTCAATAAAATATATCGGTTTAAAAAAATTCCATAAACACTTACGGGAATTAGAGCCCAGAAAATAGACAGAGAGACAGACAGACGGACAGAAGAACAGTCAGACATATACACAAATTGAAATTATATTCACACTAAAAAATTGTCAAAAACACTTAATGTAAACGAAAGTACAATTCTAGCAATTTTTATTAATAGCTCTTAATATAACTGAATATTTTTGTGTCACCCTGTAAATCTAATGGTAACATTCTATGCAAAGCGTTCTTTTGTGCATATAAATAGCATATTTCAATTTCCTAAAACTTTGTGGAAAGTAAAGTTATTAAAATTTGATTTATAGAAATATCTCACAAATAACGCAATGCTTTGGAGTACTTTTGAGTACCCCTGTACATAAACTAGTGGTGGTATGTAATCTATTTTATATAGGAAACATCCAATAGTGATCTTGAATAACATATTTCAATTTCATGAAGATATTGTACAGTAAAAATATGAAAATATGGTTTATAGAAATACCTCTCATAGAACACAATTCTTTGAAATAATTTCGGGTGTCCCTGTACACAAACCAGTAGAGGTATAAACTCCATTTTCAATAGGAAACATCCGATAGTGAGCTTGAATAACATATATCAGTTTCAAAAAAATTCCATAAATGTTTACGGGAGTTAGAGCGCGGGCAGACAGACAGACGTACAGACGGACAGATACACAAATTGATATCATAATCACACTTAAAAAAATTTTAGGAAGTGTCAAAAACGCTTAATGTAAACGAAAGTACAATTCTAGCAATTTTTTATTAATAGCTCTTAATATAACTGAATATTTTTGTGTCACCCTGTAAATCTAATGGTAACCATGCTATATTCTAATCAAAGCATTCTTTTGTGCATATAAATAACATATTTCAATTTCCTAAAATTTCGTGAAAAGTAAAGTTATTAAAATTTGATTTATAGAAATATCTCTCATAGAACGCTATGTTTTAGAACACTTTTGAGTGTCCTTGTATGTAAAACAGAGTTGGTATTTAATCTATTTTATACAGGAAAAATCCAATAGTTAACTGGAATAACATATTTCAATTTCATTAAGATATGTGTACAGTAAAGGTCTGAAAATACGATTTACAGAAATACCTCTCATAGAATACAATACTTTGGACTACTTTCGGGTGTCCCTGTATAGAAACCAGTAAAGGTATAAACTCCATTTTCGAAAGGGAACATCCGATAGTGAACTTGAATAACATATATCAGTTTCAAGAAATTTCACAAATATTTACGGGAATTAGATCGCGGAGAGGCAGACAGACGGACAGACGGACAGACAGACAGACAAACTGATGTCATTAACACTTTTCAACCTTGTTGGGAAGTGTTAAAAATGTTAGAAAGTGTTAAAAACGCTTAATGTAAACGAAAGTGCACATTTAGCAAATATTTATTAATAGCTCTTTATATAACTGAATATCTCTGTGTCACCCTGTAAATCTAATGCTAATCATGCTATATTCTAAGCAAATCATTTTCTTTTGTGCTTATAAATAACACATTTCAATTTCATAAATGTTCGTGCAAAGTAAAGTTATTAAAATTTAGTTTATAGAAATATCTCTCATAAAACGCAATGTTTTGGAATACTTTTGTGTATCCCTGTACACAAATCATTGGTGGTATTTGCTCCATTTTATACAGGAAACATCCGATAGTGAACTTGAATAACATATTTCAATTTCATTAAGATTTGTGTACAGTAAGGTTATGGAAATATGGTTTATAGAAATGCCTCTCATAGAACACGATGCTTTGAAATACTTTTGTGTGTCCCTGTACACAAATCAGTGGTGGTATTTACTCCATTTTATACAGGAAACATTTGATAGTGAACTTGAATAACATATTTCAATTTCATTAAGATTTGCGTACAGTAAGGGTATGGAAATATGGTTTATAAAAATGCCTCTCATAGAACACAATGCTTTGAAATATTTTCGGGCGTCCCTGTACACAAACCAGTAGAGGTATAAACTCCATTTTCAATAGGAAACATCTGTTAGTGAACTTGAATAACATATTTCAATTTCATTAAGATTTGTGTACAATAAGGGAATGGAAATACGGTTTATAGAAATGCCTCTCATAGAACACAATGCTTTGAAATATTTTCGGGGGTCCCTGTACAAAAACCAGTAGAGATATAAACTCCATTTTCAATTGGGAACATCCGATAGTGAACGTGTATAACGCATTTCAATTTCATTAAGATTTTTGTACAGTAAGGGTATGAAAATATCTTTTATATAAATGCCTCTCATAGAACACAATGCTTTGAAATATTTTCGGGGGTCCCTGTACACAAACCAGTAGAGATATAAACTCCATTTTCAATAGGAAACATCCGATAGTGAACTTGAATAACATATATCAGTTTCAAGAAATTCCAGATATATTATTTACGGGAGTTAGAGCGCGGACGGACAGACAGACGGACAGACAGGCAGACAGACAGACAAACCCAAGTCATAAACACTTTTCAACCTTGTTGGAAAGAATTAAAAACGTTTTTAGCTTTAATGGAGATTTTCAATGGCGTTCTGCCAATTATTTTATAAGAGATCTTAAATGTAACATCACAGAAAGACTTTAATTAAACAGACAGTGCTTAAAATGTTCTGTAGTGCGATCTAATTGCAAGAATGACACCAAAGTTTGTAGGAAGATTAAACAAGACGCGGTATGAAGGATTGCGCAAATAAATTAAATAAATAAATTTTAAAATTTACCGATAATGGAATATGTGGAGCTGTTTTTCGAAATAAAGCTTTTTTCGCATTTTATAATTTAAAACTGATGATTGCGCGCTTTTTTACTTTCTCTTATCCATAGGGTCGAGAAAGTATTGTTTTAGGGTCAAATTTTCGAACGTGAGTTTTTGTTATAATTACATTTTCTGAGTTCCCCTGAATACGAAAATCATGTTTTTAAAGAATGGTATGTGTGTCTGTCTGTGTGGATGGATGGATGTCTGTGTGTCTGTTATCAGCATATCTCAAGAACAAATAGTAGCAGAAATTCCAAACTCGGTATTTTAAATGTGTATCATATAGGGATGCTACAGTAAGCTTTTCGTTGAGATGAAGCAAATGGTTCGTGTACAGGGACACTCAAAAGTATTCAAATACATTACGTCTATGGGGAAAATTGCAGGTAAGTAGAGTTTAACATCTATAGACTGCACTAAACCAAATGAAACGAATATATATTTTTTGTAATAGAGATAGTCAACTGGGAAATTTTTTTTGTGTATATAGCAGCCTCGCCTCCACCCCTGGGGGGGGGGAGTCCCCCTCGAGGGGAGTAAATTTTCATGATGGGTATCTTTCAAAAGAGCTCGCCAATACCTTTAAAACGAATGCTTGAATCATCGATCCGCGATAATTTAAAATGAAGTTATCGATTTTTTTCATTTTTAACAAAAAAAAAAGTAATATTGAGAATAAATTCAACTTTTTTTTTTTAGATATTTAGTGTTATACTAATTCTCTAATATGAAAATCGACTGCATTATCATAAAAGATAATTTGTTTAAATAAGAATTTTATTAAATTATTTTTTAAAAACAGAATTATTTTTTAATAACCGATATAAATTCTATATAAATGTAGGTGCATTAATGAAACGATGGGTGGAGGGGGGTGGTAGCCCCCCTCACACAGAAATAATTTTCATATAAAACTCTTCCGAAGCCTAATTTGAATTGTTTAACTTAGGTTTACATAACAGTTCTCGTTATCTTACCTCTTAATCTCCATTAAATTTCAGAGTAAGGGAAAGTCGTGTGAGTGACTCACCAGATTATTAAGCGCTGCTTTTGTCTCATTTACAGTTATTTGAAATTGGTGACACCGCGCCAGTTTGTTGGCACGAAAAGCTTTACTTAGAAAAACAGCGTCACATATTCCCCTATCGGTAAAAATATTTTAGAATTAATTCTTTTGTTATTTCTTTTTATTACTTTCTCTTACCCATAAGGTAGAGAAAGTATTGTTTTGGGGTCAAATTTTCGAACGCGAGATTATGTTATATTTGCACGTTTTGAGGACCATAAATACGAAAATCATGTTTTTAGCAAATGGTCTGTGTGTATGTCTGTGTTTCTGTGTGTGCGTCTCTGTGTGTGTCTCTGTGTGTGTCTGTCTGGTATCAGCATATATCAAAAACAAATTATGGCAGAAAGTTCAAACTTGGTATTGTAAATGTGTATCATATAAGGATGCTACAGTAAGCTTTTCGTTAAGATCAAACAAATGGTTCGTGTACAGGGACAATCAAGAGAATTCTAATACATTACGTCTATGGGGGAAATTGCAGGTAAGTAGAGTTTAACGTCTATAGACTGCACTAAACCGAATGAAACGAATATATATTTTTTGAAACAGATAGTTAACTGGGAAAAAAAATTGTGCATGTAGGAGCCTCGCCTCGCCCCCTGGGTGGGGGGGGGAGTCCCCCCTCGAGGGGAGTAAATTTTCATGATGGGTATCTTTCAAAAGAGCTCGCCAATACCTTTAAAACGAATGGTTGAACCATCGATCTGCGATAATTTAAAACAAAGTTATCGATTTTTATCGATCGAAAAAAAAAAAAAAATCGTATTTTTTTTTTATTTTTTTTTTTTATTTTTTAAAATATTGAGAATAAAATGGATTTTTTTTTTTTTTTTTTTTCTTTTAATTTAGTGTTATACTACTTCTCTAATATGGAAATCGTCTGCATTATCATAAAAGATAATTTTTTTAAATAATACTTTTAATAAATTATTTTTTAAAAACTGAATTATTTTTTAATAACCGAATTAAATTCTATATAAATGTAGGTGCATTAATGAAACGGGGGTTGAGGGTGGCGGTAGCCCCCTCACACAGAACTAATTATCATATAAAACTCTTCAGAAGCCTAATATGAATTGTTTAATACTGGTTTACACAACAGTACTCGTTATCTTACATTTTAATCTGCAACCTGTATTTACAGTATTAAATTTCAATGTAAGAGAAAGTCGTGTGAGTGACACACCAGATTATTTTTACTTTCTCTTACCCATAAGGTAGAGGAAGTATTGTTTGTGGGTCAAATTTTCGAAAGCGAGATTTTGTTATATTTACACATTTTGAGGTCTCCTGAATACGAAAATCATGTTTTTAGCGGTT
Organism: Salticus scenicus; assembly: GCA_963930645.1. Classification (NCBI taxonomy): domain Eukaryota; kingdom Metazoa; phylum Arthropoda; class Arachnida; order Araneae; family Salticidae; genus Salticus; species Salticus scenicus. Next base: position 206,309,798 of record OZ005648.1, read on the forward strand.
GGTCTGTGTGTGTGTCTGTCTGTTATCAGCATATCTCAAGAATAAATAGTAGCAGACATTCCAAACTCGGTATTTTAAATGTGTATCATATAGGGATGCTGCAGTAAGCTTTTCGTTAAGATCAAGCAAATGGTTCGTGTACAGGGACAATCAAGAGAATTCTAATACATTACGTCTATGGGTGAAATTGTAGATAAGCAGAGTTTAACGTCATAGACTGCACTAAACCAAATGAAACGAATATATATTTTTTGTAATAGAGACAGTCGACCGGGAAAAAAACTTTTGTATATGTAGGAGCCTCGCGTCCCCCCCTGGGGGGAAGTCCCCCCTCGAGGGGTGTAAATTTTCATGATGGGTATCTTTCAAAAGAGCTCGCCAATACCTTTAAAACGAATGGTTGAAGCATCGATCTGCGATAATTTAAAACAAATTTATCATTTTTTAAATTTTTTAAATTTTTTTAATTTAAATTTATTATTTAAATATATATTTTTTTCTACTTTTAACGAAAAGAAACTTAGATTTTTTTTTTTTTTTTTAATATTTAGAATAAAATGAACGTTTTTTTTTTTTTTGATATTTGGCGTTATACTACATCTCTAAAATGGAAATCGTCTGCATTATTATAAAAGTAATTTTTTTTTTTAGATAATAATTTTAATAAATTATTTTTTAAAAACAGAATTATTTTTTAATAGCCGAATTAAATTCTATATAAATGTAGGTGCATTAATGAAACGAGGGGTTGAGGGGGGCGGTAGCCCCCCCTTCACACAGAACTAATTATCATATAAAACTCTCCCGAAGCCTAATTTGAATTGTTTAACAGAGGTTTAACATAATATGGTTATCTTACCTCTTAATCTCCAACCTGTATTTGTAGTATTAAATTTCAGGGTAAGAGAAAGTCGTGTGAGTGGCATACCAGATTACTATTTATTTATTTTTCAGAATTCTTCGTACCCCGTCTTGTTTAATCTCCCTACACAATTTTTGGTCACTGTCATTTTTGATCACTTTGATCACTTTTTTTAACACTGTCAGTTTAATTATGACCACCCTGTATATATGAAATTTTTATGAAATTTTTTCTTCATTGAGGAAACGGTAATTTCAGAATTCGTTATAAAACGGTGTAAAATTCAGCTATAAGCATATTGAAAGCTCCACAATTTTTTTAAAAATAGTGTAACATAGTTGCCAATTTTCACGCGTATTTTGAACATCATTATTTAAAAATAGTTTTATTTGTTTAATTTAATTTGAAAATTTTAGTCTTTAAATAAAGTAGAAATTTTTCTATGTAAAAAGAGTGGTATTCATAGTGTGAAAATGTTGGCAACTACTGAAACATTTTCAATGCAATTTTAGAGCATTAATGAACAAATGGGGACATTTAGGGACCTAACATCAAAATATATTTTTTTATGTATTTATTTATTTTTCATGGGAGAAGCGATAAATTCAGAATTCGTAATAAAATAATATAAAACACAGCCATAAAAATACAGAAAGCACTACATAAAATAATAATAATAACTCGACAAAAGCTGGCGCTGAGATCATTTTATGAACCCCTTTGGCCATCGGAAATGTTAAATAGTCTTTTTAGCGAAAAAAATTCATTTAAAAAAAAATAAGAAGAATTCTATTTCCCAGAGCATTTCTTAAAAAACGTTAATAGTTTTTAAAAGATTTTAACAAATGCACTGACTACAACAGACAACTGACGGAAATTTCTTTTTGAGTCTAGTAATAAGGAAATGGTGACAGCAGACTGGAACAGGAGACGGAAGGGTCTAATAAGGGATATTTGTAACAAACAGACGATGTATAAAATTTCTGGTGTGGCGCTTACGCAACTTTCTCTTACCATGCATTTTATTAGAAGAAAATCAGCGTAATATTCATATTTAAATATTGCTTACTGGCAAGCTCTTGTATTGTCAATTTTCCTGGACATTTTATAGTTTAAGCTTAGTTTAACAAAAATTAGCAAGGCTTTCAGAAGTTTTTTTTTTTTTTTTTTTTTTTTTTTTTAAGGTTATAAATTGCCCACCTAGATGGAACATTCTTAAACTCTAGAAGCGTAATGAACGTGCTTCTATTTTTCGGTGAAGAATTGATTACGGTAATAAGTGGGGCTGACAGTAAATTTAGTTTTAAAAATAGTATTTACAGTCATCCTGTATCATTAAAAGAGTGCAATGATCTGTAACTTTAATCTGTGTCAATATAGATCCTGCAAAATTTTCTGATGCATTTGTGAAAGAATAGCATTCCAAATTAAAAAATTCTAAGCATTTTGTCAAAACATAAAAAAAAGCCTGTTTTTTATTTATAATATGTATAGTTTTTAATAATAATAATAATGATGATGATGAGGCCACTTTCAGATAAATTAAAAGAAGTACTTTAGAAATAATTTATGGCAATCGGAATACAAATACTATTAAATATCTCATAGTTTTGATCATTTGTATGAAAAATGTTTGGAATGTGCATGTGTGAATGGTATATATGTATATCGTCATCGTCAATTTCAGGCTTTATCAGTTCACTGCACGATGAAGGCCTCTTCTAGGTGATTCCAATTTGCCCTGTGTTCTGCAATTCTTCTCCATTCTGTTCCTCCAAACTTGACAATCTCATCTTTCCAACCACATATATGTATATGTATGTTATTATTAAATCTTATCAGGAGAATTTGGATTCTGGAAAATACTGGTTTATAAAAGAAGTGGCCTTTGAACAGAGGTGGACTTTTGGAGTGGTTTCAAAGTATATATTTTTTACTGTGAAATGCACCGGAATGCTAGTGATGAATAAAGATGAATAAGAATTTTGTATATGCTGTTGTTTCAACGGTGCAGTAGTAGCTTTTTTACTTTCTCTTACCCATAAGGTACAGAAAGTATTGTTTTAGGGTCAAATTTTCGAACGTGAGTTTTTCTTATATTTACACGTTTTGAGGTCCCCTGAATCCGAAAATCATGTTTTTAGCGAATGGTCTGTGTGCCTGTCTGTTATCAGCATATCTCAAGAACAAATAGTAGCAAAAATTCCAAACTTGGTATTCTAAATGTGTATGATATAGGGATGCTACACTCAGCTTTTCGTTGAAATGAAGAAAATGGTTCGTGTGCAGGGACACCCAAGATAATTCAAATATATTACGTCTATGGGGTAATGTAATGTATGGCAGGTAAGTAGAGTTTAACATCTATAGACTGCACTAAACCAAATGAAAAACATGTCTCATGTAGAATATGGTAGGGAAATCACTGTTCATTTACAGGGCTACACAAAAGAACTAGATTATAGTACGACAATAGCTGAAAATTGATACAAGTTTATTTCAGGCTATGCCGTGTATTATTACTATAGGAATATATTTAGGTGCACCATGTGGTCTGTACATAATCTTCAAATGACATACAGGGCTGCAAATGTTTAAGCGATAACCTGCTTTTTTACCGTTAGTGGAAGTGCTGTACTATAATATTTTACCATTTCGAGGAAAGCTGAACAGGAAATGAAATGAATTTCTCATAGACATACGGTAAATAATGTATGTTTTTAAGCTAAATATTCATCGCTGGTTTTTTGCATATTTACACATTTTGAGGCTTTCTGATTACCGAAGTCAAGCTTTTTAACATTCGATTTTTGTCTGTATCTCTTAGAGTAACTAAAAAATGAATAATTTAAGAGATCCAAAAGTTGTTTTTCCAAGTCAATATAAGTTTGTTGCTGGAAAAGTTTAATCAAGACTGATAAGTTTCAAGGAATGTTGCATGTGAAAGTTGTCTGTATAGTTTTAAGTGAACTTTTAGTTTTAATAACAGATTTAAATTCTATATAAATATAGGTGCATTAATGAAACGGGGGGTTGAGGGGGGCGGTCCTCCCTCACACGGAAGTAATTATCAAATAAAACTCTTCCGAAGCCTAATTTGAATTGTTTAGCATAGGTTTACACAACAGTACTCGTTATCTTACCTCTTAATCTCCAACCTGTATTTATAGTATTAAATTTCAGGGTAAGAGAAAGTCGTGTGAGTGGCACACCGGGTTATTTCTTTTATTTTACCTGTTGAAAGATCGTGCTTACATATTTCGATCAAAATCGATTGTTGTGTCCTTTTCAAAGTTATGGTATTTGCTCACAAATTTATTACTTATCAAATTACACTTTTCAATATAAATGTACGAGCATTTTAAGCAAGGAAATTTATTGGTTGAATTAAGTATTTGGATCACGCTTTTGCTACAAAAAGAATCAAATCTACTCTATCAAATCATAATTTTTATTTTACAGAAGTTAAAAATTTATAGGTCTATACCTACAGATTTCTTTTTTACATATTTTCAACAAATAAGGTTTACAATTCGTTTGTATATACAGAAAAACAAAGTTTCAAAGACACTGACATAAATCGACGGACATATGAAAAGATGTATAATCAAATTTTTAAAAAACAAGTTTAGTCCTTACACATATGTTTTAATAGAAATGTAATTTTATGTAAATTTTTAAGTTGATTTGCTAGTTTGTAATTCCATAGTAGTATCTTTATTGAAAATAAATAAATTTTAAAATAAAAATCCGGTGTGACTCCACTCGACTTTCCGAACATAGAGTAATTAACGGTTGTATAAATAAATTAAAGTAAGACAAGTCGTTAAATAAATAAAAGAGAAAATTATAATATAGAGTGTTTGAGTATTTTCCCCCAAATAATATGTTAATTTAACGCTACTACATTTCAACTAATTTGAGCTCATAGATCATAAGGCTAAAGAATATTTCTTTGTGTCCCTGTAGAAGTCTAAGAGTGCCATATTCATAAAAAAAAAAATCTACACAGATTATGCGACAGTGACCTGTAATATGCATATAAATTTTCAGCTCAATCGGATAAGGTATTTAGATACAATTTGAGCCCGTAAGCCATAATGATAAAGAATTTTTCGTTATGTCCCTGTAAAAAAAAAAAAAAAAAAAAAAAAAAAAAAAAAACTATAAATGCTAGATCCTCCAAAATTTATACAGATTGTGTAATCGGAATTTATAATAGTATATAATTTTTCCGTTCATTTGAATAAGGCATTTAAAGCTGTCGCACTTTAAATAATTTGAGACCAGAGATCATAATGATAAAGAATTTTTCTTTGTGTCCTTAAAGAAAAAAAAAATTATGAGGGCTAGATTCACCAAAATCAACAGAGTTCGTGCTACAATGACCTACAACATACGTACCAAATTTCAGCTCATTTGAACAAAGCGTTTCGATGCTATCGTGTTCACTGACACACATACATACATCACCGTAAAAATAGCAAAAATAAACTCAGGGACCTCAAAAAGTATAGGTACACCAAAATCTCAAGGTCGAATTTTTGTTATGATTACAATACTTTCTTTACATAGTATGTTCCGAACGTAAAAACAATTATCATAAAAATAGAAAATTCACATCTTAATTGGATATCTGAAATACTAATTATGACTGCTTACCTTCAGTACAAATATTATGTGATAATATGGTATATATGGCTTATGTTTAACTCGATTGATGTGCATGCAGATAAACATGTAATTACAAAACTAATAGTTTATTTTTAATAGTTCAAGCTAAATATTGATTTCTCTGAATTTCACCATTCCATTTTCTATCCACAATTTATCTCAAGTATTCGCTTTTTAAAAAGATCTGTCTTTTTTCTTTTTTTTTTTTTTAAATTTCTACATTGGTATCTATTTTTTCTCAATGCTGCTACAAAATAAATACATAAGAATAGGAAGGAAGTTAAATGTGTTATGAAATACGTGCCATGCGTAATGTAGCATTCCCATTTTGGTTTTAAGATACTTAAAAAATCGTTTTAACAATTCAGACTTTACGAGTCTGAATTATCTGTCAGTATCTATATAATATTCCTCTAACGTGTACCAGTTTCAATCATTTTTTGTCGAAACGATACGATACGCGAGGATAAAAAAATAATATTTATACATGGACAATATTTAAGCACGCGGGCCTAGCTCAATGGACTGATAAGAAAAAATGACGACATTTGTCTGATGAGATTATTTTACGAAAAAATATACTTTTAACAGTTGTTTCTTCAGAATCTTTGCAAGCGTCATTTTAAACCCAGCAATATTTAAAAGATATATACAGAATATGAGCTATTGTGTCATAAATTGACTAAGAAACACAATCATAAAAATATAATCAAAATAGGAATTATTTTATTTTATTTTATTTATTTATTTATTTTTAAGCACTATATATATCAAAATTAATAAAAAGTCATCGTCAACATGACGACAAGAATTTAAAAGGCGTCGTGGGAGTCCTATATTAAAACTGTACTGCCTGTGGAAGTATGAAAATTGGGTCGTGAACCATGAATTTTATTTGGATTTCTTTGAATGATTTTGGTTTCACTATTGTGCAATATTAATTTGGTTTTAATAATAATTTGGCTTCTTGTAAATTAGAATTTTAATTAGGTGGTGAAATTGGTATAACATTTATAAGTTTCAAATTTTACAGGTAAATAAGAAAAGAAATAAAGTGCGACTATTTCGCACGGGTTTACTAGTATTAAATATAGCATTAAGGATCGAATTAAGTTCATCTGATGTTTTTCATTTGCGGAACCAAGAAGAAATAAAAATCAAGTTTTTGCTGAAATTTAGGAAAATTAATGACAGAGGAACCGAGAAATAAGGACTAAGGTAAAATTTTTTGGGAATCCAGAAAGGTGAAAAACGGGTATAATTGACGGGTCTTATCAAGTCTTTATAACGGGTCTTAACAAGTGAACAATTTTGAAATAAAATGAACAGGAATATGCATTGGGTCTGCACTAAATTAACGTATAAACGCAAAAGATGTATAAACGAAACCGAATAAGTGGTGTTTTAGTGTACATAAATTTTCGTATTCAAAATTTCAAAATATTAAATAAAAAAGCAGATGTAACAATTTGCAATGCAAAAAATATACTAATAACAACAAAAAAAAAAAATCAAAGACAGAAAGAAAAATCAAATCGGCTCAATACTGTTACATACCGTGAATATGAGCTAGGCCCTTTAAGAAAGATCCTCATGTAAAGCCGACCACCCAGGTTTAGAAACTTCGAATAGTCAATTATCCTTAATCCTCACACCAACACCAATACTGTTGCAAACTTTAGACAGAAAAGTATCAACAATTTGCAAAAAGAAAAGGCATAAAATAACATTATTATATGTGAATGGTGCATGAAAAGTTATTTTCCAAGAACACTTGACTGAAAATGTAATTATGCATATAATTTGGTTGCGCATTATGTAGTTCGCATACATAGAAGTCTATTTTTTAATTTCATAAGTTACTTTGAATAAATTCCTAACGCGTTTCTTTTATAGTTTACGATTCGAGATGTATTGATCGACAATACTCAAATATGGTGACAAAAATAAATCGATATTGCGATTTGAAAAATGAAAGTTAATACATTTTTCCAAGCAGACTACCTGTGCTTCAAAAATTCTATTCATATTTTAAAAAAAATAATAATCTGGTGTGTCACTCACACGACTTTCTCTTACCCTGAAATTTAATACTATAAATACAGGTTGGAGATTAAGAGGTAAGATAATGAGTACTGTTATGTACACCTATGTTAAACAATTCAAATTAGGCTTAGGAAGAGTTTTATGTGATAAATAGTTCTGTGTGAAGGGGGCTACCGGCTCCCCCAACCTCCCGTTTCATTAATATACAAAAAACAAGCGATGAATATTTAGCTTAAAACATACATTATTAACCATATCTCTATGAGGAATTTATATCAATTCCCGAACAGCTTTCCTGGAAATGGTAAAATATTATTGGTAAAGCACATCCACTAACAACAAATAACTAGTGTCTTGTGGCCACCACACGATTTTCTTCTATATTTTTCTATACAAATTCACTCAGTAAAAATAATTTATTAAAATTATTATTTAAAAAAATTATCTTCCATATTAATGCACACGGTTTCCATATTAGAGAAGTAGTATAACACTAAATATATATATAAAAAAAATTTGAATTTATAGTTGAATTAAAAGTTGAATCAATATTACATTAAAAGAAAAAAAAAATAATAATAATTTTTTCTTTTTTTGGTTAAAAAATGAAAAAAAATGATAATTTTATTTTAAATTATCGCAGACCGATGGTTCAACCATTCGTTTTAAAGGTATTGGCGAGCTCTTTTGAAAGATACCCATCATGAAAATTTATTCCCCTTGAGGGGGACTTCCCCCCCCCCAGGGGGGAGGTGAGGCTCCTACATACACAAAAAAATTTTCCCAGTTGAATATCTCTATTACACAAAATATATATTCGTTTCATTTGGTTTAGTGCAGTCTATAGATGTTAAACTCTACTTACCTGTAATTTCCCCCATAGACGGAATGTATTTGAATACTTTTGAGTGTCCCTGTACACGAACCATTTGCTTCATCTCAACGAAAAGCTTAGTGTAGCATCCCTATATGATGCACGTTTAGAATACCGAGTTTGGAATTTCTGCTACAATTTGCTCTTGAGATATGCTGATAACAGACACACAGACCATTCGCTAAAAACATGATTTTCGTATTCAGGGGACCTCAGAACATGCAAATATAACAAAAACTCACGTTCGAAAATTTGACCCTAAAACAATACTTTCTCGACCCTATGGGTAAGAGAAAGTAAGAAAGGCAGACACAATTTTCCATCAAATTATATCTATCACAACTTTTTGCGTGAATTGGTGATATAAAAACATCGAGTAATATAATTCCTTTCTTTTTACTTTCCGAACGCTATAGTGAGGAAAGTATTGGAATCATGTCAAAAATCCGAGTTTGAAATTTTGGTGTTTCTTCACGTTTTAAGGTCCCCTGAATTCATATTTGCTATTTTTACGATGATGTATGTGTGTGAACACGATAGCATCTAAACGCTTTGTTCGAATGAGCTGAAAGTTAGTATGTATGTTATAGGTCACCATAGCACGAACCCTATTGATTTTGGTGAATCTAGCACTTATACTTTTCTGACAGGGGCACAAAGAAAAATTCATTTTCATTATGGTCTATGGGCCGAAATTTTTTAAAGTGCAATAGCGTCTAAATGCCGTATTGGACTGAGCTGAAAATTTATACACATGTTATGAGTCATCATCGCCCAAACTGTTTAAATTTTGGTGAATCTAGCCTTTATAGTTTTTTTTTTTTTTTTTTTTACAGGTACACAAAGAAATTTTTTTTATCATTATGGTGTATATGGCCGCAATTTTTTTAAACTGCGATAGCGTCTAAACACCTTATTCAATTGAGCTGAAAATTTATACATATGCTATAGGTCTTTCTTGCACAGAGTTCATAAATTTTGGTGATTTTAGCTCGTATAGTTCTTTTACAGAACGAAATATTCTTTATCATTATGCCCTATGGGCTCAAATTCTTTAAAGGGCGATAGCGTCTAAACGCAATGTCGGATTGAGCTAAAAATTTATATACACGTTATAGATCACCGTCACACTAGCTTAATGCATTTTGGACAATGTAGCTCTTATAGTTTTTTTTAAAGGAACACAAAGAAAAATTCTTTATCATTGAGGCTTATGGACTCAAGTTATTTAACATACGATAGCGTCTAAACGGCTCATCCAATTGAGCTGAAAATTTATGTGCATGTTGCAGTTCATCGTCGCACGAGCTGTATAGATTTCGGTGAGTCTAGCCCTTATAGATTTTTACTATTTTTTACGATTATTTTTTACGATTTTTATTATTTATGATTATTTATTACGATTATTTATTTATTTTTTACGATTTTTATTAAGGGACACAACGAAAATTTCTTTATCATTATGGTCTATGCGAGCCCGAATTTTTTAAAGTGCGACAGCATCTAAACGCCTTATTCGGTTGGGCAGAAAAATTATACACATGTTATAGGTCATAGTTGCACGAACTATATAGATTTGGATTAATCTAGCACGTATAGTTTTTTCTTTACAGGGCACAACGAAAAATTCTTTATCATTATGCTTTATGGGCTCAAATTCATTAAAAACCGATAGCGTCTAAACGCTATATCAGATTCAACTGAAAATTTATATACATGTTATAGGTAACCTTTACACAAGCTGTATGAATTTTGGAGAATCTAGCACTTATAGTCTTTTTTTCAGGAAGGTAAAGAAAAATTCTTTATCATTGTGGCTTATGGTCTCAAATTATTTAAAGTGCTATAGCGTCTAAACGCCTCATCCGACTGAGCTAAAAATTTATACTATATGTTATAACTCGCCGTCGCACGAACTGTATAGATTTTGGGGAATCTAGCATTTATAGATATTTATTGGGACGCAATGAACATTTCTTTATCAATATGATCTATGGGCTGAAGTTATTTGAAGTGCAATAACGTTCATTTAAACAAATATTATATAAAGAAAAACACTCATATAATTTTCTCTTTTGTTTATTTAATGACTTCTCTTACTTTAATTTATTTATACAACTGTTTATTACTTAATGTTCGGAAAGTTGAGTTGAGTCACTCCAGATTTTTTCTTTTGCAGTTATATATGATCACAGAAAATTAACTAATAGAACTTAAAGTATACTGGGGTACAAAATTTGTATAAATTTGCTCACAAAAAGTGCCAAAATTGATTAGCTAAATATATCTATATATGTAAATTTGTACGAAACTTCTGTCAGCAGTTTAATGTTTAAAGAAATAATTTTTATTAAATGAAATATGGAAATTTTTGTGCATTATCCATGTAACTGTGCTACATTTGTAAAAGTATAATGTATTATTTAACACATAACTGCATACATTTTTTATGCCGTTTTACGGTGAAAAAGAAATGACAAAAAAAATGACACACTTCTTTTGTGTCACGCTTTTATTCGGCACATTTTATTCTCGTAACATTTGAAAAGAATGCATTTCAGAATTTCAACTGAAATGACAGGGTGTCACTGTTGTGTGAAAAGATAAATATGATCATCAGATGATATTTTCTGACAGCTTAAAAGCGTCCTTACAGGCATCCGATACATTGAAAATGTTTTTCTTAGCAAAATACGATGCAGACTGCTCCAAAGTTTTTAAAATTGTAATTTGGGAGTCAATATTTTGCTTTTAAATAATGTCCACTTATTTAGTTAAATCTTACTTTATGTATAATTTTTGAAAATTCGTAATCAGAAATTTTAGTTCAAAAATATTAAACTATTTTTGTTGATAAAATTTCACGACTTTTTTGCCTTTTAACATCAAAGAATGTTTTTCTTTAATAAGACTGAACAAGAAAGAAAAATCATGCAGTACGCATTGATTATTAACACTTTTCAACTGCACGTAATTGTTGTATCGAATAACTTTTAATATTCTTTGCCTACGTTATCACACAACAGACAGAAGGACTGAAAAATATACAGATAGAATAATTGATTTTAAAATTACTCTTAGGCATTTTGGAAAGTGTTAAAAAGGCTTAACGCAAAAGAAAATGCAGCCAGTAGATTATAATTACAGCTTTTGATCTCTCTGAATACTTTAGTGTAGCCCTGTAAATCAGAAAGTTAATCATATCATATTCTATACAAAAGATTATTTTAGAGTATTAACAATAAATTTCAATATTTTTATGATTTTTACAGTAGAAAGACTTTTAAATATAAATTTCAAAAAATTCTGTCCTAAAACGAAATGCATTGGCATATTTTTTTTTGTCCCTGTAAACAAACTAGTTGTATAGGACCTATTCATGTCATTTTAAATGGGGGGCATTCTATAGGGATAATGTTTATAAAAACAACACTCATAGAGCAAAATGCTTTCGAATGCTTTTGGGTGTCCCTGTACACAAACCAGAAGAGATTTTCACTCCATTTTCAATATGGAACATCCGATAGTAAACTTGAATAACATATATCAGTTTTAAGAAATTCCATAAATATTTACGGGAGTTAGAGATTGGACAGACAGACAGGCAGACAGACAGACGGACGGACAGGCAGATACACAAAGCTGAAATCATAGTCACACTTAAAAAATGCTAGAAAGTGTTAAAAACGCTTAACGTAAACGAAAGTACAATTCTAGCAATCTTTTATTAATACCTCTTAATATAACTGGATATTTTTATGCCACCCTGTAAATTTAATGCTAATCATGCCACATTCTATGCAAAGCATTCTTTTGTGCATGTAAATAATATATTTCAATTTCCTAAAACTTCGTGGAAAGTGAAGTTATTAAAATTTGATTTATAGAAATATCTCTCATAGAACGCAATGCTTTGGAATACTTTTGAGTGTCCGTGTATATAAATCCGTGGTGGTATTTCCTCCATTTTATACAGGAAACATCCAGTAGGGAATTTGAATAACATATTTCAATTTGATTAAGATATGTCTAAAGTAAAGGTATGAAAATATGGTTTATAGAAATAGCTCTCATAGAACACAATGCTCTGAAATACTTTCGGGTGTCCCTGTACACAAACCAGTAGAGGTATAAATTCCATTTTCAATAGGGAACATCCGATAGTGAACTTCAAATACATATATCAGTTTTAAGAAATTCCATAAATATTTACGGGAGTTAGAGATCGGACAGACAGACAGGCAGACAGACAGACGGACGGACAGGTAGATACAGAAAACTGAAATCATATTCACACTTAAAAAATGCTAGAAAGTGTTAAAAACGCTTAACGTAAACGAAAGTACAATTCTAGCAATTTTTTATTAATACCTCTTAATATAACTGGATATTTTTGTGCCACCCTGTAAATCTAAAGCTAATCATGCTACATTCTATGCAAAGAATTCTTTTGTGCATGTAAATAACATATTTCAATTTCCTAAAACTTCGTGGATAGTAAAGTTATTAAAGTTTGATTTATAGAAATATCTCTCCTAGAACGCAATGCTTTGGAATACTTTTGAGTGTCCCTGTACATGAACCGATGGTGGTATTTCCTCCATTTGATAGAGAAAACATCAGATAGTGAATTTGAATAACATATTTTAATTTCATTAAGATATGTCTACAGTAAAGGTATGAAAATATGGTTTATAGAAATACCTCTCATAGAACACAACGCTTTCAAATACTTTCGGGTGTCCCTGTACACAAACCAGTAGAGGTATAAACTCCATTTTCTATAGGGAACGTCCGATAGTGAACTAGATTAACATATTTCAATTTCATTAAGATATGTAACCAGTAAAGGTATGAAAATATGGTTTATAGAAATACCTCTCATAGAACACAATGCTTTGGAATACTTTCGGGTGTCCCTGTACACAAACCAGTAGAGGTATAGACTCCGTTTTCAATAGGGGACGCCCGATAGTGAACTTGAATAACATATTTCAATTTCATTAAGATATGTCTAGAGTAAAGGTATGAAATTATGGTTTATAGAAATACCTCTCATAGAACACAATGCTTTGAAATATTTTCGGGTGTCCCTGTACACAAACCAGTAGAGGTATAAACTCCATTTTCAATAGGAACCGTCCGATAGTTAACTTGAGTAACATATATCAGTTTCAAGAAATTCCATAAATATTTACGGGAGTTAGAGCGCGGACAGACAGACAGACAGACAGACAGACAGACGGACAGACAGACGGACAGACAGACGGACAAACTGAAGTCATAAACACTTTTCAACCTTGTTGGAAAGTGTTAAAAATGCATGCAAAATTCTTGCCCTTTATACAGTTTTCATCTTTTGCTCTTAATTTTTAAGATCCATCATATTTAAATACAAAAGAAAATTTTTCTCTGGAAACTGGGAGTTATATTAGAAATATTTGCTGATATATTTTTTATTCTGATGTTTTATCTAAATAAATGGTGTGACAATTATAGAGGTTTGTTTTGTTCGTCGTTTAATTTTCACGCAACTAAATTTAGAACTATAGTGATGTACCCACCAAACGCTCCATGCTCGTAAGAATCTAGTAGGTCTCACCTATAGATATAGTAATAAGACATAGATTGATCAGCGAGAGGGAAAAAGTGATTCCTTTTTTCTCGTGAAAAGTCACTCTAATGGCTGTCTTTCCCCGAGTAAATTACACACAGGAATACACACGGATAATTTAGTAAATAAAATTTATGAATAATTTATTTACGAAAGGGGAATAAAAAACTCCAGATATACTTTCAAATTCATTTTTCTTTTTTTCAATACTTTCTAATGGCTGATTTTAGAACTTTTTTTCGGCATCAAAAATTTTTGCTCGATAATATGGGTATTATAGATTTATATATATTACTATATCTATGGTCTCACTTAAACTTCCTATATAAACAAGCTGACGCATTCAACATTTTTTTTTTTTTAGCCTTATGGTTGTCACATGTACTTAGCTAGTCCATATATTATCAAGCAGTAGCCACTGTTTCGATCTTCATGTGTTACTTTTGAGTTACTTTTTTATTGTTTTTTGTATTAGTATAACAAAATGTGATATAAGAGGTTGTCCAGCAATAAAGTGCTAAAATCACTTCTGAAGATGACAAAAAATGTTTATATTTCTCTCAGATCCTATGATATGAAGAGTCTCGGTGAATAATATAATAATATAGCTTCGAACTTCCGAAGCAAAAACATGGCGGCTGATGCGTTGGTTTGTAATATTATAGGGAATCTAGTGCTACCTATGACAATTTCCTGGAGTTCAATGGGACCTCTGTCCTCAAAGCTGGTAGGCGTGAGGGTCCAGGTTTGATCTTTGGGTCGCGCTCGTTGGCCTAGCCGTTATGAGTTTTCAATGATTTTCTCCGAAACTTGCGTAAATGCGAGCTAGGACACCTTAGAAAGAAATCCACGGAGGACACTCCTTTTCAGGTCTAGGACTCTAGTGCAGTCAATCTCCTTTAATCCTAATACCAATACCGATACTTGCAGCTCAACGTCAGATCATTGCAACACTAATCCTATGTACTTATGTCTATTGTGTGCCTTCTAGGAGCTCTATAAGTACTAAAGAAAAGATGCCTATCTCCTAATTTGTGAATCACACATGACTCACGCCACCTTTTAATATGGCTTTTCAAACTTATATAACAAACTTTTACAAACTGATCCCGAGTACCTGATCCAAAGACTCTGCAAGATTCTTATTTTAGAACCAAATAATAATATAAGGTCTACAAAAAAAAGAAAAGAAAAAAGAAAAAAAAAGAAAAAGAAAAGAAAGAAAGAAAAAAGAAAGAAGAAGAAAAAAGAAGAAAAAAAGAAAAAGGAAAAAAGAATGAGCCGTATTTTAGGATATACTGTACATAAATCATATAAAAAATCTAGAGTGGCTTTTCGAACATTTAGTAGTTATCAAGCATTTAAACAAATATGAATTATTATCGAATAATTCAATAAATAATTCAAATGAAAAGTTCAATAGGGTATTTAAATGTATTTCCTCGTATTCGGATATTTGTACAATTGACAGTAATGCATACGAACTGTTTTGAGCTTCCTTGTAAAAGAGTACACATTTTAAGTAAGTAATTTCCAGTAACGAACATTCTGTATAAAAATTCTAAAATATATAGTATCAATTTTAATCTCTTTTAAATAATTTAATGAACTTCAGATAATAACCCCAATACGACGTGGTATGTGTAAATTATTTAACCCTTCCTTGAAAAGAACTATAAGTAAAATACACATTATTTCCCATAACGATCATGCATCGGAAAAATATTATAATATACATGTCTTTTTTTTTTTACTTTCTTCTATATTCAATAGAAGAAAGTATTGGATTCGTAAAAATTTTCGACCTCGGTTTTTGATGGATTTGCACGTTTTGAGAGCTGTAGAACACGATTTGACCATTTAAAAAAAATTTCTGTATGTCTGTCTGTCTCTGTGTGTGACAAAATTTGTGGCAACTGTATCTCAGGAAATACTGCACAGAATTTTATACAAATTGGTATGTAGTTACACCTTGACAGATATTAGTGCTTATCAACTTTTCGTAAAAATTGTCTTACAGGTTGCGTTGCCATCCCGCTTTTTCTAAATTTTTAACATGGTGGCATAGGACAAAATTTTGTATAAATGTGCATAAAGATAATTATTTTTTAATAACCATTGTAAAATTTAAAAGAATTATTTGTAATAGAGATAGTCAACTGGGGAAAAAAAATTGTGTATGCAGGAGCCTTGCCTCCCTCCCTGAAGGGGGGGGGGGGTCCCTCCTCTAGGAGAGTAAATTTTCATGAAGGGTATCTTTCAAAAGAGCTCGCCAATACCTTTAAAACGAATGGTTGAACCATCGATCTGCGATAATTTAAAATTAAGTTATCGATTATTTTTCATTTTTAAGGATTTTTTTTTCTTTCTTTTTTTTTTTTTTTTTTTAAATTAATGCAATATTGAAAATAAAATTGACCTTTTTTGGGATATTTAGTGTTATACTACTTCTCTAATAAGGAAATCGTCTGCATTATCATGGAAGGTAATTTTTTTAAAGAATAATTTTAATAAAATATTTTTACTGAGTGAATTTGTGTTGGAAAATCTAGAAGAAAGTCATGTAGTGGCCACAACATACTAGTTTTTTAATGTTTTAAACAATTTGACGCTATTAAAAAGAAATTCAATTAATTTAAATCTATAGACCGCAAAACTGCAACATAGCTGCGCCATCTATTTGCCGATTTGAACCAGCATAGTTTTTCCTAATTCCTTGTTATATATTAAGTTTGGTGTAATAAGTAGCTGAGATATAGCCTTCCCATGCACAGGAAAAATTGCAGCATAATAGCACCACTTGTTAGCCAATATGCATCCAATTGAATCAGCACAGTGTTTCTTAATGGTCCTCTCGCTTATTCACTACAAAAAGTGAGATATAGCTTTCCCAGATACACAGATAGACATATACTTTAAATGGTCAAATCGTATTCGGGATATCTTAAAACGAGTAAATGTATTGAAAACAAGTGATCGAAAATTTTTACGATCCCATTACTTTTTTCTTATGTATACAGAAGAAAGTAAAAAGTAATAATTGTTTAGTATTTACTTTATAAAATTCGATCTACTGAAAGTTTGGTGGAATTTAAATTCAGTTTTCGGCATTTTTCTCAAAAATAAATTGGTTTGAATATGTGTAATAAATTGTGCCAGCCACTGCATCTCTAGCACAATTTCTATCAATTTGATTGATAATTGATTAATTGAGTGAATGTTATTTAATGATAAATTTCCTTTTAAAATTCCATTTTTGACCTGGCATAGAAATTAAATTATTTCAATTGTGAAATTTTACTGTATAATAACAGTGTATTTTATATAATCAAATGAAGTCTCACATGACGTATATTTTTCGATAACTTATGAGAAATAAAATTATCATTTAGCAACACTGAGACTTAAAAAACAAATGTATATATTTAACATACTAATGTTTTGAGCGTACAGTGATTAAGATAGAAGATAAAAAAATGAGCTTTATTTTCTTTTAATTGCTATTTTATATTGGGCCCACAAAATCTAAGTCTTTAAATCTGTTATAAAAATATCGTCACTATTTGGGTGAGTGACCACCAGGTATAAAGTAAGATGAAAATTTTTTCCATTTCACGGGATATAAATATGGTTGTAATTCGTGGAAAATGAAGAATTTAATTTAATTAACGTATGTAATAACACTTGTATAAGGCAAATTCACTGAAAACAACTATATGTCCTTCATAAAATATAAAATATATTACGGGATATAGATATAATGAAAATGAGAATAAGAAAACGATTGAGTGAACGCGATTTAAAAAGTAACAAAATAGAACCATGCATCACTCATACATGAAATAATTTTTCATATTATGGTATATAATTGCAGTAAAAAATAAAGTAAGTCATATGATGATTCAGTGAATGTACTTTAAAAAAAATGTATGAAAAAAGTACTCGTGTAACAAGAAATTAAAGTAATGCATCATGCATAAGTAATAATACAGATTTCCAACATTACTGGATATAATTAGAACAAAAGAGAAAATGAACCTGTGAACATATGAATTCATTCTGTTGGGAAAAATAAATAAGAAAGTGAAGTCATGCATTACTTATAAATTATGATACATTTTCCCATCTTTGGAGGCAAAGAAAGAGTCACAATGGGCGAAAGTACGCAAATTTATAGAAGACAGATTTCGGTTTTGTTCTAAAACTTATTGAAACCACAACTGACCGTTAACAAGAAATTGTTCATAGGTTGTATTTATGAATCTAAGTCACGAATGCTTGGAATAAAACCTAGTTATACTTTTATGGTTCAGTGACGTATAGTGAAATATTTGAGTGAAATATCATCTCCGAGAAGCCTCACCAGTGTATGATACGATGATCTCATAAATTTTACCGTAGAATCAAATTGTTTGTAGCAGTTTTAGTTGGCTAAAAATGTGCTCAAAACAATTTAACAAAATGTTTTTTGTGCATTGGTATTATTTATTTACTGTATTTATTTATTTACATTTTTAAATCATGCCAAAAAAATTTAATATAATTTCCTTATATATATATAAAAGTTTAGGAAGGAAAATGCACATTTCTTACTAACTTTTCTGAAAATAGTAAAAAATAAATAAATAAAGAATAAATAAATAAACTTCCAATTTATCGAAAATAATAAAAGAAATTTGTAAAATCTATGTGGATTCTATAACTTTATAATAATTTTATTTTAAAAAAAAACATTGCTTAGAGAACTGTTGTATATTAAAACATATTGTAATATTAAATTTTTCTGAATAGTCAAAACCGAATTTGATAAATAAAATAAAATCTGCATCGCTGAATTAACCTACATACAAACTCTTGCAGAATTCAGAATAATTAATTATTAAAAATTGGATGATTGCACATAAAACTAGTATGTTGTGGCCACCACAAGACTTTCTTCTATATTTTCCTATACAAATTCACTCAGTAACAATATTTAAAAAAAAAAAAAAAATCATTTTTTTTTTCGTTAAAAGTAAAAAAAAATCGATAACTTTGTTTTAAATTATCACATATTTATAGTTCAACCATTCCTTTTAAAGGTATTGACGAGACCTATCGAAAGATACCCAGCTTGAAAATTTACCTCCCCCCCCCGGCGGGTACTTCCCCCCAGGTGGGGAAGCGATGCCCCCACATGCACAAAATTTTTTTCCTAATTAACTACTACTATTATTAATAATTCATATTAATTTTACAATCACAGGTAAAGAATAACTCTCATTATGTACATTTATACGAAATTTTGTCCTATACTGCCATGTTAAAAATTTAGGAAAAAAATACGATCACCACGCCACCTGCTGAGCGATTGATCCCCAAATCTAATCAGCCCCAGTTCATGTCAGGGGCCAACTAAATACCAAGTTTGGTTAAATTTCGTAAAAAAAAAAAAAAAAAAAAAAAAAAACGATTTTTTCGTTAAAAGTAAAAAAAAAATCGATAACTTTGTTTTAAATTATCACAGATTTATAGTTCAACCATTCGTTTTAAAGGTATTGACGAGACCTTTCGGAAGATACCCATCTTGAAAATTTACTCCCCTCGAGGGGGTCTTCCCCCCACAGGGGGGTGGCGAGGCTCCTACACATACAAAAATTTTTTCCCAGTTGACTATCTCTATTATAAACAATTCTTGTAAATTTCATAATGATTACTAAAAACTAATTCTCTTTATGCACATTTATACAAAATTTTGTGCTATATCACCATGTTAAAAATTTAGAAAAAGCGGGATGGCAACGCAACCTGTAAAACATTTTTTACCAAAAGTTGATAGGCACTAATTTATGTCAAGGTGCAACTACATACCAATTTGTATGAAATTCTGTGCCGTAGTTTCTGAGATACAGTTGCCACAAAATTTTGTCATACACAGAGACAGACTGACAGACAGACAGACATTTTCTAAAAATGGTGAAATCGTGTTCTACAGCTCTTAAAACGTGTAAATCCATCAAAAACCCGAGTTCAAAAATTTTTACGAATCCAATACTTTCTTCTATTGAATATAGAAGAAAGTAATAAATTTTAAATAAAAGAAGTTTTAACTTTTACTTTGCCCTGTTTTTTACTTTTACATGGACAATTTCGTAGGGTTAGTGAGTTCACTTACCATCGCAAATAAAACTTTAGTTAAAATATTAACTGTTTTTCATTCATTTAATTCGTTAAATGAAAATACAATTTATTCTGGAACTTTCTTTATTACTTCCTTCTATATTCAATAGAAGAAAGTATTGGGTTCGTAAAAATTTTAGACCTCGGGTTTTTGATGGATTTACACGTTTTGAGACATATAGAACACGATTTGACCATTTTTAGAAAATGTCTGTCTGTCTGTGTGTGTGTGTGTGACAAATTTTTGTGGCAACTGTATCTCAGGAACTACTGCACAGAATTTCATACAAATTAGTATGTAGTTGCATCTTGACATAAATTAGTGCCTATCAACTTTTGGTAAAAATTGCCTTACAGGTTGCGTTGCCATCCCGCTTTTTCTAAATTTTTAACATGGTGGTATAGGACAAAATTTTGTATAAATATGCATGAAGAGAATTATTTTTTAATAATCATTATGAAATTTACCAGAATTTTTTATAATAGAGATAGTCAACTGGGAAAAATTTTTTGTATGTGTAGAAGCCTTGCCTCCCCCCCTGGGGGGGTGTCACGCCTCGAGGGGAGTAAATTTAGTTTTTTCATATTAGTTTTTTCATGGTTTTGTTTTGGTTTATAACAAATTAGCGAACTTCTTTCGCTTCACTGGTCACTGCGCTTTAATCGCTTATAAATATAAAATATAAACTTAGGGTCTCCTTGGTGGCTTTTATTATTTTTTGCGATTTTGGTGATGAATTATAATAGCTATCGCTATTACATACATAAAGTTATTGGCTAGAAACAGCCAAACTACCTTATGTGTCAAATTTTAAATTTAGCCTATGGAGTCTTATACTATAACTGTTCCCTATTGTTAATACATATTTGGTTTACTTTAAATTAATCCTGTTTCCGATCTACATAATGAAAATTAAATATTTAAATGTGATTTACATTTCATTAACGGCTGTATACCATAGTACTTTGCCTTGGTTCTGTTTTGTTGATAATAGTCACCAATCGAAATACGTTTATTTAAACGTTTCAATTATTCAATTTAAAAAGGAAAAAAAAAAAAAAAAAAAAAAAAAACGTTTATATTCAGTGACCAATGATGTGAACAAAGTCTGCTAGTTAACAAAATTTTTATTCCGTGCAATTTTAGCTTTTCATAAAGTTTTATTTCAATTTTATTTCAGTTTTATATTGCACACGTTAAATACATTTCTTTTTATGTCAACAGATAACTAAATAAATGATCGTGTAAAGATTTTTTTAATTGGTAACAATTTTACTGTATATTAAAAAACATTACGGCTGCCGATGTCCGATTTTTTTTTTTTTTTTTTTTTTTTTTTGTCTGCGAACCATGATAATTATACGCCGATATTTACGACTCAGAGACATGAATATTAGTGTTTATGCCTATAGTACGTGTATTTTTCAAACATAAATGGCGCCACGAATTAAATTAAAAAAGAAAACTTTTAAATTCCGTTCTATTTGTCAGATTGAACACTTCAAATTTTTTTAACTTCCTGAGGAATACGTAGATCATTTTGTAAAAAACCGATCTCAAATCGATTCAGTAGTTTTTCAGTTAATAAAGGACACATGCACTAACATTTCGACTTATAGATAATATCAAACAAATTTACGTCTCTAAATTAATCATATAGTAATAATATATAGATTGATCATTGGGGAGAAAAAGTGATTTCTTTTCACATGGGAAAAGACGGCGATTTTACCAAAATATGGCCGTCATTTCCCGAGTGAATACACATGGGAATGCACACGAATATTTTAGGAAATAATATTTAGGAATAATTTATTTATTGAAGGTGAATGAGAAACTCCAGATACAATTTCAATTCATTTTTCTTTTTTTCAATACCACTTAATGGCTGATACCATAGCTTTTTTTTTTTTTTTTTTTCCGGCATCAAAAATCTTTGCACTAAAACATGGGGATGATATATCTATACATATTACTATATCTATGCAATTAATGCAGACGGGTATATTCTAAGAGGGCGAGGAGACTGAAATTTTCTGTTACGCATCTGATTTTTTGTTATGATCATGAACATTTTTACGTTTTCAAAAATAGTCTGAAAGCAAATTTAATATTTTGAAACATTTTTAGAAAAAAAAAGTTTCAATGTTATAAGATTGTTTCTGGAATATTCTTTACTCTTAAAGAGATAAAAACCAAGGAAGATAAGAAAAACCACTAGTCTGTAGCTGGGAATGTTAGATAGAATTAAAAGGTGTACTAAGTTACATTATATCTTTGGTTATAGATATAGATGTTTTTCATAAAAATAATGTAGTGTGTTGTTCACACGACTTTTTCTTACCCTGCATTTCAATACTATGACGACAGATTGCAGATGAAGTCGTAAGATCAGATAATAAGTTCTATCACTTTAAAAATAAACTAAAATAGGTACAGGAACAGTTTTATCTGACATATAATTCTGTGTGAGGTGAGTGGGTTGCCGCCTCCCCTCAACCTCCGTTCTATTATACTACCCATATTTTATTATTATTATTATTATTATTATTATTATTATTATTATTATAGTAATTATTAATTTGCCTCCAAACATGTAAAACGTAATCGAATTTTTTAAGAGGCAACCTAATACGAACTTCAAAATACGAAATTTTATTTTTCTGCAGTTATTTTGTTATGCTGATATCAGATATACATACAGATTACCCGCTAAAAATTGGATTTTTGTATTCAGAGCACCACAAAACGTAATACTATACTTAAAAAAAAAAAAAAAAAAAAAAAAAGAGTTCAAATGTTTCAAAAAATATTTTGTTTGCAGAATGAGTAAGGAAAATGAATTTTATTTCCTGAGCAGTGTTTGTCAACATAACAAAATGTACCAAAGCACTTCCATCAATTACATTCAATAGAAAAGAACGTTTAACTTAATTTTGAGTAGCCTTGTATATTGTTTATAAACTAT
Source organism: Salticus scenicus (assembly GCA_963930645.1). Lineage (NCBI taxonomy): Eukaryota > Metazoa > Arthropoda > Arachnida > Araneae > Salticidae > Salticus > Salticus scenicus. Next base: position 206,332,996 of record OZ005648.1, read on the forward strand.
ATGCCCATAACACTGTGTACTTCAATTTAGTCTGATATGAAAAACACCTAATACAAAATGAAATACACTTTCAGCAATTTTGTGAGTATAGCCTCATTATATACAAAATTCTTTGGGTAGCCTTGTAAACGAATGATAAATGATTCCCATACCACAAACTGCAGAAAACATGCTTTTATGCATATAAAAAGATATGGTCATTTCATTTTGTTTAAGGCAACCTATAGGTGTTACACTATACTCACCAGAAATTTCCCCATAGACGTGATGTCTTTAAATTCTCTTGGGTGTTCCTGTACGCGAACCATTTGCTTAATCTCTACGAAATATTTAGTGCAGCATCACTATATGATACAGATTTTGAATACCGAGTTTGAACTTCCTGCTACCATTCATTTGTGAAATATATTGATAACAGACACACACACAGACCAACCGCTAAAAACATGATTTTCGGATTCAGGGGACCTCGACACGTGTAAATATAACAAAAATTCAATTTCGAAAATTTGACCCAATAACAATACTTTCTGTATATGGGTAAGAGAAAGTAAAAAAAGTAATAATTGTAGGGAAGAAAAATAACAAATCAGGGACATTGTTTTTCCAGACATGATGCTCTGGTGAGTTCCAGTACTAAATACACAGGTTTGCAACCGAAAAAGTGCATGAGATGTTTCAATCGTATCTCAGAGATTTTTACTCGCTAAAACTGAGCTATATTAAATATTAAATACTGGATTCACCAAAATCTATACAGTACGTGCTACGGTAAACAATAACATGTACATAAAATTAAAACTCAATCGAACAAAGCGTTTAGGCACTGCCGTGTTTGCTCAAATACATACATACATTCACATATACATCCGTCATGGAAAATCGTGTAAAATCATAGATATCTCGTATCATAGATAGGAGCTCGTGTCAAGACCAAAGTTGCGCAGGTGTACAATTAGAGCCATCATGACAGTCACAAATATAAATTTGCAATATTCTACAACCATTCGTTTTTGACTTATGTGAGACATAAAATTCATATAACGGTGACTTATAACATGTCTATAAATTCTCAGCTCACGCTATCGCACTTTAAATAATTTGAACCCATAGACTGTAATGATAAAGAAAGTTTCTTTGAGTTCCTGCAAAATGATATGAACCTAGTACTATAAGTGCTAGATTCCCCTAAATCTCTACAATTCATGCTACGGTGACCTATAACATACATACCAACTTTTAGTTCATCCAATCAAAATGTTCAAACGCTATCGTGTTCACTCACATACATATACGCATATTTACATCACTGTAAAAATAGCAAGAATGAACTCAGGTGACCTCAAAATGTATAGATACACCAAAATCTCAAAGTCGAATTTTTGTCAGGATTATAATTCTTTTTTACAATTGTACGTTCATAAAAATCAGATGGTCAAGCATGCCAGCTGAACAACGGATTACGCGAAATCCTAAACTTATTTCAACTTTATTGGAATGTTAAGAATGATTGCGCGTTTCAGAATTTTTATCATAATTGTCATTTCCACGAGAAACTTTTTACTGCTTCTGCTAACTTATTCATTGAATTCATAAATACGTTGTCCATTCTTTTCTTAGAAGATTTTTTGAATACATCTTGGTATGAAATCAGAGCATTTTATTATTGAAACTCCCGAGAAAAAATTTGTAAAATTTAAACGAAAAAGAATCATTTCTAATACGTTTATAAACACGCTTTTGAACGAAATTACAATGTTGTGAAATTTCACTGTCAAGGTCAACCTCTTTTTTATTGGCATGGAGTTTGGCCTTCATTTCAAAAAGGTGAATAATTAAGTATTCAAAATACAGGTATCCGTCCTGTCTCAACAAGGGTTATAACTTCCTTTAACGATACGTCAATGTTTTTCACTTTCATCTGTAATAACCTTTTGTCTGGTTAGGTAACGAAGAGGTTATTTCTTTAGTTTTATCTTGATTTTCAACAGACTCGAATGAAAAAGGTTATGCAATTCGTTTGTATACACATATTTTATGTATGATCACGGGTAATTTGTTTAGGGATTGTACGGTTTTGATTATACTTTTTTGTTCGAAAAAACTAATTTTGCCGATGGGATGAATGAAGTGTATAAGGTTCATTTTATATACAAATATGGTATGTTTCTTTAGCACTTCTTTTTTTCCCCTACATTTAAAAGTTATAGAAAAAAAAAGAGAAAAGAAGAATCACCATGGAATTTAGAAGCATTACTAAATAACACAATATTATTTTATTATTTTTAAAAAGTCATCCATCTTATATAATTTTTTCAGCATGATATATAACATACATACTTTATCAATGAGCTAACAGCAATGTGATTTAATAGAAATGTTGATAAATAACCGTTTTGCACGCGCACGTATGTATACATCTGAAGAAAATAATTGTTGCTCTAAACCACTTCTCTAAAATACAGCTGATGTACAATAACAAAAAGTTAATGTAAAGAATGCTTGTTTACTTGGAAAATAATTATTTGTTAGCACAAAGTTTGTGAAAGTATTAACAAAAATATACACCTAAACAATATTTAAGCAAATTAAACAACAAATTAAGATAAGGTAAATGTATCGAAGCGGAGAGTGGGTAGCTTAGTAGTTGGAGCATTGCATTCTGCGACCGAACCAAGTGATCGGTTGACTTATTTTTTTTTTTTTTTTTTTTTTTTTAAACTTGAATACTTGCAGAAACGGAAAATTATGAGGATAAATATATGATGGAGAACTGAGCAGAGTCCACCTATGCTAATAAGTTTTATATGTGTATAACTTTTTATAAAATATACATACGATCGTGAAATTTGGATGACTTTATAAAATTATTTATTGGCATTTGCATTATTCTGGTGATGTTCATAGTTTATAAAATAATAATTATATTTTAAAACTAGTCCTTTAGGGAAATAAAATAACAACGAATAAAAGAAGAAACAACCTGCTGTAATTTATCAATTTGAAGCATGTGCATCTTTACTTAATTGTAATGCATTATCAGTACCACCTTCATTTTGTTTTATTTTCTAAATTCATTTATTTTTTCACTTTCTTAATTACAGATTTTTAAGAAAAAACAGGCAAACGGGTTAATACTGGTCTACAAATTATTTCCGATATCGAAATTATATAAAATTAGATTTGAATAAATATGAATTAAAATATAATTTGATAACGAACATATCATCCAAATTTCATTTTCATATATATATTTTTTGTTTGTTTGTTTTAGAGTTATGCGCAAGAGAAGAAAACGAGAAAACAACATGCTGTTTAATTTTTTGAAACCACTGTAAATATTTTATAGGACTGATTAAAGAAAAATTCTGAAAACGTAATTCACCAATAAAAAAGCATAGTTCAAAATTCTTTTGAATGCCGCTCAAAGGAGAAAGAAAAATATAAAAGTATGTCTGCGTACATCAATAACTGTACACTATGCCTTCTTCAATTGTGATATTGTACGTTACGAATCAAAAACCTCTAACACTTTTAAACTTCTTACATTCAAGAAAGATAATAGAACAACTTTAATATAAGCTTTTTAAACCAGATATACTTTTTTTCTTTACATTTTTTTTTCTTTTTTTCTTTCTTTTCTTTTTTTTTCATTGTTATGCTTCTTTAGAAAACCGGACTTTATTGCAAGTGATGCATGCCTGTGAATGCATGGACATTGTTGGGGTGAATAGAGCAACACCCTCTCATCACTTTAATGTTGCCATTCAATTTCACTCAAGAGGTAAAAACTACAGGAAAATCTTGGGTAATTATGCAGATAGAAATGAGACGAAAAGCGTATTTTGAAAAGGTTATTTAAAACGGGTCAAAAAGTTCTAGTAATTTATCGGATAATAAAGGCTTTTTTTTTTTTTTTCCCCTCTCTTAATAAAATTTACGTGCGTTCTGCAAAGTTATATAAATCGTTGTATAGACATTGGCCTGAAATTTGAATAAAATGCACGGATGAACTGGGTGTTCAGATGTGCTGCTGTTTTCACGATACACTTGTACTTATTATTATTATTATTATTCACTCCACAAAGAATATCGTGCTTAATTATTTTGAACTTATAAAACTGTTGCGTGTTTTTTTTTTTAATTATGGTTTTTGCCTATAAAGTTATTCAAAGTTATTATTTAGTGCATATCTTGATATCAGCTTACGTTTTTTTTTTTTTTTTTTTAATTTCTTAAACTATAAAAAAAAAAAAAAAAAAAAGTAATATAAGAGAAATTTTTTTAAAGTCAATTCCTACTTACAAACACTATCGAAAAAGTTTTTTAAAAATAATTTTGAATTGAGAAATAAAAAGCGCGCATGCAAAATGAAAAAAAATATATATATAATATTAAAAAAAAAAAAAAAAAAAAAAAACTTTTTTATATACCATGTTTTAAATTTTCTGATGAATGATAGAGCTCTTACCAATGTGCATAAAATTTTTAAACTGATAATGACATCAAATTTTGTAAGATGCATAAGTTAACTTTTTATAATTTTTTAATATTCACGTTTAATTACATGTATTTATTTTTATGTCGAAAGAAAATGAACTAGTTTTTTTTTTTTTTTTTTTTTTTTTTTTTCATTTTTGACAACAATTAAATTATAGCTAATATTTTAATGGCTATTTTAACGCTATTAGGATGTTATTATTTTCGTATTTTAATTAATTCTAAGAAAACTAATTAAAAATTCGAAAATCGGACTTCGAAGTATTGTGTTGTCACCGTGTTCTGAGCAATCCTGAAAGTTTTAAATTTCTAGCTAGACGGGAAGTTAGTTAAATATCGATTGCAAGATTTGTACAAGATATATACAGGGAGAGTGTGAACTAATAGTAGGAATTGAAAAAAAAAATCTTTAAAGAATATTACTTAAATGTAGTGTGTAGTAGCCACCATAAAACTTTCTTCTATATCATTCTGTACAGCAACGTCACCTACTAGCTAAGGTGTACAAAAAATTAATCGAAATAGCTTCTCACAACAAAGATTTTACGTGGGCAGTACAGTTTTAACCAATAAATGCTGGGATATAGACATATGGAAAGATGACATATCGAAGATGAATGAAGCAGCGCCGCATGTCAGCCGATGTACACTTAAATTAAGTTAGAATTTTTTTTTTAATGGTTATCCCACAAATCACGTTTAGTGAATTTATACGCTATACAAGCTGAGATATAGTCTTCTTATTGATGAGCATAATTGCATCATAGCAGTGCTACATGTCGCAAAATATACATCTGAATTAAATCGACATAGTTTATAATAATGACTCTTTCACAAATCAAATTTTATGTAATACGATAGAAATTGAGATATAGACTTCTCTTAAATGGGATAAATTGCAGTATAGCAATACTACTTGTCGGGGGATATCAACCAAGAATTGATAAACATCAATTTATAATAATGTCAAACTAGTTATAATTTTTTGTGAAATTTTGTGCATCAGTTCATCCATAAAGACCACAAAATTTTTGTCACACATAGACGGACAGATGGACACTTTCTAGAAATGGTCTAATTGTGTTTGGGACATCTTAAAACGTGTAAATATATTGAAAACCGGAAGTCGAAAACTTTATTAAATCCAATTCTTCTTTCTTCTATGAATATAGATGAGCGAAAAAGGGCAGTTTCAAAAGTTTTTCACCCTACAGGTTAGGGGTAGCCAACCCGCGGCCATCAGACCACATGCGGCCTGCCGTGTAGTTTTTTACGGCCCGCGAGGAGACTAACGATTTTTAAAGTTTGACAACTTTGGTTAACACATTAAAAGTTAATAAAACCGTTCTGACTTTTCGAAGTGAAATTAGCTTTCAACGATTATGGTAGCTAAGGAATCCCACTGTTGTACAATAAGGAAATATTATTAAATCTATTATTTTTTCTTTTTATTATAGTTATTAATGTATAGTCACAAAATTTTCCTTATTCTTTGATAATTTATGAATGAAAATAATTTAAATTAATGTATTCTGCTCAAAATCTTTACCCTGCCCTCCCCCCAAAAAAGTGTAGGGGAGAGTGGGGTTGAATGGGACGCAGAATGAATGGGACAATAGCTAGATTTTTATGTTTTGCAAGCACCGGAAACTTGATATTTTTTCTGATATATGACAGTACTGAGGTCATTCATCAAGTGTAGTTTCAGAATTGTGCTATCCATAGAAGGGCAGAAAAAAATTAAAGCTAATTTACCAGAAACCAAATTATTATTAGAACCAAATTAATATTGTGCAATAGGGAAACCAAAATCATCATCCAAAGAAAGGTTTCAAAATAAAATTCATGTTTCACGACCTAGCTTTCATACTTCTACTGGCAGTACAGTTTTAGTATAGGAGTCCCACTATGCCTTTTAAAATTTTGTCGCCATGTTGGCGATGGCTTTTTTTATTAATTTTGGAATAACTGTTTGTTAAAAAAAAAAAAAAAAAGAACTAATTCCTATTTTTATTATATTTTTTATAATTGTGTTTTTTAGTCAATTCATGATAATAAATCACTGCATCTATCTTTAAAGTATTGCTAGTAACCTGTAGTTCAGTAGTTATAACATGGAATTATAAAAGTAGCATGGATTTAGAGAAAAATGATTGAAATTAATTGTTCTGATTTTTGTTTATAATAATTATTATTAAAAACAATTATAAGTTAGAATATTCAATGCAACTTAAATCAATAATTTGCACCAAAGGACTTTTGTCTTTTGATGTTCATTTGAGTCAATACATCAGTTTATGTTAATTTCAGTAAATTCATAGTGTGTAATAAAATCACATAAACCAATTAAACTTTAAAAATTTATTTATTTTCCATTTTATTTTATTTTATTTGTTAACTCCAGTCCTGTCCCATTATGAATTCTATGAATATAGATGAGCGAAAAAGGGCAGTTTCAAAAGTTTTTTCACCCTACAGGTCAGGGCTAGCCAACCCGCGGCCATCAGTGTGGGTATAGGTAGGGATGAATGGGACAATGCGCATGCATGTAAAAAAAAAAAAAATCATTATTAATTAAATATACCTTTTTATTAAAGTTAGTATGTTTATATGCAACTGATTACTGAAGTGTACTTATGAGCAATGTTACAAAATTCTGAATTAACTATGGTGAACGTTATCAGTAAAAACATGAAAAATGTCCCATTCATCCCCACTCTCCCCTATACATACAGTCGGTAATAAAAGTATTCGAACACTAGCAAAAATTCCTATATAAAAAAAGTAGAGTTAATACTGTTTTGTTAAATAAATCCTTGTCGAATCATGTTCTTAGTCAGTCTAATTCTTAGTCAGTCATGATTCATACACTCACAAACATATATACACATACACATATACACATACAGTGCGGTCCACCTGAATAAAATAGAAGTCCAATGCGGCCCACCAAGTGTTTTGAGTTGGACAGGCCTGCTATAGATGATGACTTCATTGTGTATTTATTTACACGTATATATTGTTTTCCAAGTGCTATCATTTCTTTTTGTGCAATACCTGGAAATGTATTCATAATATATATATATATATATATATATATTAGATTCATATAATATATATATATATATATATATATATATATATATATATATATATATAAATAAAATCAGCATCGCCGGTTAATAAACTCAAAAACATCTCTTCAGCAGCAAAAATATCATTTATGCACGATAAACAAATTTTGTATTCGCAATTTTTATATTTTATTTTTATTTTATTTTTTAAATAAAAATAAAACACAGTAGATCTCCGATATCTCTCTTTGTTGAAAATTTTACACTTGCAGCATAGTTACATATTAAACACGCCCCATCAGTTGTCTTAGCAACAATTTCAAATAACACATTCTTTAAAGCCCAGTAATGAGTTACAAATTTGATTTGATTCGCAAATGATTTTTTTTTTTTTTTTTTAAATTATTAAAAGACAATTTATAATTCTTATTTTGAAATAACTAAGAAGCAAGAAGTTAAACGAAAGGATTTTAAATTTAAAAGAAAAGCGTGAACTTTCAACAAAGTAGTGATGGATTTCCTCAAAGAAAAGCGCATTGGAACTTGGAATTTGTTAAATTTATTGCATTGAAGGGACAATTAATCAATTATCTTTCAAAAATTAATTAATATTGTTTATTAATTTCATAATTCGTTACCTTTTGAATTTTTTTTTTTCAAATTCAGGAAAGTAATACGTTTTTTCTTGTGTGCAGGAACGTTCGCCGGATATAAAAATCAGCCGCTTAATAAAATCACTTTGGCTCAGGACGAATGTGATTATAATAAGCAGCGGGTACTGTATATATATATATACTAGATACATATTAGATACATACATTATATATATATTAGATTAGATAAATATACATAGATATATGTATTTTATTATGTATGAATGAATAATAGGGGAGGTGTATGGATGAAGACCAATTGTCTGGATCCGTGGCTGGTTTGCTCACTGAAAGTCTTCTTATGGGGTACCAGCCCTTATTTAGGAGTGTTTCGGAGAAAAAAACGAAAAACTTCGAACGACTGGAACGACGAGCGCAACCTGAGATCGAACCCGGTACCTTTCGTGAACCAGTTTGAGCAGAACCTCTTGCCCATTGATATATGAATGATAGGATACTCGAAAAAATACGATTTTAGAAAATATCTTTTTAAATCTGAACAATTATTATTATTTTTTTAATATTAAATTCTGATGTGATTAATTTCTAATTAAAATAAGATGTCATAGAAAGCATTTAATGAATGCAAAATGACAAAGCATTCCTTTAATCTTTTTAATTAGCCAAAAAGTTTTACGTCCCGTTTTATATGAAGAACCTGATCTAGACAAACAAACATGAGGTTTGCAACTTTTAACTGCCGTAAATATATAGTCTCTAACATGAATTTACAATCACTTTTTGTTTTACCATTCTGCATTAATTATGAAGAAATAATAAAGTAGTCCGTCAGAAAAGTTCTTCTACGACATTTACGATTTTTTCCCCCTAATAGTTTTAACAATTTAGAAGAGAAATTCCTTCCCAGAATTCCCCAATGTACATCTGAGATTACAAAAATCCTCTCCCCTCTCCCACCCCAACCCAAAGAAAAAGATCAATATCGATTTTTTTTTTTTTAAACTAATTTTTAATTATTACTTACAACCTTCTTTGTTTAATATCTGATATGGCTTTTAGGTGGATTTATAATGAATTTATTTCAAATTATATTTCAAATCCTTTTTTAAAAATTTCACGTTTGATTTTCAGTTGTTTAGAAAATTTACGTCATTTAAACAGAACAAAATTTAATAAAATGGCTTCAGATACTGAGAAATAATAATAATAATAATAATAATAATAATAATAATAATAAAATAATAATAATAATAATAATAATGTATATTTGATTTTTAGATTCTTACTTTAGATTTTACAGGTAATACACTTTTCCGCTACACATACCATACTGTTCAGCAGGAAATGGTTTTCTCTTGAGAATCAACTATTTTACTACTATTTTATTATTTTTATTTCCTGTGCGGAAAATATAATTTGAAGAATTTGAAGAATATCTTTTATTGTTATCAACTAAGTTATATTTTCACAAGAAATTGAAACCTGTAAGAATGTACATTAAAATTTCATTTATTTCAAGTTCAGTATTTTTTCCGTCCGTTTAGTACTAACTTTACATTTACTGGAAAAGCCGATGCAATCTCTCACCAAGGAAATCTTATCATGTAAACAAATGTTTCCTTTTATGACGATAATCTCTTGATTATCCGGTACAATATTATGCGTAAAATTAAACAACTGACTTTTCACCTATAAGTAAATTAATGTGCTCAGTTTAATATTTATATAAATAAGTTGGTACCATACCAATAAATTTAAGTACAAAATGGTCTTTCTTACATTCTTTTAAACATGAAATTTCAAAAACTGATGAAAAAGAATTCAATCATATTAACAGCAAGCAATTTACTCAGTTGGGTGGCCGAAGCATTGAATATTGTGCATACTCCATGACACATTGCTATATAACATATTTTTTTAAGCATTTTGAAAAAAAAATGTTTTACTTTTTTTATTTATTTATTATACATTATGTATAAACATTGTAAATCAAAAAATTGCTAAAAAGAAAAGTTGTTTTAGCAGTCAGCTTGTCCGTTATATCGATGAAGTTTCCCTTTGAGTCAATCCATTGAAAAAATTAAGAAGCAATGAAATTTATGATAAGATAATATGACTTTAAAATGTATCCATTTTAGTAATCTAATTGAATTAAAGAGTAATTCACACATTCACTAAAAACTACTTTTAAATCCACTGAGCATCTCGGGAAAAGAGTAAAAATGTAATGTTGTTTTCACAGCATGTTGTTTGCAATGCACTAAAACGATAGTTATTTCAACTTGAAATTAAAGATATGATTATGAATTTAAAGACAAACCATGGGACTATTATATATGATCTCCATAGTTAAAAAACAATCTAGGAATCTATAATTATACACTTTTGAATAAAAGTGTATTATGGAGAATACAGCTTTTTGACGAACGGAAAAATAGATCTAACCTACACGGAGGGTTAATAATTTGAAAATGATGTAACATTCTTCGTAAAATTCATCTTGTTTAGTATATTTTAAAGATGTTAAACTGAACCTACCAGATGTTTTGCCCATAGACGTAATGTGTTTGAATCCCTTGGATGTCCCTGAACACGAATGATTTATCCGATTTCCATCAGAAGAAACATCCCCATATGATAAAAATTTAAAATATATCAATTAAAATTTAAAATTATTTGGATGACCTGCTAACATTTGTTATTGAAGTATGCTGATAACAAACTTACACACGGGCACTTTTACAGTCCCACATACACATTAACGGCTCTCTTCACTTACCGTCGCCGGAAGCCCGAGCCAATGTTATTCTATGGGAAAAATTTCTTTACAAATTACTTATTAACTAATACATATTTTTAAATTCTGTTTTCACATTCAGAAAATTCCCAACTGTTAAATTGACGGACCTTTTTTGAAAATATATTTTTTTAATTTTTAATATTTTATTTTGAAATTGCAAAAAGGAAAAAATTCACATATTGAAAATTCATATTTTGCAGCTTCAAAATAAAATATAAAAAATTTTAAAAATAATTTTTTTAAAAAAGGTCCGTCAGTTTAACAGCTGAGAATTTTCAGAATGTGAAAACAGAATTTAAAAATATGTATTAGTTAATAAGTTATTTGTAAAGAAAAATTTCCCATAGAATAACAATAGCTTCGGCTTCCGGCTTCCGGCGGCGGTGAGTGAAGAGGGCCAGAATAATTTGTCAGATAAAGCTGTTCCGTAGACTAGTTTGAATTGTTTGTAACGTAGGTTTATAAAACAATATTCGTTATCTCAAACCATAATCTCTTATTTGTATTTATAGTGTTGAATTTCAGGGTAAGAGAAAATCGGGTGAATGCCACATCACATTATTTTTAAGAGACTTTTTTTTTAAAGCTGGACAAAGTCTATGGAGGTGTGATAGTTGACATATTCATTTTTCCCGAAACTTTCAGGATATGTTAGTAGTACTGTGATAAGAAAAAGTGACATTAAATTTTTTCTGAATTTCATTTGTTTGACCTATAGAGAGGGGGTCAAAGTTTGAGACCGTAAATAAATGGTGCCATTTTAATATCATTTTACTCCTAAAGCCATGAGTGACCCATGTCAATTTTTTTAAATACCGATACTACTTGATACTAAGTACATTTTAGCATAAACAGTTTGGTGGGTCACTCATGGCTTTAAAGGCCAAGGTCATTCGAAAATGCAGTTTTCGTTGATTTTTTCCATGTTTTCAGTCTGAATATCTGCTAAGGCCATGAATGCCCCATAGAAATAATTATGGGGTTAATTACACACCTTAGTATAGAACTTAAAAATATTTAAAATAGCATGGGTTACTCTTGGCTTTAGTAGTTAAACGGTCTCAAAGTTGAAAATTTTCAAAAAAAAAGGTCAAATTTGATGATAAATTACTCTATAAGCCATGAGTCAATAACTACGAGACACAGTTTTAATTATACGCTACATGGTCTAGTTTTAGACCCAGGTTACAAACCTTTGGGGCTTGCAAGATTTATTTAGATACAGTCTATTTTATATCGCCAATGTGTACCTGTTCTATGTAGTACAAAACGCTTGAGACCCGATTTTGTAATACATTAATGCTTGTTTAAAACTTCCCATTTTACATTACAGAGGCCAGCATCAAAATAAATACAAAATTAAAAAATTACATAGGGGAGACCGGAGAAAGTTGAAACATGGAAATAAAAAATACAATTTTTAAGTTCTTATTTATTGCCAATAAAGGGAAGTACAGACACACAAAACCTACTTTACAATGTAAAAAAAATGTGTTTGTAAACATCTGTCGATTTTATGAGGATAAAACTGTTTTCGAATACTGTTTTTTACTGTGAGTAAAAATTCAAATTTTTAAATGATGTCGCATTTTATGTAGCATACATTAGTGAATGTTTCTGATTGATTCAGCGTTTATAGTGTGTAGTTGCAGCTTGCTAATTATATGATTTGAAACGCCCACGAGCATAAGTACTGGTAGCTTAACATCTCGTGAAGTGAAAATTGTGGGCAGGGGCCAGCTGAAACAAATATAGGGGAAGCTACTTGAAACACCTGTTTCAATTAGTCCCATGCGCAATTATTATTATTATTATTTTTTTGTGTACAGTCCTGTTTTCATCACCCTGTATATGTTTTACATAATATAAAATTATGCACATTTCAGATGTATCTTAGGTTATTTTTTACATTATAATGACCATAATGAAATGGACCATATTTAAAATAGAGGTCATAATAGTATCAGATTTAGTAAATAATTACAGTAGATGGTCTAGTTTTAGACCCAGGTTACAAATCTATGGGGCTTGCAAGATATTTTTAGATACAGTCTATTTTATATCGCCAATGTGTATATGTTTTATGTAGTACAAAAGGCTTGAGACCAAATTTTGCAATACATTAATGCTTGTTTAAACTTCCCATTTTGCATTACAGAGGTCAGCATCAAAATAATTAAAAAATTAAAAAATCACATAGGGAAGACCGGGGCAAGTTGAAATTCGGAATAAGTTAAATCATGGAAATAAAAAATACAATTTTTAAGTTTTTATTTACTGCCAATAAAGGGAAGTACAAATACACAAAACGTACTTTACAATGTAGAAAAAAAAAGTGTATGTAAACATCTGTCTATTTTATGAGGATAAAACTGTTTTAGAGTACTGTTTCTTTACTGTGAGTAAAAATTCAAATTTTTAAATGATGTCGCATTTTATGTAACAAAAATTAGTGAATGTTTCATATTGATTCAGAGTTTATAGATTCAGCGTTTATAGTGTATAGTTGCAGCTTGCTAATCATATGATTTGAAACGCCCACGAGCATAAGTACTGGTAGCATAACATCTCATAAAGTGAAAATTGTGGGCAGGGGCCAGCTGAAAGAAATATAAGGGGGGCTACTTGAAACACCTATTTCAATTAGCCCCTTGCACAAAAGAAATGCAAAAGCACTATAAAATTAATAATAATAATAATAAAATAGCTTACACTACAGTGGCTGTATCTTTATTTATGGTTTAAAATAATTTTTTCCACCTTAATTTTTAAAAATTTTCCAAGAGATAAGTGCATTAGAATTGGAGGAAAGTTGCTAAACAGAATTTTCAGAACAAGTAGATACTAGAAATTGAGAGTTGGTCTCATGTTCTGGGAAAAAGCGAGATAGCTATTCTATCTGGGACAAATCATACAGATGTTTGATAGTACAGGTAAAGTCCCTGTAAAGCTGACACAGATCAAATTTCTAAAGAGACAAATCAAATTTAAAATTGTTTGTTTTGCATGACCCATACAAGATGATATTCGAGATATCAGTTTCGACAATATTTTACAAGTCTTATCACGTCCATTGAATAATAGAGAATTTCTTTACTTTAATTGTGAACATCAAATTCCCCTCTCTTTTTTGTATTAAATTACTGTAACAATTTTCATAAGCCTATTATTATAAATTAATTTATCAACCTCCTTATAGTTATTTTTTAAATAAATGTTCATTAAGTGGAAAATTCTACTGTAATTATTTACTAAATCTGATACTATTATGACCTCTATTTTAAATATGGTCCATTTCATTATGGTCATTATAATGTAAAAAATAACCTAAGATACTTCTGAAATGTGCATATTGTTATATTATGTAAAACATATATAGGGTGATGAAAACAGGACTGTATACCAAATAATAATAATAATAATAATAATAATAATAATAAAAATTGCGCATGGGACTAATTGAAACAGGTGTTTCAAGTAGCTTCCCCTATATTTGTTTCAGCTGGTCCCTGCCCACAATTTTCACTTCACGAGATGTTAAGGGCCCTCTTCACTCACCATTTGCTTTTCTAAAAGCCAATGTTATCCTATGGAAAACTTTCTTTGCACTTAAAACAGTGACATATTAATTGATTGAGACGCGGTTTTTTTTTATTGGATTACTCTCATTTCGTAAACTGACGCAGCTTTTGTAGATTTTATGAAAGAATAACAGTTGTTTTTTAAAAAAGCTGTTTTATTGCAATATTTGGGTTGATGCATTAAATGGCTTATAAAAACTCTTTCAATTTTTTTAAAACAGAATTTAAAAAGCTGCGTCAATCATAAAGAGTTTAATTCAGTGCGGAAAAAAATCCTGTATTTTAATAAAATTTTAAATTAATTAAATTTGTAATGAAAGTCCAAAAATTTTACAAATTTGTGCCGATTTTCCTCTTTGACACACCCTTTATCCGGCTCCACCTCTCAGACAGATGTTTTTGCTTTTCGACGAGCCAAATGTTTATATTTTTGTGGTGAAGAAACATCGTCGTGGTTTTTATTTCTTTACTACTTTTATTATTATAGATTTTTTTTTTCTTTTTGCATTACGGATGTGAGTCTGAGTAACATATAGATTGAGAAGACAATCGTTCAAAGAATTTGCGAAATATATGATCGCATTTCATTTTAAATATTTTTCTTTGCACATAATACTGTTTGCACAATAAATCTGATATTTCACTCATAAAGCAATGAGTGGCAATATACAAACATCTATTTTAGCGATTCGTAAAAAATATTTTGTTGAATTAAACAGAATTTCAATAATAGAATTCAAAGTAAATAATCTGGTATGGCACCCATACGACTTTCTCTTACATAAAATTAAAATTCTATTAAGATAGATTGCAGATTGACGAGTAAGATAATAAGTTCTATATATAACTAGTGAATATGCAGATCAGGAACCTCACCGTCATATTTGCATCACGCATTATTCAACAGATTATTTTTACTTATTATATATAATATATATATATATTGATTCTATTGGCTTTTTATACAAACAGAAACGTTTCTGAGGGGGGTTGCAGCCCCCTCAACCCCCTCTGCTTTTCTCTTTCTATAACTATCTCTGTATGTATGTATTCCTAATAACTGACTATCTTGTACTTGCACTAATTCCCTGTAATTCATAAGTACTTCTACCAAAATTCCTGCAAATTGATTACATAACATACTAGAATTATTTTGTGCAACTCTGTAAATTAAATACCAATTCTATGGCCACATTTTCCCACAAAAAAAAAAAAAAAAAAAAAAAATATATATATATATATATATATATATACTTTTAAAATTCTAATAAGATTTCACCATATTTCGTGGGGTGTAACCATGTTAAAATTCAATACCAGTGTTGAAATATGAACTATAGTGCGTAATAGAACGAAATTCTTTTATGTAACTCGGAAAAGCAGCCACAGTAATTATATACACTAAAAAAATTAGAATACACCTATTTAATTAATTGTAACTCATGAATATTTCAATGTAATTTGAATCATTTGGATGATTACAGGATGTCATCCGAATTCATTTGTGTGATCCCGTAAATAAATCATATAGTCCATACATATCCCTTTTATTAGAGTAAACATGTTTTTATATATCTTTATAATGTATATGTTAATTCCACTGTGTTTAATGCAACATAAACGTTTTAAAATGCGTTTTTTTTTTTTTTTACTGTAATTTCACTTTGTTCAATGCAGAGTACCGACGTTAAAATTTGTTTAAACGAAATTCACCCCGTAGGCCTTAATGATAAGAAAAACTTTGGGGTATCCCTGTACATACACCATAAAAAATATACACATAAAAAATTATACAGCTATTTCTATACAGAGCTTAAACGTGTATATCAATTTGCAAGTTATTTGGAGGATTTTTGCAGCCGTTATTGCGGTACATACACATTCTGTCCATAAGCCATAGTGATAAGGAAAGCTTTGGTGTGTCCCTGTACACGAATTGCAAATAGAATACACGCCAAAACCAATACAGCCAATTCCATGTGGCTCGAAAACATGTGTACGAAATTGCAAATCAATAGCGTGATTTTTGCGGTCGCTGCGACAGACACACAGACAAACAAAATATACACACAGACGAAACCCAAAATCTTTTTGAGTCTCCACAGGGAAGCTTCCACTGACGTTTCGACAATAAACTAGTGGATCTGCAGATCAGGAGCCCCAATATCCTATTTGCATCACACATTATTGAACAGGTCATTTTTATTTATTTCTCACTATATAATATATGCGCATATATTGATTCGATTGACTTGCTACATGAGCAGATACGTTCCTGAGGGGGGCTGCCGACCCCTCCGAAACTAATAAAGATAGAGCTACGAAACTTCAGATTTAAGACAGAACTGGTGTACAGATGGATTTTACAAAGTTTGGTGAAAATTGGAAAAATGGAAGTGGGACATCGGAAAACGGAAGTGGGACCGTAAGTCCGTATCTCAAAAACGGGTCTAACGATTTTCTTCCAATTTGCTACATAAATACTCTATTAGATGTCTTTTCGAATGATATAGTTGGTTAGTTCAGGAAAATTGATAGGCTCCCTGTATAAATAGCTGAATTTCAGGTCTCGCAAGTGCGTTTTTTTGTTTTTGTTTTTTTTAACGGCTGTACCGATTTTTTTCAAACTCGCCATATTAACTCCCTTTTAAATATCCTTTTGAATGTAATTGTTTTCCGATCAATAATTGAGTATGCCTAGTTTTGGTAAAAGTTGGTATCTCAAAAACGGCTCTAACGATTTTCTTGAAAATTGTTGCATAAATCCATTTAAGATATCCTACCTCATATAACACGTGGTTATTACAGGAAAATTAACAGTCTTTTTTTTTCCTTATTTCTTAACTCGCTATGTAAACTCTGTTTTACATGTCTATATATCAGTTTGTCAGGCGTCAATTTCGTTAGGTCAATTTTATGTCTTCTGATCACATTTTTAAAAAATTGTATTTAATACGTGAAATAGTGGGTAATAAAAGTCGTTCTTCACACCATTTTTTTTTTTTTTTTTTTTTCTCTTATCACAGATTTAAGGATAGATAATTTTTTTAAATGGTCAAAATATGTTCAGAACACTTGAAAATGTGTAAATATACTGAAAGCTAGAAGTTGAAATGTTTCATGAGTCCAATATTTTATTGCATCTTGTAGTAAATAGGAGGATATTTCTACCAATCATAAAGGCTTCAAAAATTTTTACGAATCCAATACTTTTTACTTTCTTCTATATGTAATATAGAGAAAGTATTGGATTCATGAAAATTTTTGACCTCCGTTTTCTGATGTATTTACACGTTTTGGGATGTCCAGAACACGAATTGATAGTTTTTAGAAAATGTCTGTCTGTCTGTATCACGCTGTATCTCACGAACCAATGAATGAAATTTAACCAAACTTGGTATTTAGTTGTACCCTGACATAAACTGGTGCTGATTGGATTTGGGGATCAATCGCTCAACAGGTGGCGCTATGATCTCATTTTTTTCTAAATTTTTAACATTGCTGTATAGGACAAAATTTCGTATAAATGTACATAATGAGAGCTATTAGTTTCCCATCATACTATAGGTATGGGGAACTTAGGTAATCGTGAAAAATTTCGACCTCGGTTTTTTGACATTTTTATACGTTTTCAGGTGTGAGGAATCCGAAAATGACAAAATTTGTATGATGTCTGTCTGTAGGGTGTCTGTTAGTGTGTTAGTCCGTTAGTGTGTCAGTCCGTTAGTTTGTTAGTCTGTTAACACGATATCTCACGAACAAATGATCGCAGAGAGGTCAGATCAGTTTTAAAATATCAGTTTTGATGCCGGAATGAACATCAGTAACTATAAATATGCTACTTTGAAAATTTCGCAAGTTATTGGAAATTTACGATTTTCTTAACATGGCAGTATAGGGCAAAATTTCACATAAACGTCAATTTTGAGAGATATTTTCATCGTAAAGATGTTAGACTACTTTTGAAATATTATTTTGAACGCTGGTATGAATATTAATGACTATGCGTTTTCCAATATACAAATTTCGTAAGTTATTGGAAAATTACGAATTTCTTAACATGGCAGAATAGAGCAAAATTTCACAGAAACGTCAATCTTGAGGGATATTTTCATCGTAAAGATGTCAAACCACCTTTTAAATATTATTTTGGATACTGGCATAAATATCATAGACTATGATTTTTCCAATTTAAAAAATTCGTAAGTTATTTGGAATTTACGATTTACTTAACATGTCAGAATAAGGCAAAACTGAGTATAAACTTGCATTTTGAGGATCATAAATACATTAGATAACTTCAAAATTACATTTATTATATTTGTTTGAATATGATTGAATACAAATATTCTAATAGGAAAATTTCGTAAATTATTCGTAATTTACGATTTTATCAACATAACGAAATTGTAAATTTTTCATATAAATATGAATTTTGAGAATTATTGCATTGGAAATAGTAGCATGAAAACTAAACAACAGAATTGACCCTGATAATATAAATTAATAGATTAGAATGAGATAAATATATCGAAGTGAACGGTGGATAGCCTATTAGGCGGGGATTTCATTCTGTCACTGTATCAAGCTTTGGTCAAATTCATTTCTTTTAACATGATTATAATATGTCTCGCACTAGAAATTTATGAGAACATAAATATGATGGGGAACTGAGCAGAGTCCACCTACGTCAACTAGTTTTTAACTTGTGATTGTAAAATTAATATAAATAATAGTAGTAGTTAACTAGGAAAAAAAATTCTGCGCATGTGGGGCTGCGGGGGTAAATTTTCAAGATAGGTATCTTTCGAAAAATCTCGTCAATACCTTTAAAACGAATGGTTGAACTATAAATCTGTGATAATTTTAAAAAAGTTATCGATTTTTTTTTTTTTTTTTTTTTTTTACTTTTAACGAAAAAAAAACTTCGAAAAAAAAAATTGTAATTTTTTTTTCTTTAATTGTTACTGAGTGAATATGTATAGAAAAATATAGTAGAAGGTCTTGTGGTGGACGCAACATACTAGTTTTTCTTATAAATACAGAACAAGGTGCACTATATCAATGACTTCAGTTTTTGGTTATACTCTTCGCATTTTTTCTCGAAATGTAGGGGGGGGGGGAGAAAGAAAGAAAAAGGAGATGAAATATGAGTAATCTATAATAATAAAAGAAGATGTCTGTCTGTCTGAACATCTATACATTCAGCCCCTACTGAACGCAGAAGTATAAAATTTGACATACGGATGCCTAGAAGCCTTCCCGAGGGATCTTTTTATAAAAATCTCTATATTAGCTCTGTATCTCAGCTTCTAATTAACATAATTTCATAAGTAATATATCATTTAAAAAGCTATTTGAATTAGAATTGATCAGTATATGTTTAAATCTCTGTCGCCAGAGGGCGCTTTGATATTTTAATAATTCAATATCTAGAATTCTACTTATAACACATCATTTGAAATATTACGGACTTTTAAACTGATATAAGCCGTTAAATTCCGTACGGGAGTTTCAGAGAAAACCACAGAAAAGCCAGAACACCTTTATCATAATTCTCCAATTATAATTATGATGCAAGCTTTCGAATTCCGATACTCCGTTCACGTTTCGCATTAAGGATTTTTGTGAGCGAACAGGTTATTTCAATTCATGAAACGTAAAGCGGCGCCTTAGTCACCACAGAGCGAAAATTTGTTTCAGTTAAAATTTTCAAATCTATTTGCAGTATGAGCGTGGAAGCTGTTGTAAGTTCTAAAACGGGGCGCCACAGTCGCCACCGAGATGGTCTTTGCTAAATTCAGAATTTTGAAAGATCGTAACGCGGTGAGCGAACAGGCTGTTTCAGATATTGAAACTGGAATAGGGCACCGCAGGCGCTACCGAGCAGGAATTTACTGCGATTAAATTTTTCAATAAAGCTATTTTAACTATATGTCAGTAAGGTGTTGTAAGACCTGAAACGGGAAAAAGGCGCCGCAGGCACCACCGAGCGGAAGTTTCGTAAAGTCGGATTTTTCAAGGATCGCGAACCAGCTGGTCGCCGAAGGCGGCTAGTTTCTAATATAAAGCTTGCAGGAAATGGGAGCAAATGTTTATAAAATTATTTCCAAGCGAAGAAACCACATTATTAGTTACACTTTACACTCGAAGATTTCGCGGGTTGATTTTCGCGCCTGATGATGTAAATGCGCAGCTGACCTTTTCAGAATGATACATGGGCACTGATTATAGTTTATAAGCATTCTTTTAGAATTACGATAAAGAGAAATCACGCCGATGTATTTGTATATAATACAAACTTAAAGTTATATGTAATATTTTTAAATATTAGAGGTTTTCGCTTATTATAAGATATGCATATGCAATTTTCAGAAATAAGTTCTAGATTAAAAAAAAAAAAAAAATCTGATGAGAAACAACTACACGACTTCCATTACTTACTATTACATGTATTACATGCATTTTTTGGAGATAATATAATCAGAAGGTATAAAATTGACCCAATAAATTAGACACCTAAAACCTAAAAATTTTCTGGTTAGATAAAGCTTATACTCATGTAAAGATATATAAAATAGATTTACATAGCAAATTTAAAAATAGTAAGAATAAAAACATTGGTTTAGCCGTTTTTCGAAACATTAATTTCCGACATCTAAAACTAATCTACCTAATCAAGATGACTGCTAATTTACCTTTAATAACCGCGTTATACATAAGAAAGGATATCTAAAATGGATTTATGTAACAATTTTCAAGAAAATCATTAGAACCGTTTTTGAGATACCGACTTTTGCCAAAACTTGGCATACTCAATTATTGACCGGAAAACAATAATTACGTACAAAAGGATATTTAAAAGGGAGTTAATATGGCGAGTTTGAAAAACATCCCTAACAGCCGTTTTTAGAGGAACACATTTGTGTTCCTGACCGTTCCTAGTTGAGAGACCTGAAATTGAGCTATTTATACAGGACGCTTATCAATTTTCCTGCACTAACCAACTATATCATTCGAAAGGACATCGAATAGAGTGTTTTTACAGCAACTTTGAAGAAAATGTTTAGTGCCGTTTTTGAAATACAGACTTACGGTATCACTTCCGGTTTCCGATGTTCCACTTCCGGTTTTCCAATTTTCACCAAAATTTAGAAAATTCCTCTGTACACCAGACCAGTCTCAATTCTGAAGTTTCGTAGTTCTATCTTTATTAGTTTCGGAGATATGACAGTCAGAAGATTCCCCACAAACATATATACATACACACGTACACACTGGTCAATTGCCAAAAATTACTTTTTTGGTCTCAAGAGACCTTAAAACATGTAAATCAGGTGAAAACTCGATATCGAATTTTCGAACCGAATACAATACTTTTATTAATTACGGTAGTCGGGTAATGGAAGTAAAAAACCATAACAAAACTTTTTTCTATACCATCTATATGACAGCGTCATTTACTGTCTAACGAACGCTCAAATGTTTTATAATAGTTTCTCAGAAGGAAAATTTCAACTATATATGTAATTTGGTGCGATTTTAATCATATGGAAAATAACAGAAGGTGAGAAATAGCAGCGCTACCTATCGAACGATATACACTCAAATTAAGCTAGCTTTCGTTTTCATAATAGTTGGTAATGTCAAATATCGAGTTCAATGCATTTAGCAGCTACAGAAGTTGAGATTCAGTCTTCCTATTCACGAAATAACTTGCAGCATAGCAGCGCCACCTGTTGACCAATATGCAAATAAATTAAATCAACATAGAGTTTCATAATAGGCCTCTCATATACCAAGTTTTGTGCCATTATATACAATATAATCTAAGGCATAGCCTTCCCGTTCATGGGAAAATTACAGTGAAGTCCTGCAACGGATAGGGTTAACTGATTTATTGGGTTTTGCTTGCAACGAGAAGGGTCAACTTAAAAAAAAATTAACCATAATAATAAGAAAAATTGTTTGACATAATCATAGCTATAACTGATGTAAACCTGAGTCCTGCGTATTGATTTTTTTGTGCTAGATTGAGTCATTTTTTCTGTAAAATTCATAAAATTTTAATTTTTAATTTCAAAACTCTAGAGAAATAAAATGACAGACTTCCATTTTCGACTATAAACATAAACATGTCATTTCAAAGGAACAGATTTGATATCTGTCGTCCATGGCAAAATAATAATAATAAAAGATGGCCAAATTATTTGACGAACATATTTAATTCCTTTAAAAAATCATGGTTATTTTAATAAAGTATATTAAGAGAGCAATCAGTAATATATGGAACAATATTTTGTACAATATATATGCATTACGAAAATATTCATCTGGCATGTATGTTTTCGTATTACGTTTTGATCGCCAAATACACAAAATGCGGAGGACGAACAGATATCAAATCTATGCCCATTTTGTTTCTAGATTTTTAAAATTTAAAATTAAAATTTTGTCAATTTGACAGCAAAATAACTTAATCTAACACATGTGCACGAAAACTAATTTGTAATTATACCCAAATATGGGGATTAAAATCGGGAAATAATTTTCCTTGATTTTTAATAATTTTTTACAAAAAATCCGATGGACGATTAGAAAATTTTTTTAATTGGCCACAACGACAGTCAATGACGTCACACTTCGCTTGCGTATATCTTCTGCATATATAAGAAGAAAACATAAGATTTGAAAAAAAAAATTTTGGTTTTCGGTTTCGATGAATTTACAGACTTTGAGATTTCATTGCATTTCAGTTAACTGAAATTCACTACTTATTTTTAAAAAGTGGATTTATTACTAGCTTCTGCATCTATCAAAGAAAAAGTTTCGATTTTCTGTTTTCGCTGAATTTACGTGTTTTGAAATTTCCCTGCGTTTCAATTAACTGAAACTGACTACTTATTTTGAAAAAAAGGGGATTTATTACTAGCTTCTACTTGTATAAGAAGGAAGTAGAACATACGGAAAAATTTCGATTTCCGATGAATTTACACGTTTTGAGATTTCCTTGCAATTTTATTAACTGAAACTGACTACTTATTTTTAAAAAAGTGGATTTATTATTCTATCCTCTGCATATACACTGATGGAAAAAAAATCCCAACACCAAGAAAAAATTATTGTACAGTAATGAAATTTCAGCAATACATTTGTCTAGGTAACATATTTAATTGATTAAAGTTTCAAGATCACAGGTAGAGCCATTGGCGAGAAGAGCCATTTCAAATGTGAAATGTTGGTACATTAGTAACCGGTGTAACCGCCAGAATTTTGAATGCAAGCATGCAAACGTGCATGCATTGTGCCGTACAGGTGTCGGATATCAGTTTCTGGGATGGAGTTCCATGCCTGTTGCACTTGGGCGGTCAATGCAGGGACGGTTAATGCTGGTTGTGGATGACGCTGGAGTTGTCGTCCAATGATGTCCCATACGTGCTCGATTGGAGAAAGATCTGGCGATCTAGCAGGCCAAGGCAACATGTCGACACTCTGTAGAGCATGTTGGGTTACAACAGCGGTATGAGGGCGAGCGTTATCCTGTTGGAAAACACCCCCTTGAATGCTGTTCATGAATGGCAGCACAACAGGTTGTATCACTAGACTGACGTATAAATTTGCAATCAGGGTGCGTGGGATAACCACGAGAGTGCTCCTGCTGTCATACGAAATTGCTCCCCAAACCATAACTCCAGGAGTAGGCCCTGTGTGTCTAGGCCGCAGGCAGGTCGCTAGCAGGCGTTCACTGGCCTCCTTCTAACCAACACACGGCTATCACTGCGACCAAGGCAGAACCGGCTTTCATCAGAAAACACAACAGATCTCCACTCCGTCCTCCAATGACCTCTAGCTTGACACAACTCACGTCGCAAACGGCAGTGGTTTGGAGTCAGTGGAATGCACGCTACAGGGCGTCTGGCTCGGAGCTGTCCTTGAAGTAACCGATTTGTAACAGTTCGTTGTGTCACTGTGGTGCCAACTGCAGCTCGAATTTCAGCTGCAGACGCAGTACGATTAGCCTCAGCCATATGCCGAACACGGCGGTCTTCCCTCTCAGTAGTGCCACGTGGCCGCCCGGAACCCGGTCTTCTTGAGGCAGTACCTTCCCTTGACCACTGCTTCCAACACTCATGCACAGTGGATACATTCCTGCCAAGTCTTTCCGTAATATCGCGGAAAGAAAACCCACCTTCTCGTAGCCCTACTACACGACCTCGTTCAAACTCAGTGAGCTGTTGATAATGGCTTCTTCGTCTTCTTAGAGGCATCCTTGACTAACATTAACCCACTACGTCAAATCTCAACTGTAAATAACGATCACGAACCTTACAGCGCTTATTTAAAGCAAACCTCATTTGCATGTTCATAGTGTCGCTACAAGCGCCACACTTATGCGCGTAGCTCGAAATTTGAATCGACGTCATCTTTCAGATGTATAAACACGCCTACCAAATTTCGTTTATCTAGCACAGCTCCTTCCTGGTGTTGGGATTTTTTTTTCCATCAGTGTATAAGCAAAAAGCGTAAAATTCAAAAAAATTTTGAATTTTCGGTTTTCGATGAATTTACACGTTTTGAGATTTCCTTGCATTTTTATTAACTGAAATTGACTACTTATTTTTTAAAAAGTGGATTTATTATTCTGTCTTCTGCATATATATAAGGAGAAAGTATAAGATGCAGAAAAGTTTTAGATTTTCGGTTTTCGATGAAGTTACACGTTTTGAGATTTCCTAAACATAATTCGATCTTGTTTAGAAAATATCTGTCTTTTTGCGCTCGAACACTGTACTTTATGAACCATTGAACTTAATTTAAACCGAACTTGATATTTGGTTGGACCTTGGTTTGAATTAGTGTCGATCAGCTTTTGGGTTATTTCACCGAACACGGGACGCTTCCACATTGCGATTACCTCTCATTTCATAAAAAGTTCAGCATTTACCTCATGTCAGCATACCAAACTTGGTAAAATATATTAAATAAAACACTGCTGATTCACTTTTGAATATACACTAACCAATTGCCTCACTTTTCTGGACTCGAGGTACAGGTCATCAGGTCAAAACTGGCTGTCAAGACTAAGTTTTTCGCTGAATACAATATTTTTATTACATACAATAGTAGAGTGATGGAAGTAAAAAGTCATTAGCAGATAGGATTTTTAAAATTCTGTAGAGCTCGTTTTTTAATGAGATTCGATTGTAGATATATATTTATGATTTTTTGAGATATATTAGATGATATAGCAATACAAAAAATAAATATATATGAATTTTTTCGATATAACTATAATACCAGGGCTTCGGTCCTATTAGCTATATCTAAATGAATTTCTTTTTTTATGAATCACTTAAAAAATAATATATATATACATATATCACTTTATAAAAAAGAAATAGCGAAATTTTTTTTTATTGAAATCACCCCGAACTTCGTTTCGGGTAACCGCTAACGATAACATCGTTACTCCCACCCACGTTGTATCGGATCCAAATTCGCACTGCATGAAGAAACGTCTTTCCTGGACACTCCAATTTGGATATTTATCGGTTTACAAGTTGAGTTGCTATTACAATTTTAAAAATGGCTTTATCTCAGCATCCATTGAACATTTTAGTTTTGGCACCATGTAATTTATAGCCCTTGCACTGTTTACTATATTACCATATGATTAATAATATAAAAAAGTAAAAGATTTTTAATGGAATTAAATAAATATATTTTAGTTAAACTCAAGTAATTTTTTCTGCTATATTACCAATTTGAGTTAATTTAATAAACCAAGATTCAATAGTGTAACAGCCGTTGCTATGGGACGCAAGCGATTGAAATAAAAGAATAAATTTAATAATGGATAAAATCAATATATATATATATATATTGTATATATATATATATATATACATATGTCGCTGAAGTGCACTCCTGCATCCAAAGTCCTGAGTCCAAATTACTCCTCTGCCAGGTTTTGTAACTCTGCGGTCAGTATTCTGAGCTACAAACCGCAGAGAAACACACAGATCCTTCTCTATATTTCAGTAACATTATACATCTTAGTTATTTTTTTGGTTAAATTAATTATACCAAACTACAAGTTTAATTATAAAGAATATTTTATTTTATTAAATTTCACTGTTACATAATTCGCCGATATAAAGTACTGAAAGCCTGAAGCGGACTAAAAATAACATAAAACACTTGGTCGTATCAGGCTACGCTATTAAATTACACAATAAATAGATAAGAATAAATGAAGAAACTTATTTGTTGTCATTTGAAAATGGAAAAGAAAACATAAATAAATAAAACAGGAGCGACAAAAATAAAAAAAGAAAGACAGAATTAAAACAAAACAAAGCTTCAGCAAAACCGCAAATACGTAAGTAGCTGATTTTTGATTTATTCTTCCAAAAAGTCAACGATTCGTCAGTGAATCTGTTAATCTTCTCAATTAGTGAACACCAGCTGTCAAAACCACGTGGGACACTTTTTATCTGGTTTTAGCCGGCATCGGAATTTTTTTTAAGTGAAGAGGGCCGTTAAGCTACCAGTACTTATGCTCGTGGGCGTTTCAAATCATATGATTAGCAAGCTGCAACTATACACTATAAACGTTGAATCAATCAGAAACATTCACTAATGTATGCTACATAAAATGCGACATCATTTAAAAATTTGAGTTTTTACTCACAGTAAAAAACAGTATTCGAAAACAGTTTTATCCTCATAAAATCGACAGATGTTTACATATAATTTTTTTTTACTTTGTAAAGTAGGTTTTGTGTGTCTGTACTTCCCTTTATTGGCAATAAATAAGAACTTAAAAATTGTATTTTTTATTTCCATGTTTCAACTTTCCCCGGTCTCCCTTATGTAATTTTTTAATTTTATATTTATTTTGATGCTGGCCTCTGTAATGTAAAATGGGAAGATTTAAACAAGCATTAATGTATTACAAAATTGGGTCTCAAGCGTTTTCTACTACATAGAACAGGTACACATTGGCGATATAAAATAGACTGTATCTAAATAAATCTTGCAAGCCCCATAGGTTTGTAACCTGGGTCTAAAACTAGACCATCTAGCGTAAAATTAAAACTGTGTCTCATAGTTATTGACTCATGGCTTATAGAGTAATTTAATATCCAATTTGACCTTTTTTTGAAAATTTTCAACTTTGAGACCGTTTAACTACTAAAGCCAAGAGTAATCCATGCTATTTTAAATATTAAGTTCTATACTAAGGTGTGTAATTAACCCCATAATTATTTCTATGGGGCACTCATGGCCTTAGCAGATATTCAGACTGAAAACATGGAAAAAATCAACGAAAACTGCATCTTCGAATGACCTTGGCCTTTAAAGCCATAAGTGACCCACCAAACTGTTTATGCTAAAATGTACTTAGTATCAAGTAGTATCTGTATTTAAAAAAATTGACATGGGTCACTCATGGCCTTAGGAGTAAAATGATATTAAAATGGCACCATTTATTTACGGCCTCAAACTTTGACCCCTTCTCTAGGTCAAACAAATGAAATTCAGAAAAAATTAAATTTCACTTTTCCTTATCACAGTACTACTAACATAACCTGAAAGTTTCGGGAAAACTGAAGATGTCAACTATCAAAAGTGTCCAACT
This sequence comes from Salticus scenicus, assembly GCA_963930645.1. NCBI lineage: Eukaryota > Metazoa > Arthropoda > Arachnida > Araneae > Salticidae > Salticus > Salticus scenicus. The sequence continues at coordinate 206,361,210 of OZ005648.1, forward strand.
TTTAAAAAAAAATGACTCTTAATAAGTTTGATTTTTTTTTTTTTTATTATTATTATTTGATTTTTTTTTTTTTTACTTTCTTCTATATTGAATAGAAGAAAGTATTGGATTCGTAAAAAATTTCGACCTCGGGTTTTTGATGGATTTACACGTTTTGAGAGCTGTAGAACATGATATGACCATTTTTAGAAAATGTCTGTTTGTGTGTGTGTGTGTGTGTGACAAAATTTTTTTTGCAACTGTATCTCAGGAACTACTGCCCAGAATTTCATACAAATTGGTATGTAGTTGCAGCTTGACATAAGTGAGGGCCTATCAACTTTTGGTAAAAATTGTCTTACAGGTTACGTTGCCATCTCGCTTTTTCTAAATTTTTAACATGGTGATATAAGACAAAATTTGTATAAATGTGCATAAAGAGAATTATTTTTTAGTAAGCATTATGAAATTTACAAGAGTTATTTATAATAGAGATAGTCAACTGGGAAAATTTTTCGGCATGTGTAGGAGCCTTGACCCCCCCCCCCCTGGGGGGGAAGTCCCCCCACGAGGGGAGTAAATTTTCAAGATGGGTATCTTTCGAAATGTCTCGTCAGTACCTTTAAAACGAATGGTTGAACTATAAATCTGTGATAATTTGAAACAAAGTTATGGATTTTTTTTTTTACTTTTAACGAAAAAAAAAGTAGAAAAAAAATCGTAATATTTTTTTTTAACGTAATTTAATCAAACTTGGTATTTAGTTGGCCCCTGACATAAACTGGTGCTGATTAGATTTGGGAACCAATCGCTCAACAGGTGGTGCTGTGATCGTATTTTTTCTAAATTTTTAACATGGCAGTATAGGACAAAATTTTGTATAAATATACATAATGAGAGTTATTCTTAATCTGTGATTGTAAAAATAATATGAATTATTGATAATAGTAGTAGTTAATTAGGAAAAAAAATTGTGCATGTGGGGGCATCGCTTCCCCCCATGGGGGGAAGTACCCTCGGGGTTGGGGGGGTAAATTTTCAAGATGGGTATCTTTCGAAAGGTCTCGTCAATGCCTTTAAAACGAATGGTTGAACTATAAATATGTGATAATTTAAAACAAAGTTATCGATTTTTTTTTCTTTTTTAATGTTACTGAGTGAATTTGTATAGGGAAATATAGAAGAAAACCTTGTGGTGGCTACAACATACTAGTTTTTTTAAGTTTATTTAATTGGTTCAGGACTTTATAAAATTAAAACTATATAAATATATGATAAAACATTTTTATAACCAGATTTTATTTAATGACTAAAATTAATAAACATCTTTTATTTATTTTTTCTTATTATTATTTTAACCCTTAAATGCAGTAATTTTTATTTTTAATAAATGATATTTGAAATCAACCGGAAAATGGGTGCAGTTATGGAAAAAATACAAAAAAGAAACCCACATAGGATTACTTTAGGATTAGTGAATTTTATGTAGAACCGATTTTGCATATTGATATATTGTTTACATCACAAAAAAAAGATACATTTTTCTTGCATAAATTTAGCAGTACATAAATATATTATTCGTTACTCTTACCTTGTTTCTATCCGAAAACAATTTTTCCTGTATGTTTTTATTACTTTTTATATAAATAACCGTAATTCGTAGCACCCGACGAAATGAAATTGTATTCAGATAGAGCGCCAACAACAAAAACTGTCACAGATAAAGAAATAAACTGTCAAAGATTCTAGTTGTATTCGGAAACGATAAAATAGTTTTGGTAAAATAAATAAATAAATAAATAAATAAAAAGCACTATGCAAAGGTTGCTACATAAAGAGATATGAGGTTTTAAACATACGATGCAGATCTACATCGCAATGCATTTAAGGGTTAAGTATAAAATTTTAATGTATCTTAACTTTTTATTTATTTATAGCATATTTTTAACATCTCTTTCGTCTCCCTCTCATAATCATGTCATAATCGCCATTCGTTTTTTATGATAAGAATTTTTTTTACATAATCTTTAGTGTGATTGAAAACAAAAGCCATTCTGTTGCTACGAAGATATTTTGGTTTCAATAAATCATTTTATTTGAAATTTACAACAGCACTCTGTATTAATGCACTGAAATTGTACGTTTTCTAAATAAATGTATTTTTCATAAATTACAATTCTATTTATAAAAACAGATTAGACCTTTATTGCATCTTTATTTTGTGGTTAAACTACAAACAAAAATCGAAGTGTCTTCTTTACTAGAATGAATGCATTTTTGTATAAAACGACATCTAAATATAAAAAATAGTATGCATTTATTAAAAATTATTCAAAACGGTAACAGTTATTTCTGAACTTTTATTTAAATTTCTTAAATAAAGTCACCATTATATATACATATATATATATAGAAACAGATAGATAGATAGATATAGATAGATAGATCTAGACAACGTTTGAAATTGCCACAACACAGGAAATAAAATTTTTAAAATGAAAGCGCTCGCACATTAGGAATAAAATTATCGTCTGCCATCAATAATTTTATGCTATGAGATTATGTTGTTTGTATCAAGCGAGCGCCAACACCTTTTAAACTAAAATTTTAAATGCATTGGAAATTAAAGTTTTAAGACATTACGGTACAGTACAAAGTCACAAACTGCATTTTCACACTGCTACATTTCCGAAATGTGAATATGTAGAGTAGAACAGTCGCGCATAGATTACGGACATTTTTGGGTATACAGGCGCCAATTTATCTTATCCGTGTGAACCAAATATCGTTTCGTACTAATTAATTGATGCTCTAAAACTTTCTAATTGGACATTTTGCTCTATCTCTTTTCGTTTTCGATTTGCAATGGCTAACTTCCAAATTTTGCCACTAGGGGCGCTGCTGTCGTTTGCATTAGGTCGGGCATAGTCACTTTACTATACCGTTACCTCACTTGTGTGACTGTAGCACTCTCCGTTCGCAAGTATTTTCAGGTTAAAGGGACTTTCCTATGCACCCTGTATATAATGATAATAATTCATCATTAAAATTATCAAACACCGGTATGGAAGACGTGAATAAATGAACAAAGAACTATTTATGGAAATGAAACCTTATACAATATATATATATATATATATTTAAGTTAATATGAATTGCTTCTGAAACATTGGTAAATGTGACCAAAAAGGAGGAGCACAGGCCACCACAGCTTACATGTATATATATATATATATATATATATATATATATATATATATATATGTATATATATATATAGTAATATAATATTAGCAGTGCAAACATTTGAAATTTAATTTCAGTACTCAAACAATATATATATATTAATTCATTAAAATGTAGAAACCAACGAAGCGGGCAAAGCCTGCTAGTATTACTTTAAAAGTTAAAGAAAAAAAAATGTTAGAACTAAATTTCAGTAATGAGATATTTATATAAAGAAATACATAACAATGAAATCAATAGTCCATAGTTCAATTAGAATATTTAAACTATTAAGTATCAGAGATTAAAACAATTTTTTATTTTATTTATTTATTTTTTTTTTTTTTTGTGATTTGGCTTCGAGTAATGTGATGTGTAGTATATATGTGATTTAAAAGTAGCTTTAATATGTTTTGGAATATTTTTATCGCATTGTAACCTCTTTAAAAATAAATGAATGGCAATATCATTCAAAACCTGTGGTACGTTCGATACCATTCAATTCTATTGTATTAAACATTCAAAGATTCATTAAAAACATGCTTAAGTGTTTCTGTCAGTTTTCAACGAGATTGAGCATTTTTCGTGCTTAAGTTGTCCAATTTAATGTAGATTTCCTATTTAATTATTATTATTTTTTTTTTTCCTGATCTTTTGTACAGACTGTTGAAAATGCATTCGTTTTATTGTATGAGAGAAACGAATTCAGGCTTAAAATACATTTGATTGCAAAATATGTAGAATACGTGAAAAAGAACATTGTATGCCAGACAAAACAGAAAAGAAAAAGAAAAAATAATAAAATAAACAAAAAATGAAAAATAAAGTTTAATTTACGAAAAGGAAAAAAATACTGTAGATTAAATATTTTCATATAGAAATGCAAATTTAGAGCTTGCGGAATTAATTACAAAATATATTCAAGCATTTAAATAATAAAAGAAATTTTTATTTGACGTATTTTTTTTATATAATTGTTATTTATTAACTTTTTTTAGGGTACTTCAATTGATAAATAAAAAAATCTGGAGTGACTCCACTCGACTTTCCGAACATTGAGTAATTAACAGTTTTGTAGATAAAGTAAAGAAAGAGGAGTTGTTAAACAAACAAAAGAAAGAAAACCATAATAGAGTGTCTGAGTATTTTTCTCCATATAGTACACGATGTTTTATTTAACGCTACTGAACTTTGAACCCATAGATCATAATGATAAAGAATTTTTCGTTGTGTCCCTGTAAAAAACTACAAATGCTAGATTCACCAAAATGCTTATAGTTAGTGCAACAGGGATTTATAATACTCATATAAATTTTCAGCTCAATTGAATAAGGCGTTTAGATGCTATCGTACTTTTAAAAATTTGGTCCCATAGGCCATAATGATAAAGAATTTTTCTTTGTGTCCCTGTAAAAAAACTGTAAGTGCTAGATTCACCAAAATCTATACAGTTGGTGCAACTATGACCTATACCATGTGTACAAATTTTTTGCTCAGATTAATAAGGCGTTTAGATGCTATCACACTTTTAAAATTTTGGCCCCATAGGCATAATGATAAAAAAAATTTCTTTGTGTCCTTGTAAAAAAACTATAAGTGCTAGATTCTCCAAAATCTATACAGATTGAGTATTTGTGACCTATAATATGTGTATAAATTTTTTGATCAATTGAATAAGGCGTTTAGATGCTATCGCACTTTTAAGATTTTGCTCCCATAGGCCATAATGATAAAGAATTTTCTTTGTGTCCCTGTAAAAAAACTATAAGTGCTAGATTCACCAAAATCTATAGGGTTCGTACTATGGTGACTTACAATATGCGTACCAACTTTCAGGTTATTCGAACAAAGCGTTTAGACGCTAGCGTGTTCACTCACAGACATACACACATACATACACACATACATACACACATACATACACACACACATACATATATCATCGCAAAAATAGTGAAAACGGACTCATTGGACCTCGAAACGTATAGAAACATCAAAATCTCAAATTCGGATTTTTGACATGATTACAATACTTTCCTCACTATAGTGTTCGGAAAGTAAAAACAAGTTAATAAAGTGAATTACAAATCAGTTGAAAATGCTAAAAATTGAATTAAAAACTGAACGTCAAGAAAATAAGCATATTTAATCTCATTAACTTTCCTTAAAAGAAAAAGAAAAAAAATCAATGCATAAGTATTGATTTTTTTTTCTTCTAAGCAACACAAAGAAAGAAAACATTTAATACAATTCTTAATCATTAGAATTTTTTGATAAGGACTGCAAGAAAGTACAATAAAAATAATAAAAGCAATAAAAATACTTTCAAGAACAAATTAAAATTTATAACTAATAAAAATAATTATAAAACTAATAAAATCTATAACTAATAAAAATAATTATGAAACTAAAAAAATGCATAACTAAAAAAAAAAAAAAAAAAAAAAGTACTCATTTGAATGTCAATACCTTTTTTGGAGATTTTAGTGCAGATTATTTTTTCAATTTTTAGTACATCTCTTCATTCCTCTTTGTATCCAGAGTGAGAATATTTGATATGTCGCATGCATCACTCGCTAAAATTAAAACATAGCTGCCAACATTTTTAATTTTTAAATCAGAATCAACACCAATATTTTTAAAATGGAATATGTTATATATATTTTAGACGATTATTACCGAAAACAGCTATAAAAATTTTCCGGTTTGATGTCTCCCTTGAAAAACGGGAGATTTCACAACTATGAATTGAAATATATATATAAAAAAAAAATTAAAAGTTTCTTTTCCACGTATCTCTTATTATAGTTCCTTTTATAACTATAAATACATTAATCACTTGTTGCATGCTGTACAAATAAAACATAGAATGGGCCACAAACTGTTCAGTCATTGTCATTAAAGTTAACTAAATAGTACATTGTACGTATTACTTACAGTGTCAAAGTAAGAAAATTATAGTGGAAGAATTAAAGTTATTGTTTATTTTAACATGGAGATAGTTTTCTAAGAAAAATATTCCCTTCATTTGTAATTTTTCCTTTTTTATTTAGGAGATTTCTTCTTCTTCTTCTTTTTTTTTTTTTTTTAAGTTTTTATATACTAAAGAATTTATTTTCATTTTGTAGGTTAATTTTTAACTTGAATTGCAAGACAATTTCTTAAAGAGCATATTTTTCGTTAATAAAATAGGTGGAATTCATGATAACAGTTACAAATAAGTACTTACTTATATCAGTCGTTAGGTGTTATTATACTAGGAATTTCTGTACTAGAAAAAAAAAAGAAAAAAGAAAGAAAGAAATCTATAATATATATATATTTTTTTTTTACATCTATTGCCCTTAAAATTCTATACATAAAAATAAAATTAAAATATTTGCAATTAAAATTAAGATATTTTTGTAAACAAAAAAGTTTGACTAAAAAAAAAAAAAAAAACTAGTATGCTGTGGCCACCACATGACTTTCTTCTATATTTTTCTATACAAATTCACTCAGTAAAAATAATTTATTAAAATTATTATTTTAAAAAAATTATCTTCCATGATAATGCAGACGATTTCCATATTAGAGAAGTAGTATAACACTAAATATCCAAAAAAAAAGTCAATTTTATTGTCAACATTTTCTTTTTTTTTTAATTTTTTTTTTTTTTTTTTTTTTTTAAATTAAAAAACCGATAACTCTTTTGAAAGATACCCATCATGAAAATTTACCCCCCGCGAGGGGAACTCCCCCCCCCCAGGGGGGAGGCGAGGCTCCTACACATACAAAAATTTTTTCCCAGTTGACTATCTCTATTAGAAATAATTCTTGTAAATTTCATAAGGATTATTAAAAAATAATTCTCTTTATGCACATTTATACAAAATTTTGTGCTATACCACCATGTTAAAAATTTAGAAAAAGCGGGATGGCAACACAACCTGAGAGACAATTTTTACCAAAAGTTGATAGGCACTAATTTATATCAAGGTGCAACTACATACCAATTTGTATTAAATTCTGTGAAGTAGTTCCTGAGAAACAGTTGCCACAAAATTTTGTCACACACAGAAATTTTCTAAAAATGTTCAAATCGTGTTCTACAGTCTCAAAACGTGTTAATCCATCAAAAACCCGAGGTTGAAAATTTTTACGAATTCAATACTTTCTTCTATTGAATATAGAAGAAAGTAAAAATCTGTAGTGACTCCGCTCGATTTTCTGAACATTAAGTAATAAAAGGTTGTATAAATAAAGTATAGTACGAGAAGTTGTTAAATAAACGAAAGAGAAAATTGTGATAGAATATTTAAGCATTTTTCTCTATGTAGTATGTTGTTTAAATTAACGCTATTGCCTTTCAAATAATTTGAGCCCATTGATCATAATGATAAATACATTTTCGTTGTGTACCTCCATAAGGGCTAGACTCACCAAAATGTATACAGTTCGTGCGACAGTGATTTATAACATGTATATAAATTTCCAGCTCAGTCGAATGAGGTAATTAGATAATATCGCACTTTAAATAATTTGAGGCCACAATGATGAAGAATCTTTCTCTGTGTCTTTGTAATAAAAAATAAAAACTGGTGTGAAACAATCATACGACTTCCATTACCCGATATTACATGTATTATATGCAGTTTTTAAAAATAATGTGATCAGAAGACATAAAATTGGCCTAACGAAGTAGACACCTAACAAATTTTCTATGAGAGAAAACTGATATAAAGACATGTAAAACAGAGTGTAGCATCCCTATATGATACACACATCAAATACTATACACATTTCGAGTTTGGAATTTCTGCTACTATTTGTTCTTGAGATATGCTGATAACAGACACACACACAGACAGACACAGAGACACACACAGACCATTTGCTAAAAACATGATTTTCGTATTCAGGGGACCTCAGAACATGTAAATATAACAAAAACTCACTTTCAAAAATTTGACCCTAAAACAATACTTTCTCTGCCGTAAGGGTAAGAGAAAGTAAAAATAGGGGTTTTGATAGTTTTAGCAGGAGGTTTTTGATATGACTGTTTAAACTTTGAAAAATTATCATGCGTCAAAAACTTGCCAACCCTGAATATGAGGTCTATACTTTAACTGTGTAAAAATTAGATATTTTTAGATAGTAAAGAGAGATATTTAATGGATTAAAGAGGGTCTCCAAAGAGAAAATCTTTCCCGGGTCCCATCTGAGGTTAGTCGGGCTCTGCCACCAACAGAAATTCATAGGAGCTTCCAAATTCATTTTCAAGGATTTTAAAATTCTCTTTTTTGAGAGAGAGAGAGAGAAAAAAAAGAGTAATGGTTGAAATATTCAGCTTGATTGTAATAAATTTCTTTTGACAATAAGGGAATAAAAAAGTTGCATTACAGATAAGTACACGTAAAAAAGATATGTTGTCACCGAACTCCTAATATATCATTAAAAATACATGTGTATTAAAAAAAAAAAAAAAAAAAAAAGAAAAGAAAGAAAATGGGAAGAAAAAAATAATGAAATTCAAATATTGAAATTATGCAGGGTCTGTGATTTTTTTTCCCTTCAAGCTGATATATTTTTTGATGTTGATTAAAGGGAAAATATTCAAAAATTTCCATCACACACTGTTTTGACAAAAAATGATACTGTTTTGACAGAAATGAGCTTAAAACTCCATTTTCTCAACTCCCATCTAAGTTATTTCCCGGAAAATCTAGGTGATGTTAGTGAAGAACAAGGGGAGTCATCTCATCAAAGCACCAAAGAAATGGAAAGGAGGTATCAGGCCGATGGAATATTAACAAGATTGTTGAGGTTATTGTTGGATGCTGCTTGTTCCCTCAAGCCATGCACAAGAGTAAAACTCCTAAAAGAGCTTCGATTTAAAGAAATAGGGAGAATTAAAAGATAATGTGCAAATAATAGTCTATTTTAATGCATTTTATACATAAAAATTTTCGATTCTGTTATATCCTCTGTGGGAATTCTTCATTCTTACTTTGTGAAAAACTCTACATGATAGGAAGAAAAGAGAAGCATTTCTAAATGCAGCGTATCAAAATCACTAGAAACACCCAAAGTAATGGAATATATATATACAGTACCCGCCGCTTATTAAAATCACATTCGTTCTGATCAAAAGTGATTTTATTGAGCGGCTGATTTTTATATCTGGCGAACATTCCTGAACTATAGAAAAGGGTATATTTACCTGAATTTCGAAAAATTTTTCCAAAGGTACCAAATAATGGAACTAATAAACAATATTAATTAAATTTAACAGATAATTATTTGATTGTTCCTTCAAAATAAGTGAATTAAGCACATCCCAAGTTTCTATGCGCTCTCCTTTGAGGAAAATCATCAACACTTTGCTCAAAGTTCACGCTTTTCTTTTAAAATTAAAATCTCTCCATTTAAGCTTCTTGCTTTTTAGTTATTTCAGAATAAGAAATAAAAATTGTCTTTTCATTAAACATTATATAAAAAAAAAAAAAAAAAAATCACTTGCGAATCAAATTAAATTTGTAACTTATTACCGCGCTTTGAAAAATAAATTCCTTGAAATTATTACTAACACAAATGATGGGGCGTGTTTAATTGCTGTAAATGTAAAATTTAATGTTGTAAATGCAAAATTTTCGACAAAGAGAGATAACGGAAGGATTGTTGTATTTTATTTTCTATTTAATTTCAAAAATAAAAAATCACAGCGTAAATAAGAATTTTTTTAGCGCGCATAAATGACATTTTTGCTGCTGAAGAGATTTTTTTTGAGTTTATTAACCGGCGATGCTGATTTTATAAAGCGGCGGTTTTGAAATTAACTTGCATTGATTTGATTTCGGTCCTGGCAATTTGATCAGATTAAGCGACTGATTTTATTAACCAGTGAATTTATTAAGCGGCGGTTACTGTATATATATATATATATATATATATATATATATATACAGTGGAACCTGTCTAAAGTGACCACCCTAGGGACCGGCTAAAATGGTCACTATACACAGGTGGTCACTTTATAAAGTCTCTTTAAAATTGGCACTTTCAAATTTCTTGCGATCTCAAAAAATAAAACAAATTAAAATAAACATATTTAAAAATGCACTATATTAAGTAATGAATAGTTTAATCAACAATTATAATAACTCACTAATTTAAAATATACTGCTACATAGAAGATACATTAAAACTCACTTTATTTCTTTTGAATTCAGTTGAAGAACTTCCGGAGTGATTGATTTAAACAACACAAAACGAGAAGATACACTGCAATTAATGCAGATTTTTATTTTGATTGTAATACTATGCAGTTGCATAACCACAACATTTCTAAAACTGATTATACCTCATTAAAAAGTTATACAAACTTTTATTAAGGTCCATTCACAGCAAAGAAGTCACTAATTTTTCGTTGCTTAAAACACTTCCTTTCAACAATTATGTTTTCAGTCATGCCTTCAAGTTTTCTCACTAAATCCAGCATTGGCGGACATTTATTTAGGGCATACGTTTTCATTTCTTTGCACATCTTTAACATTTCTGCTTCAGAAATTTCATCATTTTCTTCGATTTCATCTTCACTAACACAATCATCTTCACTTTCTTTTTCATTTTTAAACATATCGCAAATGTCTTACTTCAAACTTTCTTGATCGACAGAAGTATTACATGTCGGAATGTCACTGTCAAAATTCATGAATAATTCAGCATTCACTGGTTCATTTTCAAAAGTCAAGTGATTTATAAGATTTTGAATATGGCTATTGTCGTCATTTGGAGACTGTGATTCAGTGATAGTATCATCAGAAATTTGTTGCGAAAAACCACATCTTTTAAAGCATTTTGAAATTGTACTTTGACATACCAAATTCCATGAATCATTAACCCACATTATGGCATCGAGGACGTTTATACATGAAGCAATTTCATTTGCTGATTTGCATTCTTCTGCTCTGGAAATTATAGCTTGGAGCAATAACTTTCTATAATGCAGCTTGAAAGCTTGAATTATTCCTTGATCTAGCGGTTGTAAATGTGATGTTGAATTAGCTGGTAGAAACTGTACTTTCACATTTGAAAACGACAAATCACTTGGATGGGCTGGACAGTTATCTATAAATAATAGAATCTTTCTCTTTCTTTGCTTCATCTGCTTGTTTAATTGTGCAACCCATTCAGTAAAAATAGAGGATGTCATCCATGCCCTTTTATTTCCATACCATGAGACTGGTAAATTCTTTATGTTAAGATTTTTAAAACATCTTGGTTTTCTGGCTTTTCCTACGGCAAGAGGTTTTAGTTTCTCTCCGGTTGAACTGCAAGAAAGCAAAATGGCAATTCTCTCTTTTGAAATCTTTCCATCTTTACATTTATCTCTAGCCATTGCTAATGTTTTGTTTGGCATTGCCCGATAAAACAAACCACATTCATCAGCGTTGAATATGTCTTCTTTCTTGTAATTCTCTAGCAGATCAGAAATCCGTCTTTTAAAGGATTCTACTGTTTCCATATCAACATCATGAGATTCTCCACACAAAATTTTTTGAGAAATGCTATGCCTTTTCTTGAACGATTCTAACCAGCCGTTAGAAGCAATAAAATTTTCTACATTTAGTTTTTTTGAAAACTCTGAAGCTGCTTCTTGTAGCAAAGGTCCTGAAACTCGAGCATTCATCCCACGCATTTTTTTTAAAATATTCAAAAGTAGCTTGATTTACTACAAAATTATTCGTTTTACGAATTTTCCGACTCATTTTCATTATCTTCAAATCTTTCCAGATATTCAGATTTTCTTTTAAAAATGTTGCTTACACAAGTTTTACTGATTTGAAATTTTTCCGCTGCTTTTCTCTGACTATTATTTTTTAGAAAATTAATAACTTCAATTTTATCTTTTAAATACAACTCTTTATACTTTTTAGATTTTTTAGATTCATCCTTTTTATTCTCCATACTTTAAGAAGAAAGATAACTGCATTAAAAACAAAAATTTGAAAAAATATCAAAGCAATAAGATACTGAATATTCTCCAGACTACAAGTTCATACAACTAAAATTCAATGTTAAATGTTACAAATCTTGCAAGTAGTACAATGAATGAACATGTGCAGGTTTATCACTAGAATTTCTGAGAACATATGACAAAGGAATGATTTTTTAAAAAGGGGAGGAGGGATTAACATTCCTCAAAGGGGATGTGGATGTGGATGTGGATGGGTTTTACGTCGCACTAATGCTGCGCAGATGGGCAATTGGCGACGGTCTGGGACACACCCCTAGAGGTGGTCCGGAGACATGCCATCACAATTTTGATCCTCCACGGAAGGGATGGCTCTCCCGCTTCGGTGACCCCCAGAGGTATAGTTTTTACCTCAAAGGGGAGAGATTAACATTCCCCATTTACCTCTTTCAAAAATCAGTTTCTTTTGTATTTCAGGGAAATAGTAGATGGGAGAAAAAATGTGAAGGTCACTTTGGACAGGTTCAAATATCATTATAATAAAAGAGAAACTGGTCACTTTACACATTAAGCAGGTGGTCACTATAGCAGATAAAATCCCATTACTTCTGTATGGATGAAAATTAAAATTTTGGAAAATGGTCACTTTAGTCAGGTGGTCACTTTACCAAGGTGGTCACTTTTACAGGTTCCACTGTATATATATATATTTTTTTAAGTACGATTTTGCAAACTTGTATTATTTTGTTTTATATTAATTTGTGTAAAAAAAAAAAAAACTTTATTTTATTATAAAAGTTATTAAAAGTATATATATATATATATATATATATATATATATATAATGAATCTCTTTGTATACATATAATAGTTTTTTAAACATCAAAAGTGCTGCCTTGTTGAAAATGAACAGAGTAATTAGTAAAATGATGACATGTAGGAGGGCTCCATGTAATACTTAGTTTACCATAATGTAGTATTTCGAGCGCATCCTGAAAATGTCAGTAAAATTACAAAGAAATTATCGATTAAAATCATAAAAATCTACTTCGCCTGAAAATCTAAATAACGTACCAGAATCCAAAGCATATATTTTGAAGTGAAATGGCAATAATAATAATAGTTCTGTAATGGAAATTGAAATTACATTTTTTTTCCTTACACTTAAGTATAGTAATCACGTTATTTAAAAATAACATTCCTTACTATTATTTTATCTACCCACAAAAGTATTTTAGAAAAACAAAAGGATTAAATTAGGTTAGGAAAAATATCTCTTAATTTAAACTTCCCCTATTAGGAATGACAATATCATGCATATATGTAAAGTGGAAGGATTCCTACCAAAACACTACTGAGTTCAACAAGTTAAAAATAAACCCAATGCAAAAATTCCTGCCCTGAAAAAAAAAAAAAAGAGAGAGAGAGAGAAGATTATGCTATGTAAAATGAAGAATTAAATTATCATCATCATAATCCATGTTAAGTTTTCATTTCGTCTTATTTCTTTCTTCAAAGCCCACTCAAACAATTCGGTTCTGCCCATATTTAAGTGGGTTGTAAAAAGAGAGAAACAAAAAGAAAAAAGAAAAAATATCTCTGAATAAAAAAGAAAAAACTATACAGGTCAAAGAGAGAACCTCTGGAGGAAGCCGTCGGCGCATGCGTCGGAAACTTTTAGTTTGGCGGCAGTCCAAAATGCTTCTCTTCTCTTCTCACTTGTTGGCTAGCTTCCGTTCACTGATGTTGACATGCTTGAAAAACTGAGATCATGGATTAGATGATTTAGGAGCAGGACCCTGGTCTAAAAGAAGGCTCCTCGTAATTTGCATGCGGTGACGAAGGATTGTTTGGGTAATGATTTAGTTTATATACTTACAAATGCCTTCTGAAGAGATTTTTTTAAATCTTGTCCGAAATTTCTAATCAAAAGGGTTAAATCCTGATTATTCGAAATTAAAATATCAATGATATAGAATCATGTATATCTTCTAAACAAATAACGAAACAGACAGCTTTAAAATGTTTAGAATCAATAAAAAAATAAAGAAATAAAAGTAAATATATATAATATATATATATATTTAATTGATTAAAATAAAAAAATAACAAGATTTTGACGTTTTTTCAGCAAGCGAAATATACACGCTCTTGGAATCGCAGAAAGTAAATCTGAAAAAGTTAGTTTCTATCTTTATGATTAAGATGAGAATTTTTCCTAATGAGGACAACGTAAAATATATTAAGTTTTGTGATCGCATGTATGCCTATCTTGATAGTAATTGCGCTGTTCCAACATTTCTAAAGTGTTTGAAAACTTCTTCAATGTTAAAAAATAAAAATGAAAAAGAAATAAATGAAAAAGAAAAGAAATATAATTAAAAATAACCGAAATACGAGTACTAAAATTTATCAATTTAATCTAATAACAGATAATTAAAATAAATAAATTATAAAAGATTAGTACATCCACTTTCTGACCAAAATTTCTATTTTAGTAATCGATTTCCCTCTCTTTTCCCCTTTACGTCCTAAAGGATCATTTTTGTACTGGTATATGACTATCTAAAAATAAAAACTTTTTGTATTATGTATCTTTTTAGAAACTGGGTGGTGATTTTAATTGCTTTTTCAGTATTTAAAGCCTAATATACATCCAAAATTTTATTGTTATGCTATAGTCTGTAAAATATTAAAACACAGACTATAAATATGTGTATGACTTTTTAATCAGTTCATTTTAAAGGCTCGGCATTTATTCAAAATGAGCATAAATCTATATACATAAATCTTGTAAACAATTATTTCAAAATTTTGAATAAGTTGTACTCTTTTATTTATTTTTATTTTTTACTTGTTTAGATTAAACATTGATTTTTCGTGAGGATTTAAGATTGAAATTCACTACTTTTTGGTCATTTTAATTGACATGCACCATTACTTTAATTGTCCCCGTGTGCACAAAACATAATGACAATGTTAACTTTTTTAAATGATACAAATATATATATATATATATATATATATATTAAAATACATCATATTAAATTTTTAAATCTAACTTATATAATAAGTCCATTACATTTAATATTGGCGAATAGGGATTGTCAAATTGTCATTTCTTTCTGGTTAAATCTTACCGAGTTATAAAATTTTGAATCGTTTAAATTATACTACTTTCCAGCGACAAAGCACAGTAAGTTAATTGGGTTCTTCTTTTTAAATTTAAATTATATTGTTTATTGAGTTTAAATTTTATTCAGTTTTGAAATATCAGGAAACATTAGAGTGCATCTGGAATTTTTTGTTTTGAAGAATACAATTATATGTATACACTATATAATGACAATGTTAACTTTTTTAAATGATACAAATATATATAAATTAAAATGCATCATATTAAATTTTAAAATCTAACTTATATAATGAGTCCATTACATTTAATATTGGCCGATAGGGATTGTCGAATTGTCATTTCTTTCTGGTTAAATCTTACCTAGTTATAAAATTTTGAATCGTTTAAATTATACCACTTTTCAGCGACAAAACACAGTAAGTTAATCGGGTTCTTCTTTTTAAATTTAAATTATATTATTTATTTTGTTTAGATTTTATTTAGTTTTGTAATATCAGGGAACATTAGAGTGAATCTGAATTTTTTTGTTTTGAAGAATTTAATTATATGTATATGTTACCGCTAAAGTGCAGAAATCAGTTAATCTGCAGATTAGCTAGGCAATCTGCACATTAACTAGGGTGATCCGTTAAAGTGAGGAAAATTGTTTCATTTCTCAAATTACCTAGGTAATCTGCGAATTACCTAGATAATCTGCACATTACCTACTAGGCACTCGTTAAAGTGAAAATAAGATCTCTGGTGGTATAATTTTACTGCACGCTGTATTGTATTTGTTTTTATCATTCGGGAAAAGAAAAAAAAAGATTAGTTTGCTTTTCTTTTCTTTCTTTCTTTACTTATTTTAATCTGTATGTGTTTTAATTTTTATGTGTTTTAAAGTTATATTTGTTTTATTTATTTCATCTTTTTTATTCTGTCAATATAAGTTTGAAGATGTTATGCATTTTTAATATGAAATATAATATCTTTAATAGCTTACAATAAAGTCTATTTTATAAATGAATGTTAGAATTGTAATACAGTAACGATTTCTTTTCAAATAAAAATATTTAACAATTAAAAAAAAAAAAAAAAGTTTTATTAACAACTTATATTGCTATTACTATATTTAAAAAAAAAAAAATATGCACCAATTTTTAATTAGATAAAGAAATATTAAATTAGACAAATCAGAAGCATTTTAAGAAGTACTTCAAACAATTAAAACTGCTTTAATAATTTTTAGAACGCATGAAAATTAAAATGACAGTTTTCCAATGCTTTATTAAACTATATTTTGCAGGATACATATATATCTGTACAAGTTTAGGAAATATATTAATTTTACAATTAAAAAAAAAAAAAAAACTTTATTAACACATTTTATGTGATAAACTACAACGAAATTATTTGAAAAAGCGAACAAAATAAAAAATAAAAATATAATCATGATATATAAAATATATAAAGGAAACTTGAAATTGAAAGAAACAAAAGAGAAAAATTGTAATGAAATGCTAAAAAATGCATAAAAATTTCATTTTAAGTATTTATTGAATAATGCCATAATATTGAATGCCATATTTTCCAGAGTTAAAAAATAATACATGTGTTCTTTTTTTCAGTAAGTAATAGTAATTTAAATCAATTTTAAAATAGTTTTAAAAAGTTGTGGTTTAATAGTTTTATTTCGGGAGAAAATAATTACTGTGCTGTAAATTTAAGATTCATAATTTAAAATGAAGTTTCACGAGAGAGAGCTTTTAATTAAGATTATATTTCATTAATAAAATGCAGACCCTTATCAAACTTATATTGACAGAATTAAAAAAGAGAAGAAATAAACTCAAAACAATTATAACTTACGTGTACTTTAAAATTTGTGTTGGTCATAATAAGAAATCTAATGTCACAGCTTCGATGATCCACGTTTTGTGCTTACTGTTTATCACAGCGGAGAGGAAGGGATAAAAGTTTCGGTTTGTGTTTGAAGGTCAATCGCGTCACAGACTAATCTGGGATTCGCGTATCTGTATCACATGACTGTTTGACGTCATAGTGAATGTAAAAAAACTAAGGCTCGAAACAAACATTTGAGCTCTAACGACACAGAAGCCGTTAATCTGCAGATTACCTAGTTAAAATGCGGAAAACTCTTTATTCCGCACTTTAACGGGTCATTTTAGTTAATCTGCAGATTAGCTAGGTAATCTTCAGATTAACGGGTTTCGCGTTTTAACGGTAACATATACACTTTCTAACTATAGGCAAATTAGTTAAATTCTTTGATTTTATTTGCATTTATATTCCCATTCTCAGAGAAAATGTGTACTTGAAAGTTATTCATTTTCAAACAGCAACAATGTTTAAAATTTCATAAAATGCCAATAATAGTTTACCTCAAAATTTTTATCCTTCATGTAAAATTGATTTTAATACTTCACTGAAAAGAACTTATTTCAAAATCACTCCCTTTCTTCAAAAGATATTTTATATTATATAAAACACTTTTTGATTTGTTAATCTCGTTTTGCTTACAATTGGGATTTAGATAATATATCACTTTTTAAAGATTTTTTTTTTTTACTTTCTCTTACCCATAAGGTAGAGAAAGTATTGTTTTTGGGTCAAATATTTGAACGCGATTTTTTGTTATATTTACATGTTCTGAGGTCTCCTGAATACGAAAATCATATT
Organism: Salticus scenicus; assembly: GCA_963930645.1. NCBI lineage: Eukaryota > Metazoa > Arthropoda > Arachnida > Araneae > Salticidae > Salticus > Salticus scenicus. Next base: position 206,379,185 of record OZ005648.1, read on the forward strand.
TTTAGCAAATGGTCTGTGTGTATGTCTCTCTGTGTGTGTGTGTGTCTGTCTGTCTGTTATCAGCATATCTTAAAACAAATTATGGCAGAAAGTTCAAACTCGGTATTCTAAATGTGTATCATATAAGGATGCTACACTAAACTTTTCGTTAAGATCAAGCAAATGGTTCGGGTACAGGGACACTCAAAAGTATTCAAATTCATTACGTCTATGGGGGGAAATTGCAAGTAAGTAGAGTTTAACTTCTATAGACTGCACTAAACCAAATGAAACGAATATATATTTTTTGTAATAGAGATAATCAACAGGGAAAAAAAATTGTGTATGTAGGAGTCTCGCCTACCCTCGAGGGGAGTAAATTTTCATGATGGGTATCTTTCAAAAGAGCTCGCCAATACCTTTAAAACGAATGGTTGAACCATCGATCTGCGATAATTTTACAAAGTTATCGATTTATTTTACTTTTAACAAAAAAAAAAAAAAAAAAAAAATACTACTTCTCTAATATGGAAATCGTCTGCATTATCATAAAAGATAATTTTTTTAAATAATAATTTTAACAAATTATTTTTTAAAAACAGAATTATTTTTTAATAACCGAATTAAATTCTATATAAATGTAAGTGCATTATTGAAATGGGGGGTTGAGGGGGGCAGTACCCCCCCCCCCCTCACACAGAACTAATTATCATATAAAACTCTTCCGAAGCCTAATTTGAATTGTTTAACACGGGTTTACATAACAGTATTCGTTATCTTACCTCTTAATCTGCGACCTGTATATATAATATTAAATTTCAGGGTAAGAGAAAGTCGTGTGAGTGACACACCAGATTATTTTTTTACGTTTAAAGTAAGTTGCAATTTTGTTCGATATTTTTAAAGTTCAAATTTTATCTAAGTAAGCTACGTATATATAGATTTTTTAATTTCCCCTGCTGTGATTTAAGAAGTGGATTTCAATAACTTTCCAGAATGTGTTAATTTTTCCGTCAAAAGTGATTTCGATATTAATTATTGATAAATGTTGCGTAAAATAAGTTTTCCTACACTGCCATTTTTTAGCAAGACGTATGAAAAAAAATAATAATAATAAAGTAATAAAATTAAATAAAGTAGTAGTAATAATAATAATAAATATATATTATGACTATAAAAGGCTCTTATTTGAACATTTTTAATTGTAATTTTTTATCTGTGTTTATGATTAATTGTGTAATTTTTTACTTTCCGAACACGCATATATATATATATATATATATATATTAGAAAAGTATTGTAATCATAAAAAAATATGACTCAGAGATTTTGATATATTTATACTTTTTTAGGTATCCTAAGTTCAGTTTAACTATTTTTACGGTAATGTATATATGCGTATGAACACGATTGCGTCTAAACAAATTGTTCAAATGAGCTAAAAGTTGGTACATATGCTATAGGTCCCCGTAGTACGAGCTCTATTGAATTTGGTCAATCTAGCACTTATAATTATTTTTACAGGGACACAAAGGAAAATTCTCTGTCATTATGACCTATTGTCTCAAATTATTTATTAACTTGTCTTACGCACGTGTTAACTATGCATAATTAAATTAAATACTTCGTTTCTACGCGTTGAAAAAAAAACTATATCCTGTAATATAGTAAAATTCTTTATCACTTATCAATGATGGATGATTTTGCAGCCATTTGACATAATTTTGTTTACAACGTTTTATCCGCACATCGAAATAAATAGCTATTGTGGGCTTAATAACAATAAATTAAGACTGACAGCGTATCAGACGTATATAATAAAGTACTTTTCAACTGTACAGGATATCTTATACTATTAAGTGAGCAATATTTGTATATTTCACTGTTCTCGAAAACGGTAGCTCGGACAGTCACGAGATTTAACACAAAGGTGCCCCCAGAAGGGTCATTGTGTACATCGAAGTCAGATTTTCGAATTTTTGATTAGTTTTTTCTTAATTAATTAAAATGTGAAAATAATAACCTTCTAATTTCTGATAAAAAAGCCATTTAAATTTTAACATTTTATCCATAATTTAATTGTTGCCATTTTTTTCAACAAAATAATAAAAATTAAAAAAAAAAAAAAAAAAAACGTACATTTATTTAGAATGAGGAAAATAAATTAAAAATATCAGTCGCATCGTTACAAATAAGATACCAAATGAAAGGGAAAAATTTTGTAAATCCGATGCATTTAACAGCTTATCAATCGGATGATTAGTTTTTTCTTAATTAATTAAAATGTGAAAATAATAACCTTCTAATTTCTGATAAATAAGCCATTTAAATTTTAAAATTTTATCCATAATTTAATTGTTGCCAATTTTTTTTTCGACAAAATAATAATAATTAAAAAAAAAAAAAAACGTACATTTATTTAAAATGAGGAAAATGAATCAGAAAGATTAGAAAATAAATTAGAAATATCAGTCGCATCGTTACAAATAAGATAGCAAATGAAATGGAAAATTTTTGTAAATCCGATGCATTAAACAGCTTATCAATCGGACAATTAGATTTTTTTAAAATTAACTAAAGTATGAATTTTAGGTGGCAACAGCAGAAGATTGTATGGAAACCGTTAGGAGAAAAAAAATGAAAAATCTGCTTCACATTAAGTCACATGATTTTTAAGAGGGGTTAAAAATTGCAGTTTTCAAATTCTTTTAAATTTTCTCTCGCGAACACAAAAATACAATATACAGCCTGTACCCCACAAGACCAACTTGCATTTCAAATTTCATCAATTATTTTGGTTAACAAACAAGTTATTATTATTTATTTTTTTTCAAATTAAGTTTTATTCCATCTTCGAAAAGATTTATGTGATCATAGATATAATAATACATATAGATCTATCATCCCCATATAATCGTGCAAAGATTTTTGATGCCGAAAAAAAAGCTTTGGAATCAGCCATTAGGTGGTATTGAAGGAAAAAAGGAAAAAGAGAAGAATGAATTTGAAACTATATCTGAAGCTTTTCATTCAACTTTAATAAATAAATTATTCATGAATTTTATTTGCTAAAACATTCGTGTGTATTCCCGTGTGTATTCACTCGGGGAAAGACTGCCATATTTTGGTATAATCGCCGTCTTTTCCCGAGTGAAAAGGAATCACTTTTTTCTCCCCAATGATCAATCTATATATTATTACTATATCTATGTATGTGATACGATACATTAATAATTTGGGTTTTAAAAGTTTTTTTTAAATAGATTATTTAAACTCTATGAACCATATTTTTATTTTATCAGTTTCATTAACAGATCCTGCTGGGCGATCTTTTAAATTTTGGTGTTGAAGTACACCGAACGTTTTTCGACAAGAAGTTTAATATAGCAACAGCCATTCTAATCTAAGTAGCGCATCAAATATATAAAAACATAAATGATTTATTTTTACACAAAATTTACAGAACAAATGCAGTTTTAAAGATAGGAAATTTATTTCAACAAGCACTATTTTAAACCTAAAAATATAAGCAGAATATAAAGGATTCTTATGTATAAACAAAAAAGAGTCTGATGAAATTATTAGCAAAATAGTCTTCCCCTTTTCATACAAAAAAAAAAAAAAAAAAATCCATCGCTAACATGGCGACAAAAATTCAAAAGCCGCCAATGGAGCGACACAATAAAGTTGTGTAACACGATAATGTTTACCTATTTATTTATTTTTTTATATAATAATCACTATGCTAATTTATCATACAAACAAATGAGCTTCTGTGTGTTACTGCAATTGCACGCTGTCGAACAGAAATATTTGAAAAATTCAAATTAATATTTAAATAAATAAATAAAAATATGTTTAATGGGAAATATATATAACCATAAAAAGATTAGTTGTCTAAAATACGGCAGAAATAGCGCTCATAGCATATTGTTACAAGGGATTAAGTCTTATTGTTACAATGGATTAAGTCTAAAATGGTGACAAAAATTCAAAAGCCGCCAAAGAGAACTATTTTAAGGCTGTACTACCTGGTTTACAACCCATGAATTATATATAAACACAAAAAATTAATTGTCTCATGCGACAGACGTAGCCGGTCACAGCATATTGTAATATTTGGCGTGAAATTGCTGCCATTTAATGGTTGATTAGATAAACAAAATAAACATATGAAATAACGTAAAAGCAAATATTATGTTGTCTAAACCCAGTTACGTTTGAGTCCAGTCCGAGTTACATGTGAACAACACGTATAGTGTTGTTCACATGTAACTGGAATCAAATATAAAAGGGAAACTCCAATTTTTTCGATACTACCTATTTCGAAACTGTTATATAATAAGCACCTAAATGGAAGCTCATAGGTAAACTATTGTCGCAGGTAATAGGGACAAGCGCCCGAGTTGCAGTGGATGACCAAATTGCTGCCGAATGCAGCAGGGACCTGGAGCGAGCTTTTGAAAAATTTCAGTAATTTATTTTATTTTATTTTTATAAAGCTATATAGAAATGAGTTTCCTTTAAATTTAGTGGCCAGCGAAGCGGGCAAAGCCTGCTAGTAATCATATTAAAAGAGTTAATAAATTGCCGAATGTTTAAATTAATTCTGTTTAAAAAATGTACAATACTGATAATATTGTACAAAAAAAAATAAATTCATGCATACGACCTATAGATTATGATATACTTCAAAAATTGGGGTATAGAGGAAAATGGAGCGAGTGAATCAGCGTATTTTATAGAAAAGGAGATATGTCTCTCCATATATATATATATATATATATATATATATATATATATATACAGTTGAACCTCGAAAATCCGGACATTTTTCCGATTTTAGTTTTACTTTTAAAATAAGATTTTGTTGTACCTGTTCCTACATTTCTTGTGGAATACAGTTTAAGATTCCTTTGAATTGAACATTAAATTCCAAAAATATAGTCATAATCTTACATATTCTGATACTAAAGAATTTATTTTTATAAAAAACAGGTAAGTTAAAAAAAGTGAAAAAAAAAAAATTCATTTGAGTAAAACAGCTTTAAATTGCTGAAATATTTTTAAAAAATCAACATAGAAATTACTTTCTTTCTACAGTCTTATTTGAGTATTTTTTAATGAATACATAAATAGTTTATTAGCAGTTATTTAGCAGTCGTTATCAGTTGTTTACAGCATTTTAATTTAATGTATTTATATTTAAATTCTAAATTATTTTAATTCTAAATTAAATCTATTATATTTCTATTTATTGATTTAAGTCACCAAGTTGATCGTCGTTTATTTTCGCTAGCATACAAATTGCATTTTGTATGTTAATATAATATCATAAAATTAATAATAATAATAAATCTCTAAAATTCGGAAAACTCTAAAATCCGTCATCGCCGTGGTCCCACCGATTCCGTATTTTCGAGAATCAACTGTATAAATATTCCTGGTTTCTTTGCATTGTAGTGATGAAATGAATCGAAGTTAATGCTGTCACTAAAAAAAGAAAATACACATGTGAAATGCTTGAAGCTTTTAATTTTCTTTCTTATTACTTTTGTAAATTTTTTTAATCAGCCACCTATGAAAACAATGGATGCTTTCTAACCTTTAATCTTTATTTTACACTTACCTGAAGTACTAATAACAACTTCTTAATTTTCACTGTTTTAAAAGTAGAAAAAAATCTAAAGTGTTCACGAATATAATTTCTTAGCTATTAAATTTTACTTTAATTTAATAATATTTGTAAATAATCTGGTGTGTGACTCACACTACTTTCTCTTACCCTGAAATTTAATACTATAAATACAGGTTGGAGATTAAGAGGTAAGATAACGAGTGCTGTTATGTAAACTTATGTTAAACAATTCAAATCAGGCTTCGGAATAGTTTTATATGATAATTAGTTCTGTGTGAGGGGGGGGGGGGCTACAGCCCCCTCAACCCTCCGTTTTAATAATGCATCCACATTTATATAGAATTTAATTCGGTTATTAAAAAATAATTCTGTTAAAAAAAATAAAAATTATTAAAATTATTATTTAAACAAATTATCTTTTATGATAATGCAGACGATTTCCCTATTAGAGAAGTAGTATAACACTAAATATAAAAAAAAAAAAGTTGAATTTATTCTAAATATCACATTAAAAAAAAATTACATATACAGAATTTTTTTCCCAGTTGACTATCTCTATTACAAAAAATATATATATTCGTTTCATTTGGTTCAGTGCTGTCTATAGATGTTAAACTCTACTTACCAGCAATTTCCCCCCATAGACGTAATGTATTTGAATACTTTTGAGTGTCCCTATACACGAATCATTTGCTTAATTTCAACGAAAAGCTTACTGTAGCATCCCTATATGATACACATTTAGAATACCGAGTTTGGAATTTCTGCTATTATTTATTCTTGAGATATGCTGATAACACAGACACACACACAGACAAACACACAGACCATTCGCTAAAAACATGATTTACGTATTCAGGGGACCTCAGTACATGTAAACATAACAAAAACTCACGTTCGAAAATTTGACCCTAAAACAATACTTTCTCGACCCTATGGATAAGAGAAAGTAAAAATACTATCATAATTATGAAAAAAAAAAAAAAAAAAAAAAAAAACTATTATCCATGCATTATTTATGGAAGAAATTATAAAAGAAATCCGTTTTCACGAATTTACAAAATAAGATACAAGTGAAATTACTGTTTCTATAAACTGGTACAAACGAGCTATAAACGACGGGCTTCATTCATAAAAAAAAAAAAAAAAAAAAAAAAACCTCAATGTGGGTCAAATTGTTTGCCCAGCACCTCCATAATCTTTTATTGCGAATAATGAAATGAGTACAAATGAAATACTTTGTCGGTACAAACGATTTGGAACTTGTCCTCCATCACAAAAAATGTTCTCAATGAAATGGACGTCCTAAAACCAGACCCGAACTCAACAAAATAATTTTCATCAACTCGAAAATCCCCCCACAAACCCACAGAAGAAAGTTTTATGGACCTAAATATGATTTACTTATACCAGAATTAAATTCAAAACTGGACAATAAATAAAAAAAAAATAAAGTAATAGAAAATAAATAAAACAAATAATTGAAATAAATAAACAAAATGAAATAAAAGGATAAAAAATGATAATTTGTTTAAAAGTCATGAAATGCCTTTTTTTTTTTTTTTTTTTAATTAAACCCGAATCTAAATTAGCAATGTTACACAATTAATAAACTATTTTAAGAAGAATTAAAAAAAATCTGAAGTGATTCCTCTCGACTTTCCGAACATTGAGTAATTAACGGTTTTATAGATAAGGAGTTGTTAGTAAGTTAGTTAGTAGCAGTATAGCAAGAGGAATTGTTAAATAAACAAAAGAGAAAATTAAAATAGAGTGAGTATTTTTCTCCATTTAATACGATGTTTTATTTAACGCTATTGCACTTTGAACCAGTGTTGCCAGATTGGGACATTTTTTATTCAATAGCCACCACTAAACATTAATTGCTACGGTTGCCTAATCACTTCGAAGATTTACCATCTATTATGTGTATCCAACTATCACTTCTGAAATTTATTGGTGACTGTTGAATAAAAAAAATCTCCAATCTGGTAACACTGCTTCGAACCCCTTTTGCTATAACGCTATTGTACTTTGAGCCCATAGATCATAATGATAAAGAACTTTTCGTTTTGTCCTTGTAAAAATCTATAAATGCTAGATTCACCAAAATGCATATAGTTACTGCAACAAAGACTTATAATATTTACATAAATTTTCAGCTCCATTGGATAAGGCATTTACACGCTAACCCATTTTAAAGTTTGAGCCCATATGTCACAATGATAAAGAAATTTGCATTGTGTCCCTGTAAAAAAAAGTGCAAGATTCTTTAAAGTTCATAAAGTTCGTATGACGGTGACCTATAACATGTATATAAGTTTTCAGTTCATTTGAGTAAGGCGTTTAATCGCTATCGCACTTTAAATAATTTGAGCCTAGGCCATAATGAAGAATTTTTCTTTGTGTCCTTGTAAAACTCTAAGTGCTAGAGTCACCAAAATCTATACAGTTTGGGTGATGGGGACTTATAACATGCATATAAATTTTCAGCTGAAACGGATAAGGCGTTTAGATGCTATCGCACTTTAAATAATTTCACCCCATAGGCCATAATGATACAGAATTTTTTGTTGTGTTCTTGTAAAAAAAAAAAAAAAAAAAAAAAAAAACTATAAGTGCTAGATTCACCAAAATCTATACAGTTCGTACAACTGTGACCTATGATATGTGTATAAATTTTTGCTCAATTGAATAAGGCGTTTAGACGCTATTGCACTTTTAAAAAATTAGTCCCATAGTCCATAATGATAAAGAATTTTTCTTTGTGTACCTGTAAAAAAAGTATAAGTGCATTCACCAAAGTCAATAGAGTTCGTGCTATGGTGACTTGCAATATACGTACCAACTTTCAGCTCATTCGAACAAAGCAATTAAACGTTATCGTGTTCCCTCACACACATACATAAATCATCGTAAAAATAGTGAAAACGAACTCATGGGATCTCAAAACGTATAGAAACATCAAAATCACGAAGTTGCATTTTTGGCATGATTACAATACTTTCCTTACATATGTTCGGAAAGTAAAAATGAAATCATTATTATTGTACTTCGTTAAAAAAAGAAAAAAAAAAATGAGACGCTTTAATAATAACTTTTAACCATCCGTGTAAGTTTTGTAGAAATGTGCTCTCACTCGACCTCACTTCAAAACCCGACTGCAGAGAATGAATTTGAATAAACCGGACCCGAGGCCGACCTTCAAGAAAAAAAAAAAAATATATATATATATATGTATATAATATATATTCACTCAATCTCATCTGGATATAGGACTCTGGTTAGGAACTCTAGTGCGGAATTTGTATATACCAAAAATAAAAGTAACATTGACAATCGAATTTTAATATTAAACAAAATGTTATACAAAAATATATTACAATAAAATAATAATAATAATACTTAATTAATTAATTGCATTAATAAATGGAACAGCTGCATCAATATTGTTAAGCATATTTAACATCTAAATTAAATATATTTAATTATATTTATTTCTTAATTATATTAATGGAAAAAATGAACGAATCATCACAAAAGAATACAGAAAAAAGAAATTCCCAAAGAAACCAGGGTTGGCAAACTGGGCCCAGCCCAGAAAAACCCGCCCGGGTTTTTCTGGGCGGGCCCACCAACAAAAACCCACTGGGTTTTTGCAAATAAGTGGGTTTTTGTTAAAAATTATTTATAATTTACAAATCCGATCTATAAAGTATAGAAAACACCTTAACTTTAAAGAAAAAACTCTTATTTTTATTTTCTAGAAAATAGTATTAAACATAAAAAGTAACTAGTTATAAATATAATAAATAATAAAAGCAAGTTTATCTTCTATAATTGGTTCAATTTTCCTTTTCCTGTAAAGCCGAACGATATTTTTGTTTAACAGCGGACAAATGTTGCCCAGAATCAATATTTAACTAATTAAATTGTTTAGTTTTAAAACTTTATAATTTTATTTTAATTTTAGTAGCAACATAACTATAAATCTAATTAAATAAAATTTTCTTCTATAACAGTTTCAACTATTAAAAAACTCTGCTCAGTTCCCCATCATATATGTTCTCATACATTTCTAGTACAGGACATTTTCTTAACATAATTATCATGTTAAGAGAAATGAATCGACTAAACACTTGACACAATGACAGAATGAAATCCTTACCAAATAGGCTATCCACCATTCATTTTGATATATTTATCTTATTCTAATCTATTAATTTATTTTATTAGGATCAATTTCGTAGTTTCGTTTTCATGCTACTATTTCCAATGTAACAATCCTCAAAATGTCAAAATGCATATTTATATGGGATATCGCCCCATTTTGCTATGTTGATAAATTCTTAAATTACGAGTAACTTGCAAAATTTTCCTATTAGAATATTTGTAGTCAATTATGTTCAAACAAGTATCATAAATGTTATTTTGAAGTTGTCTGATATATTTATTATCCTCAAAATGGATATTTATGCTCAATTTTGCCCTATTCTGCCATTTTAAGTAAATCGTAAATTCCAAATAATTTACGAATTCTTTTAATTGGAAAATTTATACTCTATGATATTCATGCCAGTACCCTAAATAATATTTCAAAGTGGTCTGACATCTTTACGATGAAAATATTCCTCAAAATCAACATTTATAAGAAATTTTGCCCTATACTGCGATGCTACGAAATTCGTAAATTTCCAATAACTTGCAAAATTTTCAAACTATCTTGTTTCTAGTTACTGATGTTCATTCAGACATCAAAATGCATATTTCAAATCTGGTGTCACATTTTTTTAATAAAAATTTTCCATTTAATGCAAAATTTTACTTAAACGTAAAATTTTGCCCTATTTTCCCATGTTAAGAAAAGCATAAATTTTTAATAACTTACGAAGTTTTTTAATTCGAATGTTGCAAATGAATAGGGTTCTTGCCAGTGTCGAAAGTAATATTTTAAAACTGATCTGTCTTCTATGTGAAAATTTGTTCTTGAGATATCGTGTACACAGACTGACTAACAAACTAACACACCTTACAAATTTTGTCATTTTTCGTATTCCTCACACGTGAAAATGTGTAAAAATGAAAAAACCGAGGTCAAAAATTTTCACGATTACCTAAGTTCTCCATCTATAGTATGATGCGGAAGTAAAAAATCTAGTTAATATGTATTGTACTTAAGAATTTAAATTCTTTTATTTTATCAGTTATTGTTATTAAGAATATTTATTTTGAATAAGCATACATTAAAATAAAATATAGCTTAATCTTACTAATTAACACTATTTTAATATTAGAATAAAACCAATTTTTATTTCTAAGATAAATATTAGATAATTCTAAGATAATTATTAATTAGTAGTTTAATGTAATTAGGTGTATTACAACTAATATGCTAAATAACATATATTCAACATTGCAATGCAAATGTATTCAAACAAAAACCCACAAAAGCCCAGAAAAACCCACAAATACCCAGAAAAACCCGCAAAAACCCAGAAAAACCCAAGTGGGTTGGGTTTTTCTAGAAAAACCCGGGTTTTTGCCAACCCTGAAAGAAACCGATATTTATCTTTTTATCAGGAAGAAAATTGCATGTCATTCAGTAGAAGGATCGCGATAGAAGCTGTATGACTGCAGTATTTTATTGTTTATTTTGAACGTGCTTCTAAACAGCACATTCGTAACTGCTTATGTTATTTACAAGATTAGTTTTTATATGTTTTGAAAACATTGTACGTAATTTCTCAAGGTAAAAATCGATTATTTAAGTATTACGTTGATGTATTATCCTGCATAAATGTGTATATTTTTTTCTATCCATTTTTTATGAAGTAATGCAGAATATAGCCTAATACACTGTATGTATGTGTATATATATATATATATATATAAATCCTAGAATATACTATGATGTACGGGAAAGCGAAAAGAAAAAAAAAATCGCTGACTTTCTTTGTGCTAAATTTCAAGCGTGTTGTATATAATCGCGGGATTAAATTTTTAAGGAGCACTGTTACAAAAAAAAAAAAAAAAAAAAAAAAAAATGATATATAAAGTACAATACATTTGCTTAAAAAATGTATGAATAAAAAAAAATTACTAGAATACAAAACGATGTGCGGAAAAAGGGGAAAAAAAATCGACAATTTTCTTCGTGCCAGATTTTAAGCGTGTTGTAAATAATCGCGGTATTGAATTTTTAAGGAGCACTTAAAAAAAAAAAAAAAAAAAAAACTTATAAGTACAGTCCATTTACTTAAAAAACGTACACATAAAAAAAAAGTATTTTTTTTACTACTGGGACTCAAATCAGGGCTATCCGTGTAATAGGTGAGAACGTTACAAATAGACAATCGATCGACGTGTTTATACTTTTATTCAGTAATTCACTTGATAAATTTATGAACCTTGTTAAAGAATGTTTGTGAGTTATCAAGCAACAGTGATGCTATCAGATGACATTGGATACACGCCTCGATCACATTTGTTCGCATTGCTGGCACTCTAAATAGCAGACGTTACATTTCTGATGGGTTAACATGTTGAGGGCTACGCGAATTCTTAAAATCCATTAAAATTCCATAATGATTCCTCTTGTAATAAATAAAAATTAAGCAAATTTTCAATAAATTTTCAATAATTACTTAAAACAATGTAATATTTTTAGTTTTATATCATATTTTACACTGTCAACCACCGATGGTTGACGCGGCTTTATATCATATTTGACACTGTCAGCCACTGATGGCTGACATGGCGCTCAACGTGTTAACTTTTTATTGGTACTGCTTTTACTTTCGGGGTATAACTTTCACTGAAATGTTTGAAGTTATAACATGTTCTGCACACTCCTAAAGTTTCAAGATGATTCCTTCAGTACTTTTAGAGATATATGACAAAATGTCAAGAATCTAGAATGGCTGACATGGTGCTCAACGTGTTAAAACCCGTGACTCAACCCTATTTTCGAGGTGTCTGTAACGTTTCATTTCATTTTACAACTCACGATCGCCTGTTGCCCGTGTTGTCTGGAACTTCTTTGATACAGAATGTGTTCGACTGTTGCTCTGACCAGCACATCTTCCTGATCTCTTACCAGCTGAAAACGTCTGGCCAATGGTTGACGAGCGACTGCCACGCTATCACTCTCCCGTTACCACGATGGATGAACTATGGCATCGGTTGAAGCTCCATAGATTGCTGTATCCGTACACGCCATCCAGTTTCTGTTTGACTCCATGACAAGGCGGATGACTGCTGTTATTGCTGCTAGAAGGGAATACTCCGAATGCTGATTTCTCAGAATCTATTCCTCCAAATTTCCTGAAAATTTAAGCACTTGTTCTTCCCATTACAATATTATGTGTCCAGTAAATATCATTGTTATTTTAATTTTTTCCTGGTGTAGTAATTTTAATAACCAACAGAGTATATTGTTGAAATCACTATACTAATCATACTCCTTTATTATCTGCTATTGAACTGTGAAATTATTTGTAGTACTACTTATGTTACAAGGTCAATTTAAAAATACTTCAAATCTATAAATTTTGAAAGGGAGTTTATTCAAAATATTAATGCAGCAAAGGGGAATTTAAAATCATAATAAATAAATAAGAAAACTGAGGATAAATAAAATGAATCCCAAAACACAGAAAGGCCTTCTTCAGGGCAGCTCCCTTATGTAGGGAATGGAATATGAGAAGTTTCTGACGAAACATGGGCTATTTAGCCACAAAAACTCGTTACTAGCCCCCGACTTATCAAAGATGAAAGCAAGATCATATAGCAAACGAATTGAATTAATACAAAGCATTTGTCCTATTCTCCCATGTTAAGAAAATCGTAAATTTCGAATAACTGCTGAAGTTTTTAAATTCGAATGTTGCAAATGAATAGGGTTCTTGCCAGTGTCGAAAGTAATATTTTAAAACTGATCTGACCTCTCTGCGACAATTTGTTCTTGAGATATCGTGTACACAGACTAACAAACTAACGGACTAACCCACTAACAGACACCCTACAGACAGACACCATACAAATTTTGTCATTTTCGGATTCCTCACACCTGAAAACGTGTAAAAAAGTCAAAAAACCGAGGTCGAAAATTTTCACGATTACCTAAGTTCCCCATACCTATAGTATGATGGGGAGCTAAAATTCATAAAACTTGGAGGAATTGGTAGAATTGAACGCGGTTTGCAAAAATGTTATTCTCGTTGAGGGGGGGGGGGGGGGTAAAGAAAAATAAAATAGTTAAAATTTTCATCAATAGAGGGCGCTGCACGGATGCGTAACGAGAAATTTACAAATGAGAATTCTATAAATTGCACGGTTTTACGATTAACACATTTTATTTATAATGCTAAAAGAAGGAAAAAATCTCGCAACACTGAAAATTTACATTGAACATTTCTCCCTTATATCTCAAAATGAATCAAAATAACTTTGTAAAGCTCTGTAAACCAATCAATTCTGTGTCAGATTGTCAGAATTTAGGCGACACAGCGACATCGTCGCAGAAAAGAAATTGTTACTTGCTGAAAAATTTGATCCTAAAAATTAAAAATATTCCTAAATTTCAGTAGAAAATAGAAACTCATGTTTTATGTTTAAGAATTTTTCAACAGTCTATTATTGATATCCTTAAAATTATAGGTACATATTATGTGTAAATTAAAAAAATATAGCAATATTGTTTTGCAGAAAAGGTTTGCACGGACAAAACTTGTCGCAGAAAGCATAAAAATAATATTCTGTCACAGGGCCAATCAGTTTAACTAATCAAATCTTCTTTTACAGGTAAAAGGATTTTGTGTATTTAAAAAATATATATTCTTTTCGTTAAGTTATATGTAGTATAATGATATTAAAATATTCTTTTAAAATATACCTCTCATAGACTGTAATGTATCGTAAATCTTTTACGAGTCCCACTCAAACTAGTTGCGCTATAAATACAATTTTCAATAAAGAATGTGCCATAGTGACCTTGAACACAAAAATTAATTTTAAGCCATTTTATAAATATCAATGGAAATTAGATCACAGACATACAGACGGAACATATTGTTTAATTGGAGTCATAGTCACTCATAAACATTATTGGAAAGTGTTGAAAACAATTAGCACAATTTTTACAGTCAGTGATGCAATTACAACTCTTAATGTATCTGAATATTTTTGTGTGGCTCTGTAAACCTCAATGCTAATCAAGTTATATTCTACAGAAAACAATTTTTATGCATATGAATAATAATAATTGTCAATTTCATCATAATTTATGCATCATAAGGTATTTGAATACGATTTATAAAAATGCCTCTGATAGAATGCAATGCATTGGTATTTTTTGTATGTCCTTACACTTAAAATAGTCGTAAAATTTATATGATTTTCAATATGGAATATGCTATAGTAAAATAACATATCAGGTTGAAAAAATTCTGAAAAATATTTTCCGATGTTATAGCACAGACAGACAGAAAGTCACTAACAGCTTTCAACTTTGTTGGAAAGGGTTAAAAAACAATATTTTTTTTCTGGCTTTTGGCCTTGATATTTATTTCAAACCTTAATGAATGGTTGATATATAGAAGTCTTTAAAATAATCGCCAAATCTTACGTAATTGGATTCACAGCCAAGGTTAGAGTTAAATAGAATCGATTTAATTTGAAGAAGCACTCAAGATTTATTTCATTTGTTGTTATGCTTGAACAATTAAAATTAATTTGTTGACAAAGAAATAATAATAAGAAAGAAAGAAAAAATAATAAAACTCAAGCAAGTAAATCTAATTAATAATTGAGGAATTCACTTATGGTGGTCTAGGGAGTTTTAACCATTAAAAAAAAAAAAAACTGATTCAATTGTACTGATTCAATTTGAATGCTTATGGACTGACAGGTGATGCTGCTATACAGATATTTCTGCAATTTAAGGGAAAGCTATATCTCAGGAACTACTGCATAGAATTACATATAAATTTATATATTGATGCACTCTAACCTAAATGAGTGTCTATAAACTTTTAGTGTTAACCGCTCAACAGGTGGCGCTGCTATACAGCGATTTCCGCAATTTAAAGGAAGGCTATATCTCAGGTTCTATTGCGTATAATCAAACAAAACATGATATATGTGAAGGCCATTATGAGGCATTATGCTGATTTAATGTGGATGCTTATCGGTCAATAGGTGGCTCTGCTATACTGCAAATTTCCTCGATAACGAGAAAGTTATATCTCAATTTCAATGGCATATAACTGTACGAAACTTGATATGTGAGATAACTATTATAAAAATGCATTTTTTAAGATGTCATTTATAGACAATAAATCTGTCTTTCTTTGTATATTTAGTGTTAGTTTAGTGTTAGTATACGCTTGATTTTGATAATATTTTGTGGTCGCTGTAATTCTTTTCAGCCGATAATTTTTTCACTTTCTGGTGTTTTAGGAAGAGTAGAACCACATATATTTTTTTCACTATTTTTTGAAGACGAAATCATTTGAATGTTTCCTTGTTAGTGAATTTGTATAGGAAAATACAGAAGAAAGACTTGTGGTGGCCACAACATACTAGTTTTTTTTTTTTTTTTTATATGTGTTATTCAAATTCATTATTGATTATTCCCTACTTAAAATGGCTCTAATAGAACCTATGCCACTGGTTTGTGCACAGGGACATCCAAAAAATGCCAATGCCTTCCGCTTTAGGGGAGACATTTTTATAAATCAAATTTATATAACTTCATCAAAAAATCATAAAGAATTTCGCATTTATTGTTTATATGCTAAGAAAATGTTTTGTATAGACTATAATATGCTTAACCTCCAGATTTACAGGGCTACGCAAAAATGTTTCGATACATTAAGGGGTATAGGAAATTAAGAGCAGCATATCTGTTTGTGTTAAGCATTTTTAATACTTTCCAACAATGTTTCAAAGTGATTATGAATTCAATTAGTCTATATGTCTGTCCATTGTGTGATAATACAGACAAAGAACATAGAATGTTATACGATACAACGAATACGTACAGTTGGAAAGTGTTGATAATGAATGGGTACTTCATGATTTTTCATTTTTGTTTTAGTTTTGAAAGGTGTAATGCTTAAGTATGTTTTTAAAAACTTAAATAAAATCATAAAATGGCAATAATGTACGTTTTCGTATGGAGTACTGTGATTCATTAAACTTTATATGGTTACAGATCACCGTTCCCTCAAATAACGGATATTCTACAGTATACGCATACCTATTTTTGCGACAGATTATTTCTGAAGTAAAATATAGCCAGTGCTAAATGTGGATAAAGTGTAGAGAAAAATTGAAGAGCTCATCTTTTATTTATTAATTTATTTTTAAATTTATTATACAATTCCGCTAAAGGCACGTATGCTAAAAGTATGCCACGGAGGGGAGATAACATTTCCGCTAAGGACACGGGTTTATAGATTTCCGCTAATCGCCTTTAAAAGAGAAGTTTATTCCGGTGTGAATTAAAGATTTCATTTTCATTAAAAAAGGCTGATACTTTCATCCCTGATTCTGTCATGTTAAGAAATTCGTAAATTTCAAATAACTTACGAAATTTTCATAGTTAATTATGTTCATGCCAACATCATAACTGATATTTTAAAGCTGCTCTGACATCTTTATTGTAAAAATATTCTTTTTAATTCACGTTTAAGCCAAAATTTGACGTACGTTTAAAAAAATCGTTAATTTCGAATTGTTGAAAATCAATAGGATAGGATTCTTCCTAGCATCATAAGTGATATTTTAAAACTGGCCCGACCTCTCTGCGATCATTTGTTCTTGAGATATCGTGTACAAACTAAGACACCCTACAAATAAATGCTATATCAGTTTTGTTATTTTCAGTTTTAAAGTAGGTATTAGGTAATGTATATTTATAATAGATTGGCAAAATTTCGAAAATTGATGTATGGTGATGATAAGCAAAACAGAGGTCTACAAAACTGGTATTCAACGTATGAACTTGCAGAAAAGTATACAGGTTCGATTATAAATAATGACATAGTGGAAATTCAAATTCTTATATCAAATATTGTACAGTAAAGACTTTTTTTTTTTTTTCTATTTCCGAAGAAGCTTAGCCTACGCTGTCGCCTCATCCTGGTAACCTGCGGAAAAAGTAACAAAAGTTGGTTCCATATTTCCTTAGTAATAAAAACTCGATGCTATTCATAATATTTAATTATAATTTTTTGATTATGCCTTATTTCTACTATTTTCTGGAAAGTATAAATTTCAACAGATGAGATTTCCCACTGATGTCTCCTCTCTCTCATTTTTTAGGAATATTATATATAAAATTTTTTATCCCTTGGCCAAAAATGTCTGTCTGTGGAATTAAGCTTCCAAACAAACAAATCGATTTTAATGCTGGTTTATTTTATTTTTAAGAATATTGATTTAAATCGGGTGGTTTTAGCTATGTTTCATAAAAATCTGATTTATAGATTTAAAAAATAAATAAATAAATAAAATATTATTTTTTCAAGCTACTTTGCAGTAAAGTTTTAAAGTTAAGAGCTGTCACATTTCCAACTTCTAGCTCATATTAAATGATAAGCCATGGTTTTTAGATTTATGTACAAAAAAAAAAAAAAAAAAAAAATGCAAATTTTCAATCAATTTTCACAATAAATAAATAAAATAAAATTAGTAAAAAATACCTGTAAAATTTGATTAAGTTATCACAGTCGGTAAAAATTAGAGATTTTATAAATATATATATAAGTACATCACAACCCGGAAAGAAAAGTAACACAAGTCAAAAAATCGTAATTTTGAGTTCGTATAATTGAAAATTATGTATATGGCCGTAACGTTTAAACGTGTAGGAAAAGCGTCACAGCTCTATCACAATTTATCCACCCGAAGGTCTTTTTTTTTTCTTTTCTTTTCTTTTCTTTTTTTTTTTTTTTTTGTAGGGCTAGTCAGTATTTTATCTTATTCTTTATGTTGACTTTTCTCAAATACTGTATTTCTAGTTGTGTTGTTTTAGTTGTAGCTAAGCTTCGATGACAGATTCCTGCCTCACCCTTCCTCCGTTTCTGTTTCCTTTTTTTTTTTTTTTCCCTTCCCTCATAAAAAAAAAAAAAAATCTGGAGTGATTCTACTCGAGTTTCCGAACATTAAGTAATTAACGGTTGCATAAATAAATTAAAGTAAGAGAAGTCATTAAATAAACAAAATAGGGTATTCTAATAGGGTACAGGAGTATTTCTCTCTAAATAGTATGTTATTTAAATTAACGCTATTTCCCTTCAAATAATTTGAGCCCATAGGTCATAATGATAAAAAAAAAATTCATTGCGTCCGTGTAAAAATCTATAAATGATAGATTCACTAAAATCTATACAGTTCATGCGACGGTAACCTATTACAATTATATAAATTTTCAGCTTAATCGAATAAAGCGTTCGGACGCTATTGCATTTTAAATAATTTGAGCCCATAAGTCACAATGTTAAAGAATTTTTCTTTGTTTCCCCGTAAAAAAATTATGCTAGATTCTCCAAAATTCATGCAGCTCGTTTGAAAGGGATCTATAACATGTATATAAATTTTCAGCGCCATCGGACCATAGGGCATAACGGTAAAGAATTTTTCACTGTGTCCTTGTTTAAAAAAAAAAAAAAAAAACTATGCGTGCTAGAGTCACAAAAATCCACACAGTTCTTGCAACGGTGACCTATAACGCGTGCATAAATTTTCAGCTCAAACGAATATGGCGTTTAGACGATATTGCACTTTAAAAAATTTGGGCCGATAGACCATAATGATAAGAAAATTTTCGTTGTGTCCCTGTAAAAATCTATGAATGCTAGACTCACCAAAATCTATACAGTTCGTGCAACTTGTAACATGTACATAAATTTTCAGCTCAATCGGATGAAGCGTTTAGACGCTGTTGCCTTTTAAATAATTTGAGCCTATGATAAAGAATTTTTCGTTGTGTTCCTTTAAAAAAACTATAAGCACTACATAGTCTAAAATTCGTATAGTTAGTGTGACGGTAATCTATAACATGCATATATTTTTAGATCAATCCGACGTGGTGTTAAGACGCTATCGCACTTTAAAGAATTTGAGGCCATAGGGCATAATAATAAAAAAATTTCGTTGTGTCCCTGTAAAAGAATTATACGTGCTAGATTCACCAAAATCTATGCACAATAGTGCAAATCTATTCGTACAAAAGTGACCTATAGCATGCGCATAAATTTTCAGCTCAACTGAATAAGATGTAAAGATGCTATCGCAGTTAAAAAAATTCTGGCCCTTATAGACCATAATGATAAAGTTTTTTTTTTTTTTTTTTTTTTTTTGCGTGTGTGCGTGTGTGTGCCCCTGTAAAAAAACTATAAACGCTAGCTTCACAAAATTTATACAGTTCGAGCGACGGACACTCATAATATGTGTGGAAATTTTCCGTTCAGTCGAATAAAGCATTTAGACGCTTTCGCATTAAAAAAAAATTTGGGCCTATAGACCATACTAATAAAGAATTTTTCTTTGTGTCCCTGTAAAAAAACCATAAGTGCTAGATTCACCAAAATCAATAGGGCCGTGCTATGGGGATCTATAACATACGTATCAAATTTCAACTCATTCGAATAAAGCGTTTAGATACTATCGTGTTCACTAAAATACATACATACATCATCGTAAAAATATAGTAAATATGAATTCAGGGGACCTCATAACGTGTAGAAACAGAAAAACTCAGATTTTTGACATGATTATAGTATTTTCGTCACTCTAGTGTTCGGAAAGTAAAAATGCTTGAGATTATTCAATAAAGCGAAATTTTTACTGCTCATTTCTCTGCTATTTCATAGGAAATATAAATTTTGACAGGTTAGATGTCTTTCTGATATCTATTTATTTTAGGAATTTGAAGATTAATTTTTTTCTCCCTTTTAGGTTTTAAACAATTGCTTACTTTAAAGATTATTCAATAAAGCGAAATATTTTCTGATCATTTTTCTTCATTCAGTATTTTAAGAATTTTATTGTATATTGATCTCTTCAGTTTTCACCTGATCTCGTTTGCCAATGCCAAACCAGAAAAATACAGGTCTTTTATTTCGAACCTTGGCAAAGTAATTTCATTCGTTCGAATTTAAAACTTTAAATCCCAAATAATATGACTCATATTTATAGGATAAGGTTTATTTTTCCCCCTGAATCAGACGATCAAAAGAATCAGATGATGAGCGACATTCGGTTCTTTTTTGCAAGTACGAAAAAACAATTTCTAGGTGTGTCCGTTTCACTATTCTTTTACACAAGATCAAGTTTCAAAACTTTCTGTTCTTTTAACGTCACGGTTTGGAGAGAATTGCTTTCTTGTCTTCATCCAGTGATGCCAGGCTGGGGATTTTTGAGGCTTCTGGGGACAATTTTGGGGACCAAAAGTTTGTGGGGACTTTTTTGGGGAATTCTAAAATTTTTGGGGACAAATCTGGGGAGTTCAACTTTCTGTCAATGTTGGCAACATAATGATTTATCCCTACGACTAGAGACTTTCAAATTCAATAGCTTTATTGTTATTTGGGGATTTTTTTCAAAAATTTTCTTCATTTGGGGAAAAATCTGATCTTAAATCACAAAAATCTGCTTGGTTTTTTTTTTTTTTTTTTTTTTGAAAAATTTTTTTATTTTTCCCTTTTTAGTAGAAATCAAGTTGGGGAGTTTTTCGGGAAAAAAAAAAAAAAAAAAAAACTGATTTGGGGAAATTTGAAGACCTGTTTGGGGAAATAATTTTCGACTATCTGGCAATCTGGCATCACTGTCTTCATCTGCAACAGTAATCTGCTGGAAGCCTATACGTGGTCCGGGTGTGCAGGCAAAATGTAAACGATTTTCAAATGAGTTGTGCTCATAAAAATAATGATAAAATGAAATCTATATAAATAAAGAGAACTGTCTGTGTATTTGTGTGTCTGCCTATGTATCTGTGTATCTGTCTGCGCTTTGGAGCTCAGGCTACTGATCACAAAGCTACAAAACTTGGCATCTAGATAGCTAGGATCCTAGATGTGCACTAGAGACCCTATATCATGAATATATAGAGTCTCTAGTGTGCACCTCATGAAGAATTTTTTGAATTTGAATTTGTTTTAGTCTTTCTTTTGATTTTTTTTTCTTTTTTTTTCACTCTCTCTCTCTTTTAACGGTTTTACCCATTGACTTTTCTGTTTCATTTTCTAAAATTTATTCTCTCATTCCAATCGTCTGCGTATCTTAGCAATGATCATTACACTATTTATTTTTTATTTATTTGATTCATTCATTTAAAGGCGAATTCTTTTTTTTTTTTTAACACTTTCCAACAAGGTTGAAAAGTGTTAATAACTTCGGTTTGCCTGTCTGTCTGTCCGTGCTCCAACCCTTGTAAATATTCATAGAATTTCTTGAAACTGATATGTTATTCAAGTTTACTATCGGATGTTCCCTATTTAAAATGTAGTAAATACCATTACTGGTTTGTGTACACTGCACAGGGACACCCGAAATTACTGCAAAGCATTGCGTTCTATGAGAGGTATTTCTATGAATCATATTTTAATAACTTTACTTTGCACAAATCTTAATGAAATTGAAATATGTTATTCATATGCATAAAAAATGCTTTCTATAGAATACAGTATTATTAGTACTAAAATTTACAGGGCCACAAAAAATATTTTGTTACATTAAAGTCTTTGGCAATTCACTGGCATTGCATTTTCGTTTACTTTAAACGTTTTTATCACTTTCTAACAATTTGTAAATGTGAATATGATTTAAATTAGTGTATCTGTCTGTCCGACCGTCCGTCCGTTTAACTGTCCGTCTGCCCTTCTGCAGCGTCGTAAATATTTTCAGAGTTTTTCAAAAAGGATATATGTTATTCAAATTCACTATGGAATGTTCCCTATTCAAAATGGCATTAATAGGTCCGGTACAACAGGTTTGTGTTTAGAGACACCCCCAAAAAATGCCAGTGCATTGCGTTTTAGGAGAAATGTTTTTATAAATCACATTTAAATAACTTTCTACTGAAAAAATCATAAAGAAATTGACATTATTTTTAATATGCTAAAATAATGTTTTGTATAGAATATGATATGCTTAACCTTCAGATTTACAGGGCTATGCTAAAATATTCAGATACATTAAAGGCTGTAATTGCCAGTTAAAGGTTGTATTTCCGTTTGTGTTAAGCATTTTTAACATTTTCCAACAATGTTTAAGAGTGATTATTAATTCAGTTAATCTATATGGACTGCTTTTCTGTCATTTTGTTTGTCGGTTGTGTGATAACGTAAGCAAAAAACATTGAAGGTCATACGATACAATGAGTATGTACAGCCAAAAAGTGTTAATAATCAAAGAGTAGATACCGCATGATTTTTCGTACTTGTTTTAATTTATTATATTTATTTAAATCAAATAGTATTACAGTAGAAAAATTAAACATATTAAATTTCAAATTAATTAATATTTGTAACAAATAACAGTTATGTATAATTTTTTATAATATATAACAATTTTTTATTTTTCATTTATTTAATTAATTTCTTTGAAAGGAAAATTTTTATTCGTAATTTTTTAATTTATTGTATTTATCGGAAAAAACGATAATCTACTACAAAGGATTAAAATTATTAAAATTTAAGTTTAATTGAAATTTATTTAATTCCTTTTAAACGAAAATCTACTTTTCTTTTATTTATTATATTGGTAGGAATAAAAGCGTGATAATATAGTGTCAAGGACAAGTGGTATGAAATGCCAGGTGTAAAAACTAAAATATTCAATAGGTATTGAGATACGGTCAAATGATAATATAGTGTCAAGGGCAAGTGGTATGAAATGCCAGGTGTAAAAACTAAAATATTCAATAGGTATTGAGATACGGTCATCTTTAAAGTCGTAGTTCTTGAGTAATAGCAGCTTTACCTGTCATCGATAAATTTTCAAATTGAAATGCCCGGGAAAGACGTTTCTGCAGGCAGTGGGAATCTGGACCAGATGCAGCGCCAGTGGGAAAAGCGCTGGCTTAGGCAGCGGGTATCCGAAGCGAAGGTTAGAATGTTTTCAATGTAATTTACTTTTTTTGCTGTTTTTATTTACAAAGTAATAATAATAATAAATACTTATTCTTTTTTTTTCTTTAATTCATTTGAATATAATGACAAGCAAAGCGAGCGCAGCCTGTTAGTATACAAATAAGTAAATAGTAATATCAGATTTTTGCACTGCACTGAGAAACATTGAATCATAAATATTTTTAGTTCCAGTATGTGTTTAAGTAAACAACAGTATTAACAGTATGTGTTTAAGTAAATCAGTGTGTAGGTTTTTTTTTTTTTTTTTGTGTGTGTGTGTGTGTGCGCGTTCATATTACAATAATATTTATACACTGCTCGACATTGAAAATGCAACACCAAGAAGGAATGATAATAACGGAATGAAATTTGTTAGACACATTATAGTAGGAAGAACAATTGATTAAATTTTCAGGAAATTTGGAGTAATATGTACTGAGAAAACAGTACATAAAGTAGCGACCTCTGTGAGCAATAACAGCACATGTCTGCCAGGCATTGAATCGAACAGCGATTGGATGACATGTACGGGTAGAGCACTTCATGAAGCTTCAACACGATGCCACAATTCATCGATCGAAGTTACTGATGAATGGTGGGGGGGGGGGGCAGTCGCTTTTCAATGATTAACCAGTCATTTTCATTGGTGCGTGATCAGGAGAACGCGCTGGCCAGAGCAACAGTCGAACACATTCTGTATCAAAGAAGGTCCGGACAATACAAACAACTTGCGGTCGTGCATTAACTTGCTTAAATTTTGCGCTACGGAGTCCTCGAATACAGGGCAGAGGGGCGGGCCTTAACTCATCAGAAATTTAATGGCCGCTGTTCAGAGTGCCAGGAATACGAACATGAAGTAATCGACACGTGTATCCAATGGGAACCCATAACATCAATGCAAATGATGGACAGTATGATGATGTCGAATCCCAGCTGGCAATGTGCATTATTCATAATGCCGTTAAATACGAATAAGGCAATCTTGATGCTCTAAACAGGATTGTGATTTGTCTGAAAAGTGACTTCAGGTTCATCGTTGATGACACATTAATGGCGCCCATATCAGTGATTCAGTTTTGAGGGTAATCAGAATTTTGGTAGCCGCATACTGAGTCACCACCTGGATTGATGGTATGTTGTACCATTGGATACACGTCCCGATCACCTCTTGTTTTCATTCCCGCCACTCTGAATGCCAGCCATTACATTTCTGACGAGTTAAGGCCCATAGCTCTGCCCTATGTTCAAGGCCTCCGAAGCGCAACATTTAAGCAGGACAATGCACGACCGCAAGTTGTCCGTATTGTCTGGACCTTCATTGATGCCGAATGTGTTCGACTGTTGCTCTGGCCAGCGCGTTCTCCTGATCTCGCACCAATGAAAATGACTGTTTAATCGTTGAAAAGCGACTGGCCCCCCACCACTCACCAGTAACTTCGATCTATGAATTGTAACATCGAGTTAAAACTTCATGAAGTGCTCTACCCGTACACGTCATCCAATCGCTGTTCGATTCAATGCCTAGGCAGATATGTGCTGTTATTGCTCACAGAGGACGCTGCTTTATGTACTGTTTTCTCAGTACATATTACTCCAAATTTCCTGAAATTTTAATCAATTGTTCTTCCTGCTATAATGTATGTGTCCAATAAATTTCATTCCGTTATTATCATTCCTTCTTGGTGTTGCATTTTCAATGTCGAGCAGTGTATATACTAACTGTTCTAATCCCGGAAAATGTTAACAAAAATGGAAGGGGAATTCGGATTAACGTCAGCACACACAAACAAGTGTAAATTAAAAGCAATATATATCTACAAATAAATATAAATTATGATTAATAAAGTGTCCTTCATAAATTTTAACAATTCATTATTTGTATTTATCAACATACAGTGCATTCGAAAATGATAGGTTCACCTTATAAAAGTGCGAAATTTCTAAAAATAACAAGTACAAACTCTTAATTTTCTTTTAATAAACTCATACTTACGAAAGAAAAAAAAATGACATAAAACTTTGTCACGTTATATAAAATAACTTAAAATTATATAACAAAAACTTAAAATTTACAGAAATTGTTGTTTCAAAAAGATAGGTTAACGGAACTAAAAATATTATAATAAGGTTTTTTATAGTAAGAAATTTTCCCACCTTTATGCAGAATAAGTTCATAAATTCTCTTCGACATGCTTCTTTTAAGTTTTCGTATATAATTTGTGCTTATTTTGGCCTATTTGGACGAAATAGCTGTTTTTTAAGTCTATCAGAGAATTATACGTTCTTCCACCTCCATAAACTTCTTTAGTGAGTTTACCCCATGTGTTTTCCATCGTGTTGAGGTCCGGGCTACAAGCAGGCCACTCGAGAACCTGAATACCATTATCCAATAACCACTCAAAAATAGAATTGGCAACGTGAACGGAAGGTATCGTCTTGCTACAATATAAAAAGTGGTCCTCCAATATCTTCTGCAATTGGTAGAAAATGTTCGCCAAGTACAGAATGCTATGTCTGTTTCACCCATAGATACAGTAATAAGATAGATTAAATAGACATAGATTGATCATCGAAGAGAAAAAAGTGATTCCTTTTCACCGGGAGAAAAGTCCCGTTTAATGACCGTCTTTCTCCGAGTGAATACACATGGATAATTAAGCAAAGAAAACTTATGAATAATTTATGTACTAAAGGTGAAAAAAACTACAGATACTCTTTTATATATATATATATATATATATATATATATATATATATATATATATATATATATATATATAAATTAATCCAAAATATTTAACTTTATTATTCTTTTCTTTTAAGCTAAACTTTTTTTATGTATTAACACTTTCGCGACCGCTGACGTAGATTCACGTCATTTGAAAATCTGTATCTCCGCCAGTGGCCGTTTCTTTCAAAATTAGTATGTTTTTTATTTCGTACGAATATGATGAATATTCATATTTGTACAATCAATATGCTGTGGATAGAAATACTTTGATTATAAAGGGTATAATTACATTGCATATTCATTTGTAATATATATGTGAATACAGAAAATTCTATTCTGAAATATTGTAATTTGGGAGAATAACGCCCACAGGCGGACCTCACTGTCAAAAAGAAAAATACATGCGGTAGCGAAAGTGTTAAAACTAGCGAGCTGTACCAGCGCTGCTCCTAATTATATTTAAAAGAATTTTAAAAACTCCATATTACTTATTAATGTAAAATATTAAAATTTAAAAGAAAAAGTATTCCATTAAGTATGAAGACGGTAATTATTTCATAATAATAACAAAGCAACTGATTATAAAAATTACATTTTTCATAAATTAGTCAAATATAACTTACTTATGAAAACTTATTCCATTTAATTAGTTATTATTATTACAATTAGTACAATTGAAAGCCATAGGCATTTTGACATCGGCATTTTGAAAGTTCATCAACATTCTATTCTATTATTCTATTACAATTACCAAGTTTCAATACCGATTAATGGCTGGTGCCAAAAAATTTTTTCGGCATTAAAAATCTTTGCTCGATAACATGGGAATAATCACTGAGCTGAAGAAGGTTGTTCTTCAGCCCAAGCCCATTGGAAATGATAGCTATATATATTTCTTTTTCATTACGTAGGCCATGCCAATAAAATTGACAGCTGTCTGGCCCATCCAAATTGAATTTTTTTTCATCATTAAATACTACTCGATGCCATTAATCTTTCCATGTCATAAATTCTTGGGCAAATTTCAAGCGCTTTTCTTTGTGTTTAGATGTTAATTTAGGAGCAGCTTTTATTTTAATATACGCCAACATCCGTAATTTTTTATTGTTCTATACACTGTAGACTTTGACAACGGAGAGTCCTATTGATGGGCTAAAACAAACAAACTCGCATTCCCACTTTTCAACTGCTTAAAAAAATTTCTCTTCATACGTTTTGTCACTTTTGATGGCTATCCGGTAGATTTCTTCTTTCCGTATTCACTTCCTAATCTCAAAAATGAATTCACGAAATCGCAAGATCTCTTTAGTAGTCTAGCAATTTCTCTTCAAGACTTTCCAGATTATTTATAGTTTATAGGCAAGTATTTGTCCCTTCTCTATAATGACAGACGACTTTTACGACCCATATCGCTTCTAGCCAGTAACGAGCTTTCATAAGAATTCCAATTTGAAACAACAACAATTTATAAAGCAGAAACCTTCAAAACGTCATTTAACACGTGAGTTACAAAAATTTGCTTAATTCTTTTTAGAAACAACTAATATAAAAGAAAAAAATTTAAGTCAATTCCTACGTACAAACACTATTGAAAAAGTTTTTTTTTTATTTTTTTAATAATTTTCAATTGGGAAATAATGAGCGCACGTGAAAAATGAAACAAAAATAATTATAAGATTAAAAAAAAAAAAAAAAAAAAAAAAAAAAAATCTGGAGTGTCTCCACTCGACTTTCCGAACATTGAGTAATTAACAGTTTTGTAGATAAAGTAAAGAAGGAGAAGTTGTTAAATAAACAAAAGAGAGAAAATCATAATAGAGTGTTTGAGTATTTTTCTCCATATAGTACACGATGTTTTATTTAACGCTACTGAACTTTGAGACCATAGATCATAATGATAAAGAATTTTTCGTTGTGTCCCTGTAAAAACCTATAAATGCTAGATTCACCAATATGCTTATAGTTAGTGCAACAGTGATTTATAATATTCATATAAATTTTCTGTTCAATTGAATGAGGCGTTTAGACGCTATCGCACTTTTAAAAATTTTGTCCCTTAGGCCATAATGATAAAGAATTTTCCTTTGTGTCCCTGTAAAAAACTGTTAGTGCTAAATTCACCAAAATCTATACAGTTCGTGCAACTGTGACCTATAACATGTGTATAAATTTTTTGCTCAATTGAATAAGGCGTTTAGATGCTATCGCACTTTTAAAATTTTGGCCCCATAGGCCGTAATGATAAAGAATTTTTCTTTGTGTCCCTGTAAAAAAACTATAAGTGTCAGATTCACCAAAATGAATAGGGTTAGTGCTACGGTGACTTACAACATACGTACCAACTTTCAGCTCATTCGAGCAAAGCGTTTAGACGCTAGCGTGTTCACTCACACACACACATACGTACACACACAAATACACACATACACACACACACATACATATATCATCGTAAAAATAATGAAAACAGACTCAGGGCACCTCAAAACGTATAGAAACATCAAAATCTCAAATTCGGATTTTTGACATGATTACAATACTTTCCTCACTATAGTGTTCGGAAAGTAAAAAACTTTTTATATACAATGTTTTAAATTTTCTGATGAATCATAGAGCTCTTATCAACGTGCATAAATTTTTTAAAGTGATAATGGCGTCAATGCGTCATTTTTTGTGAGATGCATAATTTAATTTTTCATAATTTTTTAATGTTCACGTTTAATTAAATGTATTTATTTTTAAGTCGAAAGAAAATGAACTCGTAAATTTTTTTTGGCAACAGTTAAATTATAGCTAATACTTTAATGGCTATAATAACGCTATTAGGATGTTATTATTTTCATATTTTAATTAATTATAAGAAAACTGATAAAAAAAAAAAAATCGAAAATCGGACTTCGAAGTATTGTGTTGTCACCGCGTTCTGAGCAATCCTGAAAGTTTCAAATTTCTAGCTAGTCGGGAAGTTAGTTAAAAATCGATTGCAAGATTTGCACAAGATATAGGGAGAGTGGGAACTAATAGTTGGAATTGAATAAAAACAATTTTGAAAATGAACCTAACATTTTGAAGCGGTGTTTTAACTAAAATTCAAGTTAAATATTAATTAAAATGTCATGCGTATTAGAAATGACATATTATACACAGTCTTGTAAAATAGTAGATAATACTTATTTTGCTATTGTCAGACTTCGAAATTACGGGTGAACTTATCATTTTCGAACGCACTGTAAGTAAGCTGAAAATATTATAAAACCAAACAAATTCTCCTAATATAGTTTGAATTTAAAATCATCTGCATTTGTAAAAAAAAAAGTTATTTGAAAACTAAAATTTAAACTTTGAATCGACTGAAAAAAAAAAAAAAAAGTATATATATATATCAGTGAGTTTACATAAAACGTCAATGACTATTATAAGAAATCTAAAAATGAAAAAAGTTTTATGAACATAAGGTGCAAATTAAAACAAGTCCTTCCGGCTTATTCGGAAGGGTAGGTTGATTTCTTTTTCCTTATCAAGGAGCCGTCATTTTGATTCAAAATGGCCGCTACAAATTATTAATGCACTTGGTAGAAATATTGATGTAGGCTATCTACATATGGAGTTTTAAGCAAATCGGTTCATAAATACACTTTTATGTGAATTTAAAATTTTCAAGTGGCCGGCGCTAGGAAAAAAAATGGTGTGTTAAGTTGACAAATATATGAAATGCGTTTGTGAGATAAGTCTACTGTACACACATAGTTCGAATTAATTCAAAATCTCAAAAGTCATTGTGTTGAAAAATTAAGTGGCTGCCACTTCGATAAAAATGGCAGAGAAAGTTGCTCATCTAAGATATCGTTGCAAATTTGAAATTTTTTTTTTTTTTTTTTTGTAGAAATTCGTTCAAAGAGGCTTAGTAAGTTGATAAAATGTTAGTTTCCTGCATTTCTAGTTTGTTTTAGCATTAAAATAGTCTAATTTTACCTTAAAAACGGATTAAAAAGATCCAGTAACGCATGTAATGGATTTGGCGCCAAATTTGGCGACTTTTCCCCTATGGCGACTTTTTTGGCGACTTTTGGCGAGAAAATACTTATTATCGATATACCAAAGATGGACGCAATAACGTGATTGGTTCATGAGTTACGTGAATTTTCTAAATTTTTGTTGTTTGAATGATAAATCCATTTTTCAACTTTGATTTGAATTGATTAAGTATTTCTAAAGTTCCAGCAAACACATCGAAGATATTTGAAGCATAGGTTACTGTCCAACTGTGGTTTAAATCAGTGTCGTTTTTCAAAAGTTATTATTATGGCAAATTTTCAAGTGGCAGTCTAAGTGGCTGCGACTTGTAAAACAAAATAGCAAAACAACTTGCCCATCGAAATCATCCAGTACATTTGTACGATAAGTTCATTGTCCAGTTCTAGTTTAAATTAAATCAGAATTTCAAAAATTATAATCATAAGAAATTTTCAGATGGCACCACTTGTAAAAAAAGTGGAGTGAGATGCCTAGCGAACTTATCTGAGATATTTGAATGATAAATCCACTACCCAAACTTGAAGCGAATTGATTCTGTCTTACTAAAGTTACCATAATGACAAATTTTCAAGTGGCCGCCACTTGAAAATAAAATTGCGGATCAAGTCATCAAGAGAACTTATCCTAGATATTTGAACCAAAAGTTCACTAACCAGCTTTTATTTGAATCAGTTTAGTATTTTAAAAGTTATCGCGATAGCATATTTTCAAGTGGCAGTGTGATTTCAAGTGACTGGAACTTAGACACAAGATGTCGGGACAAGTTGCCTAGTGAAAACATTCAAGATAATTATATGATAATATCACTGTCAAAATTTGGTTCGATTTGAAGTATTATTTCAAAAGTTATCGTGATTTTAAATTTTCAAGTATGAGCCTGATTTCAAATGACCGCGCTTAACTTAAGATATCTGCCACTTTATTAAAAGTGGCGGATATAGTTTATTAATAAACTTCATTGAGATCCTTATGTGGTCTGTATTTACATCACAATCCAAACAATTTCGGAATACGCTTTTTACAATTTAAATTTGAAATTTTCAAGTTGTCTCCACTTGAAAACAAAATGGCGGAGCAACTTGGTTAACAAACTCATCTAAGATATTTATAAGATAAGTTAAGACACTGTTCAAATTTGGTTCCATTTGGAGTATTATTTCGGAAGTTATCATGGTTTTAAATTTTCAAGTGGTGGCCTGATTTCAAGTGGTCCCGTTTAACTTAAGATATCCACCACTTTATTAAAAATGGCGGATAAAGTTCATTAATAAAGTTATTTGAGACGCTTGTGTAATCTATGTATACATCAAAATTAAAAGAAATTCGCAATACGCTTTTTACAATTTGAATTTGAAATTTTCAAGTGGTCTCCACTTGAAAACAAAATGGCGGAGCAACTTGGTTAAGAAACTCATCCAAGATATTTATAAGATCAGTTAACACACTATTCAAATTTGGTTCGATTTGGAGTATTCTTTCGGAAGTTATAGGGATTTAAAATTTTCAAGTGGTAGCCTGATTTCAAGTGGTCCCGCTTAGCTTAAGATATCTGCCACTTTATTAAAAATGGCAGATATAGTTTATTAATAAACTGCATTGAGATCCTTATGTGGTCTGTATTTACATCAAAATTCAAACAATTTCGTAATACGCTTTTTACAATTTAAATTTGAAATTTTCAAGTGGTCTCCACTTGAAAACAAAATCTCGGAGCAACTTGGTTAACAAACTCATCTAAGATATTTATAACATAAGTTAAGACACTGTTCAAATTTGGTTCCATTTGGAGTATTATTTCGGAAGTTATCATGGTTTTAAATTTTCAAGTGGTGGCCTAATTTCAAGTGGTCCCGCTTAACTTAAGATATCCGCCACTTTATTAAAAATGGCAGATAAAGTTCATTAATAAAGTTATTTGAGACACTTGTGTAATCTATGTATACATCAAAATTTAAAAAAATTCGGAATACGCTTTTTACAATTTGAATTTGAAATTTTCAAGTGGTCTCCACTTGAAAACAAAATGGCGGAGCAACTTGGTTAACAAACTCATACAAGATATTTATAAGATAAGTTAAGACACTGTTCAAATTTGGTTCGATTTGGAGTATTATTTCGGAAGTTATAGGGATTTTAAATTTTCAAGTGGTAGCCTGATTTCAAGTGGTCCCGTTTAACTTAAAATATCTGCCACTTTATTGAAAATGGCGGATAAACTTCATTAATAAACATCATTGAGACCCTTATGTGACCTGTATTTACAACAAAATTCAAGCAAATCTTGCTTTAAATATGCTTTTTACAATGTCGGTTTGAAATTTTCAAGTGGCTGCCACTTGAAAACAAAAAGTCGGAGCAACTTGGTTAACGAACTCATCCAAGATATTTATAAGATTAGTTCACTGTCCAAATTTGGTTCGATTTCGAGTATTATTTCGGGAGTTATCGTGATGACAAAATTTTCATTATAGATAGATAGATAGATAGATAGATAGATATATAGATAAACGAAGTGATTGCAATAGGTCGATTTCTAAAGAAATCAACCTAAAAAAATCCGGAATGATTCAACTCTACTTTCTGAAAATTAAGTAATTAGCGGCTGTATAAATAAATTAAAGTAAAATAAGTCGGTAAATAAACAAAATAGAAACTTATAATTGGGTGAGTATTTTTCTCCACATAGTATGTTGTATAATTTAACAATTTTGCATTTTAAATAATTTGAGCCCAAAGATACTAACGATAAAGAATTTTTCATTCTAAAAAATTATATATTGTTTTTTATTTATTTATTCACCAAAATCTATACAGTTCATGCAACAGTGATCTATAATATGTATATAAATATTTAGTTCATTTGAATCAGGCGTTTAGACGCTATCACATTCTAAATAATTTAGGCCCATAGGTCATATGATGATAAAGAACTTTTCTTCGTGTCCCTGTAAAATGACTATAAGTGCTAGATTCACCAAAATCAATAGGGTTCGTGCTACGGTGACCTGTAACATTCGTACCAACTTTCAGCTCATTCGTCAAAGCGCTTACACGCTATTGTGTTCACTCACACACATACATGCATCACTTTAAAAATATCAAAACTGAACTCAGGGGACCTCAAAATATAGATACATCAAAATCTCAAAGTCGAATACTATTTGTCATGATTACATTACGTTTTTTGCATATGTATGTTCGGAAAGTAAAAAGGGGGCGGTAAAATATAAATACAAATGGTTCAGAATATTGAATCGTACTATTATTAAAACAGTTCATTTGAGGAAAAAAAAAATAAAAAAGGAAAAAAAAATCAATGGTCTTGGTCACAACATATTTTATAAACTTTAATGAAAAGAAAAATAATACCTCTCCTATATAAATAAAGAGAAGTGTCTGTGTGTGTATCTGCGCTCTGGTGCTCACACTATTGATCGCAGAGCTTCCAAATTTGGCATATAGGTACCTGGGACCCTGCAGGTGTGCACCTCATCGAGATTTTTTCGAATTTGAATTTTTTAAATTAATGTTTTTTCGATTTTAAAAATTGGCTTCAATGTTTCCTTTTTCAGAAATTTCTTTCGTTTCAAAAGTCTGCGTATCTTAGCAACGGCTATTAAACTATTTATTTATTTAAATTCATTTGAGGAAGAAATCTTTTTTGTTATATTTATTGAAATCAAATAGTTATCCACATACAGTAGAAAAATTAAATATATTAAATTTTTAGATTTTGGGATATAGGTATCTGGGACCCTGCAGGAGTGCACCTCATCGAGATTTTTTCAAATTTGAATTTTTTAAATTAATGTTTTTCCGATTTTAAATATTGGCTTCTTTGTTCAATTTTCATAGATTTATTGTTTTGCTTCAATCGTCTGCGTATCTTAGCAACGGCTATTACGCAACTTATTTTTATGTAATACATTCATTTGAAGGCGATTTATTTATTTATTTTTTTTTTTTTATTGTAAATAAAATCGCAATGCAGTAGAAAAAATTAAGTATATTTAGTTTTAAATTTAAAAACGTATTTATAACAGATATGTTTAATTTTTTATAGTAGAACAACTTCTTATTTTTCATTTTTTAATTAATTCCTTTAAAAGAAAAAACTTTTATTCATTAATTTTTTATTTATTTACAGTATTTATCGGGAAAAGTGGTAGTATATTAGTAAAAAGGATTAAAATGATTAAAATTTATTTGTTTATATATACATATTAATCTACTTTTTATTTTATTTTATTTTATTACATTGGTAAGAATCAAATCATAATATAGTGCAAATAGCATGGGCAATAAAATACATGGTTCAAAACTAAAATATTTAATAGATGCTGAGATACAGTCATCTTTAAAATCGCAGTTCTTAAATAGTAGCAAATCCCCCCTGTCGTCGAAAAATATCCAGATTGAAGTGCCCGGGAAAGATCTTTCTGCAGACAGTGGGAACCTGGACCCCTCGATGCAGCACTTGCGGGAAAAGAACTGCCGTAGACAGCGGGTACCCGAAGCAAGGTTTGGAGTAATTTCAGTTTCTTTTTTATTCTTCATTTTTTACTTCCTTATACAATGTATAAGGAAGTATAGTAATCCCGATTTGCGAAATGGATTTTGTATTTCACATTGCTCGAAAACGAATGATCGCTGAATGTTGCCAATTTATACATGTGACTGTCATGATGTCTAGTTGCACACATGCAAGTGTCATCTTAACACGAGCTCTCGTTTTGGAGATATAAGAGATTTTACACGATTTTTCGTGACGTCTGTATGTGTGTGTGTGTGTCTGTGTGTGTGTATGTCGCATAACTCAAAAACGGTTGGACGTAGAAAGTTGCGAATTGGTACATAGGTTTGTTATAACATCTAGTTGTGCACCTCCCTTTTTGGACTTTGTATGATTTTTCGTTTTGGAGATATTTAGGAAAATTAGGTTCATAATGACAAAAATACATAGGTTTTGGCCATAATGTATCAAAAAACGGTAATAACTCAAAAACAGTTTCGACAAATCTTGCAGTTTAACTGACTTCCAGACTAGCAAGACATTTGAAACTTTCAGAAAAGCTCAGAACACGTTGACAATGCATTTTTTAAATATTTTTAGGCATTTTTTTCCGATACCTGCTGCCTTCAGCAGCCTTTATGCTATTCAACAGAAAATTTATTTAGCTAACTTCCCGACTAGCTAGACATTTGAAACTTTCAGACTATATCATAACAAGGTGAAAATGCATTTTTTAAATACTTTTAGCCAACTGTGTAGGATCCCTGCTGCCTTCGGCAGCGTTACCAGTACAAATCTTGGAATCGATTTTTAACTAACTTCTCGACTAGCTAGACATTTGAAACTTTCAGACTAGATCAGAACACGGTGAAAATGCATTTTTTAATACTTTTAGCCAACTGTGTAGGACCCCTGCTGCCTTCGGCAGCGTTAACAGTACAAATCTTGGAATCGATTTTTAACTAACTTCCCGACTAGCTAGACATTTGAAACTTTCAGACTAGATCAGAACACGGTGAAAATGCATTTTTTTAATACTTTTAGCCAACTGTGTAGGATCCCTGCTGCGTTCGGCAGAGTTACCAGTACAAATCTTGGAATCGATTTTTAACTAACTTCCCGAATAGCTAGACATTTGAAACTTTCAGACTAGATCAGAACACGGTGAAAATGCATTTTTTAATACTTTTAGCCAACTGTGTAGGACCCCTGCTGTCTTCGGCAGCGTTAACAGTACAAATCTTGGAATCGATTTTTAACTAACTTCCCGACTAGCTAGACATTTGAAACTTTCAGACTAGATCAGAACACGGTGAAAATGCATTTTTTTTATACTTTTAGCCAACTGTGTAGGATCGCTACTGCCTTCGGCAGCGTTACCAGTACAAATCTTGGAATCGATTTATAACTAACTTCCCGACTAGCTAGACATTTAAAACTTCCGGAAAAGCTCTGAACACTGTGACAATGCATTTTTAAAATATTTTTAGCCAATTATTTCGGGTCACTGCTGCCTTCGGCAGCGTTTATATGGTTCAACAGAAAACTAATTTAACTAACTTCCCGACTAGCTAGACATTTGAAACTTTCAGAATAGTTCAGAACACGGTGGATATGCATGTTTTTAATACTTTTAGCCAAATGTTTCAGGTCCCTGCTGCCTTCGGCAGCATTTATATGGTTGAACAGAAAATTTATTTAACTAACTTCCCGACTAGCTAGACATTTGAAACTTTCAGAATAGTTCAGAACACGGTGAAAATACCTTTTTTAAATACTTTTAGCCAATTTTTTCGGGTCTCTGCTGCCTTCGTCAGCGTTATCAGTACAAATCTTGCAATCGGTTTTTAACTAAATTTCAGAAAAGCGCAGAACACGGTGGTAATTCATTTTTTTTTTAAATATTTTTAGCCAACTGTTTCGGGTCCAATGTCAACGTTTTTTAACGTTATGTATATTTCTAAAAGTGTATAAGGAAGTCATGTGGTGCCCACATCAGATTTTTTTTCTTAAGTTTTTGTCTCTAATGTGGTGTAAAAAAATAAATATTAATTCAATTCTTTCGAATATTCATTTAAATATAGTGACCAGCGAAGCGGGCGTAGCCTGCTAGTATATAAATAAATAAAAAAGCGCTTTCACTCCATGATGTACTAAAAATTCCGACTCAGTAATAATAGATTAAAATGTTACAGCAAGATTTGACACAAGCAGACAGCTCCCCCCACTCCGAAACCTGCCCCTAATTACATAGGATTCTAAAAATACTTCCGTATTATAATGTGATCGACAATGGACTCATGTCTAAAATAATCCGTTCGGCAGAAGTGAATTAAAAATGAGTCGCAAGATTTGACACATGAAGACAGATTTTTGCACCTGAAATATGTTCCTGATGAGACAGATCTCTGAAAATACTTGTAAATTATGTTTTCATAGGGTTATGTCTAAAATGTAAGTAAAATCGGTTACGCAGATATACATAAAATATGAATCGCAAGGTTTGACACAGGCAGGCAGATTTTTGTCGCTGGCCAGATAGATTCCTTAAAGTATTGGCCCATTTTATTGTCATTGATTATGGACTTATGTACAGTATTTTAGAAAAATCGGTTCGGCAGAAGAGATTAAAATTAAATAGTAAGATTTATCACAGGTAGACAGGATTTTGGCCTTCAGAATTCTTTTGTGGGTCTATGTACCCAAACCAATATTGCTATTTATACCATTTTCAATGGAAAACATTTTATAGTTCACCTGAATAACATTATGTCACTTTCAAAGCATTATAAAACCATTTACTGAAATTAGGAGTAGGGTACAGATCGGAAAAGAGACGCAGGGACGAAACAAAATCATAAACACTCTAACTTTGCTGGAAAGTTTTAGAAACGCAAAACACTACTAAAAAAATGCCTTTTGAGCAATTTCCACTTATATATCCTAATGTATCTGATTTTATTTTATTAATTTATTTATTTGTATAGTTATGTAAATCTTAATTATACCATATTCTTTAAAGAACATGCTTTTGTGCAAGGAAAAAAAAATGTATATTGATTTCATTGTTTTTGCTATATAAAGATATTAAAATATGTTATAAAGATATATATCTTGTAAATCGTAATGTATCAGAATTCTTTTGTGAGTCCCTGTACTTGAGCCAGTAGTGCTATTTATGCTGTTTTCAATAAAGAACATGTCGAACCTAAATAAAATATATTACTTTTAAGGCTTTTCTATACGGTAATCAGTGAGCTAAAATGATTGTAACAAACTGGAGCTCAATGACGGTAATTAGCAGGCGTTTATATAGATATACAGAGAGATGAACTGAAAATTTAAACTTTTTTCAACTTTGTTGGAAAATGTTAAAAAACAACATTTAATAAGAAAGATTAGGCACAGAACAATATAGTGGTTGAGGTCTACAAAGGGTAAAATACGCCCTAAACCAAAAATCAATATGATTTCCGTTTATATTTATTTATTTTTAACGTTTCACTTATGATATGTCGACTAGTATTTTAACAGTACCCAGGTCTGACTTGTTGCAATCGGTTGAAGAAATTATATTGTAATATGTATTTCCAAAATAAACCTATGTAATGGAATACAAGAAAAGAAAAAAAAAATAGTATTTTGTGGCCACCACAAGATTTTCTTCTATATTTTCCTATACAAATGCACTGAGAAATTAATTTTGTTATTTATAAATTGGAGATGCATAAAGTAAAATGTTATAAGGATTTGGCAGTAATTTTCCAAAATGCCTAGTACCATGAAGGTGGGGTTCAGACCCTCCCTTAGAAACTCTGATAATTTTAAAAAAGATGCTTAATTAATTTGAGGGAGATTTTGTTTGGTTTAAAATTAATTTAGCTGGCGAAAATAGGAGGGGGCACCCAGTTAGACCACTTTGAAATTTTAATCGGGGAAACATTTTTTAGTAAATTTTTTGTTGCATCTAGTTTTATTCTATCTCATTAAAAATACTGTACATAGTCCCCATATTCTTCCTAGTATTTTGGAATCACATTAAATGATTTTCATCTTAGAGAAAACTAGCACTAAATATTCAAAGAAAGACAGCTTTATTTGTCTATACATAGCATCTTAAAAATTGCATTTTTATAATGGTTATCTCACATATCAAGTTTCGTATAGTTATATGCCATGCAGGGTTTAAACTGTCATTAGTTTTTTTAGCATTTTGCTAAAAGATATTGTATTTTGCTAAACTATGTCAGTAAGAATTTCGCTAAAAAGCTAAAACTAGATTACTTCATAAAATACCTTTATATAACTACCTCCAGTTTTTATACAAATATTCGTGGACGGAAATTACAAAATCACTGAAAATATTGGGAATCATTATCTAACTTTTAATAGTTGAATTTAAATGCAAAAATATTTAAAAACATAATTAAGAATTTGCTTCATAAATGTATTATAAATTAAAGGGCAAAACTGGGAAAATTCATTAGTGGCCAGTGGCCGGTACTGTCAGTTTCATTAGTAGCCACTTTTTTAAGTAAGTGGCCACTTTTCACATGATAAGACTATTTCTTTCAGACTGCAAAAAGCATTGTCACCATTTTGTGGTATAATTACCACAAGAAAAATATGAAAATAAGAAATACATATAATAAAATTAACACAGAGACACTGAAATTGTAATTATGTTCTTTTTAAAAATCCTAAATTGCACATCCTAAATTGATATCTGCTTAGGGCTGTAATAATAAAAGCAAAAGTTTTTATATTTCAGATAATTTAGTAGTATTTTTTTTTTCAATTTATTTAAGTGAAATAAGCTGTTATCATTCACAGTTCACATTGCTATTTTCTAAGTAAATGAATGATTCATCATCATCACAACCTTTTACATGGTGATTACACATGGTCATGTGTAAATACAGTTAGCAGTTTTATTACTTTTTTCTTATTTCTAAAGACACACTTTTTTAATTGATTTTATTTCAATAGAGTTAAAATATTTCCTCTTAAAAAATATAGATATGGAAACTTAGCTGCTTCATTAAAAATAATTTACTTAGCTGCCAAATTTGTAGCTTGGGGGGGGGGGGGATTACAAGAATTATGAGTAAGAGATATTAAACAATTCTACTTCTTTACAGATTCTAGAATCTAATAAAGTAAGTTTAAAATAGATATTTATATTTTTACAGCAAATGGAAAATGGTTAGAAATTATAAAGCTTTCTATAAGCTGTGTGATCACAGATCGTTAGGGGGGGGGGGGGGGAGTCCAAAAAATTATATGAGTAAGATATATTAAACAATTCTACTTCTTTATAGGTTGTAGAATATAATAAAGCAAGTTTAAAATGAACATTGACATTTATGCCATGGATGGAAAAAGATTGGAAATCACAAAGCTTAGATTCTCTATCGTCGCTCGATTTTTAGAATCTTTTAATGATCACAAAAAGTGGCGACTTTAGTGGCGATCGATGCATAATTTTTAATCGCCATCTCTTTTTACTTAGTCGCCACGTGGCCGGTGGCCACCGTTAATTTTGCCCTTTATTATAAATGTATATAATGTTCATATGTATATATATCATAAATGTTCATATTGCGTTTGTTGAAATCGAAACAAAATTTTGCTGATTCATTTTTCTTAAATCGCAATATATGCTTGGTTAAAATCATCAGTGAACAAAATAAACAGAAAGCAAAAGTGGGGATAACCAAGTTAAGAAAAAGAAATCAATACTATTCAAAAAATTAATTTTCGAAAAAGATAAAATACTGCTTATATGTTTTAGCTAAAATGCTAAAGAAACTTTTTTGCCAGGTTAAACCCTGAAGCCATGGAAGTTGAGATATAGCCTTCCTGTCATTCAGGAAATTTCCAATATAGCAGCTCGTCACCTATTGGCCGATTAGCATCCAAACTGAATCAGCATAATGTCTCATAAATGGCTTTTTCACATATCTAGTTTTGTTTGATGATACGCAATAGAACCTGAGATATAGCCTTTCCTTGAATTGCAGAAATCGCTGTATAGCAGCGCCACCTGTTGGTGGATAAGCATTCATATTGAATCAGCATAATGTCTCATAATGACCTTCTCACATATCAAGTTTTGTTTGATTATACCCACTAGAACCTGAGATATAGCCTCGCCTTAAATTGCGAAAATCAATGAATAGCAGCTCCACCTGTTGAGCGGTTGACACCAAAAATTGATAGGCACTAATTTTGGTCAAGGTGCATCTACATATAAATTTATATACAATTCTGAGCCGGAGATACAGTGGCCACAAAATTTTTGTCATACACACACACACACACACACAGACAGACAGACATTTTCTAAAAATGGTTAAATCGTGTTCTAGACCTTTCAAAACGTGTAAATCCGTCGAAAACCGGAAGTCGAAAATTTTAACGAATTCAATACTTTCTTCTGTTGAATATAGAAGAAAGTAATAACAAAATTTAAACTGTATTACAACAAATTATTAACGTCGACTATCGGTTAGCCAAGGCTAAAATCAAGCAACTTTATTTTTAAATTGTGTGTTCATTTTTATTTTTAGCTGTTTGGATGGAGAAGGTTGCGTTCTGCCCTATTCAAGAAAACTGACGTCATTTTTATTACATCAAAGATCAAAGAAGGTACTTTACGAGTTACGACAATGAACTCAGTGAATGTATTTTAATATCTTTAGATAGCTGTTGGTTTTCAAGGCAACAATAAATTTTCTTGTTCTTGCTTTATTTTTATTGATGAAAGGCATCGGTTTCCATGGCAATAAATAAAAAAAATAGTATAGTTTCCTCCCCCCTCATAGTTTGGGAGATTGATGATGTTACAACAATCTATGGTTACAACCACAACTTTTCTCTCCGTTTTTCAAAATTTATCGTAACTTATTTCTTTTATTACTTTCTTCTATATTCAATAGAAGAAAGTATTGGATTCGTAAAAATTTTCGACCTCGGGTTTTTGATGGATTTACACGTTTTGAGAACTGTAGAACACGATTTGACCATTTTTAGAAAATGTCTGTCTGTCTGTATGTCTGTGTGTGACAAAATTTTGTGGGCACTGTATCTCAGGAACTACTGCACAGAATTTCATACAAATTGGTATGTAGTTGCACCTTGACATAAATTAATGCCTATCAACTTTTGGTAAAAATTGTCTTACAGGTTGCGTTGCCATCCCGCTTTTTCTAAATTTTTAACATGGTGAAAAAGACAAAATTTTGTATAAATGTGCATAAAGAGAATTATTTTTTAGTAATCATTATGAAATTTACAAGAATTATTTATAATAAATATAGTCAACTGGGGAAAAAAAATTTGTATGTGTAGGAGCCTCGCCACCACCCCTGGGGTGAGGAAGTCCTCCCCTCGAGGGGAGTAAGATGGGTATCTTTCGAAAGTTCTCGTCAGTACCTTTAAAACGAATGGTTGAACTATAAATCTGTGATAATTTAAAACAAAGTTATCGATTTTTTTTTCACGAAATTTAACCAAACTTGGTATTTAGTTGGCCCCTGACATAAACTGGTGCTGATTAGATTTGGGGATAAATCGCTCAACAGGTGGCGCTGTGATCGTATTTTTCTAAATTTTTATCATGGCAGTGTAGGACAAAATTTCGTTTCGGACAAAAATGGACATAATGAGAGTTATTCTTAACCTGTGATTGTAAAATTAATATGAATTATTGATAATAGTAGTAGTTAATTAGGAAAAAAAATTTGTGCATGTGGG
Organism: Salticus scenicus; assembly: GCA_963930645.1. Classification (NCBI taxonomy): domain Eukaryota; kingdom Metazoa; phylum Arthropoda; class Arachnida; order Araneae; family Salticidae; genus Salticus; species Salticus scenicus. The sequence goes on from OZ005648.1 coordinate 206,421,976, forward strand.
GGCATCGCATAAATATGTGATAATTTAAAACAAAGTTATCGATTTTTTTTACTTTCAACGAAAAAAAAAACTTGGGGAAAAAATCTTTTTTTTTTATTTTTATTTTTTTTTTTTTTTATGTTACTGAGTGAATTTGTATAGGAAAATATAGAAGAAAGTCTTGTGGTGGCCACAACATACTAGTTTTTTGACTGATATGTCTAGCTATTTTCATGTTAGTTGGGATTTGTTGGACTGATTTATATTGTTTGAATTACTCTGTTGATACGTTTATTTAACACTTAAAAAAAAAAAAAAAAAAAGTTAACATTGTGTTTATAAGTGTTAATGGGAAAATTACTGAATATGTATTTCATTTTTAAAATTAAATATTTATACCAAATATTCATCATTTTGCTTGTGTTCCACGTGCGCGATTCTCTACACGTCCTATGCCTGGATGAAAGTTTAAAAGCTGCCCAAAACAATTTTCCCAGTTATATACCATTCATGTTGATTACGGTAGCACGGAATCAGAAACCCATGTCTATCCAGCGATTTTTGCCTTGCTACCAGATAAAAGAGAGCACACATATTGTGTATTATTTCAAAACTTAAAAAAGTGGTGCTCAACATGGCGTCCATCTACAATAAAGATAGACTTTGAAACATCAGCTATCAATGCCTGTAGAGTTCCCAGAAGTTTCCATATCAGGTTGCGAAAAATACAAGAATTTGGATTAGTCGTCGAGTTCAAGGAATGTGACGCGATACGTACATTTTGTAGGATGTGCGCTGCATTGTCTCACCTTCCCATAGAAAATATTGAGGATGCGTGGTTGCTGATCATTGAAAATGCACCTTCTAATGAAAAGTTGCCTGCTTTTATTGACTATTTCGTTACTCAAAGGATGGACAACTCAAAACTGCCTTTCGAGGTGTGAAATGTACACGGACAGGGACAACGACATCGTACAAACAATGCCGTGGAAGGATGGAATTCAAAACTAAATAGAAAAATTGGGAAGACACAACCAAATGTGTATATCTTAGTTCAGACTCTGAAAATAATGTCCGAAAGCGTTTCATTTGAACTGAAAGCCAGAGAACTCGGATAAGCAGGAGTTAAGAGAAGAAAAGTCTACATTAATTTAGATAATCGTATCAAAAATATAATGAGAGAATTCAACAAAACCAGCAATTTGAGAAAATGTTTGAATTCTCTGTGTTATGCAATAAAATTTCAATGAGCTTAAGCAAACATACTGACAACGATCTCTGATCTGCAAATTTGCTAAAAAAAGACAAAGTTTGGTCTGCCACTTTTAAACCGCCAATGTTATTCACAACATTGTCCAGTTCCAAGCCTGGAAAAAAAAGTGTGAGGGAAAGTGATATTCATTTTTGTTTATACTATATATTGGCTTAAAAAAAGAAGAGTAGGGAATTTCCCTTAGTTTCTAGATTGATTATATCCCTACCGCAGCATCAAACTAGTTGGCATTGGTGGACTCTGCTCAGTTCCCCATCATATTTATGTTATCATAAATTTCTAGTGCAAGACATATTATAATCATGTTAAAAGAAATGAATTTGACAAAAGCTTGATACAGTGACAGAATGAAAACCCCGCCTAATAGGCTATCCACCGTTCACTTCCATATATTTATCTTATTCTAACCTATTAATTTATTTTATCAGGGCCAATTCTGTTATTTAGTTTTCATGCTACTATTTCCAATGCAATAATCCTCAAAATTCATATTTATATGAAAAATTTACAATTTCGCTATGTTGATAAAATCGTAAATTACGAATAATTTACGAAATTTTCTTATTAGAATATTTGTATTCAATCATGTTCAAATATCATAAATGTAATTTTGAAGTTGTCTAATGTATTTATGATCCTCAAAATAGAAGTTTATGCTCAATTTTGCCTTATTCTGACATGTTAAGTAAATCGTAAATTCCAAATAACATACGAATTTTTTAAATTGGAAAAATCATAGTCTATGATATTCATGTCAGTATCCAAAATAATATTTAAAAAGTGGTTTGACATCTTTATGATGAAAATATCCCTCAAGATTGACGTTTATGTGAAATTTTGCTCTATTCTGCCATGTTAAGAAATTCGTAAGTTTCCAATAACTTACGAAATTTTTATATTGGAAAATTCATAGTCATTAATATTCATGACAGTGTTCTAAATAATATTTCAAAAGTAGTCTGACATCTTTACGATGAAAATATCTCTCAAAATTGACGTTTATGTGAAATTTTGCCCTATACTGCCATGTTAAGAAATTCGTAAATTTCCAATAACTTGTGAAATTTTGAAAGTAGCATATTTATAGTAAATGATGTTCATTCCGGCATCAAAACTGATATTTTAAAACTAGTCCGACATTTTTACAGTGAAAAGTTTCCATTTAATGCACGTTTAAGTGAATTTTTGTCCTATTCTCCCATGTTAAGAAAATCGTAAATTTCTAATAACTTACGAAGTTTTTTAATTCGAATGTTGCAAATGAATAGGGTTCTTGCCAGTATCGAAAGTAATATTTTAAAACTGATCTGACCTCTCTGCGATCATTTGTTCGTGAGATATCGTGTAAACAGACTAACAAACTAACGGACTGACACACTAACAGACACCCTACAGACAGACACCATACAAATTTTGTCATTTTCGGATTCCTCACACCTGAAAACGTGTAAAAAAGTCAAAAAACTGACGTCGAAATTTTTCACGATTACCTAAGTTCCCCATACCTATAGTATGATGGGGAACTAAAAGGAGGAACGCCTCTGCGTGTCAATCCTCAAGGGAGTGATCAGGGTGATGGATAGGAGACTGACCACTAATCCCTCGTTATCTCAATTGACCGCAAACGCCACGTAATCCAGAGTCTTAGCCCAAATTCACACACATATCAAAGAAAACGGGCGACTACCAACTGCACTCGCTTATTTTCCCCCCACTTTAAGAAAACTACCAACTGCACTCGGACATATACAAACGCCTCCTGCTACCTGAAACCCACGTTATGAATTTAGATCCTTTCACTGAAAGTAATGAAATAAAAAACGAAAGATGCAATGGGAAACCAGAAAAAAAAAATCACTAGACTTCGCTACCTCGCTGTGTATGAATCTGAGAACGTCGGCAACTCGGCAATCACTACCACGCACTTAAAAAGAAAAAAAAAAAAAAAAAAAAAACATCCCTGGACACCTCTTTAATCGCTGTGCATGATTCTGAAAACGCACGTAACTCGGTTCTGCGGCAATCACTATCACGCACGTAAAAAAAAAAAAAAAATCACTGGACACCCCTACCTCGCTGTGAATGAATCTGAAAACGCCCGTAACTCGCTTCCGTGGAAATAACTATCACGCACGTTAAAACCAAAAAAACATCACTGGATACCCCTACTTCGCTGTGCGTGAATCTGAAAATGCACGTAACTCGGTTCCGCGGCAATCACTATCACGCACGTTAAAACAAAAGAAAAAAAATCACTGGACACCCTATCTCTCTGTGCATGAATCTGAGAACGCCCGTAACTCGCTTCCGTGGCAATCAGTATCACGCACGTTAAAACCAAAAAAACTTCTCTGGACTCTACCTCGCTGTGCATGAATTTGAAAACGCAGGTAACTCGGTTAAATTACAAATAAGATTACAAACTCCAGCTAGGGCAGTTAGTATAATTCCACCAACAAACTTTTGGGTTCTTCCTATTCAGATCGAAGGGGTGGTAAGATAGAAACTTGCAAGAGAGTAAGTGAAATGGGGGTTAAGACTAGCGAGTGCAGTTGGTATATTTCGAGTGCAGTTGGATAACACCCAAGAAAACCACTTGAAACTCTAAACGATTAGAAAAATGAGCGTGACTTGGGTCTTAACCTGGAATCTCCCGTCCACAAGCTTTGAGAGCAGACTTCCTCGACCGCTAATACAATATATCTTTTTACATCGACTTGTAAAATGCGAAATTAAAATAATTGTAAGTTTTTTTCAACATCCTGTTTCTGGAAGACTTTTCTAAGTATTTAGCATTTTCTAATAAACTCACTGAACTAACCAACTGATACCTAAAGAACATTTAATTAGGTGTTTATATATCAAGAAAGAAAAAGAAACATGTATGCATAATATGGTATGAAAATCATTTATCATTCTTATACAGAGCCACACAAAATCTAGTATGTTGTGGCCACCACATGTCTTTCTTCTATATTTTCCTATGCAAATTCACTCAGTAAAAATAATTTATTAAAATTATTATTTAAACAAATTATCTTTCATGATAATGCAGTGTACGATTTCCATATTAGAGAAGTAGTATAACACTAAATATCTAAAAAAATGTTCATTTTATTCTCGATATTACATTAAACAGAAATCGATAACTTTAATTTAAATTATCACAGATCGATGGTTCAACCATTCATTTTAAAGGTATTCGCGACCTCTTTTGAAAGATACCTATCATGAAAATTTATTCCCTTCTAAGGGTAAGGCGATGCTCCTACATATACCAAAAAACAAAAAAAAAAAAAAAAAAAAAATTCCCATTTGACTATCTCTATTATAAATAATTCTTGTAATTTTCATAATGATTATTAAAAAATAATTCTCTTTATGCACATTTATACAAAATTTTGTCCTATACCACCATGTTAATCACATAAATAACGAAATATAAAGTATATTCTCAGTAGAGCAAAATTGTTGCGCTTCTCTTAATAACGTAAATTGATTTTTGATATATATATATATAGAGAGAGAGAGAGAGCGCTTCATTAATTTATTTATATTAAATAAACTCATTAATGAACAGGTAAGATTTCACTTACCTGAATAAGGCATACAGCACTGGTTCAGCACACATCGCTTCGGAATAGCATCCAGTTATTACTGTGTTGACGTTCTCAGTTTAATCTGTAAGTAGAACTGAATAAAATGCACACTATTATTAGATCTGTGTATTTCTTATTTGATTAAATGGATATTTTTCTTTTATTCAAAATTTTAATGTGTCTAGATTATACATGATAAAAATTTTAGTATATATGTATATTAATTGTAAGAGCGTTTTAACGCCCTGCTAGGATAAAAATTTTACATCTTCCACTTAGAGAAGCGAAAGAACATCTACATCAAAAAATGTAATCGAGCGAGAGAGAGTTTCGTTAAAAGTGCTGAGTAGTCAGTTTTTGCTTTTCCTTTAACTGGGAGTGCCACATATTTCTCTTTACATCTATACTGATTGTTCTTTGAAATAAGTGATAATCTTTAAAACACTTCTTGATTAAAATGGAAAATATCGGTCATATAAAAGTTATTTTAATGTTCTGTTTTCTTACAGTTAAAAATTTAGAAAAAGCGGGAGGGTAACGCAACCTGTAAGACAATTTTTACCAAAAGTTGATAGGCGCTAATTTATATCAAGGTGTAACTACATACCAATTTGTATGAATTTCTGTGCAGTAGTTCCTGAGATACAGTTGCCACAAAAAATTTTCTCATACACACAGACAGATCGACATTTTCTGAAAAATGGTGAAATTGTGTTCTACAGCTTTCAAAACGTGTAAATCCATCAAAAACCCGAGGTCGGAAATTTTTACGAATGCAATACTTTCTTCTATTGAATATAGAAGAAATAAAAAAAATTACAATGAATGTAATATATAATTTGAGTGGCAAATCCCCCCCCCCCCATAAATTTTCCCTTTGCTGCAAATGTTCATGTTTTAGAACATTCCAACTCTGTAGCCCCTCAGAAGATATTTAACAGTTAAAATAATCCTTCCCCCCTCCCGCCCTATAAATGAAATTTATGGCCATAAAATAATCGAAAAGTTATAAAAGACAGTTGGGGCGTCCCTAAAAAACGGTGGGTGATAGGCCAAGATGGGCGTCATATTTGGATTCAGGAGGTCATTTTACATAAGAATTTGCAAAAATGGTGTTGGGGCCGATTTTCATGCAAAGCAAAGCAGTGATATCTCCTAATTTTAATCCTCAGAGTATTTGGGTATAGTTATATATAAGTTACTGCCTACATGTGTTAGATTGAGTTATTTTTTCTGTAAAATTGATAAAATTTTAATTTTAAATTTCAGAACTCTAGAGACAAAATGGTAAACTTCCATTTTCGAATGTAAAATGTAAACATAAACATTTCATTTCAAAGGTGGATATTTACACAATAAATATCCAACTAATATGCTAATTAAATGGAAAATTATACTATTCTATCATAATTTGAAGTCAAATTTGTTTTCAAATGTCTAAATAATGCATCTGATATAAGGTAAGTCATCAGGATAAGATACTAATATGTTGCAGCGGAATAGATTTGATATCTGTCACCCTCGGCGGAAAAAAGAAAGATCGCCAAATTATTTGGCAAACATATTTAATTCCTTTCAAAAATCAAGGTTATTATATTAAGAGAGCAATCAATAATATGAAACAATATTTCGTACAATACCCATTACGAAAATATACATCTGGCATGTATATTTGTATATTTTCCTATTACGTGTTTGATCGCCAAATACAAAAAACGCCGGGGATGACAGAGTTTGAATTTTAAAAATAAAATTTTGTCAATTTGACAGCAAAATAACTTAATATAACACATGTGCACGATAAATAATTTATAATTATACCCAAATATGGGGATTAAAATCGGGAAATAATTTTCCTTAATTTTTAGAATATTTTACAAAAAATCCAATGGGCGATTAACATAGGAAATCATTTTCTTGCATCCACGAACGGCCAGTGACGTCATCACTTCGCTTGCGTATTTCTTTCTATCTTTTCCTTGGCGAAAAATGTCAGATCTACTTCAGCATCAAAATTATAAAAAATTGTCAAGAATTATCAATAAGAAAATACCTTTAATGTATTGCTGAATTAGAGTTTATGCCAAGCGTGTTTCTTCCGCCATACTAAAAAAAAAAAAAAAAAATACGTGTGGCACTCGAGGACTGCCGCGGTAAAGCTATTGCATAGCATTTTTTATCAACTTATGCAATTATAATTATTTATTTATTTTATTTATGCAGTATTTTTTTTTTCTTTGATATTAATTCAAGTTACACTTTTTGAGCGTGGTGACCGATAAGAAAACAAATTTTTTTCTTTTATTGAATAAATGAGAATATATCCGCAATGAGAATATATCAAAATTATCCGCAATCGATTTGTAGGTATCGAAAACCTCGATGTACCAAATTTGAATGATCTAACTCTATTTTTTGAGAAAAGGTATTTTAATAGGTTTTTAAAGGCCTGCAAGTCGAATGGGGATATTCAAGTTTTTTCTTTGATATAATTTCAAGTTACACTTTTTGAGCGTGGTGACCGATAAGAAAACAAATTTTAATAGAGAAAAGGTATTTAATAGGTTTTAAAGGCCTGCAAGTCGAATGGGGATATTCAAGTTTTTTCTTTGATATTAATTCAAGTTACACTTTTTGAGCGTGGTGACCGATAAGAAAACAAATTTTAATAGAGAAAAGGTATTTAATAGGTTTTAAAGGCCTGCAAGTCGAATGGGGATATTCAAGTTTTTTCTTTGATATTAATTCAAGCTACACTTTTTGAGCGTGGTGACCGATAAGAAAACAAATTTTAATAGAGAAAAGGTATTTAATAGGTTTTAAAGGTCTGCAAGTCGAATGGGGATATTCAAGTTTTTTCTTTGATATTAATTCAAGTTACACTTTTTGAGCGTGGTGACCGATAAGAAAACAAATTTTAATAGAGAAAAGGTATTAATAGGTTTTAAAGGCCTGCAAGTCGAATGGGGATATTCAAGTTTTTTCTTTGATATTAATGAATAAGATAACAATAATGATAAGAAAAGAAATTTTAATAGAGAAAAGGTATTTTAATAGGTTTTAAAGGCCTGCAAGTCGAATGGGGATATTCAAGTTTTTTCTTTGATATTAATTCAAGTTACACTTTTTGAGCGTGGTGACCGATATAAAACAAATTTTAATAGAGAAAAGGTATTTAATAGGTTTTAAAGGCCTGCAAGTCGAATGGGGATATTTAAGGTTTTTCTTTGATATTAATGAATAAGATAACAATAATGATAAGATAACAACAATAATGATAAGAAAACAAATTTTAATAGAGAAAAGGTATTTAATAGGTTTTAAAGGCCTGTAAGTCGAATGGAGATATTCAAGTTTTATCTGATCTACTTTATACACAAATTTTACGCGTACAGCTATTCACTGTTGTACATAGATGATAGATACCTATACACCTATATACTTTCTCACAAACAGCTGCTTATGTATTCGTCCGATTTCGGAGCAGCTCGTCTCGATCTGTGCGAGCTTCGTACAGCCGAAGTCTACCGAACTGTGTTAGGTTTTTTTTCGTTACGGAATTTTTCGATTCGGTCGCCGCGCTCAAAGCCCGCGATAAAAGCTATACAATAGCTTAAAAAAAAAAAAAATCTGAAGTTGAGGTATATAAAAAAATGCTGTGAAATAAAATTCAGAAGAAATATGTTAGATTTGTAATATTACTATTTTATTTTAAAATTATAAAGTGTCATTTTCTCATCGACCAATTTAACATTTAGTAATTTCTTATTTTTCGCATGAAAGCATATTTCATTTTATGCTGAAAACAATAAATAAATATATCTCGTAAACTTTTTTTGGCAACAATTAAAAATTTAAATGGCTTATATTAAGTCAATATAAGTCAGTAAGTTTATTATTTTCATATTTTAATTAATTTTAAAGATTTTTTCAATTTTTTTTTCCTAAACCATCCCTAAACCATAAAATAGGAAATCTTTTGTTTGGCCCACCGATTCACCGACGGTCAACTTGCATATTCGACCCGTCAGGTGCAACTTGCACATTAGTCCCCTTTAAATATAGTGTCCAGCGAAGCAGTCAAAGCATTCGTTGATTCACTACCTTAACTGATTTCACATTCCGTCATTTTTGACGGGGTTAAATAGAGCATTTCCTCGTGACGTCTGGTGGTTGGCAGAAAAGCGCGCTCGACTTTCCCGCGCCCCGCCCACCATTGCTAACCGCATAGCGATCCGCCATCGCTATGCTTTTCCCAAGCCTTTTTGTCAACCACTCATAAAAGTTGAGATGTTTGTTTACAAACAAGGAACTGCCCTTTTTTTTTTTTTTTTTTTTTTGAGTTAAAATTACATTTTTTTTTTTTTTTCGGTAGAAGGCGACAGCAATGCTTTTTTGAAATTTTTTAGAGGATTTTTCATTTCTGAAATTGGCAATAATACGAGCTTAATACTCGATGATTATTCTATTTATTTGTATTTAATTCTTTAACAGAGTGCAAAAGGTATTTGAATTAAGTATATTATTTAAGCTTTATTATTATTATTATTATTATTAAAATTTCTTGCATGTAAGGAAATGACTATATCAAAAAATGTATTTCTTTTCAACTTTTTGTTATTTATTTTTGAATTTGAAAGCAGCTGGATTTAGTTTTATAGTTTTTACTTTATGATTTGAAAAAAAGGAAAAACAATAAAGTTATAAGCGTTGTGTTGTTTAGTTTGTTTTATTGGCGTATACTTTTATTTGAGATATCACGTAATACGTCAATTACTAAGTGAATAGAGGTGAGTTCTCATTTAGTTAAGACAAGAGTGTAAAAAAGTTAGCTATAAGGCATTTAAATGCTATTAGAATTCCGAAAAGTGTTTTTAGAACGGAATTCAACATCGCACTTCACAGAATTATTTATCAAAATGTTTTGAAATGTTCATTACGTATAAGTTTTATTTGATGAAGTTCGCTCTTTTGCAAAGAGTACTATTTCGAAATTATCGTTGTTTGAAATGATAATGGTGTAAGTTACATTTTTAATATTGATCAGGATTCTTTATAACGGAACAACTGCAGTATATCCCCACAACGATATTTGGCGATTTTTTCTTGGTGATTATGGCTAAATCATAAATGATGAAATCATAACCTAAACCATAAATCATAAAATTATAAATCCAAAATAAACAATATATAGGCTGCCATATTAGGTACAACTATAGTATTTCCCCTCAGCTGAATTTGGTGATTTTTCTTTGGCGCCGATTTGAACGATAACGATGTCGTTCTGGATTGTTTGCGATATAATATGGCAACCTGCATGCTATTTATTTTGGATTTATGATTTTATGATTTATAATTTAGCTTACGATTTTATCATTTATGCTATATGATTTATGATTTTTAGATTTGTGATTTAGCCATAACCGCCAACGAAAAATCGCCAAATCTAGCTGAGGGGAAATACTATAGTTGTTCCCCATATTATATCGCAAACAGTCCAGAACGACATCGTTATCGTTCAAAACGGCGCCAAAGAAAAATCGCCAAATTCAGCGTGAGGATATACTGAAGTTATACCTTTATAACTGACCATTTGACGTATTCAGTACGTAACTTAAGTTTTTTTTTTTTTTTGTGTGTGTGTGTGTCAAATTATGATTTGAAGTGTTTTTTTATTATAAGTTTGATAAATCTATTGGGTGAGTGCAAAAGTTCTACCCGTTTTTATTACCCATAAAGAAGAGCAGATAAACGCAAAATGAACAGTATAGTCGGCAGCAAAAGTATCAGAGCACTAGCCAATAATTCCGATGTCAAAAAAGTACACTTAATACTGTTTTGTTAAATAAGTCCTTGTCGAATCATGTTCTTAGACTAAGAACATGATTCGACAAGGATTTATTTAACAATGCAGTATTAAGTGTACTTTTTGTATACAGGGATTATTGCTAGTGCTCGGATACTTTTGCTGCCGACTGTACCTATTATTGTGCATAAGCCCCATTGGTATCTATGACCTTTTGCCATCTTTCTGGTAGGAGATAAATTCCATGGCGGTTTCGATTCAAAAAAGTCTTGGATGGCAGTTTTCACAGCATCAAGATCATTAAAGATTTTCTGACTGAAGGAATTGTTCAACGTACGAAAGAGGTGATAGTCAGTTGGTGCCAAGTCAGGAGAATAAAGAGGGTGGGGTAAAACCTCCCAATCAAAGCCCAATAACTTTTGGCGAGTGATGACAGCAGCATGTGGCCTAGCGTTACCCCACGACGATTGATGAGACCTGGCTGCTTTGCTACCAAATTTGAATGCAGCCTGTCTAACTGTAGACAGAAGAAGGAAGCATTGATGGTTTGGTTGAGTGGCAGGACATCCCAATGAATTATTCCCTGCGCATCCCACCACACACTCAATAACATCTTCTTAGGATGAAGTTCAGCTTTCAATGTCGATGCCTGCTGATCTGAAGGACGACACACAGTTCTACGCCGCTTTACGTTACGGCACATAATACACTTCTCATCTCCTCTCACAATTCGTGTCAAGAATGGGTCATACCGGGAAAGCAAGAAACACAGGTGGTGATTGGTAACAGGTGGCATCCCGTTGATTAGCTGTCAGGTTATGTGGTACCCAACGATCCAACTTTCTCGTAAAACCCAACTTAACCAGCCATCTCTCGACCGTTGTCCGGTGTACGTTGAAGGTCTCCGCTAATTCTTGCGCTGTTGGGTTCGGGTTGTTCCTTATGAGTTGGTGAATATCGTTGTCTCTAACGTGTGATGGCTGCCCACTCCTAGCCTGAATTTGGCAGCTTCTGTCTCCTTCCCTAAATTTACAAAACCATCGACGACATGTGCTTTTGCCTATTGCATCCTCCCCATAAACTTGACAAACATTGTGACATGCTGCGGCTGCCGTACTCTTTTTATCGAACTCTTATAACAAACAATGTCATATGCTCCTTCTCGCTTTCCATGTTACACCCTCTGATATTATTATTATTACTTTCCGAGCACTATAGTGAGGAAAGTATTGTATTCATGTCAAAAATCCGATTTTGATGTTTCTATATGTTTCGAGGTCCCCTGAGTCTGTTTTTACTATTTTTACGATGATGTATGTATGTATGTGTGTATGTCTGTGAGTGAACACACTAGCGTCTAAACGCTTTGTTCGAATAAGCTGAAAGTTGGTACGTATATTGTAAGTCACCATAGTACGAACCCTATCGATTTTGGTGAATCTAGCACTTATAGTCTTTTTACAGGGACACCAAGAAAATTTTTTTATCATTATGGCCTATGGGGCCAAATTATTAAAAGTGCGATAGCGTCTAAACGCTTTATTAATCTGAGCAAAAAATTTGTACACATGTTATAGGTCTCAGGTGCACCAACTGTATAGATTTTGGTGAATTTCGAAGGTATATTGTCGAAGGACTAATTTGTCCTGGGCTATTTTATGCAGGGTTTAATTTTTTTCCTTTTGTCGGGATAATTTGTAAGGCTATTTTATACTCGAGTTATTTTGTACTTGGGCTAATTTGTCGAGGCTGTTTTGACCTCGAGCTATTTAGTCGGGGCTAATTTTTCTGTAGTGATAGTATAAAGGATTTAAGTCCATATTCTTGATTTTTCAGGAGACGAAAAATAAAGTTTAACTAGCTAGAAACAAATCAGAAGAATGGATTAGGGAAAAGGTATTTCGTTGATTTTTACCCTTTATACCATTCAGTGGTTGTCAACCTTCATTTAATAACGGGAAAAATTGAATTAAATATTTTATACCATACATGAATGGTAAATTTCTAAATTGGTCCTTTTTTTACCAATGAATTTTCTCAAAGACTAAATGACATAGAATTAAATCCTTTATACCAATCGATAGAGAATTTTTTTCTGAGTCTGACTATGTACTTAACTCAAAATCGACATTTTTGGACTTAAATCCTTTATATACTTATGAGTACAGATTTGTTCTCAAGCTATTTTGTCGGGAAAATTTGCCACGGCTAGTTTGTCAGAACTCTTTTGTCTTTGTGCTAATTTTCCAGGGGTATTTTGTTCACAGGCTTTTTTGTTCTTGGACATTTTTTCTCGGAGTATTTTGTGTTAGGACTAATTTGTCCTAGGACTATTTTATTGGAGCTTTTTTATTCTGGGACTATTTCATCAGGGCTCTTTTGTCGGGATATTTTGTCTTGGAGCTATTTTATCGAGCTAACTATGTCAGTGCTATCTTGTCGAGGAACTATTTTGTCAGAGTTATTTTTTCTCTGCTATTCTGTTGATCTTTTTGTTTGAAGCTGTTATGTTTGTGCTATTTTGCCCTGGGGCTGTTAGAAATAAATATAAATATAGAAAATAAGCTAAATTACGAGCCATTGTATTCAATTTTAAAATATTGAGCTTGCAGATTTAATAATTCTCTGCTATAGGAATTTTAAATACAAAAGATTACGTAATATAAAATTAAAAAGTATATAAAAATAAAGGTAATTTTGTATGTATGTCTTGCCCTCATATGAGATTTTACTTTTTCTGTAACCCTCATCAATCGTATCTTTCGAACAACACTACTTTTAAACCCTACTCCCTTAAATATAGGCTAAAAGCATACGATAAATTACATGCTTGTGTATTAATAGATAATAATAATAATAGTAACGATGATGATAATACAAAAAATAAAATTTTTAAATGAACCTAAGAAACTGGAGAAATAGATCTGGAATATATAAAGATAGCTATTACACGCTATTTTTCTTCTAAAATTGATTTTTAAATATTAATGAAAGTTCTGCGCAGACATAAGAAATTTAAAGTTCTAACATGTCTTTTCCAACAAAGTTGAAAAGTGTTTGACTTCGGTTGTTTGACTTCGTAAATAATAGCAAAATTTCTTGAAACTGATACATGTTATTCAGGTGCACTATGAGATGTTCCCTATTGAAAATGGGGAAAATACCACAACTTATTTGTGTACAGAGACACCCGAAAGAATTCCTAAGCATTGCATTTTCATGAGAGGCATTTCTGTAAACTATGCTTTAATATCTTTATTTTGCACAAATCATAATAAAAATGGCATTTATTATGCATATTCATAAAAAAATGTTTTCTATAAAATATAGTATGATTAGCATTAAGAATTATAGGGCTGCACAGAAATATCCAGGTATATTAAGGACTATAATTAGAAAATGTTTGAATTGCATTTTTGTATTGTAGCGCTAAATTCAAACTCTTACGAATATATTAAATACCCTATCGATATTGAGCCATCTTCCCTATCTTTTAAAATAATATAGACGGCGCTGTCGCCATTCTTGTCAAAATATCTAATGATATTTTGCCGATCCATAAAGTGAAATGAAAACATTTTGTTTTCAGAAGTCAGTCAGAAGTTCGTCGATTCTTGCTGAAAGATGTAGACGTTTTTCGTGTAAGACGCCTGTGTGGCCATGGGCCACAGGCAGTGGCCTGTAATAAGTTATATTCGTCTTATGTATCCTATATTCAACTATTGTTCTGTTTACTGCGCGCCACGTATATAGTTATTGTAATTGTGTTTCATTTTAATTAAAATATTAAATAATAGGATTCCAGAGTTCATTCTTAAATGTTCTATAGTGGAAATTCTATTATATATTTATTAAACGTTTTTAATATTTTCTAACAACGTTTAAGATTACGTTTCCAATTAGTCTATTTATATGTCATTCTGTCCGCTTCTAGCTTCCGTAAATATTTTCAGAATTTCTTCAAAATGATATATGTTATTCAAGTTCACTATGACATGCTCCCTATTTAAAATGATATTATAAATAGCACAGCTGGTTTGTGTATAGAGACACCCGAAAGAATGCTAATACTTTGGTTAACTATGAGAAAAAGTTTTATAAATCAAATTTAAATAACTTTGTGCAGCACAAATTATAATGAAATTGACATTTGTTGTTCTTATGCTAAAAAAAAAAGTTTTCTGTCGAATATGGTATGCTTATTGTTAAAATTTTCAGGTCCACACAAAAGTATTCAGATACATCAACTGATACATTTTTGGTATTACATTTCCTTTATATTACAATACTTTAACACTTTCCAACCATGTTTAAGAGTGATTTATTAATTCAATTACTCTACCTATCTGCCTTTCTGTCTTTTTGTTTTGTGATCTCGTAAGCAAAGTTTAAACGATGCAATGAGCGCGTACAGTTGTAAAGAGTTATTAATCTATGCGAACAACATGAATTTTCGTTCTTGTTCATTTATTTCCTTTCATGGCATGCATTTTTTCAAATCACCCTAAATATCATCAGATTGTCTGATATTCTTTAAAGAATTTTCCTGTTTGAGACGCATTTTGATAGTATAGTTTTATATTCATAAAATTAACAATTCGCAGGAAAAATATATCATCATAATTCCCAGTCAGATTTCTTTCTTTCTTTCTTTCTTTTTTTTCTGGCCTGTATTTTAAGTATATTTAGTTACGGCTTTCTCTTCAGAATGTCCAAGGTCACTTTATCGGAAATTTTCACTCCACTCTGACTATCAGGTTATCCGGAGCATTAAGATCCATAAATTATCTACATATCTTTTTTGAAGGTTAGGATTACAGAAGACATATCAAGCCCAGCAAAAGCGTCATAACAGACACGCAATTTTCACCTCTCTATTCCGTGTTAAAAAGATTTTTACCACTATGACTTTTATTATTTGGCCAAATGTGGTGAACAGAAACGATATTCAGGCAGATTTTCGTACGTTAGAAATTAATTTAGAAATTTACAAATATGTGACTTAGATAAAATTAAAAATATTGTATGTATAAATAATCGAAGCGTAAAATTTAATGTAAAATAAAGTATGAGTAACCTGAAAATGTTAGTATTCCCTGACATTTTAAAAGACTCGATTTTTTAGAAAGAAAAGTAATGACGATTTGAAAAGTGTTTGCTGATAAGTCTTCTGGATTATAAATACTTAAGCATTTAAGTACTTTTTTTTTTTTCCTTTCCTTATTTTATTGTATTAAATAATTTTATTTCTTCTCCTCGATGTTGTAAATAAATCAAAAAGTTGTTTTACAGGGTTGTCGACAGTCGAAATTTTTTCCCTGATTCTTCCCCCAGTTTATGTATATAATAATTTTTCGTTTAATTAATCGTGCAAACTTACTTCTAAAAATTCCGAAAGAAAAATTCTGGTGGAAGAATCAGGGAAAAAATTTCAACTGTCGACACCCTGTTTTAATACTCTTAATTAAATAAAATGTGTAGAAATAATTTTTTAGTGTTATTTGGCGATCCGTAAGATAATTTATAATTTACTTACTATTATATAACTTGTTTAAAAGGTTTCCATAACTGCGTTCTACAGAATGAATTATTAAAGATAATTTATACTAATTAATTCTATAAAATGCAGTGTTGAGCCATTTTAAAGCAAATTATATGTTAATAGGTAAATTCTAAATTAAGTTATCTCACGGCTCATGAAATAAATCTGAAAATTTTTGCTACATTAATAACCTGCTGCATTTTTATTGTATTTGATTAAGAGCATTAATGTCATAATTTTGAGAAAACTGAAACAAGCCTAAAACATAATACATATTTTTGAGTAATTTTAATAAGAACTAAAAATTTTGTAAACAGAAACAAACTCATTTTTCACTAAATTTAAAACATTTTAAAAATTATAATACCCCCTTAAAAAAAAAAAAAAAAAAAAAAAAAAAACTTGTTTTTCATTTTTTGAAAAAAGTTATAGATTAAAATTAAATTTCTTATTATAGAATAAAAAATCTGTTTTAATTATTATTATTATTTTATTGTTTTCAGGGGGTTGAGGGGATGTTGAAAATCGTTCATCAAGAGCATGCTTCTGAAATGTATCTTAAAACGATTTCCATTGGTAACGAGATGGCTCTTTCTTCCTCTTGTCCTGTTTGTGATTTTCGGATTTCTGTTCAACGCACATATTTTGTAAGTATACTTTAATGTTCAATTTATATGTGGGATTTATTTTCGAATAGAGTTAATAGATTTCATCATAGACACTAGATTTAATAGTACTTTCGTATTATCTGATCTTGATCTACCAGTTTCGTTAATTCAAAACCTCCGCCAAATGTTGTGATATACCGGGTGCGTCGTAAATTCGCTCTCAAATTTTAAGCTTTCGTAATAAAATAAGTAATGCTGGTAGAAATTTCCGTTTGAGGGAATTGGATCAGAGAGATATTGGATTTTTTTTCCTTGTAAAAAGAAAAGTAAAATGAAATAACCGAAAGAAAGCGCTCACATGGCATACTGAGATATTTTATGCAAATCAGACTAGCAAAAAAACACCTGGCTGGAAATGAATTCGTCTTTCGGTGCTGGAAGCATGTTTTCATTACCCGATCGGGAGTTGGTAGGACGGACAGTAGGTGGCATCGAAACTGACATGCTAAACTCAGCCGTAATAAACGTACAGTCGACAGCAAAATTATTGAAGTGCTAGGAATAATTTCTGTTTAAAAGATGTGCATCTAATATTGTTTTGCTAAGAAAATATTTGCTGAGTGACAATCTTAGTCTTTATGATGTATATAAAATAAGTTAATGATAAAAATTAACGATCAAACTGAAAAAAATGAAAAATGTGGATGTGAGTTTTAATAATTTTGCTGCCGACTGTAGAGACGTGCCTCAGTTATCTAATACCTTCTCCTTCTGTTCGTAGTCATGTTGAACATCTTACTTTCAAATAAATACACAATGTCGTGTTGTTGTAAGTTGTAACCTATTTCAATGTCTGTTTCTTTTTGCCTGATTTGCATAAACCGTCTCAGTATAAAAAGTTCTTGTTGCAAAAGTTCTTTTTTGTGAAACACCCCTTATGATCTCACAAATCATAGTAAATAAACAAAAATATGTTAGAGTTACAAGCCTATAAATAAGGGATTTTTCACAAAAAAAGTACATTTGGAGTATTTATCTATAGGGTATAAATCTATAGGGTTCGTACTATGATGACTTACAATATACGTACCAACTTTCAGCTTATTCGAACAAAGCGTTTAGACGCTAGCGTGTTCACTCACAGACATACATACACACATATATATACACACACATACATACATCATCGTAAAAATAGTGGAAACGGACTCAGGGTACCTCGAAACGTATAGAAACATCAAAATCTCAAATTCGGATTTTTAACATGATTACAATACTTTCCTCACTATAGTGTTCGGAAAGTGAAAAAGTCAATAGTCACAACATATTTTATAAACTTAAATTAAAAATAATACCTCATAAATAAATAAATAAATAAAAAAGCGCTTTTACACCATGATGTACTAAAAATTCCGACTCAGTAATAATAGATTAAAATGTTACAGTAAGATTTGACACAAGCAGGCAGCTTCCTGCACCTAATTACATAGGACTCTAAAAATGCTTCCGAATAATATTGTGATCGACAATGGACTCGTGTCTAAAATAATCCGTTCGGCAGAAGTGAATTAAAAATGAATCGCAAGATTTGACACAAGAAGACAGATTTTTGCACCTGAAATATGTTCCTGTTGAGACAGATCTCTGAAAAGGCTTGAAAATTATGTTGCTATCGGGTTATGTCTAAAATGTGAGTAAAATCGGTTCCGCAGATATACATCAAAAATGAATCGCAAGGTTTGACACTGGCAAGCAGATTTTTGTCGCTGGCCAGATAGATTCCTAAAAGTATTGGCGTATTTTATTGTCATTGATTATGGACTTATGTGCAGTATTTTAGAAAAATCGATTCGGCAGAAAAGATTAAAATTAAATAGTAAGATTTTTCACAACTAGACAAGTTTTGGCCTTCAGAATTCTTTTGTGGGTCTATGTACCCAAACCAATATTGCTATTTATACCATTTTTAGTGGAAAACATTTTATAGTTCTCCTGAATAACATTATATCACTTTCAAGGTATTATAAAATCACTTACTGAAATTAGGAGGGTATAGATCGGAAAAGAGACGCAGGGACGAAACACGAAACAAAATCATAAACACTCTTAAACTTTGTTGGAAAGTTTTAGAAACGCAAAACACTACTGAAAATGCCTTTTGAGCAACACACACACACACACAGACAGACGGACATTTTCTAATAATTGTCAAATCATGTTCTAGACTCCTCAAAACGTGTAAATCCGTCGAAAACCGGGAGTTGAAAATTTTTACGAATCCAATACTTCTTCTATATTAAATTTAGAAGAAAGTAAAAATATTAACCAATATTTTTACAAACTAAAAAATATGTTGTTTATTTTATTTACGTCCAATTATTTAATCGATTTGTTTATTTTTACTTTTCGTAAAGAAAGTATTCTAAATCTGGCAAAAATTGAACATCGAGATTTTGTTGTATCTATAATCATCGAGATTTTGTTGTTCTATACGTTTTAAAACCAAATCTTTATATCAAATCCATGTCACCAAAATCTATGCAGTCCTTGCGATGGTGATTAACATTTATTATATATATATTTTAGCTCAGTCGAATAAGTCATTTAGACGATATCGCCCGTTAGATAATTTCAGCACATAGGCCATAATTATAAACATTTTTTCGTTATGCCCTGTAAAAAAAAAAAAAAAAAAACTATAAGTGGTAGATTCACCAAAAATCTATACAGTTCATGCTACGCAGATTTATAACATATACACCAACTCTCAGCTCATTCGAACAAAGCGTTTAGACTCTATCGTGTTCACTCACATATACATATCACGAAAAATCGTGTAAAATCGTAGATAGCTCTAAAAGAGGAGCTTTGTGATTTCATTACAATATTAGGACAAAAAATAGAAACGAGATGATGACTGTGAATAAAAATTCTTACCAGGAAAGGGCATCACAAATCTTTACTGTTTAATGCCTGCAAACAAAGTATTTCAAATGGTTTCTCTAGTGATATACGGCTGTCTCCGTGTAATAATTTAATATTATAATGAAATCAGAAATTCAAGATTAAATCCTTTTTAAATTGAATTTTCTAAACTAACTTTTAAAAATAAATAATTTTGGTGCATGTACGGTTGTTTTAGCTATTAGAAGAGTTGTGCAAGATATAAGGATTATCTTTTATGAAAAGGGAACGACAACAAACCAAAAAACAGTTTTTATTAGTTCCCCATCATACTATAGGTATGGGGAACTTAGGTAATCGTGAAAATTTTCGACCTCGGTTTTTTGACTTTTTTACACGTTTTCAGGTGTGAGGAATACGAAAATGACAAAATTTCTATGGTGTCTGTCTGTAGGGTCTCTGTTAGTCTGTTAGTGTGTAAGTCCGTTAGTTTGTTAGTCTGTGTACACGATATCTCAAGAACAAATTGTCGCAGAGAGGTCAGATCAGTTTTAAAATGTTACTTTCGACACTGGCAAGAACCCTATTTATTTGCAACATTCGAATTTAAAAACTTCGTAAGTTATTAGAAATTTACGATTTTCTTAACATGGGAGAATAGGACAAAAATTCACTTAAACGTGCATTAAATGGAAACTTTTTACTGTAAAAATGTCAGACCAGTTTTAAAATATCAGTTTTGATTCCGGAAGGAACATCAGTAACTATGAATATGCTACTTTGAAAATTTCGCTATTAGAAATTTACGAATTTCTTAACATGGCAGTATAGGGCAAAATTTCACATAAACGTCAATTTTGAGAGATATTTTAATCGTAAAGATGTCAGACTACTTTTGAAATATTATTTAGGACACTGGTATGAATATTAATGACTATGATTTTTCCAATTTAAAAAAATTCGTAAGTTATTTGGAATTTACGATTTACTTAACATGCCAGAATAAGATAAAATTGAGCATAAACTTTCATTTTGAGGCTCATAAATACATTAGACAACTTCAAAATTACGTTTATGATAATTGTTTGAACATGATTGAATACAAATATTCTAATAGGAAAATTTCGTAAATTATACTTAATTTACGATTTTACCAACATAGCGAAATTGTAAATTTTTCATATAAATATGAATTTTGAGGGTTATTGCATTGGAAATAGTAGCATGAAAACTAAACAACGGAATTGACCCTGATAAAATAAATTAATAGATTAGAATAAGATAAATGTATCGAAGTGAACGGTGGATAGCCTATTAGGCGGGGTTTTCATTCTGTCACTGTATCAAGCTTTTGTCAAATTCATTTCTTTTAACATGATTATATCTTTCAAACTAGAAATTTATGAGAACATAAATATGATGGGGAACTGAGCAGAGTCCACCTATGCCAACTAGTTTTCTCTTACCCATAAGGTAGAGAAAGTATTGTTTTAGGTTCAAATTTTCAAAATTAAGTTTTTGTTATATTTACACGTTTTGAGGTGCCCTGCTTCTAAAAATCATGTTTTTAGTGGTTAGTCTGTGTGTGTGTGTGTGTCTGTGTGTGATCAGCATATCCCAAAAACAAATAATAGCAGAAAGTTCAAACTTGGTATTCTGAATGTGTATCATATAAGGATGCGACACTAAACCTTTCATTGATCTCAAGCAAATGGTTCGTGTACAGGGGCACCCAAGAGAATTCAAATACATTACGTCTATGAGGAAAATTGCATGTAAGTAGAGTTTAACATCTATAGACTGCACTAAACCAAATGAAATGGATATATATTCTTTATATGCGTAAAAACATATTTCATGTAGAATATGGTATGGAAATCATTCACTGTTCGTTTACAGGGCTACACGAAAGAACTAGATTATAGTGCGATAATACTTGAAAATTGACGAAAGTGTACTTCAAGTTGTGCCGTGTGTTATTAATATAGGATTATACAGGGTTAGTCAAAATGAATAGGACAATAAGAAAACTATTTTTAGACGAATGTATGTTTATTGTAACCAAACAGCTACGTATGGACAGATAAACTATCAAAGTTTTATTTGGCAGCACACATGTACGTTAATGCCGCCAGGAGACGCTGTTTTCAAAGTGGCGCAATCAGGCAAGGAGAAGGCGTTTTGTGTGATATTTGCTAAAACAATGTCAGTAATTACGGTCCAGCGACAATTTCGAGCCAAGTATGACAAGGAACCACCTCATCGACATTCCATTGCGAGGTGGGTAAAGCAATTTGAGGAGACTGGCTGCTTATGCAAGGGTAAAAGCACAGGACGACCACGTGTCTCCGAAGAAACTGTGGAATCCATTCGTGCATCCTTTCAACGAAGTCCCCAGAAGTCGACAAATCGTGCAGCCATGGAATTGGAAGTTCCATGAGAAAAAACTTTGATAGTTTATCTGTCCATACGTAGCTGTAGTTTGGTTACAATAAACATACATTCATCTAAAAATAGTTTTCTTATTGTCCTATTCTTTTTGACTAACCCTGTATTTATGTGCACCATGGGATGCGTACATAACTTTCAGAAGTTATACAGGGCTGCCAATATTTAAGCCATTACATTCTTTTTTAATATTAATGGAAGTGCTTAACTATAATATTTTCCATATCCAGTAAAGCTGCTTAGGAATTGAAATTATTTCCTTATGGCCATATGGTATATGTTTTTTTTTTTTTTTTAATGCTAAATATTCATCACTTGGTTTTTTGTATATTTACACGTTTTGAGGCTTCCTGAATACTGAAGTCAAGTTTTTAACGTTAGATCTTTGTCTATGTCTGTTAGAGTAAATTAAAAACAAATAATTTCAGACGATCCAAATGTTGTACTTTGAAGTAAATACGTTTGTTACTGGAAAAGTTTCATCATGACTGATAAGTTTAAAAGAATATTGCATATGAATGTTCTGAAAAATTTTAAATGAACTTTTGAATTTAATAACATATTTTAATTCTATATAAATATGGGTACAGTAATGAAACGGGTGGTTAAGGGGGGCGGCAGCCCACCTCACATAGGATTATTTGTCGAATAAAGCTGTTCCGAAGCCTAATTTAAATTGTTTTAACATAGGTATGCATAATAGTACTCGTTATCTTACCCCTTAATCTCCAATCTGTATTTATAGTATTAAATTTCAGTGTAAGAGAAAGTCGTGTGAGTGACACACCAGATTATTTTATAATCATTTATGAAAAAACAGGTCATAGTATTTCTTCATTTTTTAATTTTTGAGTTTTATATGACAGTTTTTTAAGCCACAGGTATCACAGATATACAACTCGTATTCAAAATCTTAGAATAATTGAGAAAAAGTAATAAGAAAGAAATTATTTTCCATTTATTTATTTTTATACTAAGTAAATGCAATTAAATTTCTTATAAATTAAATCTGGAATGTTTAGATAAGATTTTAACATTTACAAAATATAAAATACAATAAGTTAGGTATACAATAGCTTTCTGAAACACATCAAAATATGAGAATAAAATTTAGATTGGTTCAAAATATTAGAATATTTTATTTTACGTCAAAATATTACCTAATGAATATGAAGTAAATGGTAGTTAATATTTTGTAGCATTCCCTTTAGCTTTAATAACAGCGTACAATCGATCTTGCATACTATATATACTGCATACTGTTTACAAAAGTTTCAATCAATATTTGCCCAAATAGACTTTATGCGTGCCACTAACTCAGTTTTACTTGAAAGAGGATTTTATTGGAGTTTTTTTCTTCATTATATCCATAAGTTTTCGATGGGATTAATGTTTGGTGGCCAAGGAAATACAGTCAGTAACAAAAGTGTCCGAACACTAGCAAAAATTCCTTTATAAAAAAAGTACGCTTCATACGGTTTTGTTAAATAAATCCTTATCGAATCATGCTCTTACACTGACTAAGAACAGGATTCGACAAGGATTTATTTAACAAAACCGTATGAAGTGTACTTTTTTTACATAGAAATTTTTGCTAGTGTTTGGACACTTTTGTTACCGACTGAACCTTAATGTTGTGTTGGCGGAACTAATTCTTAGTTGATACCGAGGTATGCGGTGACGCTAAATCTTGTTGAAAGATGAAATCATCTTCAAATAAATCTTCTGATGATGGAATCATGTAATATTCCAAAATTTCTTGATATATCTGAGAGTTAACCTTTTCGTAGACGATGCATAACTTTCCAGGTCCTTGTGCGCTCATGCAACCCCAAACCATGACACTAGCAGCAAATTTTACCGAACGTTTAAGGCATTATTTATCAAATGCTTCTTGCTTCATTCTCCAAACTCGAATACCTTGATTACCATATGAAACACAAAACATACTTTCATCACTAAATAATATTTTTTTCCAATTTTTTTCGCTCGATAAACGTTTTGATTTACACCAATTCAATCTTATACGCTTTTGTTTTGCAGTCGTGAGAGGTTTTGTTTTCGGTACACGAGATTCAAACTTAAATTTATCGAGACGTCTTAATGTTGTCGATGTAGAAACTTCAACTCCTCCTTCTTTCCATTTTCAGTGCAAGAATTGCACACTTTTAAAACGGTTTTTCTTAACTATACACTTCAGTTTCCTGTCATCTCTCTCAGATGTTTTTGGTTTTCGACCGCCATTTCTGCGATTATTTTTAAATTTTCCATTTTTACTTTCCGAACACTATAATGAGGAAAGTATTGTAATCATGTCAAAAAATCCGAATTTTTTTAATATTGAGTTAGTATTTTACTAACGCTTGATTGCGAACAATGTAAATAATTCGCTATATAACATTGATTTTTACCGTGCCGGCACAAATCAACCATACGAAATTTAACAGATTCAGGAATACTACTCACACTACCCATTTTAAGACGAAAAACCAAATAAACTGCAAAAATAATACTGATTTTAAATAAAATCGTCTGAATTTAATCAATGATGCCACCAGTTATGAATTGGTGATAATTAGACGAGAATTAATGTTAAATATTCTAATATTTTGAACCACTTGAATAAATATTCTAATATTTTGACTTTTCAAAATAATTTTTTTCAATTAATCTTTTCAAAAATGATATTAAGTTTAAGATAATAAATAAATTTACTTAACAATAAGTTCTTAATAAAAATATCGTTTGCATATTTGCATTAATAGACATTAAATTACCAAACAATAATATTTTCAATTTGTAAAAAAAATGTAATTATTCTAATATTTTGAATATGAGCTGTATATACATATATATTACTTCAGTTTTAGGAACTCGATTTGTCTTCATGTAGCGGTAGTGACCACACACACTGGAATATTTTAGACAAAAAGCAAATTCTAAGTTTCTCATATTTATAAAAATTTTCTTTAAATCCATTTTATAGACAAAAATACAAGCATAATTGAAAACTTCTTGCATTTGTTTAGTTTTCGTACAAGTTTACATGTGTTATTTTTGAGGAGGTGGGAAAGAAGAAAGCCATCGTTTAAAAATAAATGACGTAGGGTAGGTGCTCCAGTAATTGACATCATATATTTTACATATAAGAATTTTAACATTTTATGTCAAACACTGGAGCATAGGGTGCTAATAACTGGTAAAATGGATAACTAACAGTGTCAAACACTGGAACATTAGGAAGCCAATTACTGATAAAATGAAAAACTGACAGTGTCAATTACTGGAACATTGAGTGGGTGTCAAATGAAAATTCATAAAAAAAATAATAATTGTTATCAAATGCATATATTTTAACATATATGTGGTTCTGGATGTCTTTCATACCATATGTACTAACTTAAGATTTCTAAAAATATTTTCTGGTGACTAAAACGTTAAAAACATCAGAGATTGCTCTAAAAGTGTCAATCACTGGTGCGCTTACCCTATATGCTAAATTTCTGCACACACTATTGCGTGAGAAAAACAAAAAATAGTATAATTTATTGCCTAAAAATGAAAAAAAGAAAAAGAAAAAAAAGTCGCCAAATAGTTGTACACTGATTTTTCACCATTGACTGTCCAGTTGCATAAAAATGGTTTTTCTCTTTTCAACTTTACATAGCATTCGTTAGACTATGTCTTGAAATGCAGTAAATGCTTCATAAATACACTCTAGCGAAAAAAAAAAAAAGAGACGCACCAAGAAAGAGTAATGCAAATTGGACATAAATTGCATAATTGTTTTAATATAAAATGCAAAATTTTAAATTTTGGCAGCCAGTGAATGAACATGTGACGTTGCAGCGCATCTTTACTGTGCAACTGGCAGGGTATTAAAGAGGATAAATTTCGATTCCAGGTCAGAAATTCTTTGAGATTTTCATTCCGTGTATTCAGATAGATGGTAAATGTGGCTCGTATACAGGTGCACAAATAATATGCGCAGATGTCAGCATTTTAAAAGGACGTGTAGTTGGGCTCAAAGAAGTCGGGTGTTCTATTCGGCTGCTTGCTCAACATTTAGATAGGAATGGTGTCATTATTTGACGATGTTGGCAAAAATTTATGAACCATGCCTGACCACAGTGTTAAGAAGGAAGAGCTTGGCCTAGAGAGACGACAAAAGGGGAGGTCTAATCAATCGTCAGAGCTGAACTCACACTCAGAGCCTCATATCCATCATTATTATCGTTCCTACATGTAATTGGTGCTTCAATAACCGCAAAGATCATTAATAGGTGGCTCAGAGAAAGGAAATTGAGTTCACGACGCACCTTGCACCGACTGCCAATTACCTCTTTACACCAACAAACCCGTTTGCAAGAGTTTTGGACACATTCAACCTAGAATGAAACTGACTGTAGTAGAATTTTCTTCAGTGATGAGTCCTGGTCTGATTTGAACCCGGATGATCCGCGAAGACGTGTCTTGAGAACGCTCCGAAAAACGGGGATGGCGGGGGGGGGGGGGGATTTTAACCTGACTGCCACCAGCCATACGACTCGACAACCAGGAGTGATGGTCTAGGGTGCCATTTCATTTCGTAGCAGGGCCCCTTTGGTTGTCATCCGTGGCATTTTTAGAGCACAGCAGTACGTCGACAAAATTCTACGCCCCGTTGTGTTGCCCTTCATATCACGCCATCCTGAGCGTATCTTTCAGCATAACTGCCGCATGCTCACGGAAATGATTTCTCCTTTTTTTTTTTTTTTTTTTTTTTTACTTCCTTATACAAAGTATAAGGAAGTATAGTAATCCCGATTTGCGAAATGGATTTTGCATTTCACATTGCTCGAAAACGAATGATTGCTGAATGTTGCCAATTTATACGTGTGACTGTCATGATGTCTAGTTGCACACCTGCAAGTGTCGTCTTAACACGAGCTCTCGTTTTAGAGATATAAGGGATTTTACACGATTTTTCGTGACGTCTGTATGTGTGAGTGTGTATGTCGCATAACTCAAAAACGGTTGGACGTAGAAAGTTGCGAATTGGTACATAAGTTTGTTATAACATCTAGTTGTGCACTTCCCTCTTTGGACTTTGTATGATTTTCCGTTTTGGAGATATTTAGGAAAATTAGGTTCATAATGACAAAAATACATAGGTTTTGGCCATAATGTATCAAAAAACGGTAATAACTCAAAAACGGTTTAGACAAATCTTGCAATTTAACTGACTTTCCGACTAGCTAGACATTTGAAACTTTCAGAAACGCTCAGAACACGTTGACAATGCATTTTTTTAATATTTTTAGCCAACTGTTTCCGATACCTGCTGCCTTCAGCAGCGTTTATGCGATTCAACAGAAAATTTATTTAACTAACTTCCCGACTAGCTAGACATTTGAAACTTTCAGACTAGATCAGAACACGGTGAAAATACATTTCTTAATGCTTTTAGCCAACTGTGTAGAGTTCCTGCTACCTTCGGCAGCGTTACCAGTTCAAATCTTGGAATCGATTTTTAACTAACTTCCCGACATTTAAAACTTCCGGAAAAGCTCAGAACACGGTAACAATGCGTTTTTTAAATATTTTTGGCCAATTGTTTCGGGTCACTGCTGCTTTTGGCAGCGTTTACATGGTTCAACAGAAAATTTATTTAACTAACTTCCCGACTAGCTAGACATTTGAAGCTTTCAGAATAGTTCAGATCACGGTGAATATGCATCTTTTTAATACATTTAGCCAAATGTTTCAGGTCCCTGCTGCCTTCGGCAGCGTTTATATGGTTCAACAGAAAATTTATTTAACTAACTTTCCGACTAGGTAGACATTTGAAACTTTCAGAATAGTTCAGAACACGGTGAAAATGCCTTTTTTTAATACTTTTAGCCAATTTTTTCGGGTCCCTGCTGCCTTCGTCAGCGTTACCAGTACAAATCTTGCAATCGGTTTTTAACTAACTTTCAGAAAAGCTCAGAACACGGTGATAATTCATTTTTTAAAATATTTTTAGCCAACTGTTTCGGGTCCAATGTCAGTGTTTTCTAACATTATGTATATTTGTAAAAGTGTATAAGGAAGTCATGTGGTGCCCACATCAGATTTTTTTTTTTTTTTTTTTTTTTTTTTTTGACTTGTGTAACATTACCTTGGCCAGCAAATTCGCCAGGACACTCCCCCACTGAGCACATTTCGAGCATTGTGAAAATGACCCTTAAACCAGCTCAGGATTTTGCTGCATTCAATGCACCAATTGAACAGAATTTGGTACGATATCTCACATGTGGACATCTGCCAACTCTATCGACCAATGTCAAGTCAAATGACTACTTACATAAAAGCCAGAGGTGGACCAACGCGTTATTTACATGTTCACTTTCTGAAGCTATTTCTCTTGAATAAATCATTCAATCTTTCTGAAATTATAATTATTTGTTTTTCTCTGCAAGTCATCACATCTACCGATTTTCGTCCCATTCGGATAACTCCTTCTTGGTGCGTCGGTTTTTTTGTCTTAGAGTGTGTATTACAGCAATCTTGAACTGAACCTTGGTCTCTCTGGTATTCATATTATAAAGCAGAGAGAAAAGAACAGATAAAATGGCTATAATATACTTTAACAGAAAATAAGCGTCATGCGAAACGTTGCAAAAAAATTTACATGCAATTGCTTAACTATATGATGCATAAATGAGTTTAATATCGAAAAGGTAAGTATTAAACGCAACTTTTGCTAGATTTGATAAATCATTTTCTTTTTTCTCTCTTTCTTTATCTAATTTCGATATATTCAGACTTATACATTAACCTTTTCATGCTATGAAGTAGATTGTATCATACGTTATTTAATTAATTGTACTTCTTTCTCTATTTTTTATTTAGATTTTTATCAGACCGGTTTTCCTGTTCTCCAAAGACCAACATTGTGTTCCTTAAAACTCACAAATGTGCTGGATCATCCATTCAAAATATTCTCATGCGATATGGAGATTCTCATAAATTAACGTTTGTCTTACCCAAAACCGGTAATTACTTAGGGCACCCAGCTCCTTTCAGTAGAACCATGGTGGCACCACCCAGGCTTTCTTCTTACAACATACTAGCTCATCATACTCGCTTGGACTATAAGGAAATCCGATCCATCATGCCAAAGGATAGTATTTATATCACTATCGTAAGGGATCCCATTGAGGTATTTGAATCGGCTTATTCTTATTATGGTTTCAGTACATATTTGGGAGGTAGTTTACAGAAGTTTGTTTCTCGAATTCCTTCCACGAATAAAAATTTACTCCACAAGAGATTCAAGAGGAAGTTTGGCAGCAATCAAATGATGTTTGATTTAGGAGCTGAACCAGAAATCTTCAACAATGAAACCTTAATCAAACAATACATTGATAAATTAGATTCTTGGTTTGATCTCGTTCTTGTAGCCGACAGAATGAACGAATCGTTAGTGTTACTTCGTCATCTTATGTGCTGGGAGCTAGACGATGTTGTAACATTCAAGTTGAATGCCAGGGATCCTAAATTTAAAAGCAGTCTGAATGAGAAAGAGAAATCAATATTGCGGCAACTAAATCATGCTGATGTTCTGTTATACAACCATTTCGTCCAGAAGTTTGAAAAAGCTATTGACAGTATTGGAAGAGAGCGTGTAGATTTAGAAACGCAGCAGCTTCGAGAAAGAACTCAAGAGTGGTATAATCTATGCATTAAACGAGAACAACGGCATGCTAAACCTACAGCCAAACCAAAGTACTACTTCAATCCTAAAGTCATTATATTTGAGCCCAATGTCAACAGTAACGACACCTGTAAATTAATGACTATGGAAGAACTTCCATACACAGATATCTTGAGGAAAAAGCAACAAAAATCGAAAAAGTACGCATCTGTTATTTCAATACGCAGACATTTACCAACAGTGCTAAAAATATCTTAATATTTTGTGAGTTTATCTTCAAAAATATATTATATGATATTTTTTGATAAAGAAAAATGTGTAAGAGGGGAGTAAAAGGTTAAAAAAAAACATTCATCATGGTTTTAAATAATGCCAAAAGAAGTTGTTGGAAATTTTAATAGATTCCACGAACTGTGATATCTTTTTATATGCCTTTTCTTAAGTACTATGGTTATAAAACATTTTGCTGTGATCACATGTTATTTTGTTTGTTTTTGATGGAAGAAAACAATATATGCATTTTATTCCATTTTATCATATTCTAATAAAGTTACTTTTAAAATATTTATTTTTCTGTCGCCTTTGTAACACATTAGTAAAATTTAGTTTTCACTTTAAATCGCTAAGTACTAATATACATATATTTACTACCTTAATATTATCTTATACATTAACCCCTTCCGCTCCAGGCTAGCTGTAGTATAGATGTGTGAAATACCAGATTATAATTTTGAAATAATGCAATACATATCGAAGTAACAATGGAAAGCTGGATGTAGGAAATCAAAGTCCCTTTTCAGTTCAGGCAGTTGCTCAGGACGTGCATCGGCAAAAGAATCCGACATAAATTTCCAGTCACCTGCTGTAAGTGGTTCATCATCACTGCATCGCTTTCGCCGTCTTCACTTTTTGTAAAGTCATCATTGGAATCTTCAAGTTCGTCATAATCGGGGATATAATCACTATCCGAATCACTAGAATCAGACATTATTCACAGTTTCAAACAACGGCAAAACACACAAAATCGATGAGCGAAAATTACACACAACCGCAGCCGCGAGAAATCACGAAACAACTGGCGTAGCCAAAACAGGTCAGCGAGACTACTAACGCAATCTAGTTGTCAATAATGAAAATACAATTTCAAAATACCATATGACAAATAAGATAACTATATCTGATACCACTACAACGTTGGGTTTATTGTATCGTATACTTTCTTTGGCCGTATGCACGTACGTCCATGGTATTAATGGCCATTAACACTAGGACGTACGCACGTACGTCCCTGGAGTGGAAGGGGTTAATATTCACTAATTTCCTCTCATAGTAAAGTACCAAATTTTTTAAATAATTCATTTCACCATTTTTCTTCAAGTTTAAAATTAAATTTGTAGGGATCTCATATCTTCTAAAACATCACAGTACGTACTAGGTCTTTCCCCAAAAAAATTAGTCTGGGCGAATTTTCTGAAAACATA
The DNA here is from genome assembly GCA_963930645.1 of Salticus scenicus. NCBI lineage: Eukaryota > Metazoa > Arthropoda > Arachnida > Araneae > Salticidae > Salticus > Salticus scenicus. The sequence continues at coordinate 206,453,297 of OZ005648.1, forward strand.
AGTTTACTAATAATTTTTGACTTAAAAAAATAAATGAAATGCTACGTTTAATTAGTTAAATGTTCAAATTAAAAAAAAAAAAAAAATGAAAAAAATATAAATATTATATGTACATTTATATATCTTTTAGCTTTTTTAAAAACTTTTTTTTAACATTATAATTTAAATATAATTAAATATTGATTAATTTCTAAAAAAGAATATCATTATGTATGCGGTGAACTCGGCAATACTCACAACTGTACTTTTACATTCCTTTCGATAACGATTCATGAACACGTTTAAGTGATTATTTATTGGTTTAGTCGGGTGTCTGTGATCATTCGCTTTCTAAGGGAACAAATTTAGATCACAAAAGAATTACAATATATTTGCTTTTCAAACTATCTCGCAGGATATAGAAAAAATAAATATATGTATATATTTTTCGTATTTTTTTTATAAATGTTTACCAGAAAGATTATGCATTGGTCTCGTTTTGGATTTTATAGGAGTTTGAAATAAAAATTATATGAATTGTTTATTGCCGCATTAGTGATTATTGTATGATTATTGTTTCGTCTTCACTGCCGAAACGTCAGTGGAGGCCCTCTGTTGTTGAGACTCAAAACGGTTTTGGGCTCTGTCTGTGTGTTTGTCTGTCGCGCGATAACGGCCGCAAAAATCATGCTATTGACTTGAAATTTGGTACACATGTTCATGAGCCCCACAGAATCAGCTGTGTAGTTTTGGGTGTGTATTCCATTTGTAGTTCGTGTACAGGGACACGCCAAAATTTTTCTTATCATTACGGCCTATGGGAAGAATTTCTATGTCGGGCGATAGCGGCCGCAAAAATCACGTTATTGATTTGCAATTTGGTACACATAATCATGAATCCAACGACATTAGCTGTATTGTTTTAGGTGTGTATTACATTTGTAGTTCGTGTACAGGGACACGCCAAAATTTTTCTTATCATTACGGCCTGTGGGAAGAATTTGTAGGTACCGCAATAGCGGCAGCAAAAATCCCGCTATTGACTTGCAATTTAGTACATATATGCATGAGCCCGATGGAATTAGCTATAGTTTTAGGTGTGTATTCCATATGTAGTTCGTGTACAGGGACACGCCAAAGTTTTTCTTATCATTACGGCCTAATATGGGTAGAATTTGTATGTACCGCGATAACCACCGCAAAAATCAAGCTATTGACTTGCAATTTTGTACACATAATTATGAACCACACAAAATTTTAGCTGTATAGTTTTGAGGTGTGTATTCCATTTGTAGTTCGTGTACAGGGACACACGAAATTTTTTCTTATCATTCCGGCCTATGGGCAGAATTTGTATGAACCGCAATAGCGGCAGCAAAAATCATGCTATTGACTTGCAAATTGGCACACACATTCAGGCTATGTATAGAAATAGCTATATATTTTTTTATGTCGATTCTTTTATGGATTGTGTACAGACAGGGACACGTCAAAATTTATATCACTACAGCATATGGGGTGAATTTCGTTTAAACGCATTTCATCGTTATTTTGCTATCAACAAAATGAAATTAGCGTACATTACTGAGATGCTTAAACTTATGTTTTTTACAGAAAATTGATATATACTCTTAGGCTTCCTAATTACAGGACCATACAAAAGTATTCTGACAATGTAACGTAATCAGCCAAATTTTGTCAAATTTCGAACAATTATTCATGAAAAACGTATGATAAGCTGAATAGTTTTTACTGGTGTAATACAATGTTTATGGTTCGTTTACGGGGAGACGCAAAAGAATTTCATAACATTAGAGACTATAAACAAATTTTTATTTAAGTGCCCTTTAATGTGTTTATGCTGCATTCAACATAATGGAATTATGCTTAAAAGCATGTTTTCTCTAGAAAAAGGATATGTATAAACTAAATGTATTTACTGGACCCCTACAAAAAATAATCCGATGACGTACTGTAATCATCTAAATGATGTCATATTAGGTTGAAATATTAATGAGTTATAATTAATTAAATAGGTGTATTTTTTAGAGTATATAATTACTGTGGCTCCTTTTCTGGGATACGTAAAAGAATTTCGTACTGTTGCGGTCTATAGTCGGTATTTCTTAAAAATGTATTTTAACATGCTTACACCTCGTTAAATATAATGAAATTTTGTGAGAACTTTAAAAGGATGTTCTCCAGTGGAGGAGTGTGGGCATAGTATTGGTCATTCATTTACAGGGTTACACAAAATAAGTCAGATATGTTATGTAATCATTTTGCAGGAAATTTGGTACAATTATTTATGATATACAGGAATTAATACAAGACAGTCAGTTATTAGGAATACATATATATACATATATATATATAGATATATAGATAGATAGTTATAGAAAAAGAGATACAGCGGGGGGTAGAGGGGGTGGCAGCCCCCCCCCCTCAGAAACGTTTCTGTTTATGTAGCAAATCAATCGAATCAATATATATATATATATAAATATATATATATACATATATATTATATAATAAGGAATAATAATTTTTAAAAAATGATCTGTTGAATAATGCGTGATACAAATAGGACGTTGAGGCTCCTGATCTGCAGATCCACTAGTACTAATGTTCTTGAAATGAAAGTGCAAGTGAAATTTAGTTTTCTTCCATTATTATTATTTTTTTTAAATTAAGAGTAGGTGCTCCAGTGATTGGCATGTTCCAGTAATTAACATCTATCCCGAAATAATCAATCTATATATATAAAAATGAATGTTTGTCTCTATGTCCTTTATAAAATCGTAAACGGCTTGACCGATTTCGATCATTCTTTTTTTGTTTTTTTCCTTATAGGTCAGGGATGGTTTAGGAAAAAAAAATTGAAAAAATCTTTAAAATTAATTAAAATATGAAAATAATAAACTTACTGACTTATATTGACTTAATATAAGCCATTTAAATTTTTAATTGTTGCCAAAAAAAGTTTACGAGATGTATTTATTTATTGTTTTCAGCATAACATGAAATATGCTTTCATGCGAAAAATAAGAAATTACTAAATGTTAAATTGGTCGATGAGAAAATGACACTTTATAATTTTAAAATAAAATAGTAATATTACAAATCTAACATATTTCTTCTGAATTTTATTTCACAGCATTTTTTTATATACCTCAACTTCAGATTTTTTTTTTTTTTTTTTTAAGTATGGCGGAAGAAACACGCTTGGCATAAACGCTAATTCAGCAATATATTAAAGGTATTTTCTTATTGATAATTCTTGACAATTTTTTATAATTTTGATGCTGAAGTAGATCGGACATTTTTCGCCAAGGAAAAGATAGAAAGAAATACGCAAGCGAAGTGATGACGTCACTGGCCGTTCGTGGATGCAAGAAAGATATTTCCTATGTTAAACGCCCATTGGATTTTTTGTAAAAAAATATTAAAAATCGAGGAAAAATATTTCCCGATTTTAATCCCCATATTTAGGTATAGATATGTATTAGTTATCATGTCCATGCATTAGATTAAGTTATTTTTGTTGTAAAATTGACAAAATTTGAATTTTTAATTTCAAAACTCTAGAAAAAAAAATGGTTAACTTCCATATTCTATCCGCGATTGTAATGAAATGCTCGCCCTCTGGTGGGCTAAGGTGAAATTATCACACCACTGCATATCATCATATTATGCAATCGATTTTCCATGATGTAATGGCGGAGAAAGAACAACAATTAATACACGTGGCTATTATATTTACTAACAACTGCAGTTCAGAGAGCGCCATCCATCGATCATTACAAACGCGGATTGAAAACAAACATTTAATTTCAAAGGATGATATTAACACAATAAATATCCAACTAATATACTGATTAAAAGGGAAATGATAAATATTCTATCATAATTTGAAGTCAAATTTGTTTTCAAATGTCTAAATAAAGTATCTGATACAAGATACTAATATGTTGTAGCGGAATAGATTTGATATCGGTCATCCTTGGTAGAAAAATAAAATATCGCCAAATTATTTGGCGAACATAATTTAATTCCTTTCAAAAATCATGGTTATTTTAACAACTTATTTTAAGACAGTAATGAATAATATGAAACAATATTTCGTACAATGCATATTACGAAAATATACATCTGGCATGTATATTTTCGTATTACGTTTTTGATCACCAAATACAATAAGCGCCAAGAATGACCGAGTTTTGAAATTTAAAATTAAAATTTTGTCAATTTGACAGCAAAATAACTCAATCTAACACATGCACATGATAACTAATACATATATGTACCCAAATATGGGGATTAAAATCGGGAAATAATTTTCTTTGATTTTTAATCATTTTTTTACAAAAAATCCAATGGGCGATTAACATAGGAAATCATTTTCTTGCATCCACGGACGGTCAGTGACGTCACATTTCGCTTGCGTATAGGAACAATAATCGCATAAATTATATTTTGGTCTAAAACGGCAACAAAAATTTAAAAGTCGCCAAGGGCATTAAGGCTGTACCATGATCAAGTTTACATATTAATTTATTTTTCTAATATACCAACTACTATTAACTAAGCATGAAGTATATATAACCACAAAATAATAATAATTGTCTCATGCGATAGAAGTAGCGATCATAGCATATTGTAATATTATATGTGGCTTGAAATTGCTGTCATTCTATGGTTGATTGATTAAATCAAATAAATATAGGAAATAACTTGAGAGCAAATATTATGTACATCACATATAATGTTGTTCATTTGTAACTGGGATTCAGATATAAAAGAGCTACTTCAAATTTCTCGATACTGTCCGTATCGAAACTGTTATATATGATAAGCACCCAAATGGAAGCCCACGGGTAAGCCATTGTCGCAGGCAATAGTGACAGGCACCGGAGATTGCAAGGACGAACAAGGCGCTGCCTAAGGCAGGACAGGACACGGGCAAAGGGGGCAACCTACCGTTTAGGTTTGAGGTTATGAGCGTTAGCTCACCCCCTCACCAAAACCAGTATCTAACTCTCCAGCGAGCCCGCGGACAGGGGCACGGGCCCGGGAACCCAAAGCAAGCTTTTGACCGATTTCAGTTTTTTTTTTTTCATAAAGCTATATAGAAAAGAGTTTGCCAGCGAAGCGGGCAAAGCCGTCCAAAATTGTTTAAGAACTAAAATATTATTCAACAATTCGCCGGGAAATGAAAAAAAAAATCATTTCTTTGTTAAAAAAAAAAAAAAAAAAAAAAAAAAAAAAACTTTTGAAACTTATAAATATTATATTAATTTCACCACATAGTTAAAATTTTAATTAACCAGTCACCAAATTATTATTAGAACCAAATTAATATTGTGCAATAGTGAACTAAAATCATACAAAGAAAGGTTTCGAAATAAAATTCATAATTGTCGACCCAGTTTTTATACTTACGCAACGTTATTGCCATGTTGGCGATAACTTTTTATTTATTTATTTTGGCATTTTATTTTGGCTTTCAATGAGTAACAAATTTTTTTTAGTGTACTTTATCAGACTCTGTTTTGCACAGCACCATAATGATAAGGTTTCAGTTCATTACATATTATGATCAAACCGTCAGTTCCCACTAACGAAGTCGCGGGTAACAGCTAGTAAATAATAAAAATAATAAAATCATGTATTTTACATATAAGAATTTTAACATTTTATGTCAAATACTGAAGCATAGGGTGGTAATAACTGGTAAAATGAATAACTGGTAGTGTCAAACACTGAAACATAGAGTGCCAATTACTGAAAAAAAGAAAAACTGGCAGTGTCAGTTACTGGAACAATGAGTGGGTGTCATATAGGAATTCATAAAAAAAAAAAAAAAAGTTATCAAATGCATATATTTTAACATATATGTGGTTCTGGATGTCTTTCATACCATATGTACTAACTTAAGATTTCTAAAAATATTTTCCGATGACTAGAACATTAAAAACATCAGAGATTGCTTTAAAGGTGTCAATCACTAGTGCACTTACCCTATCACACAACGAAATATATAATTCATATGCTAATTGCTGGGTTGAACATCTGTGTTTCTGTCAAATCTTGTGATTTATTTTTAATGCACTTCTGCCAAACCGATTTTACTCAAATTTTAAATATGGGACCATTGTCGATGGCAATGCAGTAAGGAAGTATTTTCAGAGTTACAATCTCATCAGGGACATATTCAAAGGCTAAAAACTTTCTGCTTGTTCAAATCTTGCGATTATTTTTTAATCCTCCGAATTAGAGTTTTTAGTACCTTTTAGATGTTTACTAAAAACTCCAACGTATAAAGCCTTTATTTATTTATTTGTCTTTGTGTGGAATTAATTAATGCTATGCTTCATTGGTGCAATTCTTTATTTTCCTATAATTACTGTACAGAAATGAAAGCATAAAATTGATTTTTACTACTTCTTACCCATATAATGGCAGAGAAAGCATTTTTTATTTTTTTTTTTAAATAAAATTTTCGATGTTGAGTTTTGCTGTATTTACACGTTTTGAGGTTCCTTGAATCCAAAAATCACTCTTTAGCAGTTCGTCTTGTGCCTGTTATTAGAATAACTCAAAAACAAATATTTGCAGGAAGTCCTAACTCAGTATACTAAATCTGAATCATATAAGTATGTTGCTTGAAATATTTTATTAAAATTGATAAATTGTAGTTGGAAAACCTACTCACCACATCGTGTACAGGGACATTCAAGAAAATTCAAATACATTTCATTTATGGGGCGAAATTTCTTTTAGGTACAGTTTACACCTTTAGACAGCACTAAACAATTATATATATTGGAGAAAAATTCACTACAAATAAAGTGTTGTGAAAAAGAGGCGCGTACGAATAGTGCTCCGGAATAAATTAAAATGTTGGTATGTCTGAAAATGGCACATATAGGAAAACAGGACAATAATTTAAAAAAAAAAAAAAAAAAAAAATCGTTTTTAAAAAATTTCAGTCACCATTTTTTTTTTTTTCCTGACGGAAGGATTAAAGTGTAACAGTCTCTCAGTATTAACAGTCTCTCAGTAAGGAAATCTTTTCCTCGAACACTAGTGTGCATTTTACATCCGTTATTCATGCTGTCTATTAAACTATTGAAGAATTCTTAGAGAATATTTACCCTACTTCTCTCTCAAGGTTCTTACACTGTTCACGGAGTGTAAGCTCTTTGAGTAACACGTTAGACATCAGCATTCCAGCCAATCTGTACCTAATTTAAGTCCAAAGAGCAAGCAGACCATTCAATATGTTTACTTTTTAATGTGTTCGAGACTCCAGTAGTCTTTTATTAACACTCATTCATGGCCTGATTATCGAGGCATTGAGTAACAAGGGGCCCTAAAATCAATTTCTTGTATGTTTTATTCAACAAATTCTACTTTTAATGCATAAATATCACAGCATTTTTTTTTAAGTGTGGAAAGAGGGTGGGAGGTAGGGGGAGGGGGGGGGGGCAGGAAAGTATGCGTGCCTCGGGCCTCATATGAAGTTAATCGGGCCTTGCGCTCATTATCGTTCATAAGCAGAAAGTCTGGATATACCTCACCCATAAAAAGACAAACATGATCCAGAATAATCTCTCTGTAATACCACTGTGATCTAAAGATACCTTGCACAAAGATGTGAAGCGGTGTTCTGTTATTATGCATAATGCCTGCCCACACTGACATCACCTGTGACCGGTGACTGTGACCTTACAGATACCGGTCACATTTATGAACTTTCTGTGGTGCGTCACACACACTAGCGTCTCGCCACAGCGCCGGCTCCCTGCGAAAATGTTGAATAAATTGCCTTGGCAGGTTTGGCATGCTGTAATTTGGCGATGCACTGCTACATTTCTGAAGGGTTGTAAGTTGTAAGATTGTTTACCATATGCGTTAGATGTGTATAGTAATTCATATTGAATTGAATTATTTTTTTTTTTTTTTTTTTTTTTTTTTTTGTAACAGTAACTTTATTTTTAGGAAAATTAAAAGATAATTAAAAACATTAACTAAAAACTTTTTCAAAAAACAAAACCGCCATTTCCTTGAAATATCTTCAATACAGATTTAAATTTATTGCATTTTTATTTTTTTTTTTTTTTAATTTCTAATGCAGTTTATTATTATTTTTATTTAGGTTTTTTTAATTAAAAAAAAAACTTGAATTACGATACAAATTTAAAATATGTAAAATATTTATTTTTATGTTTAAATAGTAAACGAAAATTATTTTATTTAAATTTAAATTATTATTTATACTTGTTTAAATTTGTTAAATATGTTATTTAAATGACTTCTTTTTCAAATGACACCCCCTCCCCCCTAAATATTTCTGTCCATGTTTTATTACAAAAATTGCAATTTATGAATTTATAGACTACAAAGAGAATTTGAAAAATAGACCAGGTAAAATGTTTTATTAAAAAATAACAACTTTTTTTTTTTTTTTTTTTTTTTAAGGAAAATTAATAGATAGTTAAAAAACTTCTTTAAAAACGAAACTGCCATTTTCTTAAAATATCGTCAATACAAATTTAAATTTATTGCATTTCTTTTTCTTTCTTTTTTTCTTTTTTTTTTTTTTTTTTTATCTATTAAACAGTTTGTTTTATTTTACAACTTAAAAAAAAAAAAAAAAAAAAAAAAAAAACGTGGATCACATTAAAAATTTATAATAGAATTTTTAAATATGTAAAATATTTATTCTTATTTATATGTTTAAATAGTAAACAAAAATTATTTTATTTAAATTTTAATTATTATTTAAGCTTATTTAAATTTATTATATATGTAATTTAAATTACTTCTTTTTAAAATTCCTTTAATGCAAAGATGTTTCAAATGATAAAAACACTCCCCCCTCCCTAATTTTTTCTTTCCATATTTTATTACAATAACTGCAATTTATGAATTTATAGACTACAAAGAGAATTTAAAAAACTGACCAGATAAAAAGTTTTAATAAAAAAAAAGCAACTTTTTTTTTTTTTTTTTTTTTTTTTGTAAGGAAAATTAATAGATAATTAAAAATAAATTAATAAATAAAATAGGTAAAAAAGTTCTTTAAAAGGGAAACTGCCTTTTAAATACTTTATTTAAATTAGTTCTTTAAAGAAGAAAAAAAAATTGTCTCAACAAACATTTATGAATGCATCTTTAAGGAGTTTAGTGCTTTTTCTTGGTGCTCAGGGCAGGGGCCCCAGGTTCCCGTGCTATAGTCAGGCTTTGACTACAGACGGAAACTTATTGTCAAAACCTTTTTAATATTTTTTATTTAGATGGAAAAAATAAATAAATAAATAAATAAATAAAAATACTACCAAAATATCAGTAAAAAAAAAAAAAAAAAAAAAAAAATTCTTTTAGAATTTGAAATCTGTATTTCAAACAAATTTCTTATTCTAAATGTATTGCACTGGCAAAGAGATTCTGTCACCCAAGGTGATAGATGGTAGGCGCTAGCTTTGAATCAGGTACACACTTGTTAACCTAGTTGTGCGACTTTTCATGGTCTTCTTAGGAACTCGCATTAGAATGTGCTAGGTCACCTTAAAAAGACTGCCCAGAGAATATCTCATTCAGGCCTAATCCCACATTCAGAAACACACTTTTGAAGATTCTGTAGAAAAATTGCTGCCTTGTGCTGATGCATTCACGTTGCACATTTGCCTGTTTTTTTTTTTTTTTTTTTTTTTTTTTTTGTCTGATGGCGAGTCCTGCTTTATTAAATTGAAACAACTGTTGAATGCTTTTACAATTTGAGGAGTTTTCTTATTTTCTTCACATTAATTAAATTAAATAACTCCCATAAAAACATTTTTCTTAAATCTTCGCAGGAATTAGTATTAAATAAAAAAGCAATTCTCTATCTAGTCTATTAATTCATAAATTGCAGTTATTTTAATAAAATATGGAAAGAAATATTTAGGAGGGGGGGGGGTTGTCATTTGAAACATCTTTGCATTAAAGGAATTTTAAAAAGAAATATATTTGACAAATTTAAACAAGTTTAAATAATAATTAAAATTTAAATGAAATAAATTTTGTTTACTATTTAATCATAAAAATAAATATTTTACATATTTAAAAATTCTATTATAAATTTTTATTGTAATCCATGTTTTTTTTTTTTTTTTTAAGCTAAATAAAATAAAATAAACTGTTTAATAGATAAAAAAGAAAAGAAAAAAAAAGAAATGCAATAAATTTAAATTTGTATTGAAGATATTTTAAGAAAATGGCTGTTTCGTTTCGTTTTTAAAGATTTTTTTTCCTTTTAATTATTTATTAGCTTTCCTAAAAAAAAAAAAGGTTGTTATTTTTTTAATAAAACATTTTATCTGGTCTATTTTTTAAATTCTCTTTGTAGTCTATTAGTTCATAAATTGCAGTTATTATAATAAAATATGGAAAGAAATATTTAGGGGAGGGGGAGTGTTTCTGTCATTTGAAACATTTTTGCATTAAAGGAATTTTAAAAAGAAGTAATTTAAATAACATATTTAACACATTGAAACAAGTTTATATAATAATGAAAATTTAAATAAAATAATTTTTGTTTATTTTTTAAACATAAAAATAAATATTTTACATATTTTAAATTTGTAATGAAATCCAAGTTTTTTTTTTTTTTTTTTTTTTTTTTTTTTAAGCTAAGCAAATAAATAAATAAACTAAATAAGAGATTTAAAAAAAAAAAAAAAAAAAAAAAAAAATGCAATACATTTAAATCTGTATTGAAGATATTTCAAAAAAATGGCAGTTTCTTTTATTTTCTTTTATTATTTTTTTTTTTTTTAGTTAATTTTTTAGAATTATCTATTTATTTTCCTAAAAATAAAGTTACTGCTAAAAAAAAAAAAAAAAATAGGAGTGGGGATGTTTTTGTCATTTGAAACATTTTTGTATTAAAGGAATATACATAAATTAAGAAAATGTGCTAAAAGGGTGATGCCTCGCCAAACTCTGTTCACCTTGCTCGAATCCAACAACTTTCAAAAATCCAAGTCTGTACGCATGCTCAGTTAGCATTTTTTGGAGGGAGCCGGCGCTGCGGCGAGACGCTAGTGTCACACACTTCTCTCTCTTTACACTAACTAGTGTCCAGAATCACTAGTTACAATCAAGCGAAATTCGTCAGAGAATGTCACTCTGGACCACTGTTGCTAGCCCCAACTAATAGCTTTCTTACATTAGCACAATCTTTATCGATAATGACACGGTTGAAGTCCGACACATTCAACAGCAACAGATTTTTGTGCGTACAAACCAGCTTGATATAATCGCTAAAAAATGGTTTTGGTAGTTACACGTGTACTGGTAGCGGTTGGAACGTCTGCAGTGTAGTGACACTATCTGACTACTTGTGATATTTTTGTTTCTTTTGTCCAAAAAAGGATACATATCAACCCCTCTTAATGTGTAGCATTTCTTCCACGTTCGATGACAACGACATGCTTTTCCATAGCATTTTCACCTATCGAGTCCATTTTTTATCGCGAGATGGTACTTTTTGACAGTTCCATTATTGTAGCCACAGTAGTGACGCTTTGAGCTATCTAACTGGTCGTCTACGATTGTAAGCACTCAAATAATGTCTTTCAGACATTTTGCAGTGAGTTTTTTCTATATCACACGGAATTTCACAGAAATAAATTCAACAACCTAAGGCGCTTTTTCATGAAACACCTAACTGTATTTTTCACAATTATTGTAATACTAGCAACTTTTTCATTTAAAACCTCTGAATTAAGTTGATAAAGAAAAATTAATACATCAGATTTTGTCTTCTGAGCAAACAGTTTTCGCGACGTAAATAAAGTGCATCTTAACTGCAAAAAAATATTGTTTATATCTGAAAACTTTTGTATTATTATAGAGAATTGCGTTAAGATCTACGTTTTTATGAAATAATAATCATTTTTTCTAAATAAGCTTTAATTTTGCATGCACAAGCTTTAACAAAATCTATTTTCATAATTTAATAGCCAAATGTATTGAGCAACTTATTTGAAAATGACGAACAAATATCGTGTAAGTTTTATGCAATAATACGAAAATCATATACAGTTCCTCTGGGAAAAAAAAAAAAAAAAAAAAAAAGATGTATTGTAAGGTAGTTTGCTCACATTTTTATTTTGATGCAATTAATGGTAATATAATGATCATCGAATGTGAATAAATATTGATAAAAATACCCTCATCATTTTCCTTTTTTTTTTTTTTTTTTTTTTTTTCGGAAGGAATTGAAATTCAGTTAATTCTTTTGAATACTAACTGTTTGAACTCACACAATATTTATTTGGGGTTTTCATATTAGTATCTAGTTCAATACATTGGGCTATTCCAATTATACAAAAGAAATTTTGTTGAAGCTTGCACATGCATACTTAAATATTTTGTAAAAATGCTCATATTTCACTGATTAGATATTTAATATTTTCGCTGGTCTCGTTTTTGCTTTCGTGGCAAAACTTTCACTTGAATAGGAGATGTAGTGCTTTTTTTGCACTCTTAATATTTCGATACTAGTATATAACCCCGTCAAAAATGACGGAATGTGAACGATAAATCTTGAAAACAATGTTTAGATCATGAAGATTACCACGTGATCATTTAAATGTAATTTCAGTTTTTGTTTTAAAATCAAATGTGTTTCGATATTTTATAATTTTCGTTCTGAAATTAAAAAAATTCTACCCGATCAATAAATATGAATGACAATAAAAAAACTGCTGATTGACAAAAAATATAGGCCCGACAACACAACAGCAACAACACATCCCAGTGTTCCGTTAAGTGCTCTATTTAAAGTCCTCATAATAATAATAATCTAGTGTGTCACTCACACGACTTTCTCTTACCCTGAAATGTAATGCTATAAGCACAGGTTGGAGATTAAGAGGTAAGATAAAGAGTACTGTTATGTAAACCTATGTTAAACAATTCAAATTAGGCTTCGGAAGAGTTTTATATGATAATTAGTTCTGGCCCCCCTCAACCCCCCGTTTCATTAATGCACCTACATTTATATAGAATTTAATTCGGTTATTAAAAAATAATTCAGCTTAAAAAAATATTTTATTAAAATTATTATTTAAAAAAGTTATCTTGTATGATAATACAGACGATTTCCATATTAGAGAAATAGTATAACACTAAATATCCAAAAAAAAGTTGAATTTATTCTCAATATTAAAGTAAAAAAAAAAAAAATGTTAAAAATGAAAGAAATCGATGACTTTATATTAAATTATCGTAGATCGATGGTTCAACCACTCGTTTTAAAGGTATTGGCGAGCTCTTTTGAAAGATACCCATCATGAAAATTTACTCCACTCGAGGGAGGACATCTACCCCAGGGGGGGGGGAGGGGAGGCTCCTACATACACAAAAAATTTGTTCCCCAGTTGACTATCTCTATTACAAAAAATATTTATTCGTTTCATTTGGTTTAATGCAATCTATAGATGTTAAATTCTACTTACCTGCAATTTCCCCCATAGACATAATGTATTTGAATACTTTTGAATGTCCCTGTACACGAACCATTTGCTTCATCTTAACGAAAAGCTTAATGTAGCCTCCCTATATGATACACATTTAGAATACCGAGTTTGGAATTTCTGCTACTATTTGTTCTTGAGATATGCTGATAACAGACACACAGACAGACAGGCAGACACAGAGACCATTCGCTAAAAACGTGATTTTCGTATTCAGGGGACCTCAGAACATGTAACTATAACAAAAAATCACGTTCGAAAATTTGACCCTAAAACAATACTTTCTCGGCCTTATGGGTAAGAGGAAGTAAATAACGATTCACTTCATTTTACCAAAATACATTTTTTTAAGACTATCGAAAATCCTGTTTCCAAATACGTAAGCGAAGTGTGACGTCACTGACCGTCCGTGGATGCAAGAAAAAGATTCCCTATGTTAATCGTCCATTGTATTTTTTGTAAAAAATTATTAAAAATCGAGGAAAATTATTTCCCGATTTTAATACCAGTATTTGGGTATAGATATGCTAGCGTATCCATGTGTTAGATTGAGTTATTTTGCTGCCAAATTGACAAAATTTTAAATTTCAAAACTGTGTCATCTTTGGCGTTTTTTGTATTTGGCGATTAAAAACATACTACGAAAATATACATGCCAGATGTTTATTTTCGTAATATGTATTGTACGAAATATTGTTTCATATAATTCCTCGCTCTCTTAATATAAGTTGTTAAAATAACCATGATTTTTGAAAGGAATGAAAAATGTTCGCCAAATAATTTGGCGATATATTTTTTCCGCCAAGGATGACAGATATATTAAATCTATTCCACTGCAACATATGAGTATCTTATATCAGACACTTTATTTAGACATTTGAAAACAAATTTGACTTCAAATTATGATAGAATATTTATCATTTTCCTTTTAATTAGTATATTAGTTGGATATTTATTGTGTAAATATCATCCTTTGAAATGAAATGTTTATGTTTTCAATCGAATATGGAAGTTTGCTATTTTATTTTTCTAAAGTTTTGAAATTTAAAATTTAAATTTTATCAATTTTACAGCAAAAACAACTTAATCTAACGCATGCACACGATAACTAATACATATCTATACAAAATATATCTATTAAAATTGGGAAATAATTTTCCTCAATTTTTAATAATGTTTTACAAAAAATCCAATGGGCGATTAACATAGGAAATCTTTTTCTTGCATCCACCGACGCCCAGTGACGTCATCACTTTGCTTGTATATTTTCTAACTAACTATCCAATAATTACAGACACTCCATGCTAACCCAAATTCACCTCTACTCTATACTCCCAACCAGCTATCTCACCCACAAAGTCGCCAAAATATCCAGGATCCAGCTAGGGACTTTCTCATTCTCAACCGAACATTTTATCTTGACTCGACATTATTACCTTAGACTACCCTACTTTCAATACTCATTTCAACTGGTGACCTTTACTTGCCCAACCAAACATTCTATCCCAACTATAACTTTACACTAATTCAAAACTAAAATCAACTGGCGACATTTACGTACTGAACTCGACGCCAATCATACCTTACAATGTAAACAAATAATGAAGCTTGATAAAAATATTTAAAGACTTTAATATGTTTTTACAAATATTTTAAGAGTTTTAAGGCTTTAATATGTTTTAGAAATACTTTAAGCGTTTTATTATTATTATTATTATTATTATTATTATTTCTCTTTTAAGAAACAGTCAAAGAGTCGTTCATTCAGAATTAAGGAGTTGTCCATTTGGAATTTGTATTTCCTGAATGGCAACAGTTTTGGTTTGTTTTTATTTGGTATTGCGTTGCTTATAATCATGAAGTTACATAATTCTATTTATAGGTTCATGTTTATAATAGCCAGTGATCCGTTATATTTATTTTAATACCTTTAAACATTACAATTGAATAGTTTTTCAAGGTTTTAGAGGACATAAAAAAGAATACGTGCGATACAAAACATATTATATGTATGTTTCCGTAAGTTGAACCAGCTCAGTGAGTTGAACAAACGGAAAAAAAAAAAAAATGGCTGCCAAAAGTTTCTGTTTTGAAGCGGTACTAACCGGAATCGTGAATGACAGGGTCATTATATATATTAATTATTCAGCCAGTATTTTTAAAACATTTTTAAAGCACCAAATAAAAATATTAGTAGAACAGCCAGCTGTTTCAGTAGCATTTAGCACGTAGACTAACCGCTACCGAAACAGTGGTCTGCTCTACTATTATTTTTATTTGGCGTTGTTGTTTGTCTTATTTTTATAATCCCACGCCAAGCACCATTAATATTCAATATACCATGAGTCTAAGGAGAAATATAATAAAATTTGAATATCACTATCACACATCATCTAATCTTGCAGATTATATAGAAAGCTCTTAATAATGGATTATCTTCTTAATTTTTTTGTACACATATTATACATATATATATATATATATATATATTAATATATATAATGACCCTCTTCTGTCATTCACGATTCCGGTTTACACCGCTTCAAAACAGAGACTTTTGGCAGCCATTTTTTTTTTCCCATTTGTTCAATTCAACTTACGAAAACATACATATCATTTTCATACATGTTTTGTATCGCACATATTGTTATTTTTTCCCTCTAAAACCTTGAAAAACTATTCAATTGTAATGTTTAAATGTTTAATTAAATATAACGGATCACTGGCTATTATAAACATGAACCTATAAATAGAATTATGTAACTTCATGATTATAAACAACGCAATGCCAAATAAAAACAAACATAATTTGTTGCCATTCAGAAAATACAAATTCCAAATGGACAACTCTTTAATTGCGAATGAACGACTCTTTGACTGTTTCATTAAAAAAAAAAAAAAAAAAAACGCTTAAAATATTTCTAAAACATATTAAAGCCTTAAAAATCTTAAAATATTTTTGTAAAAACATATTAAAGTCTTTAAATATTTTTATCAAGCTTCATTATTTGTTTACATTGTATGGTATGATTGGCGTCGAGTTCAGTACGTAAATGTCGCCAGTTGATTTTAGTTTTGAAATTAATGTAAAGTTATAGTTGGGATAGAATGTTTGGTTGGGCAAGTAAAGGTCACCAGTTGAAATGAGTATTGAAAGTAGGGTAGTCTAAGGTGATAATGTCGAGTCAAGATAAAACGTTCGGTTGAGAATGAGAAAGTCCCTAGCTGGATCCTGGATATTTTGGCGATGTTGTGTGTGAGATAGCTGGTTGGGAGTATAGAGTAGAGGTGAATTTGGGTTAGCATGGAGTGTCTGTAATTATTAGATAGTTAGTTAGATAATACGCAAGCAAAGTGATGACGTCACTGGGCGTCAGTGGATGCAAGAAAACAATTTCCTATGTTAATCGCCCATTGGATTTTTTGTAAAAAATTATTAAAAATTGAGGAAAATTATTTCCCGATTTTAATTCACATATTTCGGTATAGATATGTATTAGTTATCGTGTGCATGCGTTAGATTAAGTTGTTTTTGCTGTAAAATTGATAAAATTTAAATTTTAAATTTCAAAACTTTAGAAAAATAAAATAGCAAACTTCCATATTTGATTGAAAACATAAACATTTCATTTCAAAGGATGATATTTACACAATAAATATCCAACTAATATACTAATTAAAAGGAAAATGATAAATATTCTATCATAATATGAAGTCAAATTTGTTTTCAAATGTTTAAATAAAGTGTCTGATATAAGATACTCATATGTTGCAGCGGAATAGATTTAATATATCTGTCATTCTTGGTGGAAAAATATATCGCCAAATTATTTGGCGAACATATTTCATTCCTTTCAAAAATCATGGTTATTTTAACTGAATTATATGAAACAATATATCGTACAATACATATTACGAAAATAAACATCTGGCATGTATATTTTCGTAGTATGTTTTTAATCGCCAAATACAAAAAACGCCAAAGATGACACAGTTTTGAAATTTAAAATTTTGTCAATTTGACAGCAAAATAACTCAATCTAACACATGGATGCGATATCATACCTATACCCAAATACGGGTATTAAAATCGGAAAATAATTTTCCTCGATTTTTAATAATTTTTTACAAAAAATACAATGGACGATTAACATAGGGAATCATTTCTTGCATCCACGGACGGTCAGTGACGTCACACTTCGCTTACGTATTTGGAAACAGGATCTTCGATAGTCTTAAAAAAAGTATTTTGGTAAAATGAAGTGAATCGTTATTTACTTCCTCTTACCCATAGGGTCGAGAAAGTATTGTTTTAGGGTCAAATTTTCGAACGTGAGTTTTTGTTATACTTACATGTTCTGAGGTCCCCTGAATACGAAAATCACGTTTTTAGCGAATGGTCTCTGTGTCTGTCTGTGTGTCTGTTATCAGCATATCTCAAGAGCAAATAGTAGCAGAAATTCCAAACTCGGTATTCTAAATGTATATCATATAGGGATGCTACAATAAGCTTTTCGTTAAGATGAAGCAAATGGTTCGTGTACAGGGACATTCAAAAGTATTCAAATACATTACGTGTATGGGGGGAAATTGCAGGTAAGTAGAATTTAACATCTATAGACTGCACTAAACCAAATGAAACGAATACATATTTTTTGTAATAGAGATAGTCAACTGGGAAAATTTTTTTTGTGTATGTAGGAGCCTCGCCTTCCCCCCTGGGGTAGATGTCGCCCCTCGAGTGGAGTAAATTTTCATGATGGGTATCTTTCAAAAGATCTCGCCAATACCTTTAAAACGAATGGTTGAACCATCGATCTACGATAATTTAAAATAAAGTTATTGATTTCTTTCATTTTTAACATTTTTTTTTTTTTTTTTACTTTAATATTGAGAATAAATTCAACATTTTTTTGGATATTTAGTGTTATACTATTTCTCTAATATGGAAATCGTCTGTATTATCATACAAGATAACTTTTTAAAATAATAATTTTAATAAAATATTTTTTTTTAAACTGAATTATTTTTTAATAACCGAATTAAATTCTATATAAATGTAGGTGCATTAATGAAACGGGGGGTTGAGGGGGGGGGCAGAACTAATTATCATATAAAACTCTTCCGAAGCCTAATTTGAATTGTTTAACATAGGTTTACATAACAGTACACGTTGTCTTACCTCTTAATTTCCAACCTGTACTTATAGCATTAAATTTCAGGGTAAGAGAAAGTCGTGTGAGTGACACACTAGATTATTCTTATTATGAGGACTTTAAATAGAGCACTTAACGGAACACTGGGATGTGTTGTTGATGTTCTGTTGTCGGGCCTATATTTTTTGTCAACCAGCAGTTTTTTAATTGTCATTCATATTTATTGATCGGGTAGAATTTTTTTAATTTCAGAACGAAAATTAGAAAATATCGAAACACATTTGATTTATCAACAAAAACTGAAAATGCATTTGAATGATCACGTGGTTAATCTTCATGATCTAAACATTGTTTTCAAGATTTATCGTTCACATTCCGTCATTTTTGACGGGGTTATATACTAGTATATATATATATATATATATGTATATATATATATATATATATATATATATATATATATATATATATATATATATATATATATATATATATATATATATATATATATATATATATATATATATACTTATTTAATTGGGCTTTTGCCGGCATTATTTGCCTGAGACATGGAGGCTTCATCTGCAATTTCACTGATCAGGGTTTTTGTTGTTATCCCAGGTGCCAGCCCCTTTCCTGATCTCAATTAGCAGAATCATTTGCCCGATCGGTAGTACTCAGAAAATGTTCCAAGTTTTCTAGATAATTTTCAAGACATTATTAGCAACAAGTTATGTAATCATATAAGGGCAATGCAATGGTTTGATTTCCCACTATTAAATTTCCGTAGTTTAAAATGAATCCAGAATTCTCCGAGTCTCTGAAGATAAATTTCCTATTGGGGTGAGGTGAAATAAAATTAAGTGGAACTTTAATGTAAAAAAAAAAACTCCGCTGAGAAAATATAAAAAGCTAGGAAGTTGATAACTAAAAACAGTTTTACTGGAGGCAAAGTCACAAACAAGACACTTGTCTTGGATCCATCTGTAAAAAATTAAGCTCAATAATGAGAAGTATAAAGAATCTGAGAAAAAACAATCAGTCATATTGAATTTTTAAAAAATCATGTTTGATGCTGGAATTAATAACTATGAACACATACTACTTCAAAAACTTCATTAGTTATTTGTAATGTAGGATTTCTTTTAAACATGGAAAAATAAGGAAAAAAAATTCCATGTAAACAGGAATTATGAGGAATATCTTAATCATAATGATATTAAACTAGTTTTAAAATACAATTCATGACAGTGGTATAAGAGTCATTGTCTCTGAATATTTTCATTGAAAATTTCAAAAGATATTAAAATTTCAGATTTTTTTAACATTGGAAAATAAGTCAAATTTTTGCATTATAATGCAGTATTATGAGAATTAATGCAAATAGTATACATATGGAGTTCTGTCAAAACTGAAATATGAAACTGTATCTAATAAAATATTTCAAAATGGAAAGAGAAAGGGTAGCCTAGTGAGTGAGGCATTTCATTCTGAGATCGTGCCAGGTTAACAATACATTTCATTTCTTTTAACATTACTCCAGTATACTGTATACTAGAAATTTAAGAAAACAATTGGTTTGGGGGGGGGGGGGGGTCCATTAAATTCTAATATTGATGTTTAGTGCACACTAAAAACTTCATTCAAATTAAATTCAGTAAAAATTTTATGAAGTCACTCATGAGCTAGAGATGCAAAAAACCCGAGAATTTAAAACCAAGGAAAAAAAAACGGGAGTTTTGGGGAAAAAACTGGAAATTTTGCGGGGAAAAAACAAATTAGAAATCTCTAAAGCATTAATAAGTTGTTTACTTAATATAAATGGCAATTTTAAGGACTTTGATATACTGATAAGCTTATAACATTATTTTACTTTATCATTTTATTTTCAATTTATCAGAACTGCAGCTAAATCAAAATTTGAAAAGAAACTTAAGCTTTCTTTGTTAAATCAACACTTAAGATAAATGTATCGGTACAATGTTGGATACAATTTCCATATTATACAAGCTGAAGAAGCAATGTACATAATCCTGTAATAGTTTGAAAAGAGAAATAATTAGGATTTGGAAAGTTCTTTAATAATTTCTATTTTATAAAACTAAAGAATTATTTAAAATAATGAAGTGTTTTTTAGAAAGATGAGATGGCATTTTATACAATTACTACAGTGGTATAATTTCTTTTAGGTACAAGTTATTTTCATAAATATTTCTTAGTAGAGTTTGTAAAAAATTGATATTAAATTTCCTACAATGAAAATTTTTTGATAAAAATTTATATACATATTGTTTTCCTGACTTTTATACATATATATTATATATATATATATATATATATATATATATATAAAGTTTCTGCATTTCTAACACAACAAGTGGGGAAATTTTTCGAATTGTTTATATATTTCCCTAAAACATATTAAATTTAAGAATTTTTCTGTGTCGTAATTAAAAAAAAAAAAAAAAAAGGAACAATTTAAAAATTATCAGGTAACAAACTAATTTCTTAAATACTTCACTTAAGTTTAATGAAACCTGAATTTAGTTGTTTTAGCTTTCCTAAAATATTAAGTCCAATTCTCTAATTGTTTCATAGTACATTCATAAACCAATTATGAATAAAAAAAAATTAAATATTATTAATTCTCATTAAGAATGGAAAGGATATCTCAAGAACATAACAAAATAATATTGAGGAATAATGACAGAAACTTATTCTTAGTGTTAGCACAGCATTAATTATAATTAATTACTTTCTTTGTTTTCGGAATAAACATCGAAGATGCTCGAATTAGCTGGAAAGGGAAACAAAAAGAAAAAGTATGCAGGAATTAAAGTTGAAAATTTAAAGATTGGAGGCTAAATAATTAACAAAAGTTATAAAAATATCCATAATTTAAAAATTCCCAGTTTTGGAGAAATTTCAAATTTCCCAATTTTGTCTTAAATTCCCAGGGGAAAAAACCGGGTGTTTTGAAAGCCTTGCACCTCTACTCATGACATAAAATAAAGTAATGCATAAAAAGTTTTCAGATATATGGAAGGAGGGAACTGCATAGTTGTAGTGAGAAGAGAAAGTTTAAATATTAGATTAGAAGAAACTTTTATTCCCGTAATTTGATATATAAGTTATAAAGTACTAAAATACCATAAAAATCATTTATGATTAGCGGGTCAATGTCATCTCGCAATGTTAGTTTTTAAATTCTACTTTTATATAATACTTAATATATATCTGACTAAATCATTTTTTATACTTTAAATGCTGCACCACATTAGATTGCATCTTGTAATTTAATGAAAAATTACCAAAATTTAACTAAAGACGTCATTCATTTTTATCATACACGGCAGAATGGCCTGCAATCGATATAGCACTCAATAATGAAAACATTATGTCAGTGTTGTAACCCTTATTATTGTGAACAGCATTATTTTATCCTGTGAAAAGCAGGCATTACATGCATAAATAAAATTCATATGCAGGAAAAACCAGAGATTTTATTGATGAATTTTTGTAAAGAAAAAAAAAATTTACTTTAGGTGCAGAAAACAAACTCGAACATTTTTTCTCTCCTAGGACTTTTCTTTTTTTCTTATCACTATCATAGCCTGTTTTACAACTAGGAACGAAGCATTTATTTGAAATATCTGAATTATGCAAATTTAAGCACTTACAAAAAAATTAAATTGCTTAAAATTAAAATTTTTAAAAGAACTTCAGCAAAATTCTATTGAAAACAACAGTATATATCCGCGCCGAGATAGGGAGTAATGACAAGTGGCGTCCTCAATATTTACCAAAAATTTAGATATTAAATTAAAATTTACAACTCAATATTTCGAAGCTTTCTCCCATTGGACCTTCATCTCCTGTTAAATATTACTCCGTAGTTGGCGTATAGTGTAGCACTAATGGGATGTTAAACCTACTCAACTTGACCCCCTTTTTTTCTAGTGAAAAAATCAAGTATACATTGCCATTCAACCATCCAACCATATTATTAGTTTTTTAACTGTAAATTTCACTTTTCATTAAATTTATATTGTAAATGTAAACAAAACAAATGCGGTGGAATTACAATCGTTCAACTTTCCTAATTTTTTTAATTTTCCGTATTTAAATATTTTTGAAGAATTTCAAGTCTTACTTCAGCGTATCATCTATTGTGTTTGGAGCTGTTACTTACTGGTATAACTTGTTTAAAAAATACTTCTGACCATATAAGTTTTCGGTTTTCATTTTTCTGATTTACGCAAATGTATACAACACTTGGCATTGAATTTATTGTTTGAGACAATAATCCTTTTCATGTTTTCAAATATTTGGTTATTTTATTTTCTTGTGGGATTTCTTTAAAAAATAACTTTAGTTCAAGTTCTTACATTTGAATTATAGTATTAGTTACACATTTTGGTTAATAAATTGTTATAAAGGAGATGTATAAATTGTATGCAGTACTTTGTGCTAAATTTTCTTTCAGTTGTCCTAATTTAAATTTTGTATAACCCCATGGTGCTCTTAGCGAGCATGTAATAATATTTTATTTATGGCAATTATATTGTAATCCCTGTAATCTTTGAGACTAACATGTTGCTATTCTGATTTTTAGACTATTTTTAGTTAAAGAATACAGTTTAATACTCTTTAAGAAAAATGCATCACAGTTAAATAAAATTAAAGTTAATAATAGTCATATTATATATCATTATTAAGTCTCTTCTTCATTTGTACTGCATGCAAGTAGCAGGTTTCACATTTTTACAGATTGTGCATTATCGTCAGTTTTACCTTTGTAACTGTACTAGTGTCACAAGTTTACAAGACTTAACTCTTTATTGTTTTTTTTAACACTAGGGAACTGTCCCTAGTCTTCCCCTACAAGTGTTTAACCTTTATAAAAGTACTTTAGCATGATTTTCCTCACACTATTGATCTTTCAATTTCTTTTTACATGTTTTTTATTTATTTTAAAAGCCAAATTGATGGTGACTGTGACATTACAGATTACAAAATATTGATTAGGAGAGACTATGGGAAATCTTGAAGAACAGGGTTCAGTCCCATCGTCACGACGACAAAAAGATGTTTTTGTCAGAATCCAAGATGGCACCCTACATATCAAGGTTGTTTTGTCACCAATTTCCTTACACAAGGCGTTCAAATTCAAAGGGTTGCCAAAACGTAAACAAGTTTTGGCGATATTTCGAAAAATTATTGTAGTCCCATATTTGACGATTTTTCGACCACTTTGACGAATCGTACCCTGATCTTCAGTCACCCCGAAACTATTAATAAGTTGGCAAATGTAATACCTTTATTAACACAAAGTTTTCAATTGTTAACTTTGTTAATTAAGGTGATAGATATTTTGGACTAAGAGAAAAGTATGTTCCTGGGATTATTCTCAGGGTGGCCACTAGTCAGGGAATCATGGAAAAGTCAAAGAATTTTAATAAGTCTGGAATAGTCAGGGATTTTCATGTAAACATTGTGCAGTTCCGAATTATAACCCTTCACCGGCAGCGTATGAAAACAAGCTTTTCGGCAATCTAACCAAAACAAGAAAACATGTAAAAATTAAGGAAAGCAATTTGATAAGAGACAATACATAGAAAATGAGGAAAATCATCATAAAATACAATAAAAAGAAAAATTACTGAAAAATTACTAAATCACAACTATATCACAAATAAAAAAATAAAACTTAGATCTTACAATCATACAATATAAATGCTCAAAATTCGAAATCACATGAATAAGTTATACACATGTTTGTATGCTTTGTATACATGAAAACAACAACAAAAAAAAAATTACTGAATACCCCTATCTCAAAAATAAACAAAACTTTGTATTGCAACAATCAGTAATATGTATGTCTGTATGCTTTGTGTAGGGGAGAGAGGGGGGCACCTTTGAACAGTTTTTTGGAAAATCAACATATTTTTTTATTTAGATGATAATTATTAATTTTAATTGTTGCACAAGAAAAAGTAGGAATTTCTTCATCATGTGAGCTAAAAATTAAAAAAAAAATTAAATAAATTAAATATGTTATAAGACTTTAAAAATTGTTAATATTTCTGTTCAAACCTGCCCCATGTAGGGGTACCTTTGAACAAGCTAGGGGCACCTTTGAACAAACATAAACAAAGAGAAATTATACAGAGTTTTTATCAAATGCTGAATATTTTTAAGGATTATAAAATAATAAGAATAAAATTAAACATATACATTTACTGAAATTACTAAATTTTTATTATTTAACCAAATTTATATCCATCAAAATTGACATCAAAACTCATTGCTGAAACAGCGCGTAGGGTACCTCCTGTAATGTTTGGTTGAGGCAGTTTTTTTACAATATCATTGAAATCCACCAAACTGATATCTGGTGCTTCCGGAAAATAAAATTTATCATTTTCTTTTTTACAGAGAAACTTAACATTAAACTCTGTTTTATCCTGTAATTGCAATTCAATCTGACCAACATAGTGAAGAATAGTTTTTTTTTGTAGCAAATTTTACTAAAATAAAATCATTCACATTCAAATCTTCTAAAACAAGAGTTTTTCCTTCTTTATACTCCATAACGATAATAGTATCTTCAAAGTCAGTTTCATCATGCACAGAAAATGTGCCATCTTGCTGCTTGAATCAACAAATGTATGCAGTCTCTTCTTAGTTGTTTTTTCAAAAGCAGAGTTATACTATTTAGATTTTTTTCTTTTGTTCTGAGGTGCTTTGTTTTCAACTTCAAATTGTATTTTTCTCAGGAGTCAAAATCAGTATCCTGGATCGTCCTTTCTTACGTCCACTAAGTATGATGGTAGATGACCATAATCAAAATAAATTTTTTCACTATAAATATTTTTAACTTTTTGCAAAGGAAGAAAACTTTTCTGTAGGAAAAAAGACAACATGCAAGATTGAAAAAAACAATAGTAGTAACCAAAAGTGATGTTCACATGCATATAAGTAGAACTTTAATATTAAGTAAACAATAAACCAGCTCATAAATAATTTGTATGTATTCATTGTCATATTTATTTTTTAAATCCAAAATAAAATAATAGTATTGAGATTGATTTATAACTCTTTTCTTCAAAGTTTTGTTTGTTCAATGGTGCCCCAACATTTTTGTTCAAAGGTGCCCCATCATATGGAGTTTGGCATTAGAATAATTTACTCAGTTAGGTTTAAGAATTTGAATAAAACAAAACTTATAAGCTAAAGCTAAAATCTTTATTTCAATATTGAAACATCAATTAAAATTATAGGTATACAAGATTATCAATAAAAAGCTTACAACTTTATTTTGTACAGTTTAGATTCAGGAAAGAGAAAAATACATACCTTGCTTAGACAGCAGTGTGCATGTAAAACGGTAAAGCTTTGGCTAGTTTGTTGCATTGAAACAATAGTATGTGCTGCCATCATATTAAAAAAATAACATAATTTTCTAGGAAAATATTTAGATTGTTCAAAGGTGCCCCCCTCTCCCCTACATGAAAACCAAAAATAGTGCTAGATTCAAACCTATAAGTCACTTATTGCTTGGAAGTTTTCTGTGATTATCTCTCAAAATGAGTGAATATGGGCTAGGACCATTAAAAAAAAAAAAAAAAAAAAAACCTCACAAATGCATTCCATACTGGCTAGACTCTCTTATAGGCAATCGCCCTTTACACACACACACATTCCTGCCACTTTGCTCACCCATGGAAAAAAAAAGAAGGAAAGAGATCCAATGTCAACATTGTGTTAGATAACGTCGATGAAAATTTGCCTAAAAAGAAGTGTAGTTTGATATCATATTATTTTAATAAGCAACCTAAGAGAGAAATGATAAGTCTTTTCAATATACAAAATAAGAAATTAATATTCTTGTTTATACCATTACTGATAAGACTTTCCCTTGGGAGGACAGGAAAGGCACTCTCTCCTAATCTCAAGAAAAATTCCACGGACTTGTTGAAATTACAAATCTAGTTGTGGCTTTCTCAAACTCATTTTCTTTTTTTGTGAAAAAGTCTAGAAAATGTATATGAAATTGGCTCACATAGAATTTATCAATCGACTTGAAAAAAAATAATTTTTTTTTTTTTTTTTTTTTTTTTAAAGAAAGCGGAAATTTAATTTACTGACTGTGGTAAAAGACAAATTTTATAAATCAAAATACAAAGGGCTAAACAATTAAAAAAAAAAAAAAAACTGTTGTGCCAAAGGCCATCAAAAACTCTCTTTAATATCAATATTCATAACAACGCCCCCTAATGTTAATAATCCAGAAATGTTTAATCAACATAACTTTTCTTAGTAAAAACTTTACAGTTTGAACTGCATAATTTAAATTTTAAATTATGCAGTTTGGCATAATTTTAAGCCATAGATGCTGAGTTATAGCAATATGGGAAATTGCAGAAAATGAATGAGTAATAGAAGCATTGCTTTTCGGTCATTATACTATTGATTAAAAGACTTGTATATGTAGGAGGGGTATTTTCTAAATCAGAGTTAAATCGATTTATCTCTATATCGCAATATTAGATGGAAGATAAATCGATTTATGGAATCGCTACATCACCCAGTCCTAGTCGTCATTCTCAAATCTTAAAAAAAATGCATGTATTTAATTCAGTAGCTAAACTGAGTACCATACACCGATGATGTAATACATGACACAAAAAATCAGAAGTAAACAGAAAACCCATAATCTCTGGCAATCTAGCTCACGAAATAAGCCAAATGTAAGAGGCAAACGAAACTACACTTAAGCTAAACTATTTGTAAATTTGCAAATAGAGTACCTTTATTAACATGATGTTTTTTATTAATAACTTCATTAATTAAGGTGTTAGAAATTTCAAACTAAGGTAAACATGTTTTTTGGATTATTCTGCAACATTGGTACATCTTGTGATGCTGAGGACCCTCTCATTCATGACCAGATAGTGTCACAGACCAAAAAAAAAGAACAGCAGCAGCAGTAATTTTTTTTTTTTTTATATATATAGAGAAATATACGAATCTAATGAGACTTAGATTTTATTTTTGCATATTTTTCTATTATTCACAAATATTTCATTTTCAAAAAATGGTATTAAACATAGCTAACATATATAAAAACTAATTAAAACGAAGTTATAATTCATATTAAAAATAAATTCAATACCCATTTTAAGTAACTTGGAGTGTAAAGGTTGATATTTTTATTTACCAACTATGTGAAAAATACCAGAGCTGGGAATCGAACCCGGGCACCTCCGCTTAACGCACGGATGCTCTACCACTGAGCTACTCTGGCTGACAACCACCTAGGCATTTCTCACATAATATTCGTTGGCCAAGTCACCGAGTCTGCAAACGCAGCTGTATCGAGTGACAATATTAATCGCAGCACAACTCCATAGACCACGAAATTTCACTTAGTTGGTAAATAAAAATATCAACCTTTACACTCCAAGTTACTTTTAAAATGAATATTCACGGTTGATGAATTCATGAATAAATATTTCTAAATTGAAATTTCGTGGTCTATGGAGTTGTGCTGCAATTAATATTGTCACTCGATACAGCTGCGTTTGCAGACTCGGTGACTTGGCCAACGAATATTATGTGAGAAATGCTTAGCTGATTATCAGCCAGAGTAGCTCAGTGGTAGAGCATCCGTGCGTTAAGCGGAGGTGCCTGGGTTCGATTCCCAGCTCTGGTATTTTTCACATAGTTGGTAAATAAAAATATCAACCTTTACACTCCAAGTTACTTAAAATGAATATTCACGGTTGATGAATTCATGAATAAATATTTCTAAATTAAATTCAATACCTTTATTAATCTTCGTTACTGGCAGAAAGCTTTTTCACGAGGGGATCCCCTGTGTCAACGGTGCCGACTGCTCTTCGTGGATGGTGGCTACTGAAGTCTTGATCTTCTCTTCTATTTTCGTACAGGTGACGCCACACTTTGTCAATTTCTGCCAATTCGTGGTCGTTAATGACGTAATGATTATGCGCAATTTCAATGCTTTCCCTAAAAAATGTGTGGAAAGCATTTTACCATCGTCAACTACCTGCTTAAATTCAACAGAAGACTTCATAAAACAATTAAGAGAATAAAAAATTAATAAAAATGATCATTTAGTTAACTTTGATGTTATCAACTTGTACCCCTCCGTCGAAATTAACGAAATATCTGAAATAATTAATACTGCTATTAAAGAAAAATATGAAACCTTAATTGCCAATACCCTTATAGCTATCAGCAATTTAATTTTACATGAAAGTTATTTTAAGTTCAAAAATGTCATATATAAGCAAAATATGGGTGTCCCTATGGGCTCTCCCATATCGGGGATAATAGCCGAGTTTAAATTAAGATTAATAGAAAATAAAATTAATGAGTTAATGAAAAATAAAATTAAATTTTGAGTCTGCTATGTTGAAGACATTTTTGCCGTAATTAAAGAAAAATATGACACCAATGAAATTCTTGATCAACTGAATCAGCTAGACAATAATATAAAATTCACTTCTGAAGAAGAAAACAATGACGAAATCAACTATCTTGACGTTAAAATTAAAAGAGACAATAACCACTTTAAAACAACTGTATATTGTAACCCCACCGCGAGTAATGAAATTATTAATAATAAAAGTAGAACACCATATCGATATAAAATCAATACTATATGTAGTTACATCAACCGTGCCATCTTAATATGTTCTGAAAAGTCTGATTTAAACAAAGAATTAAATTTCATAAAGAAATTAACCACAGAAGCAGGATACCCCAAAAAACTTGTAGGTCAACTTTATAAAAAATGAATTAGACAGTTAAATAGAATTCCTAGTGGACAAAAAACCCCTTAAAGTATACTTTTTCTATACCCTATAACCAAAGTTCTTCAAATAAAATAAGAAATGCCGCTAGTAAACTCAATCTAAATATTCCAATCAAACCCAATCCCAATATTTTCCAATTAATAAGAAGCAACGAAGACCAGATTTCCCCCATCGAAACTGCAGGAATATATAAAATCCCACTTAAAAATCAGAAAAATGAAGAATACCACTATATAGGAGTTACTAAAAAAAAAATCAAAACCGGATTTAAAGAACACCAAAACGACATTAAATTCAATAGGAATACCACCGCGTTAGCTAGATGTTATCATGAAAACAATATAAATATAGATTTCAGTAAAGTTACAAAAATAGCAAACTACAATAACCAAAACTATGCATTTTTTAGGGAAAGCATTAAAATTGCGCATAATCATTGCATCATTAACGATCACGAATCGGCAGAAATTGACAAAGTGTGGCGTCACCTGAAAATAAAAGAGAAGATCAAGACTCCAGCAGCCGCCATCCACGAAGAGCAGTCGGCACCGTTGACGCAAGAGATCCCCTCGCGAAAAAGCTTTCTGCCAGTAACGAAGATTATTAAAGGTATTGAATTTATGTTTAATATGAATAGCTAACATAGTTACATATATTTCTGATTAATCATTGTTCTGCATTCCTTATCTTGAAAAATTTTTGTTTTTTGTAACTGTTAAAAATCTTCCATTTGTTAATGTAATTTTTAAACAATGTATGTAGGTATAGATGGATTATTTAGAAAGAAGCCGAGATCGGGAGAAAAATGACATCAGAGATCGAGAGAAAAATGATGTCAGAGATCGAGAGAAAAATGATATTCGTGACCGAGATAAACTTGATAGAGACAGAGATAGATCAAGAACAGAAAAGAGACGCAGGTATGTTAATATTCTAATTTTTATTTATTTACTTATTTATTTATGTGTATTGCTGCATATAATAAATTTAAATTTATTTGAATTTCAAGCACATGATTTCTGCTTATGTATTTGTTTTGTTCAAATAGATCAAGATCCCATAGCCCCCGCAGGCACAAACGTTCTCGCAGTAGAGATAAAAGGTAATATGTTATTTATTATTTTATTATTATTTTTTTTTAATTTTTGTAGTAATGTACAGTATTTGCTATTTATTTATTTATTTATTTTTATATATTGATTATTTTATTTTAAATATTAACTTTACTTTGCCTTATAAATAAGCAAGCCAAGATTAATTGTATTAGAAACCACCTTAATACTTATAGAAAAAGTTTTGTACTCTATCTAAATCAATTGTATTTATTTGTGAAAAATAAAATAATTTCAAAAATGAATAAGGAAAACAATTGACAAATATTTTATACTGTAGGAAATATTAGGTGGAAAGTTCCAATGCCTATTTGAAAATATACTACAGCCCGACTCTTCTGTTTGGTGTTTTTAGATATTTTTCACATTTAGGAAATAATACACGAAGGGATTATTATGAAAAAATACCCTGATTAATTTTAGTTATAATTAGGACTCACACCAGCCATGGTAATTTAGGAGATCAACACATATATAATTGCTTGTTTTTTACAGATATGTTTACTGCATATATGTGAAAACATCCTGAAAGTTTTAAGATATTCTAAACACAAACTGTCGGTGTGTTTCTATTTAAGTTGAAAATGTAATTTTATTTGATTTAAATAAATAAATTATTCAAGAGAGGTTTTTAACAAAAAACAACTTGCAATGAAAAAAAAAAAAAAAAAAAAACTTTTTTTTAAAGATAACTAGGGGGCTCTGCCTCCTGCTCGCTCCGTTCGCAAACTCCCGAAGGAGGCTTTGCCTCCTCCCTGAATCACTTTGCTTATTAACAGAACTCTGTCTACCTAATCGCTGCTTTCTTTCACTGAAAAGGAATATTAATAGTGCATATTACAAGACAAAGGCAGAAAATTATTATGGAAATCCTCATGTTCAGTGTCAAATTGAAATATATAATATTTATATATATATATTTTTAATAGAAAGAGAATTATAGTATCTAGACCATTTTGCATCACAGCTTTAGTATATGACCCTTTTTATTTCTTTTTTACAACCTTAAATCCGGACTGCGGTACCCCAGTCGGTAGAGCGCCGAGCTCGTAATTGAAAGATTGTGGGTTCGGTTCTCGAGCCGATCAAAGACCGTCGTGTACACTAATGGTGACTGGTGCACATAAAGTATGTCATGACCGCAAAGTCCTCCATGTTCCCACCCACACTATACCTTTAGGGATCATCAAAGCGGGGGGGATCCCTTCCGCGAAGGATCAAAATTGTGATGGCAAGTGACCGGAAATTTTCTCGTGTAAAATGACTTCATGACAGAAGAACAACGTCACTGGGAGAAACTTTTTTCAAAATGGCAAATAGAGTACCTTCATAAACTTGTCGTTTTTAGTTAATAACTTCTTCAATTAAAATGATAGAAATTTCTAAGCGGCTGAAAGGTCGTCCTTGGAGTACTTGGAACAGATTAATACCTCTCATGACGCAAAGGACCCTGCCCTCCGTTAGAAGATGCTGTCGCAGACAAAACAAATTTGACGCCAGTGACAGTAACTTTTTTTTAGGTAGATTCCTTATAGGAGATCTACCTATTGCAATGGTTCTCATGACACGACTTCTGGAAAATTTCTTCATATCTTCACCGATCATGACCCCTAGAACCCAAAACCACCCTCCGTTCAAAAGTTTATATATATATATATATATGTATAACGCTTTTTCCCATGTTAAGTTGTGAACACGATAACTGGAGTAAATTTTATTTAAATTTAACCAGCTCGGGATATGTTGCCAGGACAGTAAAAATCTCGGTCGAGTTCGTAGATGGGGCATCCAGCTCAAAGGGGGTGGAAATGGTGGGGGGTGGAAATTTTCAGTTGCCCATAATTTCTTTAATATTGTAAATTGGAAAATACTTCAAATCAGGCGAATTACCGCCTTACCCTAAAGAATAACTTTTGTATTTAAACTTTTTTGATAACTTCAATTGCTTAAAAGTTACAAGTTAAAAAGTGATTTTTCTTGTGATGAAGCCGACATTTTCTATAGCTTTCATTGCAAAAATTTATATAATTTGATGCTTATGTCGCGTGCAAATGATAATAAAAAAGATCACTGAAAATATAATAAAATTTTAATCATGTTTTTAAACAATATAATAATCTGATTAAAAAAAAAAAAAAAGTTTAATTTAACAGAAAATAATGACGTCACAATTACAACAATGTACTGAGAAAAATGAAATAAAATTTTATCCTTCATTTTAAACAAATAAAATAAATGTTAATAAAAAAAGAAGTAAATAAAATCAACATATCTTAGGGCTAAGCAGATTTAGACTTAGCTTTATGACATAGATGCTATAATGTAAAAGATAAATGTCATCGTTAAAAAAAAAAAAAAATCTTGTAAATCGATGCTAAATGAATTAAACTGGCATGGTAGAAAAGGTAATAAATTTGGGGACATTTAGGTATCCCTTTAACAAATGAACCAGGGACGATTTTAATGAATTTTCCGTTGAAGTTTATTTTCATGAAAATTTAAATTCATAAAATTTAAAGTATTTCATTACTCGAATTCCCTTATTTTGATAAATAAAATTATACCATTAAAAAAAAATAAAGAACATTCTTTTATTGAAAAATGAACTAATAAAGGTTTTAGAAAACTATTACATACTTTTAAATCTTTATTTAAAAAAAATTAATTGTTGCCACTCGACATTATACAAATACATCCAAATCCTGTGTCACATACGATAGTTTTGTATAAGTATAGATTTTTTGTTTGCCCTTGGAACCTGTCCCTGATGGGAAAAGTGCCTGGAAACACCATAGAATAATAATAAAGGAAGAAGGAACACGCAAATACTTTAATGCTTACAAACCCCTTCTAGTGAAATGCCAGCGAAAGCTACTTTTGCTCCTCTCAACCTTGAAGTAGGGCACCTATCCTCAGCGCATTTGTCGCTGTTTGTTGTGGGTGCTGCCTCGCAGACTGATTGACAGAGAGACGAGATGATTAAAAAATCTCACCAACAAGTCGCCAACCAATCAGATGGAAGCACTGTTACAACCCTATACCCGGCATTCCTGGATTTTACAAACCGGAACCAAAACACATACGCTTCTTCTTCCTTTATTATTATTCTATGGGAAACACTTGTATCTATATAGTATTGCCATTGATTATGAAGTCGTGTGCAAAATTTCTGGTCCTTTGGACGACTAGAAGTTGCCGAAAATTGAATTGCAAAATTCCGTTACATACATTAATAGTTGCATCATATCAAGTTAATAAAAGTGTGTTAATTAAAAACCTTGTTAAACGCTTTAATTAATCATTTAAAAATATAAAATTAAAATAATACGTCAAACTTAATACAAATATCGTTTGTGGTGAATAGTTTAGAACGTCAGTTTGGGCAAGAATTTAAAATTTACGATTGAGAGTAATACGTTACAGCTTCCTTTGACTTTTTATCTTGTCGAAACAAGATATTGGTCTGTGAAGAGATATGAGGTTTTCGCGTGGAAAGAAAATATAATGACGCCAAAGCTGCCTTTCTCCATCGCCAAGCTCGCCAAATTTTGTCACCAAGTCAAAAATTTCGTCGTCAACTATTAACTTTTGCTGCCAAATCACAAATTTCATTGCAAAGTCGCAAGTTTTGTCACCAAAATCTCGCCAAATCATACAATTTACTAAATTCATAACAATTAACATTGAAATTCAGCGGTGCCAAATGGTCAAATGTTAGCTAATGTTAATGTTCCAGCTTATGTGAACCAAAACAGTTTCATTTTACAATTTTTACTCATCTGACAATAAGAATCACAAAAACACAATACAAAACTTTCAATAATTCAATAAAAATTACAATAAAATAACTATCCAAAAACCGCTACCACTTATCTATATTTGACTTGACCATAGCAACGCCAGGCTTACCAGAACTAGTAAGATCACAAGTGCATTTTCACGTTTCCATTACTTTTTTCTTTTAAAAGAAAGATATTGGACAACAGTTATATGGATTTTAAATAAAAATTATAATTTTGATTATGCTTGGGTGGGGAAGGGGGTGTAACCCAATAGACCCCTCCGGGATTCACCATTGCTGGGATTATATATCTTTAAGGCTTTTATTTGTTGAATGATTATGAGCTTGAATTTTAAAAAATTGAAATATTTACAAACCAATAAATTTAGCCTAAAATTTTAAGTAGAATGAATAAAACCCTTTTGTAGTTGAAAATTAAATTTCTTGAAAACAGAATAGCGACGTAAATTATGCAATGTGTGGGAACAAAGCCATTGGCTAGGTATTAACGCATATGTAAATTTCTCTACAATTGTAACATTAACGTAAAGGAATCTACCTTTGCCTTTAAGCTTGCCGAAAAGGGATTTTTTAATATGTAGAGAAATGCAAGCACAATATTGTGGGAGCAGCAACACAGTTTGATAATTTGTATAAATGAATTGAAATCCAAATTATTCTGCATTGAAAGCTAAATTTTTATAAATTGAAACCAAGAATTGAACAACTTGAAACCAAAACAGAACCAAAAACTTTTGAAATTTGAAAACATAACCATTTACAGCATCAACCTGTAAAGCTATAGCCGATTAAACACAAAGAGTTTATCCGCTAATTAATAAAGAATTGTGGGTTTAATTTTTACCCTCTAGTGGTGATTTCAATAAATAATGGTATAAAATGGACGAACGGCAGTAAAAAAGAAAACTTTTGGATTATGAGACTGTTCCAGATTTATCAGTATGTCTTAACTGCCAGCTGAAATTATGCTAGATTTTTTGCTCTTTATATTAAAAAAACAGACACTATTTCTCACTACATGACCCCTATAACATCATTTTATGTCAGTTGATCATAGAAAAACTTCAAGTTATAAAATGCCTTTCTTTCTGCTTTTTGCGTCCTACCAATGACCGAGAATTGTCTACCAGCTTCTACTCTTGAAGCTGGTAGACAAGAGATGTTGGGTTTGAACCTGAACCTGACCTGAAACCTGAAAACTAAATAAAAATTAATACTTCATCTAAAAATTATGCTAAAAATCATTAAGTTATAAAATAAATTTTCATTGTCACACAGTTGATAAAGTATTTAAAAAAGAATTAAAAATGTAATTACTATAATATACTAAGTTAAAATTTAAAAATCTGAAAAATAGATTTATAATAATTTTTAACCATTTATGTGTATTGTGTATTTCACGTAACTGTACAAAAAGGGACTTCAAATTTTGTGTTTCTAGTTTATTGTTTAGTGTTTATATTCTAAATTAATAATAATAATAATAATTCCTATTTCTTGGTTTATTTCTTTTTTCCAATATGGATGTTTACTTTGCTTTAATAATTTTCTTACGTGTATATCTAATTCTGGAACACGAGTATATACTATATGTTTATATAAATTATACAGTTATAATTATATATAAGAAAAACAATTTGCATATTATGATAAAATCTTTTTGAACAATAGTTTCAAGTCAATTCGACTTGTTAAATGATAAACCCGACCCGAGCCCGAAAAATTCAGTCAGTCCAACTGGAATCTGACCTGCATGAAAAGTAAATCAGTCAACCCAACCTATGGGTTGAGTCAGGCGTCTGGTCAGATTCAGGTAAACTCGGGTCACCCAAACCAATGCAGGACTCCTGCTCATCAACCTAACAGTTTGGAATTTTCTGCATTTTTTTCCAAAGCTTGTATAAATATGAGCTAGGGCCCGTTAAAAAAATCTCCATGGAGATATTTCTCATAGACCTAGGATCCATGTGCAGTCAATCAGTTAACACCAACACCTGTGATCTGCTGTTAAAAAAAAAAAAAAAAATGCCTGTAGAGGATTAAGTAGGAGTAGCTTAAAATTTTCATATTATTACTAATATATTAAAGATAGATTCCATGTAGTAAAATGTCTAACCAATCATATACCAATTGTAATACCATGTTATTAATTAGTTGGCTAATATATCATACACAAGGAATAATGATATATCAAATAGCACTGTCTCAAAAATTTAGGTATTTTTACTTTTTGAACATACATATGTAAGGAAAGCATTAATGTAATTGTATCAAAAATCTGACTTTGAGATTTTGGTATATGTTTTGAAGTCCCCTGAGTTCATTTTTGCTATTTTTACGATGATGTATGTAATGTATGTGTGTGAATGAACACAATAGGGCCGAAACACTTTGTTAGAATGAGCTGAAAGTTGGTATTATGTTATAGGTCAGAATAGGACGAACCCTATTGATTTTGGGGAATCTAAAGCTTATAGTTTTTTTACAGGGACACAAAGAAAAATTCTTTATCATTATGGTTTATGGGCCCAAATTTTTTTAAGTGAGATAGTGTCTGAACTCCTTATTTGCTTGAGCTGAAAATTTATTCACATGCTATAGGTCACCGTCGCATAAATTGTATAGATTTTGATGAATCTAACCTTTAAAAAATTTTTACAGGGACACGACAAAAGATTCTTTATCGTTATGATCTATGGGCTCAAATTATTTGAAGTGCAATAGCATAAAATTAAACAGTGGTGAAAAATACTCAAACACCCTATTGTAATTTTCAATTTTGTTTATGTAACAACTTGTCTTACTTTAATGTATTACTGTTAATTGTTTAACTGTTAATTACTTAATGTTTGAAAGTCAAGTGGAGTCATTCCAGATTTTATGTGGAAAGTTTCAAATTTTGATTTTGGAAAACATGTATTTTAGCATATAAATTTGATTTTTATTAAGGTTCTTTTTTTCTCTTAAAAAAAAAAAAAAAAAAAAAAGTTTTAAATATATAGATACTTAAAAAAATGTAGCATCTAAAAGTGTAGCATGTAAAATCATACATTATTTCAATAACTGTAAATTTGTGATATTTTATTTTGATATTGGTTTTCTTTTTAGGTCCCGGTCAAGAAGTAGAGACAGACATAGACATAAAGACAGGGATCGTGGACGAGATGAAAGCAGATCAAAACACAAACCAAGAGATAAGGATAAATCAAAACATAAGGATAAAATAAGAGATAAAGATAAAAATTAGTATGTGCTTTCTTGCTCGTATTTATAATATTTAAATTACAATTTTAAACATAACTTTGAAATAATTTTTAAGCATTTTCTTTTATCATTTTTTATGTGAATTAACTGACATGAAAATATTTTTTATAGTCTAAGTCTTTATCTTTTCTACTATTTAGAATTTGAATTTGAGATTATGATTATTAGGAGTAAAATTATTTATAAATTTCTTCATAATGCCAAATATTCTGATTGACTGTTACATTTCTGTAAATAACATAGTATAGATGTTCAGTAAAAATTATAAATCTGTATGTGGTTCAGCTTAATATTACTTTGATAGCTTGAGGGATTTTTTTCTAAGGGAAGTGAAGTTTTTGTTATGTTTCATCATTTTTGTTTAACAAAATTCATAAAAATTACAATGAATTATAAATTACTTTTTTTGCTTATTTTCTTAACAGTGTTCATGAATGGTTACATTACCAGTTTCGCCTTTCCTATTTTCCTGCTAAATTTGTTGTTATTGTATCATAAGCATGCATTGAGCTGTTTCTTATGCAAATGCATTATATTTATCACAGAACAAATGGTTTGAAGTTTTATCGTATTCAGATGTAAAGTCATCTAGGTACTGTTAAACCGCAGAAGGATGATCCCTGGCGTCTTCTGCGCATGAGTGAAAAGGGTTGGTCCATTTATAAAATAGAAATGTCCGTAGTACCTAGGGATGTGTTTGTTTATTGGTATGAAAAAATTATAAACTCACTGATTGCATTTCTTTTCCTTCTTTGAACTGATTCTTGAATATCTGGTTATATAAATATTTTACGATTAATTGAAAGAAAGAAAAACTCATAATATTATAAAGGGAATAGTTTTAAGGTATAACTTTAGTATATCCCCATAGCTGAATTTTCTTTGGCGATATAATATGGCAGCCTATATGTTGTTTATTTTGGATTTATGATTTTAGGATTTAGATTATGATTTTATCATTTATGATTTTTGGATTTATGATTTAGCCATAATCGCCAACAAAAAATGGTACAACTATAGTATTTCCCCTCAGCTGAATTTGGCGATTTTTCTTTGGCGCCGATTTGAACGATAACGATGTCGTTCTGGATTGTTTGCGATATAATATGGCAGCCTACATGCTATTTATTTTGGATTTATGATTTATAATTTAGCTTACGATTTTATCATTTATGCTATATGATTTATGATTTTTAGATTTATGATTTAGCCATAATCGCCAACGAAAAATCGCCAAATCTAGCTGAGGGGAAATACTATAGTTGTTCCCAAAAAATTGCCAAATGTCGTTGTGGGGATATATTAAAGTTGTCCTTTGAAGTGTGTAACACTAATTTAAAAATTATGTCAATTATTATTTACAAACTAGTATATAACCCCTTAAAAAATGACGAAATGTGAAATCAATTAAGGTAGTGAATCAACGAATTCTTTGCCAGCTTCGCTGGTCACTATATTTAAAGGGGACTAATGTGCAAGTCGTACCTGACGGGGAAGTTAAATCCTATTTCGTGAAGAATTCTTCTCAAAGTTTCTCTTTGATACTTAAAATTTATCTTTTCTTTAAGTACAGGAATTAATTTGGCAATTATAGGTACGATCTTATTTACTGTGTAAAACTCATGTACGAATAACATCGCAATCAAAATTATCCAGAGAAATGTTTTCGATGGTACTGTTCTTTTGCCGCTTTTTTGGTGATACAAACATTGGATTGTCTTCTCCTTTTGATTCTCTACGTATTCTTTATCGTGGCTTCTGATATATTAGTTATTTCACTCGTACGTTTCACTGATTGGGAAAGTGGAACAATAGCTTCTCCTCCTAAAGCTTCTTTATCGCAAAACTTAATGACATTATGTACAATACGCTTCGTTTCACTATGAAGAGGTTTAATCCGAGAACTCGTACCACATGTACGATCCATTTCCAATATAAACAGACTGTTATACAGAAAGAAATAAAAGAAAACAAAGCAGGAGTATTAATTATTCTACACATAACAGAGGAAAAAAGAATAATAGAAAAATTTCACCTCTCTCTTCATTGCTGTGTCTCCCAGAGCGTGAGTGGAATCGTCCTGGCACTTTGCCAACCAGGTATCAATCTTCGGCAGGCGCACAGTAGTAGCCCGTTTTCACATTCAGAAACTTCAAAACTATTAAATAATTTATCGCTTTCTAAAAATTATTTTATTTTTTATTTTTAATATTTTATTTTGAGGTTGTAAAATGTGAATTTTCACAGTGTGAAATTTTTCATTTTTGAACTTTTAAAATGAAATCCTAAAAATAAAAAAATAAATTTTTAGAAAGCGATAAATTGTTTAATAGTTGTGAATTTTCAAAAAGTGAAAACAGAATTTAAAAATATGTATTAGTTAATGAAAAATTTCCCATAGAATAATATTGGCTTCGGCTTTCAGAGACGATAGGTAGAAAGCCCCCTTAAGTTGTCATTTTCATATTTTTTGTTTGATATACTAAAAAAAAAATTTTCTTGTTATTTAATATTATAAAGTATGAAATAAATAATATATTTGAAAATTCTGTTAAAATTTATATTTTAAGAAGTTCTTAAAGAGTATGACTTTTATAATTGCCTTTTTAGGTTTTAGTTCAAGTTTTCAGACTATATGTTTATTCCAAGTAATCAAATAATTAAATAATTTTGAAACTTAAAATTGAAAAAAAAAAAAAAAAAAAAAAAACAGATAAAATCGACATTAATATGCTTATTAAATTGATCTTTAAAAATTTAAACATATATTAAAAGCTATTTTTAAAAATATAATTTTATAAAATTTAAAAGAAGTAAAATTAGAATGAAATAAATCATCATATCTATTAATTAAATTCTTAGCCAATTAGAAATAAATTTGAAAGAACAGTATCATAACTGAAATTTTTATGCATTTTCAGTTTAGTTGAAAGAAATGCAAAAAGGTATCTGTAAAAAACAAAAGATGCAAACTAAACTGTGTATAAAAACTTAAAATTCTTAAAAATTTTTTTTTTTTTTTTAGTATGAAAGATGAAACAAAAGAAGATGAAGATGAAAGAAAAGAGGACAAAATTAAAAAAGAACCTCTGTCTCTCGAAGAATTGATGGCCAAACGGCAGGCTGAAGAAATGGCACGTAGCAAGGTATGTATTATTATTATCTAAACTTGCAACATAATTTTTTGAGAAATAGAGAATAATGAAAAGGGCAAGCATTATTTTAATTATTATCGTTTTACTATTATAGCTTATTATCCTATATTTTAATTAAATTTTCATTACCTTATGAGTAAAAGCTTTAAGGACTAACATGAATAAAATATAACATCATTGAAAATGCTTTATAAAAATTTAAAATTGTCATGCACTCTAATGTAATAGTTGTAATGTCATGAAACACTCAATTATACCAACTTGGTGGCATCATCTACTGCAGGCTAATGCAAAAACATTTGATAAAGGCAGTCAGTCCAAACAAGTTAGCTGATGATGAGACGGAAATGTCCCGAAAAGCTTCTGAATAAAGGATTAAGGCATTTTTTAATTATTTTTATTGTAATGCATTTAAAAGAATTAATTTTTCATTTTTCTAAACATAAGGAAACAAAGGTGCGATTTCAAGAGAGAGAATGAAATAAAGAAATAAAATGTGAAAAATATTGACCACTAACAAGAAATCAAATGATGGGAAGAACCAGTCAAATAAGAATAAAGAAGAGCCAGAAAATATATATTAATAATAATATAAGAAAATATATATATACTGGGTGCAAAGCATTATCTTTAAACAGTTTTTGTTTTCACGACTATTCATTAAAAGAACATATTTTCAATTGCAACAATGTTTTAAATGAATTAAGTAATGATGTCATGTCTTGTAATAATTACAAAATTTAAATCTATATATAGTTCCTAAGTCTCTATAGTTAGTAAAAAAATAATCTTGATACACATACATAAAAAAAAGTATAATCTTTTATTAATATTAGCCAAGTTATTTCAACTTAAAATTTGAACTGACTTTTCAGAATAATTGTATGAAGAATGAAAAATGGAATACTGAAATTAAACAGAAAAATATCCGAATAAATAATATTTTTTAACTGACCTCTTATTGGAAACCAAAACACTTGTAAAAGTCGAAAATTTTGAAATTAAATAAACTGTTAATAAAAAATTAAAATCATAGAAATTTTTTTTTTTCCTTTTTGTAATTTTAATGATATTGATTTTGAGAATTTTTCTACCACATGGCATTGTTACTTACTTCATTTAAAACTTTTTTGAAATTTAAAATATGTCCTTTTGACAAATAAGGAAAATAAAGACCATTTAATGTTTAAAATAAAGACCATTTAATACTTTAAAACCTTGTATACATAATTACCCACTGTGAAAGACTTGTTGCATACTCAGGGTTTGTGAATTGTTTCTGTATGAAAGGCAAAACTTGCAGAGCTTCAAATGTTTATTTACAGAAAATTCGAGAAAATTACAGGTCTATAAACCAAGTATCAACTTCAGTATCACCAGTAAACACAGCTTAAATAACAGCTGGCAGCATTAAATTCACAGTATAAACTGTACCATAGCATTAACACACAGCAATACTCTGTATTCAAACAGTAAAAGAGCCTTAGTCAGGAGCTTTCAACAGAATGATGAATGACGTGAAATTGACCGACTTGGCTGCGGTGTGATTCCTTATATACTTGTGTAGAAAATTGAGAATGTTCCAGTAATTTCTCAACTAATAAAGTTAGTTTACATATTTAAGATTTTGATAATAAGGATTTTCTTGCCAAAAAAGTCGCCGGGGAGCGAAAATGTCACCAAATTCGGCACCAAAGTGATTACCATCCTTAATGAAACTTTCAACGTTTATTTATTTATTTATTTATTTTTTTGGGGGGGGGGTCTTTTAAGAAAAATGAGCTATTTTAATGTGAAAACAAGCTAGAAATGTAGAAAACCAACATTTTATAACCTGACTAAGCCTCTTTAAATGGTTATACATAAAAATAACTACTATTATTTACAAATTCATAAGACTTTTAATACATACTGTCTCTTTAAAAGTTTTGATTATATTCTCTACATCTGTAAATTTTCAACTATAATATGTTATTACAGACCAGAAACTTTTTTTTTTAATTTTATTTATTTATTTATTTTTATCACTGAAATTGCTTTAAGAAAAATTGTAGTTATTCTTTACAGAAAAATGGAGCTTTTGTTTGCATTTCACAAGGTAATTTAAATTTCTATTAAGAATTTAAATGTATCTTAGCTAACCAAGTGAAGGAGAATAGTAAATTAAAACATCTGCATGAACTTTAATTATTTAAAATTTTCAGTCTGTTTCAACTGCTCCTAAAAATCTACTCAAATCATCGCTAAGATCATATATATAAAGTCGTGCTTAAACATTTACATTATTTGTGAAGCTACATATATTTTGGGAAGAAAAATGAAAGAAAAGAAAGTCTGGAATGACTGTACTCAATCTTCCAAGCATTTAGTAATCAACAGTTGTTTAAACAAATTTAAAGCAGAGAAGTCAGTAAATAAACAGAAGAATAAATCATAATAGGGTGTTTAAGAATTCTTTACCAAGTTATATGTCATACAGTGGAATGTATCTGAATTCTTTAGTGCATTCCTGTAAAAGAATTATAAATGGTAAGCATGCAGTAGCACACATTTTTCAGTATTTTTATGTTTTAAGCAATTTATTATTGCTAAAATGAAATTTAATAAGCTTTAATAGTTAATGAACAGTAAGCTAATACAGTCCATAGTCTGCAATGTATGAAAATTCTACTTAACATTCCTGTAAAAAAATATATGTATGTGCAAATATATGTATATGTATGTGCAACACTTTTTTAATTTTTTGCTATGATGACCTATAACATGCTTACCAATTTATATCTTAATCGAATGTAGAGTTTAAATGCTAGTGTACTTCAAATAATTTGAGTCTGTAAGCTCGCATGACACAGAATTCTTCTTAATGTCTTTATAAAAGAACTGTAAGTACCTACATTCATGCAAATCCGTACAGATTGTGTAATGGTCACCTAACATTACCTACCAATATTCAGCTCAATCAAACAAAGCATTTAGACGCTATTGAGTTTATTCATGGATGTACACATATTTACATACATCACCATAAAAACTAATTCAAGAAACCTCAAAATGTGTATGTGTGCAAAATCTCTTAGTCGATTTTTTTTTTTTTTTTTTTTTTTTTTTTTTTCACGATTAAAATATTTTACTTAAATAGTATACGTGTTGAAAGTAAAAATGGCACAAATTTTAAATGATGCTTTGCACTGGCTTATACCAGACTTTAGACAAACACATTCATGTTTTTATTACATTAATGATTTCAGTAGGACCAAGTTATATTTTTGCTATTATTTTTATTTTATAAGTTTAAAGTAGAACTAAATTCTTTTATAATTTTCAGCCAGTGTTTTTAACTAAAGAACAGAGAGCTGCAGAAGCTCTTAAAAGGAGACAACAAGAAGTAGAAGAACAGAGAAAAAGGATGGAAGAAGAAAGAAAAATCAGAATACAATTCATAGAGGAAGCCAAGCGCTCTATGGGTACTAAAACATTCATTATTTACAATTCATTCTTTCCT
The DNA here is from genome assembly GCA_963930645.1 of Salticus scenicus. Taxonomy (NCBI): domain Eukaryota; kingdom Metazoa; phylum Arthropoda; class Arachnida; order Araneae; family Salticidae; genus Salticus; species Salticus scenicus. The sequence goes on from OZ005648.1 coordinate 206,497,646, forward strand.
TATGCAAATATTTGTATTTCTGATTAACTTTTCGAAGTAATGTTGTTTCAATAGTAATTTTTACTTCCATTACCCGACTACCTTAGGTAATGGAAGTATTGTATTCAGTCCAAAAATTTGATATTGAGATTTCACCTGATTTACATGTTTTAAGGTCTCTGAGTCAAAAAAAGTGGTTTTTGGCAATTGGTCAGTGTGTATGTGTGTAGGGAATCTTCTGACTAGCATATCTCTGAAACTAATAAAGATACAACTACGAAACTTCAGAATTAAGACAGAACTGGTGTACAGATGAATTTTCCAAATTTTGGTGAAAATTGGAAAAACGGAAGTGGGACATCCGAATCCGGTAAGTCCGTAGCTCAAAAACGGCTCTAACGATTTTCTTCAAAGTTGCTATATAAACAGTCTATTAGATGTGCTTTCGAATGATATAGTTGGTTAGTTCAGGAAAATTGATAGGCATCCGGTATAAATAGCTGAATTTTAGACACTGCAAGTGGTTTCCTTTCACAGGGCCCGACTAACAAATTTTTATGCCCAGGGCACTTTACATATTCCGTGCCCCCTTAGAAGAGCCAGACTTCTCCCTTTTTCCCTCGCCCCACCCCTGCAAAAAACCATTATTAACATACCACAAATTTTAACAAGCGAAAAATGTTATTTGGTCAAAAAATTAATCTTCTTCTGTTTTGGACTCTAAGGAAAAATAAAATTACCCCCAGTCCGTCTAGCGCCAGATTTTATTTTAAAATTTTATTCATGTAAGAGGAAGACAGTTGAGTTGGAAAATGAAAAAAAAGGAAGATTTAGACCATATATTTTAAGCATTAGTCAAATTTTGTTCCTATCAGAAATGGGTGCCCATGCGATAGGCCCTGTCCTTTCAAAATGGCTGCATAGATTTTTTTCAAACTTGCAATATTAGCCCTCTTTTAAATATCCTTTTGTATATAATTGTTGTTTTCTGGTCAACAACTGAATATGCCAAATTTTGGTGAAAATCGGTGTTTCAAAAATGGCTCTAACAATTTTCTTGAAAACTGTTACATAAGCCCATTTTAGATATCCTTTCTCATGCTTTACGTGGTTATTACAGGAAAATTAATAGTCATCCCGATCAGATCGATCAGTTTTAGATCTCGGAAATTGGTGTATCAAATAAAAAAATAAAATAAATTAAAAAACTCTACCTTTTTAAATTCTTTTGCTATGTAAACTATTTTATGTCTTTACGTTTTCATGCATTTACGCAAACGTGTATTAACTTTCTCTTACTGGAAAATTTTTAGTTGACTATTTCATTAGCTCAATTCTATGTCTTCTGATCACATTATCTCCAAAAAGTGCATACAGTACGTGTAATAGTGGGTAATGGAAGTCGTGCGGTTGTTTCACACCAGATTTTTAGTTTTGTGAGGCGTAAATTAAAGTTATATTCAGCATTGCAAGACAATTTTAAGTTTAAGAATTAGCAAATATGATTTGGATTAATTTAAATAAATTACTTCAATTAAATGGCATTATAAATAATACCTTTTTTTTTTTTTTTCCTTTTCTTGTATTGGCTGAGGGAGAATTAATATTAATTAACTGTATTTTTACATTTGTTACCATAGAATTTTAATTACTTGATTAAAAAAAAGGGGGGGGGCGGTAAATGTGAATTTAAAATGATACGAAGTTTTTAAAGAAAAAAGAATTATTTTAAACTTATTTTAGATAAAGTGGAGTGAATGAATTTTCATGGTTGATGATTTAATAAATAAAAATATCTAAATTGATATTTTTTGCACTTTTGGTTGCCTATTAGTTAACAGAATTAAAAAGAAAACTATATTCACGAAAGAGTATCAATACGAAAAATGATACTTTCATTGTGTTCTATTTATTAAAGAAACATTAAAATTATCAGAAATCTTTAGCTGTAAAAAGAAAAATAAATAAGAGCAAGGTATTGTGAATTGGAGAAAAATCCAACTATAATTTACTCCATCACTTTATTTCTTAATAAAGGAAATATGTTAGGCTTATTACAAGAAGAAAATATATGCAATCATAAAATAAATAAAAGAGAGAAATTTACCTATATTAAAGCATAGACTTGAAAATTGAAATTTTAAGTCATTCCCCAGTGATAGGTTCTTTCAGCTTACTTTGCCAGTCATCACTTTTTCTCAAATTTTAGGTTGATTACAGATTTTTCTGTTAATAGACAGAACTCGCATTCTTTTAAAGCAAACTCCCAAAATATGTGATTGTTTCATCAAACAACAACAAATTTTGAGCCTTTTTTTTTTTTTTTTTTAGTATCTAATTTCTAAAATATGCTATATTTTTATTGCTAACTTTTGAAATGTGGAATTACTTTACTGATATTCTAATTTAATTTCTGCTTAAATTGCTCAAAAACATAGGAACCAACCAAAACCAAAAAATTTAATTTTCTCTTTGTTGATTAATTGCATTCATTGTTAGTTGATTAATAAATTCAAGGTCACTAAAAAAAAAAAAAAGTTGCACTCCGGGAGTGCCGACAGAAGTGAAAACTTGAACAATTACGTGTGTATTTCTTGAATATTCATTTCAAAGTCATTGGTATTCATTTCAAAATATTTTAATGAATTTCAAGAATTGTCACAATTATAATATCTATGTTGAATTAACAGAAACATGCGTTGAATTGTATACTGAAGTGTTATGCGATTCTCACAATCGAAAGTGTGTTAGATTGTTCATCGTCGGTAAGGTAGAAATACATTGCATGGATGCATTAGATAGCATACGAAAAGGTGTGGAATTAAAAAAAATTTTTATTATACCAGGAAAATTTTTTGTTTTTTTTCGATTCGAAAAGTTCTGACATGAATATATATCTATGTTGTATGTGTATACACAATATATGTTTATATTATATATAGTTATATTATCAATGTATTTCAACCCAAACTCAAATCTCGTGTAAATGGGGCCAATATATGTAGATACTTATATACAGAGGTGTCGGTTATGGTAACAGTGTCACGAGTTCAATGGTTTTTTCTCATCTCAAAAAATATCAACATGCATGTGTATCAATGTATGTACATACACAATATATGTACATACAGAGGTGTCGGTTATGGTAACAGTGTCGTGAGTTCAATGGTTTTTTCCCATCTCAAAAATGCCCAATGTGCCTAAAGAAGTTTTCACTTAAAAAAAATAATAATAATAAAAGTGGTGAGTTGTTCAATTTATTTAGTTGCCATGCGGAGAGTAGCAACTAGATTTTTCAGATATATTGATTGAAGCATTCACCACTCTTTCAACTTTTGTTCAGTAAGGAGGTGAAAAATAAAAGTTCTGCAAAGCTGAGAATACAATGTGAGGGTCCCTTAGAGTTTTTGAGCAATTTAGACTTAGCTAAGGGTGGTTGAGAACAGGGATTTGATGCTTTCAACAGTCCTATAGATTACCTCAGAACAGCCTCTTAATTAAGAATACATTTTTGTAGGACATTTATTGGATGAAAAACAACTCTGAGGTATTTCAGATTGCATCAGCAGTTGGGTTGATGCTTTTAATAAGGAGACTGGCATTAGAACATTTTCAAAAAAGCTAGAAGGAGAAGCCGGAGATTGGGGAAAGTTTGTGAAAAATAACACAATAAACTGGGACTCTCTCTTTACTTCTCTTGATGTAATCTCACTGGGTCTCTCTCAATTTTACTCTAAAACTAAAATTTTCTGTGGTTACCCATCCCAAAGAAAATTATCAGAAGCATGGGCAATCAATTGCAGGAGTAAGAGAGTGCTGAGCCACATTTGTGAACTTCTGAATTATATCAGTTTAAAAGTTGGATCAAGTACTCAAATCAAAATATATAATATAAAGTTTTTTGCCAGTTTCTTAGTAACAGTATGAGATAGTTTGACTAACAATATGACATTACTTTAATGATATAACTACTTTGTATTTATTATTTTTTCCTGCAAAAAAATTTCTAGAAACGTTTAGGGCAAAAACAAAACCTCTTATATATACTGCCACCTAGTGACTTTACAAGTACATAATCTGCAGGATATCATAATCTATATAATATTTCTCTAACGTGAACCAATTACGATTACATTTTGTGGAAACGATACAATAGTGATGTAATTAATAAAATCTGCAATAATAAAATAATAATATTTATAGGGTAAGTGCACCAGTGATTGACACTTTTAGAGCAATCTCTGATGCTTTTAATGTTCTAGTCATCAGAAAATATTTTTAGAAATCTTAAGTTGATGCATATGGCATGAAAGATATTCAGAACCACATATATGTTAAAATATATACATTTGATAACAATTATTTTTTTTCATAAATTTTTATTTGATACCCACTCAATGTTCCAGTAATTCACACTGCCAGTTTTTCCTTTTATTAGTAATTGGTACCCTATGTTCCAGTTTGGCGCTGCTAGTTATTCATTTTACCAGTTATTAGCACCCTATGCTCCAGTGTTTGACATAAAATGTTAAAATTCTTATATGTAAATAATATGATTTTATTATTTTTCTTATTTATTAATTATTTCGGGATAGATGCCAATTACTGGAGCACCTACCCTATATGGACAATATTTAAGCACGTGGTTTCAGCTTAATGATCTAATAAGAAAAAAATAACATTTTTCTTATCAGATCATTTTATGGAAAAATGTATTTTTAAAAGTTACTTCTTCAGAATCTTTGCAAGCGTCATTTTAAACCTAGCAATACTTTAAAGATGTATACAGAATATGAATTATTATCATAAATTGACTAAAAAACGTATTCATAAAAAACATAATCGAAATAGAAATGAGTTTTTTTTTTTTTTAATTTTTATTATTATTATTATTTTTTTTTTTAACAAAAAAATATGCCAAAACAAATAAATAAAATGTCATCACCAATGTAGCGACAAAAATTTAAAAAGAGTCATGGGAATCCTATACTAAAACTGTACTGCCTGTGGAAGTATGGAAACTGGGTCGTCAACCATGAATTTTATTTTGAAACCTTTCTTTGAATGATTTTGGATTCACTATTGCACAATATTAATTTAGTACTAATAATCATTTGGCTTCTGGTAAATTAAAATTTTAATTAGGTGATGAAATTGGTGTAATATTTATAAGTTTCAAGTTTTAAAAGTAAATAAAAAAAGAAATAAAGTGCAAAAATTTCTCACGGGCTTTCTAGTTTACAATAATAAGGAACATATTACAGTGTTGGATTTAATTCACCTAAAATGTGGCTTTGCAAATTTTTTTTACCCCGACCCCGTCAATTGTCTTAATATCACGGAAATTTCCTCCCTCTGATAGAAGGATCCAATCAGGAAATGAGAAAGATAGTTGACAGTGGCTAAAATAAATGTTGATTAATTTCCTTTGAAAAAGTTGAATCAGATTCAGAATTAGCAGGGCAAGTTCTACTTTCTGTATTATTGTTTGTAAAATTCTGGTAATAGAGTCGGCTCGTGATATTGCAACCTTGTGTTGTAATGACCCAACACGTTATAACAATCTGTAGTAAAGTTCCAATTCACTTCTGTTTAAGATAATATTATTTCACATTTTATATAAAGACCAGGAAAAAGACAAACTCTTTATATAACAACCTGTACTTCAATTTATGAATCATGATGAGATCTTTAGTTAAAAAAAAAAAAAAGTACAAAGTGAAACTTATTGGACAATTTTTTTTCTTCAGGAAAATGAAATGCTGTTTGATGTTAACCTTTTCAATTGCAGTCTTAATGGCATAAGCTGTTTGGCAAGAAGTTTCCAAAGAAATCATCAGAAACAGTTCCAAACAAGACAAAATTTTTAAATGCAATGAGTGTGATTGCAAAAAAAAAAAAAAAAAAAAAAAAAAAAAATCATTGGATGTTTACTGTAAAGATATTGACAGTCAAAGAATCTCCATAAATGGGATATTAACTGCAGAGTATCATGATGACATCAATATTCCAAAAATTAGTAAACATTCAATCCAAAAGAAGCTACTGAAACCTGTAATGAGCGAGTAAAATCCGTAAAACAATGGGGTTGTTATGACACAAGTCCACTGTATTTGTAACAGGACTGTCCATCCCAAAAGATTTTGTGGGCTGGTTTGGAAATGCATATTATTTCATCAGGCTTCATTGTGCATATAAATATATATGGTTTTTACAGATTTTTTTTTTTTTTTTAAATAACAATGACATATTTTTCAGGTAATTAAAGATCTTTTATTGAAATCAAGCAGTCATTCATCAGCAAGTAAAACACCCTGAGTATTATTCTTGCGCTAAACTCTGGGAAAGCAGCATAGAAGCCAAACCCTAAACTGACAGTTTTTACATGGCAAAATACCACTCTTCATGTCATGTTACTGGGTTTTTAATGGTATAATTTCTCAACTCACTGCTAGGGGAATAAACACCCCCTCTTCTCTCCCCCCCCCCATTTACCTTTATTGACTAATTAGCTCAAGATTGGCAGTTCAGGTTCATTGAGAATTTCTGAGCCGTAATTGATATGTATTTCCAAAATGCAGAGAAGTGTAAAAAGCATTAGCATCAGCACTTATTCTATAAAAGTTTGTCTACTTTAAGATCATTTGCATTATAAGATAATTTACAGAGTAACAAAGCTTATAGGAGAAAGTTAAAAATTATTTTTGAATTATAAAGTTATCACTATTGTTAGAAATTTAAAGCTGAGACACATTCACCTTAGTCATGTTGCTCCTGTTTATGTGTGTGAATTGAGATTTTTATTTTATAACTGAAAAAAAAAAAAAAAAAAAAATCTTTGTTTGTACATTGACTGATGACTTCATTTTTACTTTCCGAACACTATAGTGAGGAAAGTATTGTAATCATGTCAAAAATCCGAATTCGAGATTTTGATGTTTCTATACGTTTCGAGGTCCAACGAGTCCGTTTTCACTATTTTTACGATGATGTATGTATGTGTGTGTGTATGTATGTGTGTATGTATGTGTGTATGTATGTGTGTATGTCTGTGAGTGAACACGCTAGCGTCTAAACGCTTTGTTCGAATAAGCTGAAAGTTGGTACGTATATTGTAAGTCACCATAGTAAAAACCCTATAGATTTTGGTGAATCTAGCACTTATAGTTTTTTTACAGGGACAAAAAGAAAAATTATTTATCATTATGGCCAAGGGACCAAAATCTTAAAAGTGCGATAGCATCTAAACGCCTTATTCAATTGAGCAAAAACTTTATACACATATTATAGGTCACTGATACTCAATCTGTATAGATTTTGGAGAATCTAGCACTTATAGTTTTTTTACAGGGACACAAAGAAAAATTCTTTGCCAAATTTTTAAAAGTGTGATAGCGTCTAAACGCCTTATTAATCTCAGCAAAGAATTTGTACACATGTTATAGGTCACATTTGAACCAACTGTATAGATTTTGGTGAATCTAGCACTTACAGTTTTTTTACAGGGACACAAAGAAAAATTCTTTATCTTTATGGCCTATGAGACCAGCGATAGTATCTAAACGCCTTATTCAATTGAGCTGAAAATTTATATGAATATCATAAATCACTGTTGCACTAACTTTCAGCATATTGGTGACTCTAGCATTTATAGATTTTTACAGGGACACAACGAAAAATTCTTTATCCTTATTTTCTAAGGGCTCAAAGTTCAGTAGCGTTAAATAAAACCTCGTGTGATATATGGAGAAAAATACTCAAACACTCTGTTATGGTTTTCTCTTTTTTGTTTGTTTAGCAACTCCTCTTTCTTTATTTTATCTACAAAACTGTTAGTTACTCTATGTTCGGAAAGTCGAGTGGAGTCACTCCAGATTTTTTACTTTTCTTTCCCCTATGAATTGTTTGATAGTCTTTTTCTTGATGGGCATTCAATTACACTTTTATTATTTTTATTTAAACAATTTAGATATTCTAAAAAAATTTTTGTTGACTACTCTCAGGTAGATAAAAAATTTTATTGTCTTGAAAGATTCTGAGCTGAAATTTTTTTTTAAAACAAAGAATTTGAATATTTTGTTTTTGTGGCTCTTAGGAGGGAAAACATCTTTCTTTAATGTGCAATATTTTTTATCTTCTACACTCTTTCATCTTCAACCCACCAATGGAGTATACTTACTGTTGTAAATAGAATCTCTTGTATTCTTTTTGTTTCAGCTTTTTGGAAAAAAATAAATGATTAAGATTTGAGACTTAAATGTGTATTAAATCTTCACACTTTTGTACTTTTTGACATGAGAATATTCTCCAACAAAATATTTACTATTAAATGTAGACTTTATAATTTTACAGCGATATAATTACATATTTCGGCAATCGGCCGTAAAAATATCACAAGTTCTTCTGGTTGTATTTTTATAGCTTTTTTGTAGCATCTTAACAATAGTTACAATGCTCAGTAACCCTGTGTAGTGTTTCATAAATAAAGTGATTTCTTCAAAAATATTTCAGAAATTCTTTTCTGAAGATGTTTATTCTTTACAGAAAATGACAGAGAAAGAGAAAGAAGAGAAAGACGGGAAAAAAGAGAAGCCGAAGAAGCTTCAGCTGCCGCTGCTGCTGCGGCTGCTGCAGCAGCAGCTGGTGGTGGTGGTGGTGGTGGCGGCGGTGGTGGCAGCAATGTTATGACTACTGAAAGTGATCGAGATAAAGTCAGGGAGATAAAAGATAAAGAAAAAGAATTAGAAGCTATACGAGTAAATATATATTACTTTTCATAAATTTACCTTACAACTTTACCAAATTTTTAGTCTTAAATTGTAATTGTTATTTGGAATTCTTAGTAGTGTAGTATAATCTACATTTCTAAAAAGTTGAGTTTCATTTGAGGTCTAAAATGCAACTTTGCTTTTGATCATCCTTATAAAATAAGCTAATTATAAATATCTTTTTTATATTAGTATGAAAATGTCATTTGTAAAATGAAAGAATTTTTTATCTACATAAATAGACTTTTGCTAAATTTATAAAATTCAGCCAGTTTTTTTTTTTTTTTTTTTTTTAATTATTGATAGTAACATTATGTGAATTATTTTATTTACCATGTATAAATATCATTTTGTTGCTTTTTTTTTTTTCTTTTCTTTTCTCTAATATAGTTTTAGATTTCTTTCTTTTTCTTTTTTTAAATAATCTTGAATATTGAAGCCTAGATATGTTCTATTGGAGATTTATAAAAGCATTTTAAAACACAAAGTAGTATTCTAAATGATCATATCAGTTATTTGAAATCACCTGTTGTAAATAATCATCAGTTTATGCTAACTTTAGAATAAAAGGGCTGCCGAGGGGAGGGGGTTATTCAATAAAAAAGTCAACCTAATTTCAAAAAGAGCATAATTTGCAGTCTTCTACGTTGTGATTTTTTGTATGTGACAAAAGTAAATTACTAATTTTATGTGTATATATACTCATTGCCATAAAAATTTGTACACCAAGAGATAATTGTTGGATCGTAACGAAAGTCTGCATGATTGTGCATTGTGTAATGCCATCGCAGGGCATTGAACTTCTTTATTCTTGGAGTATAAAACATGAAAGCAGAGCTTGTTTGGTGTAATAATCTGTTGCAGAGGAATGCTTTTTAAATAGAGGTGTCATTACACTGCCATCAAAGACAATACAAGCAACTGTCAGAGTCCAAGAGTAAAAGAATCATCGGTATGATGGAAGCCGGGTGATCAGCTTGGCAAGTAGCCAGCCACTTAGGCCATTCTGATTTTACTGTGGGGAGGTATTGGGACCAGTAGACAAGAGAGAGAGCGATTACACAGCAACCAGGCTCAGGATGCGCTTGACATACCAATAATCGATAAAAGTGTCCCATCATATGAAACATATGCATAGTGCCAACCGTCTTATTGTGCACCATCCAAACATATGCAACACCTACATGACCTGTCCCTGTACGTACCATCGCAAGGCGCCTGGCTGAAGGACATTTGCTACCCCAGCGCCAATTACGCGTGCTGCCAATAATGTCCATCCCCTCTTCTCCATTTGGAGAGGTGTCACACTCTATGGGGTTGAATTGCAACAGAATAGAACGGTCGTCCTTTGCGACGAATCCAGATTAAATTTGCACAGGGATGACAAACATGTACGTGTGTGGAGGCACCGGGTTGAACACCTCAATCCTGCCTTTTCTTTACAGCTGCACACTGCATTCACAGCTGGTGTTATTTTATGGGATGATATTGCATACGGCACACGGTCATCCCTAATATTGATTTACAGCATTATGACAGCTCAGTGGTATGTTTGTTACATCCTTCATCCGTATGTGTTTCCACTCATGGCAGGGCTCCCAGGAGCCATTTTTCAACAGGACAATGCTCAGCCACACACATGAAGTGTGTCACAGGACTACCTTCACCACAATACCACTCTTCCCTGGCATGCTCGATCCCCAGATTTGTCACCAATCTACCATATCTGGGATCACTTGTGACGGCAAGTTGGGCAGCCTGCAAGTTTGGACAAATTAAGGGCACGTTTACAACAAATGTGGGATGAGATGCCACAGGACATCGTACGGAACTTGTATTCCTCAATGCTCGTCTGTATTGCATTGTGCATTCATATACTAGAGGTGGCCCAACAGGGTACTAAAACATCCATTTTTTTGTAATTTTTCCTGTAATAAATGATCATTTCGCTTTGATTTTATAATTATTTACTTATATCAACATTGCACGCACGTATGTAAAATTTCGTTTCATTCTGACAAATCTTTCTTGGTGTGCAAATTTTTATGGCAATGAGTGTATATTAGTGGAGTACCGAGTACTTGGCCTTTTTCTACTCAGCCAAGTACCGAGTAGTTGTAAGAAAGAGTAATTGATGCATATATATTAGTGCTACACCGTATATATGCATAGCACCAAGTGCATATATAATAGTGCAATTTTGCACATCTTGAAATTAAAAAAAAATCCTGTTGAACATAAAATTTAGTTAAATGGCAAACAGCATGTTTTCATGCAGAACTTTTGTAGTGTATATACATAATTAGGTTCATTGCTATATTTGATACTTTCAGCATAGTGAATTACTAAAACTTTATGGCCCTTTTATTTTCCACTTTTGTTTAAATTAAGGAAGCTCTGTACCTATCATTGCTGGAGTTCAAAGTTCAGGTTATTCTGTGGGGAAATTTGTTAACAGATTTAATCATTACCTAATATATATATATTAAATTTCATTTTGGTATTTAGAAAATTCACAACCATTAAATTTGTTCTTGTTTTCTAAAAATAATTTTGTAATATTTTATTTTGGTGCTAAAATGTGCAAAAAAATAAACTAAATGTATTTTTTACACTTTGTATTGTAGCATAAAAACGAAATGTTAAAAATGTAAAAAATAAATTTTTAGAAAACAAGAATGAATTTAAAAGTAGTGAATTTTCTAATTGAAAAAATGGAATTGAAAAAAAATAAATAAAAAAATAAATAATAAATAAATAAATAATAAATAATGAAATAAACAAATTTTCGAAGGAAAACATGAGACTTAGCTGCCAAAAACAGAGAAATTGTAAGTGGTAGAAAATAACCTTAGCCCATCTTTCTCATCAATAATCTGTTCATAAATATGGTTCAAATTACTATTCCTTCCAATACTTCATTACCTCTATAATCTCAGAATTTGCTTTGTTATTGAACCTCTTTACAACTGTCATGGCATTAATGGCAAAAACATATGAATAAATTCATTTTTTCATAACATTTATAGAATGTTATTAAAAAAAAAAATAAAATAAAATAAAATAAAATAAAAAACTGATAAAATTATTGATTATATCAAAGTTTTTCTGTTTATTTTTTTAGTTTAAAATTAATTGTATTTAAGTGCTAATGACAGGGCATTTATATTTTAATGTGATAGTTTTTGGCTTATACTGCTTTAAGAATGTAAATTTTATTCATTTTATTTTATTTTATGTCATTTTTACTTTTAGGAAAGGTATTTAGGCTTGATGAAGAAAAAGAGACGAGTGCGTCGTTTGAATGATAGAAAGTTTGTTTTTGATTGGGATGCATCTGAGGATACAGCTGTGGATTATAATCCAATTTACAAAGAAAGGCATACTGTGCAGTTTTTTGGTAGAGGCCATATTGCTGGTATTGATTTAAAAGTATGTATGCAGATTATTCAATAATTTATTTTAATTTTTGTATTGCTGTTGGGTCATTTGAAATGGCCAGTTGTTTTTCAAACCAAAGTGTTGTTTTGTCTAGTTATTTTGCTACTACTAATAAGATGTAACCTAAAATGATGTAGATATGAACATTCTGGTTATTCTGCCTGTTTTGCATTATTCTCACTCATGCTGTGACATAATTTTTGTTTAAGCACTGTACAAAGAATTAAGAGTCAAAAAGTCCATTTTCATCATATATTGTGCAGAATCACATTATGTATGCTCTTTTATTTCAAGAAAAGTAGCTTGTCAGACTGCTCATAAAATTTGTGCCATATGTGAACAATGTACTCTGTTTCAGATGACACAATTCAAAGGTGGTTGCAGAAATTCAAGCAAAAAATTTCATTCTTGAATATGATGCCCACTCTGGATCCTCATCATCTGTTAAGGAAGATATCTTAAAAGAAGCTGTTGCTGAAAATTCATGTTACACTGTCTAGGAACTAAATATTCTAAAAAGTTCAGGGCAGGATCATTTGAAGAGGATTGGGTATGTAAGCCGCTATGATGTGTGGCACCTCATACTTTAATACCACATTATATGATTGCTTGGGTTTCAGCATACGATTCTTTACCGAAGCAAAATGAAAAAGCTCCTTTTTTGAAACTGCAATACTGGCTATAATAAATGGATATTATACAATTTTGTTACAAGGAAAAATTATGAAGTATACCAAATGAACCTCCTCAAAAATTAATGAATTTAATCCTCATTTTACTGAAATTTATATTAAAATTAATAGAAATTTTATATCTTATTGAGAGCGAGGCTGCATTCCAAAAAAGTAAGGCTTTTTGCATGGTGTGAATACAAAGGAATTATTTATTATGAACTTTTGCCACCAAATAAGATTATAAAGTTTGTAAAATGTGATTCCCAAATGGCAGTTTTTATAGCAAAAGTAGAAGGAAAACATCCAGAACTAACCAATGCTCGAGGTATTTTCTTCCTAATAATACTTGGTTCCACTTTGTGATGAATGTTAGGCAGTGACTCTCTGAGTATGGCTGGGATGTTTTGTGCCAACTTCCATATTTACTAGGTCTGCAGATTTTCATCTCTTCAGATCACATCCAAATTCTTTGAATGATCAGAAGTTCACTTCTTTGGAGACTGTTAAACAGCATTGTAATAATTTCTTCATGAATAAGTCTATTCATTTTTATAGAAAGTAAACTTTTCAGCTGATGGAATGATGACAAAAACTTGTAGAACAAAATGGTACTTATATTATTCAATGAATTTTTATTAGGTTTTTGTGTTCTGCTTTATTATTATTTATAAAAAAAAAAAAAAAAAATGCAGTACTTTTCAGATGCCCCTATACTTTCAATTTAATTTTTTTGCTTTATACTTTAAAAACCAGATACATTTGCAAAGTTATCATTATGATTCATAATTTTCTGAAATATGTTTATTAAATGTTCAAATGACATCTTGTTATGATTGAAGGAAAAAACAATTAATAAATTTCATTCTCATTTTACTAAAATTTACATCAAAATTAATAGAAATTTTATATCTATTTCTTATTTAGTCTCAAAAGAAAGAACAATCAAAATTTTATGGTGAACTTTTGGAGATGCGAAGAACTGTAGCTGAAAAGGAACAAGAAATGTAAGTAGTATTTATGGTAGATTAATATTTCTGTTTGTTTATTTTGTTATCATTATTTTTCATCATTATTATTATTATTTATTTATTTATTTATTTTATTAGAAAAATAGACATTTTGTCTTACTTTTATCAAGTATGTGAAACATTTATTTTCTTCATCTAAAAAAAAAATTTGAGAATACATAGTTCATTATATATTATGATGGATTGATTGGGGTTTAAAGAACGTGGTATACTTCATATATATCAGAGAAAATATTGTCCTCAAGGCATACAGGGAATCAGTAACAAGTAAAACAAATAACAAATAATAATAATAATTTTTGAGATCACCCTGTAATTGATAATACTTGAAATGTGTTATAGATATAACATGTGATTCAGTGATGTCGCTAAGCTTTCAAAATCCTGGGTCTTTTTTTTTTTTTTTTTTAAGTGAATCCTCATATAAATGAACTTAAATATATATATTATAAAGATATAAATTAAAATTATTTTATTGTAGTTAAAATATGGTTTATTATGAATTTTTAATCAGCTCTCTTTGAGATTATCTTAAAGGTGATATTATGTAGGAGGTTGTTGCTATTAAGAAACAACTGAAAACATTTAGCTGAATGTGTTCTGGAACAAGAAAGAAAAAATGAATAAGAGAAAATATAGTATAATAGCCATATTATTTTTAAAATGAGAAACTTTTTATATTTGGTGATATAAATTATTATTTTTAAAAATGTCATTGAAATTAACAGCATTAGGAAAACAAAATAAGAAAGAAGGAGCATTTTTTTTTCTTTCTTTTGAGGAAATTTTGAGATGTGCCATCTGTTGGCTGATATGTACCTAAATTGAATCATCATTGTGTTGCATTGTGGTCCTTACATATACCAAGTTTTGTGCAATTTAATGTAAATGAATCTGAGATATAGTCTTCTCGTTCACAGAGAAAATGCAGCATAGCAGTGTCATCTATCGGGCAGTATGCACCAAAATTAAATGAGCATAATTTTTCATAATGGCCTTCTCACCTACCAAGTCTTGATCAATTATACTCAATAGAACCTGAGATATAGCTTTCCCTTAAATGGAAAAAATTACAGTGCCACCTGTTGAACAATTTGCAGCAAAATTTCTTAGACACTATGTCAAGGTGCAACTACATATAAATTTATATGAAATTCTGTTTAGTAATTCCAGTGATATAGTCACCACAAATTTTTGTCACTCACACATTTTCAAAAAAATGGTCAAATCTTGTTTTGGAGCTCTCAAAATGTGTAGATCCATCAAAAACCAGAAGTCTAAAATATTTACTAAGTGAATACTTTCTTTTATTGAATATAGAAGAAAGTAAAAATTCAAGTATGAATTTCCCGTAAAAAATGGGAAAATTATTAACTATGTTCATGCCTTTCACTGGAATGGCCAAACGTTAATGCCGACCCATATGATTAATATTTAAATATATATATATTATTCTCAACATTTAGTAAAACTATAATATTTAAAACAATAAATAATTACTGGAGTCATAATTTATCATAGTTTAACAGGGTTCGCGGGAATCGCGCAATATTAAAAAAAAATCCCACTTAAAAAATTTTCAATTGCGCGCTTTTCCCGCGATTTATTTATTTATTTATTTATTTTTTATCTAATTCATTGAACTCCGCAAATTTATTTTTTACGTTTTTAAAAAAAGCGCGGATCTCGTTCGTTAAAAAATAAATAAATAAATAAAAAGGAAACAATTGGCGATAAAATGTTCTACAAAAGCTTCTGACTCCTAATCTTTCTCCATCCACAACATAAATGTCAATATCCATTTCAAACTTGCTTTATGAGTTTCTAGAACCTGTAAAGAAATACAATTGTTAAATATTTCTTGCTCATGTAATTATTTTTTGCCCACCTCCCCCTTTATTTATCTCCATCTAGCGATCACATCAGCAATCAAATGTTCTGCAGAAGTCTTGTTTCCCAATCTTTACCCATCTGCAAAGTAAATTATATTTATAATATTCATTTTAAACTTGCTTTATTAGATTCTAGAAGTAGAATTGAAAGAGTTTAATATTTCTTACTCTGTAATTAATTTTTTAATCCCCCCCCCCCTCTTTCCCATCTCCAGAATACAAACAATAAAGCAATATTTCTGACATATGTAATTATTTTAGACCTTTAGTGCTGAACTTAATGAATCTATTTATTTTTTCTCAATTAAATTAAATCTTTATGGGGTGTCATATCTATACCAAATTTATAAACATGGGGGAATTGAAGAATAGAGTTTTCAGGTAAGAAAATTTTTTCCAGATCAATTTAAGAAAATTAATACTCAGTTGGTTTTATGCACGTTTGAAACTAATAATTAGCTACTGCTACTTTTATATGAATGATTAATGTACATACATAAAAATCATATTCTATATTTGTTTGAAAATTTTGTAAGATTTTATGTGGATATAAAAGTTATTGCAGGCATATTGAAGAATTTTTTTTTACGCTAACAGGGCTGCCAACAACTACGCAATTGGCGTAGTAACTACGCTTTAGCCTGCTTCTACTACACTCTACGCATCGTATACTTAAAGCTACGCTTTTCCTTTCCCCATCGTCATCCTGTTTACAACGAGCGAACTCCGATTTCACCACGGATTAAAAAAGTATAATATAAAACTAAATAGTGGCAGACACTGAAAAAAAAATAAAAAAAACTACTATCTTTTTTCTTTCTTTCTTTTTTTTTTTTTTTCCTTGCACACATCTAGACAGAAATCCCAATCCAATCCTTATCAACTTTTAATTTTGCATTTCCAACAGTTGCCGCATAAAACATTATTCTTTGAATTTTATTTTTTATCTATGAAAGTGCTTCTTGAAAATATAAAAATAACAAAACTAACTTTTAAAATCTAGTTGAAGAACCACATGCTTCATCGTAAATACTCATAAATAAATAGTAAAGAAAAAAAAAAACATTCTAGTGCTAGGCATTGCGTAATCGAAATATTGCTGACTCAGAACGGGAACACATATTTGTTTACATTAGCTGAGAGTGTGCTTAATTAAAACCGCAAGCACAGACACCGCAAGCTGAAAGGGGGGGAGAAAGAAACCGAATGCTATGATTATCTTCATGGCTATGATTATGCTGTATTTTGATTTTCATTTAAACTCTATCAATGTTTCAGTTAACTTAATGCTTAATAATTCGCTAAAAAATAATACTTTCTAACGAAAAAAAATTGTTTATTTTAATTATTTATCGATAAAAAGAATGGATTCAAAGTTACTGAACTTTAAGTACGATTGACAACGCAAGGAAACTAAGACCAGGAAGAGCTATCTTCCCTGGGAGACTTTCTAAAGTATCTGAAGCCGTAATCACGCGAGTTTTGGAGAAAACAGTATAAAGTCGGACTTTAACGGAGGAATTGTCCTCTGTAATAGGAAACTTTCTTAAGTGTTTTAATATACAAGTTTCTGAGAAAATCATGGAAAATTTCGAACTTTATCGTACGAAGTATCTACCGTTGGAGAAAGAAAAAGAATATTTTCTGTGCTTTTTCTTAGGATAACTGAATACGCGATAACTTAGTTTTTATTGGGCGATTCTAAGAAATTTTCATATCTGAAAATGGGACTTTCACAAAAATCGCCGGATTTAAAATGGATTCATCACAAAAATAGCACAAGAAAATTGCGTATTTTATAAATCAGCCGCCAAAAATGACATTTCAGTAATAAAAAAAAAGCTGATTTATGACTAAATAATTAGACATTTTTAGAAAAATAACATCTATTTTAGCAATTAGTTTACGATTACGTAATTTTGAAAATTAGCTGTAAAATAATTCCGTATTTCTATAAAAAGCCACAAAATTATACTTATAATGTAAATCATGTTTGAAAAAATCAAGAAATTCATCGATTAGCATCAAAATAAAGCCTTTTTCAGCGATTAAACATAAATTTTGTTAATTAGCGGCGGAATGATTGCGTATTTCCATCATCGGCTACAAAAATATCGCGATTTACTGAAATCAACTGGGGAAAAAAAAAAAAACTTTATTGGCTAGCAGCCAAATGATAGCATATAAAACGTAAATTTTTGATTATTAGTGGGTAAGCGATCCCGTATTAGCGAAAACTACTTCAAAATTATTCCCGATTTCCGAGATTACACTTTGAAAAAAAAAAAAAAAAAAAAAATGCAAATTTCACTGATTAGTGGCAAAATAGTTGAGTATTTAAGATTCAGCTTTCAGATGAACGTATTTTGCACAAATTAGTAGCTAAATAATAGCGTGTTTCGGCAATCGGCTGCATAATAATCGCGTATTTTAGGATTTACCTTTAAAGAAGAGTGAATTTTATCAATTAGAGCAAAATTATAGTATATATTAGCAATTATTTGCTATTAAACGTAGATTTTGTAAATTTGCAGTGAGATAATTACGAATTTCGGCAATCGGTCGTAAAAATATTGCGAATTCTGTCAAATACGAGAAGAATAGCATATTTATTTAATTAATGATAAAAACGTAATTCTACCCCCCCCCCGCCCCCCCTCTACGGAAACTCGATTTTTTAGGTATATTTAGCAATAATCTTAAGGGGGAAAAAAAGTTTCAGAAAAGTTGATCGCTGTCAGTTTGCACTGAAATTGAATTTAATGTTGTACAATTTCAATCCTTTTCCATCCTTAATAACAATGATTATTTTATTGTAGATTCAGTTTTATTACATTTTCTAATATCTAAACTATTAAAATTGTTCATTATTTTGACTTTTGTTACTCCAAAAATTTAAGATTTTGTTTAAAAAAATCCAATTTTTGTATCTGTTTGAAGTATAGCATTGAAATTATTTTCACATCAATTGTCTTGTTCTTTTAATTAAACAAGTTTCTTTTGAATAGGCATGCACTAAATGTTTGATTATTACTGAATAATGAATATTCAGTATACTGAATAACTAAAAATTTGATGCATACCTACATCTTACCCTTTTTTTTTTTTCTTTACTTAATTTCATATGATTATTGCTAATTTATTTTTGTTAGTAGTTTCTTTCTTTCTTTTTCTTTTTTAATTTTTAAAATTGCTCCTCAAAGTAGCCGAAATGCTCCTCAAAATTTCTCTGAATACTCCTCAAACTGTTTTTGAAAAGTTGGCAACCCTGCATATTAGTGTATTATATTAGAATTAGTGTATTTTCATGTATCCATGTTTATATAAAAAGTAAATTTGGATAAAATTTCTATTATTTTTGAATGTTTGATTATTAAAAATCAATAAATTTCAGAAAGTAAGTCATAATGTAAACAAAAGATTTTATGCTTATTTATATTTTAAGTATTTTCTAATTTTTTAGCGACTACACTTTGTAGCTTAAAACTACACTTTTTTTGCTTTTTAACTACACTTTAGCACTCCCAGAGGTTGGCAGCCCTGCGCTAATGAAAAAATCCTTAAAATGCTTAATGTAGATAAAAACTATACATATAACTGTTTATGTCATCAGTTTATTGAAAGTGACGTTATCAATATTCAACTAGTCATCCAATCAATCATATTAGCGAAAAATTTATAGCTAATTTCTAATTTCAGCAATCACATGTCTGTAATTTGCATATTTCTTGAAAATACCTTTTTTCTGTAAAATGTAATTACTGACTTAAATTTCAAAAATCTCACTTAAATTTTCAAAATCCCACTTAATTTTTTTGTTAGAGTGGGAGAATCCCACTCATTTTTTTTCCTTAGTGCGAACCCTGTTTAACCCCAAAAATTCAGAATTGGCAGGCTTACAGCAATTCCGGATTTTAGAGGCTTGTAAAAATTGATTTTTTTTTTATGATAATTAAGATATATGCCACATGCTAATTTTACTTCTTAAAAGCAAATTATGATTAGATTGGCAAATTAAATAACAAAATAGGAGAAATACACTCTGGAATTTTATTGAAACCTGTATTTTTCAGTTTCTTGGGGGAGGATTAAAAGAAAAAAGTTGATTATTCTGGGATTTTTTTTTTTTAAATAATGAAAATAAACTTTAGTGTTATCTCTTTTTGTGTAGTGTTAATGCTTTTTGTGACACTTTCTTAGTCCTCAAAAGAAATAAAAAGGTACAGATGAAAGAGTTCGTTTAGTAAGTCTACCTGTGACCTGCTTCAAGGTCAAAGAAGTCAAGGTATTACTAGCAGTAGGTCAGCAGTTCTGTTAGAATCTTTAAGGAGTGTGTTTATCATTTAGCCAAGTCAAGAAAGAGATAATGGAATATTGAGTGCTATTTATTTATTTGTATTACTAGCACTGAAGAGCAATTTTATTATTAAATATGTAGATATACTTTTACTATGATTAAACATCAGACAAATAAGCACACATTTTTGGAAGTTACCAGGGAATGTCAAACTGCCTTGCTGAAATCCTTTATAATTTAAGTAATCTTTTGTTATTGTAAAATCAAAACTATATTAAAAAAAAAAAAAAGAAATATTCAAAAGCCATTTTTAAATGCATTTGAACAATTTTTCTGAATGCTCATCCTGCAAAGAAAAAAAATAAAAAATATTGTTTCCTTCGAGAATGAAAATTGTATGTCTCCTGAGATGTGCCACATTATATGTTTTGTTCGATTATTATATTTCCTCCTTCGATTTTTTGCGTAATTTCTTGTTGTAGCTCATCCGTAGCATCGCTGTGATTATGAGGTTTCCTTTAATAAACTATATTCATTTGTTTTTAAATAGAATATGTTTTCATGTAGATATAAAAATACATTTATCCCAATCTAATGCCATTTTTAGAAAACTTAACGTACTTCATTAGACACAACATACTGTAATCAGGAAATTATCTTTTGTAAAATGTATTAGTTAAATGCATTGAGCTACTTATATATGTATATTTAATGAAATTACGAGGTTGTTGAGGGTCCTTCATCGTTACTGGAGTCATTAACTTGCAGTCTAGGCACAATAATTACAAATCAGCTTGCTAGGCATAAATTTATTGTAATTCCAAAGCATGATTGGAGTTTGATGAAGGCAATGGAAAGTTTAGATGCTATAACCAGTCGCAGTACTCTAATCTTGCGGTAGAGGTCTGCACGGGCCGGGCTTCCAGCCCGAGCCTGAGCCCGGGCCAGGTTCAGGCCGAATTTTTGAATTTGCTCTCGGGCCGGGTCGGGCTCGGGCTTAAAAAAAATTTCAGGCTCGGGCTCAGTTTTTTTTTTTTTTTTTTTTGTATATTCGGGCCAGGCCGGGCCTGAATGAAATTTTCTCCAAGCCAGACCGGGCCTGAATAAAATTTTCTCTGGGCCGTGTCGGCCCGAATCCTTTTCTGGTTTCCTCGTTAATCAACGAAAAAGGAAAATGATAAAATATTTCTTCAGTCGTTTATTTTACGTAATTTTACAGGCTTGTATGTCAATAAAGTTCTATTTCGTTAAAAAAGTGTCTGTAACGTCAATTTAATTGTCTATCAGTCTGAATTTTCGCAAATATTTTTAGCATGACTCAAAATTAATATATTTTATTTAACGTAATATTAGATGGTTTCCTATTCAAAATAGTATGCATGTCACTACCAGTTTGCGTACATGTACATAACAAAAGAAATTAGATACGTTACTGTGTATAAGGGTTTGTTTCTTATGATCTGTTGAGTTTAGGTGGTATAAAGGCTATAAAAATCTTTCCGCTGTATCTTTTTCTCTAAGGCTCCTTTTCCTTTTCTCCAGTGGACGAAGTAGCATCATTTTTATCATGGGCAAAAGCAACTTTTCTATTGAATATGGTTGGTTTAACATTAAAGTTTTGTTTACCGGAGCACATGAAAGATTCGGATACATTATGGTATATAACAGAAAATGGTTGAAAGTGCATTTTCAGTAGTATTAACCATTTTAAATACTTTCCTATACTGTTTGATGAATGCTAATATTTTCGATTTGACTTTCTGTTTGTCTTTGTGCCTTGTCTATAATAATGAATTTCTTTTTATATATAATTGTCTTGTAAAATTTCAGCAGTTTTGTTAAAGAACGTACTATTGTTTGGTTATACAAAACCTCTGCAAAACACATACTAAAAATCTTTTTTATAAAAAGGCATTCTTTTTTTTTTTTTTTTTGTTATTTTACATATTTTTGAATCGGGCCGGGCTGGGTCGGGCCTGATTTTATCGTTTTTTGTCCGGGCCAGGCCATAAACTGTTAAAAAATAAACGGGCCGGGCCTGGGCATTCCGGCCCGTACAGACCTCTATCTTGCGGTCCCAGACCGCGGCAAGGAGTTAGATTGGGGTTTAATGATTTGGTGTGGTTACAGTGCTTTCGGGCCGGGGCCCGATGAATATTCATTAGTTCTTTTTAGCAGAGGATAGTTCAAAAATCTCTCTAATTTTTGTGAGTTTCCTGTTTTATACCCATAATTTTTGGTGTATTTCTAATTATTTCTTTTATTGGTTACATTACTTAATAACACACACCTCTTCTTTGTGTCTTATTGGCTACAATTCCGTGCTTCCCAGACAGTATGGCACCTTAAACTACCAAAGTTGCTAATTCATTATCGCAATATTTATAGCTTTACATCTGACATAAGTAATCAAACCCTAATTTATGATCATAAATCCTTTATTTCTTTTAACATTGTTCATTTAATTCTTGTATTGAATCTTTCCGGCACCAGCTATTCATTAAACTTAATTTATTAGTCATTTAACTTAACTTATTGACATGTTTATTCCAATTTACTTTACCAGATTTATTTTACTCTCATTATTTTCAAATTAACGCAATTATAATTTTCTGTTTTTTTTATTATTATTATTATTATCTAAAAGTTACTTATTTATTAAAGCTAAATGCATTGAGCTACTAATACATGTGTATATATATATATATATATATATATATATATATAAACAAGCAAATAATGTGAAAATTCAAAAAGTTATTGTTAAACAATGAGTTTAATTTTCTCTTAAAAAAAAAAAAAAAAAAAAAAAAAAAAAAAAGAGAGAGATTTATCTATAGTTATTTTCAATCAGTGTAATCTATATTGTCGTTAATTGAATTAAAATAAATATTTGGATAAAACTGCACAGTATATCCGATTTTTTCTTTTCTTAGCTTTTTTGGGTCAAGTTAATGATTATTCTTCTTCAAAATTGTTTTAAAAATTAGTATTAGTTCTTAGAATGGCTCATATTATGGTTATAAGATTTCATTTAAATATCCTGCAATTTGAATGATTTTTAAATTTATTCTGAAAGTTATTGAAATTGCATTTAAAAATAATTTGATCTCCAGTATTTAATTATACAGTTCAGTTTCTGCAACTTAGTTATAAAACAAACTGATCATAAAACAAGTAACTTTTTTAAAGTACACTATACTTAATGTATAATATTAATAAAAAATCCACTATTAACTGTAGAAATTTCATTTTGAACCTCTATTAACCATTTACAGTCAAATCTTGTTAACGTGAATCTCAAGGGGGGGGGGGAATAATTGTTCATGTAATCAGTAGTTTATGTTATCAGTATCAGTAACTAACCTTCATATACCTGAACTAATCTTCATTTTGACGGGGATAGTGGAAACAGTGCATGTTAAAGTAATTCATGTTTAAGTATGTTCACGTTAATGAGGTTCGACTGTATTACATTATGCACACAAAGTTTTCTATTACCTGCGTAAATTTAATTTTGATTCTCTATTAAACTGCTTAATACATTATGTACAGCAGAAAGCTTTTATGAACTGCTTAAGTTTAATTTTAGGTAGGTCTGCAGTTGCTTGATTAGTACTTAAACTATTTTCATTTTTTAAGCTGCTGATTATCATACTGACTTTTATAAAATTAGTTATTAGTGGAGGGAGGGCGAGAGGGATATTTAAGGGGTTAAAATTGTTTCTTAAAAAAAAAAAAAAAAAAAAAAAAAAAAAAATTTTTTTTTTTTTTTTTTAATATAATAAATGAAACTTTTTATTCAAATTTTTGAGAATGTAACAGAGCACTATATAAACAAACTATAAAATTTTATAAAATTTTCATTGAGAAATTTGGAAAGTTCTATCAGTGGGTCCTGGTTTCTGACGAACCTTCATTAAAAAGTGTCCTTGTGTGTGGTTCAGGATAACTCATGATAGATTTATCTCAAATTAACAAATAAATTATTCCTGTTAATTGATAAGCATAGCTCGTGATTGAAGAAAGGATTTAAAAACAAGAAAAGAAAAATTGAAATTTTAGTTTTTGTCAGAGTTGCATGCAAAAATAGTACAATTTTTGGTGCATTTTACCCCACATATAGCCTTGTAAAATAAGTTGTAATTTAAGAAAAATGTTCAAGTACTAATCAGTTCTATTTTGAAGAGCTGTGCAAAATTTCAATAAGATTGGTGCATTAGTTTTTGAGAAATCGAATCCACTGAATTAAAAAATAGTGCTTTCAGGAAAGAAAAAAGATTAAAGCTTAAAGTAGAAATAAAATGAACCTAATGTGGGAAATTTACAAAGGTTCTCACTCATAGCCTTTTACTTCAATTCAGTTGAAAACGTTGGTAAAATATTCTAAATAAATTGTACTGATAGATACTACAGGAGAAGGAAAAAAAAAAATTAAATTTTAAACTTCTTAAGGTAGGAATGAAATGAATTTAATAAGAGGAAATTGTAAAAGCTCTCTCACCTAGACTTTTACTTCGATTGACTTGAAACTTTGAGAAAGTATTCTAAAAATATTGTTCTATTAGATAATAACAGTAATGAAAAAAAAAAAAAAAAAAGTTTAAATTTTAAAACCTATGTAACCTCTTAAATTTTAATCCCATACAATAAAGTTTTCATTTTTTTTTTTTTTTTTCTTCTTCCTCTACTGAATTAAGTTCCAGATAGAAATCACTTTAGCTAGAACCATTCATGGTTTAGTAGAAGTTTAGTATCATGGTTTAGTAGAAGTAAGCATTTCCAAATTTCTCTACTTTTGTACGGTAAGCAAAATCTTACCATACACGGTTAATGATATCTAGTTTAAACATTTTTTTCTTTTTTAATTGTATATATATATATATATATATATTATTGTTGACTTCTTTAATGGTCCATTTCATCTTAATAGATAAAATAATTATTTGCTGCAGAAGTAGATTATAGAAATAATTTATAAAGATGGAGTTGTTCAAAAAATTGAAGATTTTATTTTTGTATTAGAGATTAAAAAAATTCTAATTTTTGTATTTGCATTCATTTTTACTTTCCAAACATACATTATGTAAAAAAAAGTATTGTAATCATAAAAACATTCATATATGAGAATTTTCATGCATCTATACATTTTGAGGTATTTTGAGTTTGTTTTTGCTATTTTTACAGTGATCTGTGTGTATGCATGTATGTGAGAACACGATAATGTCTAAAGACTTTATTCAAATGAATTGAAAGTTGGTAGGTATGTTATAAGTTACTGTCACACAAACTGTATAGATTTTGATGAATGTGGAACTTAAAAGAACAAAGGGACACACAAAGAAATTTTATATCATTGTGAACTATAGACTGAATTTAAAGTGTGCAAGTGTCTAAATTCTATATTGAATTAAGATATAAATTAGTAGGTTATCGTTGCAAGGACCGTACAGATTTACATGAGAGTAATATGTATAGTTTTTTTTTTTTTTTCCCAGTATACAAAGTAGAAATTAAATTTCGCTTTAGTTAGTTGCTCAAATCATAAAAAAACATATACATATTTTATATTGCAAGCTTATTAATTATAGTTTTTTGACAAAAGAATTGCATACATTATGATCCTTTAAACAGTGTACATCTCAGGAAGAGATACTCAACACCCTTTTATAATTTGCCCTTTTTGTTTATTTAACAATTGCTTTCATTAATTTTTTTTTAAAACAATTGTTAAATACTAAATGTTAGAAAAGTCTTATCACTCCATATTTTCACTTGAAAGTGAGATATGTATTATTAACTTTTTTTAAAAAAATATTTTAGAATTTGTAGAGTATTTTCATATTAATTTTGAAATTTTCTTTACAGAATTCGTTTGAAGAAAATAAAGAGAAAAGAGGATAAGCAGAAATGGGATGATCGACATTGGTCTCAAAAGTCATTGGATGAAATGACAGAAAGAGATTGGCGTATCTTTCGTGAGGATTTCAATATTGCTATTAAAGGAGGTCGCATTCCAAATCCTATTCGCCACTGGAAAGAATCAAGTTTACCTAGATCAATTTTGGAGATCATTGAACAACTGGGTTATAAAGTATGAATTGATATTCTTATTCTTCTATTATTATTAATACTATTGATTCATCTCACCAATTAAAAATTTTAATCATTACATAAAACACTGTTACTTAGACCCTGGGAATTACTTGAACCCAAAACGATAAAATGGTTAAAAATCACCCTTGGCATTGGTTTATTGAAGTATTGGACATAGCGCGTAGTTTGTCTTCAAAGGATACAAACTACTTCACTAAATCAGTGCCCTGGAGCAACTTTATTTTTTTGGGGGGGGTACAAGTAATGCCCCAAAGTCCATGTAGTTCATTTTTATGATACTTTATAGTACAAGAAGACTATTGTTTTCAGACAGCGATTTTAGTGTTGTGGAAATTTGCAGTATCCCACCTTGGATTAAGCATATATATATAATATGTTAGGTTTTAATTTGCCATACAGAGCTACACCATTCAACCTGTTGCTGAGAAAATTGGTACAGGACAAAAGGTTTTAGCTAGGGCCATATTTTTTAGTTCAATCGAATAATTGGCTCAAAAGGTGTTAAATGAAAACTCCATTTTAACTTTATTAAAAGGAAAAAACAAGTTGATGCCAAAAAATAAAATAAACACACACACACACAAAATAAATTATATTTTTTCCCAGCATATGTTTATTTTTATGTGTGTGTGGAGGGGGGGGGGGAGGAACATGTAACAATTTCTTTTTATTTAAATTGAGGGTCAAGACAATTTTTTTTAAATGCTTTTGAAAATTTTGGACCAAGTATCACCCCCCCCCCCCTCACATCAAGTAGAAAATAAAAATAAAATAAAATGAGAAAAATCATGTTAAAGAAATAGAACTGCTTTAGTGTAGGACTTTTTAGTGAAATTTTAAATTTGGCACTGAAGTAGACGTTTCTCACCCAGATCTTTATTTATGCAATTGCAATAGCCATTTTAATTCATTGCCAAAGTGACCATAAAAATTTAAAAGCCATCAAAGAAGTTTTTATACTGAAGCTGACCAAAGAAATTTTAAGAAATGAATTTAATAACTGTTGATAAGGGACAAAACAAAGTTACTGCATGCCTTATTTTTAAAAATGGGAGGAAGACTATTTACGAAATTCCAGATTCTCCCAGATCTATTGCAGTTGCAGCATTTCGTTTAGAAATCGGACACAATTGCCTCACTAAACACCTGCATCGCATTGGCATATATAATAGTCCCCTCTGCACTTTATGTAATGAAAATATGGAGATGGATAAAAAAAGTCTCAAATACTCTTCGTTGAATGAAGAAAACCTATACGACTGATATTGGCGTGCCAGGGAGGGGACGATGCTGACGTTTAGTGACTAAATTCTTTTATAGTTCATGTATTTATATGCAATTTTTCTCTTTTGAATTGTTGTATTTTTATTGTTTTAACATTGTTAATTTTACTGTTCTATATATTTTTTTAATTTGTTATTATTTTCCCTTTCAATTTTTGAGTTCCAATCTCATGTATCTGCGATACATAGGAGCCTATGATGTAGAATCAAGTGTTTTTGCAATAATAATAATAAAAAAAAATTAAAGTGCTGTTGTACTAAATTCTGTGTTGTACAGAATTTTATATTTATTACTCATAAACAGAAATAGTCTTCAGGGTTGTTTAGTTTTTAATACGGGGCATGCTGCAGTTTATTTGTATGTGCTTTTTGTTTGTTTATTATTAATTTTTAAATATGTATGTAAAAATTAAGTATATCGGTTAAAAATCTATTTTTAATGTTCATCTTTATATTAGCTGTTCATTATTTCAATATATTCTTATTAGTACTGAAATGTTATTTAAATATACCAATTTTTAGAAAATCTATTTTTGTTATTTTGTTATTGTTAATTCCTAGTGACATCTTCTTATTGTTATTATTTGTTATTTATGTCAAAAGTAATAAAAAATATTATGAAAGTTATATTAAAAACTTATAACACATTGATGTTTTCAAAATTTTTAAGGTAGAGAAACTTCTCTAGGGAAAAAATAATAATGAAAATAAATAATTTTATGAATTATTTAGTACTAAGGAGAAGAATGATGTTATGAAACTTTATGTCAAAAAAAGTTTATATTAAGCAAAAAAAAAAAAAAAAAAATTCTCTGCACTAATAGAAATTAAATATCATGTATGCTGGCTTCCAAATAGATTATTTTAATTTTGTAGAAATCGAATTTTTGCTTCTTTTTAAAAATAATTTTAATTTAATTTTTTATTTTTATTATATCATTAAGTGTTGTATAAATATAATTTTTTAATCTCTATGCTTAATTTTTTATATTTTTTATATAAATATCCTATATACATAAAATTTTGAAGTATTCTTCTCCCCATGTTTGATCTCTTCATTGTTGATTCTTTTTTTATATGTTAAAAATAAAATAAAATAAATTTCATTTATAATATTTTGTTCAAGTTATTAATATCATATTCTTAGGAATTTCCATTAAGTAGATTATAATGTTGAGGATTTATATTTATTTCTTTTTAGGATCCTACTCCTATTCAGAGGCAAGCCATTCCTATTGGTTTACAGAATAGAGATATTATAGGTGTTGCTGAAACTGGAAGTGGTAAAACACTAGCTTTTCTTATCCCTCTTCTTGTGTGGATAACATCATTGCCAAAAATTGAACGGTATGTGCTGAACATTTGCATTTGTTTAACTTTATGCAATTTACTTCTTATTTTGATAGTAAAAAGGATTGTATTTAAGGGCTCTTTCCCTTATTGGATCTCAGAATTTAAAATTATTAGATTTTATCCAAAGCAAATTCTTATTATTTGCCATTACTTCTTCCTCTTAAATATCATACAAGTGTGACTTAGTTAAGTGTTTAAAAAATTGAGTTTAATTTAATACTGTACTATGTAATACAGTAGAAAGTCAAAAATCTGCACAGCTCAGAACCAGAGGTTGTGTGAATTTTGGAGCCCATAAAAAATTATTTTTATTGCGTAATAAAAGCAGAATATATATACTAAACACATACTAGTGAATAATAACACAATTTCACATGAATATTAAATTATTAGGTATATAAGAATAACACTGATCATTAAAATTTTATGTAAATGTATAATGAAAACAATAAATAAAAATGAAAAATTATTTCTCAAATTTAGATATATTCACATGTAGTAGTTTGTTTTAAACTACCCTTAAACATCCATACATACATCATTGATTTTTTTTTTTTTTTTTTTGTCTATTGTAAATAATCACCAATTTTTGTTTTTTTAAACAAATTTATTGTTATAAGAATTTAAGTGAGTTCTTCCTTACAATTATGCCTTCATCAGATAGCATTTTTTAAAATTATTTTGTTATTATTGTATACCTCATTGATATCATCAGCATCATTTTTGATGGATTTAAAAAACTGTCAATAAATTCATTATTAGTAACTTGGTTCTGGCAGTCTTTCATATTATTACTAGCGGGCTTCGCCCGCTAGCGGGTCAGTATTTTCAAATGAATCACTATAATTAATGAATCACTGACAGTAACTTTTAGTGTTAAGAAAAGAAATTTAAAAAAAAATCATTTGTGATTGGGTAAAAAGTCGGCCCGGGTCCCCACTGCCTTCGGCAGCGCAGTCCCGGGCACGCTGCACACGCACAACTTGTTAGGAATAACAGCTATAGGATTTTCTATAAAAGTTCTTGCCATTTATTGTCTTGGTTTAAATAATTTATTATATATTAAACTTTATAACATTTATTTAGATCAATATTTCATTAATTAAGTTATATTAAAACTCAATGCTCTATTATATAAATTAAATTATAAATAATTTTTGAAAAGACTTTTATTAAAATATTTTTGATAACTTACTTAACTTTTAACTTCATTTAATTCATCTTCCTGTCATTTAATCAAAAATCACTTATTTTATAGTCTTCAGTAAATTAGCTTCCGTGGCATAAAATGTAAACAAACTTTCACATTCACTTCACTAAGTAAAAAAGAATTCATAACTAATTGTTTTCGTTCGATTCCGTTCGTATGACGATGACGTCATTCTGTTTTGACCAGTCATTTTTTTTTTTATGGATTCAATTGATTTAACTGTTTATTTAACGTTATGCTTATGCATATTAATTTGTCTGGCATATATAAAAAGATCGTTTTACTCATTGTGAGTGCTTCATTTCTTTTTCCCTTTTCTTTAGGAGCTGGTCTCTTAATTATAAACAGTAAATGGCAATTATAATCTAAATTTAATCTTCTATAATGAGTAAAGTAAAAATATATTTTGTTATGTGTTTGACAAGTCTTCAATAGATATGTTTTGTTTCTTTTGTGATAAAAAGTTGTTTTGATGCATGTAGTCACCAGCTGATGTTACAAGTAATGTTGTTCTATATTTAAGTGCTGATATTTTATTTATTGTCATCTACATTGAATCATCCAAAAAATAAACTTTATTTGTTATAATATGAATCGTCTTCATTTCAAGAACACTTTTTTATTTATGCTTCAAATTAATTCAGTAACGTTTTTCATCTGCTCAATAGTTTAAACTCTGCAAGTCAAGATTATTTATTTTAAAGACATTACTTTTTATTAATTAAACATTTGGCGTCTCCTTCTTTGACACAACTTAAGGTATACACGCGCGCAGCGCGTGTATTCCTTCCCTAACCCTACGTGCCCCCTAAAAAAAAAGTCATTTCTGATCAGGTAAAAAGTCGCACCGGGTCCCCACTGCTTTCGGCAGCGCAGTCCCGTGCGCTCTGCGCGTGCACAAGTTAAGGGATACGCGCGCGGTGCATGCCTATTTCTTCTCCATCCTTTCAGGCCCTCTTAATTAACCTACGTATACCAATTTTGAACGATCTAACTCATTTGGCTGAGATGCAAAAGAAAACGTAATCAGGACACTTCAAAACGTGTAAATCTGGTGAAAACTTTCGCTAATTTAAAAGAACTTTAAAATATCTTTCGAATGATGTATTAAAATTAATTGAATCATAATTACAAATTGAAATATTGAAATCTGGTGCTGCCATCTTTCACCAGCTTATGGAACTAGAAGTCGTACTTCCTCCCTATGAGGCGTTCCTAATAACGGAAGACGCAACCCTCTTGCCTTAAACTTCCGGGGCTCGGAATTTCCGAGTGGCACACGACAACAACAACAACAAATATTGAAATTAGAAAATATTACAGCGCCATCTGTTGGTACAAATTTCTGTATTCCACTGTTTGATTCCAATTCAAAAAAGCTTTCTAATGATGTCTTACTTATGAAATTATTTTAATTAGTAGCTGAGATACAAAAGAAAACTAATTCAGGACACCTCAAAACGTGTAAATCTGGTGAAAACTTTCGATAATTTAAAAGAACTTTAAAATATCTTTCGAATTATGTATTAAAAATAATTTAATCATAATTAGAAATTGAAATATTGAAATATTGAAAGAGTTTTAACTGGGTTAATCGTACTTCATTAATCGATTAATCGGATTTTTAATCTTTTTCCATTTTTCTTTATATAATTTTATTTCAATGATGAATAAAACTCTCATATTGCGTGTATATATATATTATTCATAAGTTTGACTGAAAATTTTTGTCTAATCAATTACTTATATCTGTTTCATAGCTGAAATTTAAACCAATTTTCAGAGTAATAATTGGTGACTTTAAGTGTTAATTTTATATAAATATTTTCACTTATTCAGTTTTTTTTTTTTTTTTTTTTTAATAAATTCCTTTTTCAATTCATTTTGAAAGAAACAATAAATGATGAAATTACACATATTTTAGTTTTATATTTGCAGGCCTTGTCCATCTCGCTTGTCACTATTTTTAAACTAATTCTCAAAAATCCATATCTTTATCATAAAAATCTCAAATTTTTATATTTTAGTTCATTTTTGTCACTTCAGACTAGAACACAGATTGTTATTTTCTGTTTCTACTTCAATAGTTACTAAAAGCAATTCTGAACCGACAATAAACGCTTGAAGATATTGTGAAACTCTGTTCTCATTTCCTTCATCAGAGGGATAGTGGAAATCTCAATCCCTTCTTTTCCTTTTTTTTTTTTTTTTTTAATTATCTTTAGCATTTCCATTTTTTGAAAGCTTCTTGTTTCTGAAAATACTATTACCCTAGCCAACACTTTCTGTAGAAGGCTACAGACAGGTGGTATTGCTCCTGCATGCACATGAAGCGGCATTTTGTTTAATAACTGTTCTCCCCCTTTTCTCTATTAACAAAAGTGCAACAACTTCTTTTGAGAGGTTTTATTGTTATTTATTTTTTTATTTATTTTATTTTATTTTATTTTTTTGCTTTTTCATTATTTGATGGATGTTTCTTAGAATATTTGTTAGCAAAATATGTGAAAAAATATTTTGTAGGCAGAACAGCACTTTTACTTTAATTCGTAGTTTGAAAATTTTATTCGGATTTTGAAAATTTTTAATTGAATTAATCGATCCGATTAACTCAATTAAAAAAATTGATCAGGACTAAGCATTGATCGATTAACCGAATCGATTAATCGGCACAGCCCTACTTTTTTACACGTTTTCAGGTGTGAGGAATCTGAAAAATGACAAAATTTGTATGTTGTCTGTGTGTAGGGTGTCTGTTAGTTTGTTAGTCTGTATACTACACAATATCTCAAGAACAAATAGTCACAGAGAAGTCAGATCTGTTTTAAAATATTATTTTCAACACTGGCAAGAACCCTATTCATTTGCAAAATTCGAATTAAAAAACCTCGTATGTTATTATAAATTTACGATTTTCTTAACATGGGAGAATAAGGCAAAATTTCACTTAAATGTCCATTAAGTAAAAAATTTTTACTGTAAAGATGTCAGGACAGTTTTAAAATATCAGTTTTGAATTCGGAATGAACATCATTAACTATAAACATGCTACTTTGAAAAATTTGCAAGTTATTTGGAATGTACAACTTTCTTAACATGGCAGAATAGGGAAAAATTTCACATAAACATCAATTTTGAGGGATATTTTCATTGTAAAGATGTCAGACCATTTTTGAAATATTATTTAGGTCACTGGCATGAATATTATTGACTATGAATTTTTCAGTATAAAAATTTTGTAAGTTATTGGAAATTTATGAATTTCTTAACATGGCAGAATAGGGCAAAATTTCACATAAGCGTCAATCTTGAGGGATATTTTCATCGTAAAGATGTCAAACCACTTTTGAAATATTATTTCAAGGATATTGGCATGAACATCATAGACTATGATTTTTCCAATTTAAAAAATTCGTAAGTTATTTGGAATTTACGATTTACTTAACATGGCAGAATAGGGCAAAATGGAGCATAAACGTCCATTTTGAGGATCATAAATATATCAGACAACTTCAAAATAACATTTATGATACTTTTTTGAACATGATTGACTTCAAATATTCTAGTAGGAAAATTTCGTAAGTTATTCGTAATTTAAGATTTTATCAACATAGCGAAATTGAAAATTTTTCACATAAATAGGAATTTTAAGGATTATTGCATTGGAAATAGTAACATGAAAACTAAACTACAGAATTGACTCTGATAAAATAAATTAATAGATTAGAATAAGATAAATATATCGAAGTGAACGGTGGATAGCCTATTAGGTGGGGATTTCATTCTGTCACTGTGTCAAGCTTTGGTCAAATTCATTTCTTTTAACATGATTATAATATGTCTCCTCGCACTAGAAATTTATGAGAACATAAATATGATGGGGAACTTGCAGAGTCCACCTATGCCAACTAGTTATTATTTGTAATCATAAATTGCAAGTACAAAATCTACATTCAAAATCTGTTTAAAAAATTCTGATTTGCAATTTTGTAACTTATTAATAGTGAACTTCATTATTTATATCTGTCAAGCTGTGCAGATTTCAGACTTCGGTGGAGTTTAGGTCGATGGATTTCTGTCTCTCTTTCAGGAGACATTTTAAAATAATAATAATAAATCTGGAGTGACTTCACTTCATTTTACAAATATTTAATAATTGTCAGATGCTTAAACAAATTTGAGTCATCGAACAATTCAGAAAAGAATCAAAAGTGAAAAGTATAATAGGAAAGTATAACTCCTCCCAAGAGCATGAACAGTGTTTGAATAGCAACTATTTTAGATTTTATTATCTTTGTAAGCTGTTATTATTCTATACTGAACACTGTGTTTTAAAGAACGGTGCTTTGGGAATATGAAGGAATTCTACTAAATGGTTAATTTGCCTTGCATAAATTTTGCTGTAAACATTATAGACTATGTATTGCATATTGCTGGTTGGTAAAAAAAATCTTTGGCTGGTAAGAATTTTTAAAAATATCTCACCCCTGGCGATGATGACCTATAATAAAATACGTATCAAGTTTCAGCTCAACAAGATAATGCATTGATTTGGACACAATATTGTACTTTGAAATAAGTTGAATCTATAGGGCATAATGATAAAGTACTTTTCTTTGTGTCTCTGTAAAAGACCAACTATAAGTTCTAAATGTATCAAAATCTGTACAGATTATGCAACAGTGATCTAGAACATACCTTCTAACTTTTAGTTTAACCAGACATTTAGGTGCTTTCAACTTAAAATAATTTGAATCCATAGGCTGTAATGTTAAAGATTTTTTTTTTTTTTATTATTATTATTATTCAGGCTGCTACTTAAAAAATTTGTCCTCATAATAACTTTTGAAATGCTGAATTAATTCAAACCAAATTTTGACAGTGAGCTTATCTTACAATTATCTTAGATGAGCTCGCTGGACAACTTGCTCCACTATTTTATATCCAAGTTACAGCCACTTAATATCAGATTGCCACATGAAAATTTATCATTGTGGTAATTTTTCAAATGCTGAACTAATTTGAACCAGAGTTAGACAGTGGACTTATGTTACGAATATCTTAGATGAGTTTGCTGGGCAACTTGCTCTGCCATTTTGTTTCCAAGTGGTGTTTTATGGAAATCAGGCTGCCACATGAAAATTTGACATCACAATAACTTTTGAAATACTGAATTGATTAGAACCAAATTTGGGCAGTGAACTTATCATGAATGAGCTCACTGGAAACTCTCTGCCATTTTGTTTCCAAGCGTTAACCTCTTGAAAATTTGTCATTACGATAACTTTCAAAATACTGAATCAATTCAAACCAGAATTGGTACACTAAACTTATCTTAGAAATACATTTGACCAATTTGATCTGCCGTCTTGTTTCCAAATGTCACCACTTGAAAATTTCAAGTTAACATTACAAAGATATTCATGAATCGATAGCCCACATCAGTGCATCAAAGTTTATTAATAAACTTAATCCATGATCTTGCTTCAAAATGGTGGCCACTTGTTGAGAAAAAAAAAATCAGTTCTCCTCCGACTGATCCAGAAGGAATTGTTTTAAACATCTAATGTCATTGTTTTTAGCATCAAATTCAGTTAAATATTATTCCTAAATCATATCATTTCTTCAGTTGAATAAATTAATGTTTAGTTGATAATTTATTCATTCTTTATATTCTAATTTCTTTGGAAGAAATTAGAATTTTTGTATTCACTGAATTTTCACATTAATAATTAATTAATATAATCATTTATTATTCGCTAATTGCTACATTTCAAAATAAGAAGTCCTGACAGATTTATTTTATACTTAAAAAAAAAAAAAAGTTTTTATTTTTTTATTTTTTCTGGATTATTTATCTATAGAGCAATAAATGTGAGAATTCCTAACAGGTCTTCAGGCATAATGAATTTAGTAATGAACAAAAAATAACTTTTTTAATTTGAACTATTTGGAGGTGTAAAAAGACTGGGCAAAGCAGATTGTACTATTTAAATGTTGCTTACTGATACTGTGATTTTGTAACTTCTAAATTATAATCACTTGGGTTTATCAGAGTGGGACACATGTTCTTATAGGTTTAAAAAAATAATGTTATAGATTCTATAACAATATTTTTCCTTTCTTCATACAGAAACACCCTCAAATTTATTTATATAGCTGAATAGTTGTCATGCAAAAGAACTAAAAACAATATTTTGCATTATATTTATAGTTGAAATCTCTCTCTCTCTTTTTTTAAAATTCAAACATAGAAATTCTAATATTTATTTGTGATGAAAAAGAAAACTAAAAATCTTTTGGCTGGCTTTTTTTGTTGTTGTTGTTGTTGTTGTTTGTTTGTTAAGTGTGAGTATTTAAAAATCTGTCTTTCCTTTTCAGTAATGAGGATATTGATCAAGGACCATATGCCATCATTATGGCGCCAACTCGTGAGTTGGCTCAACAAATTGAAGAAGAAACTATAAAATTTGCAAAAACTTTAGAAATAAGAACTGTTGCCGTTATTGGAGGTTTATCTAGAGAAGAACAAGGTTTTCGTTTGAGGCTAGGTTGTGAAGTGAGTATTTTCTGTAATTATATAGTATTATAATATGCTGTTACTAAATGAATCATATCACTACCCTTTTTGTGCCTTTAAATAGAAAAATCAGCAGTTTTATGTTAACTACATTGTTAATATAAATTTGAATCAATAAAATTTGAACCTTAATTGATATTGTTAAATTCTAATTATGACTTAAGATACTTGTTAAAAAGTATTTACATTTTTTTAAGTTTTATCTATCTTTTATATTAACTAATAGTATATAAGATTCAATTTTAGTTTTTAAGGTTTAATTTAATATACATATTGTTAACTTTTAAATAAATTAAATAAATTGGAGTATTTAAATGACATTTTAATTAGCATTTTCCCAAATTTTGTAATATTATAAACTTTTGGGTTAAAACATTCTTAAAACAATATAGTATACTTGCCAAACTTTCTTTATAAAAAATGGGAGACTCTCATCTTTTAACTGTATCTCCCATTTTTTCTCATATTTTAAAATTGCAAAATTTAAGAGAAAACATAATTTTTTGCAAATTTTGGACAGTTCATACTGCAACAATTTAATACATCATGTGCGCTAATATTTTCTTCAAATATTAAGTCAAAAACATTACTTGATGTATGTACTTGGAACTGCATTTAAAGCATTCGTAGAGGTAGCTCTGGGCTTAAAAATATTGAATTGCTAGTCAAATTTAAAAAAGCGTGAGTCAGTTTCTAAATAATTGCCTCAAATATGAGTAAGTGTAAAGACATTCACCTATTCTATTTTAAACATTTTAAACATTTTTCTATTATATTTAAACATGAC
The DNA here is from genome assembly GCA_963930645.1 of Salticus scenicus. Classification (NCBI taxonomy): domain Eukaryota; kingdom Metazoa; phylum Arthropoda; class Arachnida; order Araneae; family Salticidae; genus Salticus; species Salticus scenicus. The sequence continues at coordinate 206,535,055 of OZ005648.1, forward strand.
AATTTTAATAAAGCAGTATAAAACTGTAAACTAATATAAAATTACAACTTACATTTTGACAACAAACTGTATGCTGTTTATGCAAAATAAATAAAACAAAATTTCTAGGATAAAGTTTAAAAGTATGTACTTTTGTGTTTTTTATTATTATCAATATAGTTGAACCTCGTTAATGTGAATCTCAGAGTTAATAATTTTTTTTTTTCATTTTATAAGTAGTTCATGTTGTCAGTAACTCAGAAACTAATCTTCATTTTGACAGGGATTGTGGAAACAGTTCATGTTAAGCGTATTTACACTAACAAGGTTTGATTGTATGCGATTTTTAAAATAATTAAAATAAAGTTTTTTTTTTTTTTTAATAAAATAAAGATATACTTTTTTTTTTAATTTTTATTTTAAAAAAAAGTAATAAAATAAAATTATAAGATTAGTATCTTAAATCATCTTTATTAAAAACTTTTTTTTTACACTTTTCAAACATTTTTATAGTTACATCAAAATTGGGTATTGCAGTCGAATCTGTGCTGTGAGTCATTAAATTTGTCTAGTTCTCTTCAGACAATTTGCTTCATTGGTCCCATTTTATTCTATTTTGCATACTAAAACTTTTTCACAACTTTTAAGCATTGTTTAATAGTATAATAAATGTAATGCCTACTAGGATTGAAAAATCAGGTTACAGCAGGGTTTAAGCTGAGTAAAAATTTTCTTTAGCAAAAAAGCTAAAATCAGAAGAAAAGCTTTAGCAAAATATTAAAATGCCAGAAATAGTAGCAAAAGATGAATATCAGTTTACACATTATTCTAAACGCCTCGATATGTTTTATTTTCATTTGTCATTTAAACTTAAAAGTTTTTAATCAAGTCTTTAAAGAGTTATACACAGAAGGTAATTTTTTTTTTAATTTGAAATGAAAAACAAAAAAGTAATACTGTAACCAGATCAATTTGAATATTGTACAAGCATATATGAGGCATACACTCATTTATTTGCAGACATGAAAAACATTAAAATTTTTAGATTATTACTTTATATTGAAAACTTTTTTATAGCAATATGAACGTCTTAGATACGACTTATATTCTTTTTCTGGAGATATAATTATCAGTATAGCATGTAAAACTACATTAAGCTTATACTGTATCTGAAAATAAAAACATAACTTACCAAAATAAAAATAAAAAAGGTAAGTAATATAAGTGAAATTTGTTTATTACTATTTAAAGCTTTTTGGTTTACAATTTATAATTTTTCTTTCATTCATATTAGACCACTTTACAAATGCCTCATGTTTATTTACAAGTTGATTTCTTGTATGCGATTCTTATGCGTAGTTCAGTGTTTGATTTTCCTTATATGCATGAACCAATGCATTTTTCTTGATCAATGTTGCGATTTTTTTTCCATGAAAGATTCATTATAATATTTTCGCTGAAGATTTTTTTTTTTTTTTTTTTTTTTTCAATTTGTGTTTAGTAAGATGCTTTAGCAAAAAAGCGAAAACATGTTATTTCATTTGCGCATTTTGGATAAGTCTTTTAGCATTTCGCGAAAAATGCTACCGTAGCAGAAACACTGGGTTACAGGTCTTTCATTTCATGAGCCATCAGCTTTAAACATAGTTCTTTAAATGACAATTGCATTAATGATGCACATGTATTTTTAAACATGCTAAAATCAGAAATGCTCTGTCTCTGTCTAACAAAGATTAAACCATAAACATTCATAAGTTTATCAAAGTCCTCATTTATATGTATTGAATATCAGAGTTCTGTGAGACAAGCCTGACTCACAGTTTCAAAAGCAAGGAATCAAATTTTTCCAAAATTAAGAATTTGCACTTAAAATGCAAGTCAAGTGTCATTTCTGCATTTGTAAACTTCACTTTTGAAATATATCTTTTTGAGGCCATTTCGACTGTTTCTGGCATCATTGCAAATCAAATGAGATATTGTATGAGGTATTGTATTTTATGAGTTATTGTATAATGGAGGAACGGGTAGTGAAAGACACTAAAATATTCTTATATTTTTTATTACCAGTGAAGTGAGATATATGGCAATCAGTCCCCATATATTTGTGATTTTATCAATGTTGATTCCTGAAATTAATGATTTTAGTGAAAAATCAACAAAATTCTTACTTTTTTTTGTGTGTGTCTGTGTGTCTGATTGCCAAAATAATGTGAATTTTTGTGGCAAATAGCTAAATTAAAATATTGTTTCACCTTTTTTTTTTTTTTGTTTTTTCAAACAATCTACACATATATATAAAATTGCAGCTAATCGCTGAATTTTGCAATATATATATATATGTATATATTTTATTGTTATTTCAGAAAATACATGATTATTTCACATTAATTGTCGAAATACAGAATCATTTCACTGCTATTTGAAAAAATATTGTGTTCAAAAGCAGATAATAGCTGAAATAAAGAATCTTTTTACTGTAACAAAATTTTTATTTGTTTGGTGTCTGATTTCTAAAATATGTAATATCTTCATGATTTATTATTTCACTGCTGTTTGAAACAAATTAGTTTAATTATAGCTAACTATTGAAATTAGTGGTGTTTTTGGCTGCCAATTTCAGAAATACTTGAATATTTCGGCACTAATTGACAAATTTTGGCACTTTTTTGCAATGTTTATTTTTTAAAAACATGATTATTTTGCCAAAAATCAACATAATTTCTGCAGAGCTGCCAATCTAATCCGGCAAATTGTTTGTACTGCCCCTTTTTCTACACCACTTAATTTTTAGAGTATTTGTTTTCTTAATTCATCAGAAATATATTTGAAGAGAATTACTCTAAAAATTAAGTAGTGTAGGAAAAGGGGTGGTACAAACAATTTGCCGGATTAGGTTGGCAGCTCTGTTTCTTTTCTTTTTTTTTTTTTTTTTTCCTATTTATAATTGCTAAAATAAACAATTTTCCTTTTCTCTCTTAATGATATTCATATTGATGAAAATTTGGATTTTGAGGGTGGGGGAAAATCAAATTTTTGGAACAGACTTAAAATTAAACAGCTTTCATTTAATTATCTTTGTAATATCATTTTGTTTTCTATTTGTTTTTTAAAAGTAACGTGATTTGAGTAAAATATATCTTTTTCTTTTTCTCTTCCGAAACAATAAATCTTCTTTTTCTCCCTGCCCATCTGGTAGCTGAATAGCTAGTACTCTGGTCTTTAGAAGATGGGTTCAAATCCTGCTTTATGGTGATTCAAAATCCACTTTAAGAATGAACTTTAATGGGCAAAAATTTACCATGGAGTGACACCCAAACCCTTTTTCATCCTTATAATTATGTGAATAACATTAACTATAAATAACATTAATTATTTAATTTTGAATATTCATGACTTTTTAAACTTAAAATTCCCATTTGATTATAATAAATATTTTTTTAGAATGACAAAAGTTCTTAAAAAGGCTTTTTCTACCGTTAGCATAAAATATATTAATTTCATATTAATGTTTGTTACTTACATGATATTTTTCATCCATTTCATCTTATTCTGATTGTGTGTAATTAAAAATACACATTTTCAGCTACAATGCTTTTTAGTAACTTTGTAACATGCCATTATCACAGAAAATTGTTGTTATTGTGACAAGATTACACTTAAGTTGCAATAATGAAAAATTTGTAATAACTATTGAACTTTAGCACTAGTGTAACATAAAAAACTACTCAACCACAACCTAGCAATATTTTGTAATAACTATCAAAATATTGCAAATAGATTTTTTTGTTGGAATATTACGTAGTACCAAACTCTGTACTAATTGTGTAGTATGTACAGAAATCACATATATTTAATTTAGGTTATCTATACCTATGGCAGCCCTACAGTGCAATATTTGGTAAAATCAATCAATGATTTTGGGACATCAGAATAATGGGGATGCTTTTTTTATAATTAAATAAAAGATTTTTTATTTTTTAAATGTACAATGGTGATATAAGAGCCCTTTTTTTAATTAGTTCATTTATACATAAGTTTACAAAAAATTCTCATTGATTATTTATTTATTTATTATTATTTTATTTTTTTCTCAGATGTTATAAATAAGCAGCTGTCCAGTTTTAAATATCTAATTTTTATTGTCAATTAATATGATTTTACATTCTTTTTCAGATTGTTATTGCTACTCCTGGTCGATTAATTGATGTCCTAGAAAACAGATATTTAGTTTTAAATCGTTGTACATACATAGTTCTTGATGAAGTAAATATATTTTATTTCTTCTTTGTTACTGTTTGAAATATAATATTCTGTTAAAAAGAAACACATATATGATGTTTTCTCATTATCTGTTAATAGATTATGTTAATAAAAAAGAAAAAGTTATATATATATATATAATAATGATTTATTAAGTGTAGTAAAAGCCAAGCAACAGATACAAGATCACTGAAACTACAAAGACCAATAAGAATGTAAAATTTCTTTATGTAGGAGAAGCTCAGAAAGGTGAAAAAAATTCATCAGGGGATGAAATACATATATTTAAAGAAACCAAATTTATTAATTAACAGCTTGCATGACAAACGAAACATTAAACTAACTCAATAAAATCTTAACAGAAGAACATTATGTCTTACATCTGATTAAGGGATGTTTTCAATGCAATTTTAATGAAAAGTTAATTTGATCTGGATTTATTTTTATAGTCAATTTCTCTATATATTTAATTATGAGATATTTTTATGTTGCCACTAATATCTACTTTTCTGTACTGCAAAAATATAACATGGAAGGAATGAATGTAATAATATAAATAACTAAATAAAAATATTAACAATGGATACGTACTTCCCTCCATTTATTTAAAATCAAGTTAATGGGAATTATGGTAAGTGTTATTGTATAACATAGTTAAGAGTTTTTTTTAAAGCTGTAATGCATCATTGAAAGTTTGTACTCATTTTCATTTAAATTATTCAGGTGAAACAGTTTTTTTTTTTTTTTTTTAATTCTTATTTATCAAATCTAAAGAAGATAATGTTTTTCACTCAAAGTATGATTTTTTATTGTATGCATTTAAAATACATCTTATTTAGTATCATTATGTATATTACATAATAATAAAGTTCTAAATGGTACAATAAGCACGAAAATCTCCTTAAAAAATATATATATATATAGCAATATAATATTTTTAGTGCTAAGAGGTGAGTGTTAAAATAATGTGTCAATCATGTATGTATAATTTTGATTTTAACGTACACATAACAACCTTTTTTTTGTTTTATAGCTGTTATATTATAATTTAAATAGTTGATTTTTGATTATGAATTAATTTAAGAAATTCTGAGGCATCAGCATGTATTTTGAGCAAGAACAGCATTGTTTAATAACAATTATTTTTTATTAATTTTGAGCTATTGTTTGTTGTACACATTGTTTGATGTGCACATCTAATTTTTGCTATGGCATTTTTGTAGGTATTTTTGCTTATCCTTCTGCAATTTTGATTTACAGTTAACTATTTTTATTGTAGCTGTAAATGAAGACAATTTTTGTGAGACTTTTTTTTTTTTTTTTTTCCTTTCTTGCTGTGCTCAAAGCCACATATGTTAAGCGAATCATAGTTTAAATACTGAATAATGCTGATATTTTAAGAGATTTTACTTTAAGCTTAGTTAACCTTTTGTTTAAAAAATGATGATGATAATGTCAAGCCCATATTTTTGTTATAGCATTGAAGCATTTGGTATTTTACTTACTTTATATAATTTGAAAGCTTTAGAATGGGGGCTTAATTTGCATGAAAACACAGTTCCCATATTTCTTTTATTTTTGTAAATTTTTACATGTTAGATGGAAAGCGTGGGAATTCATTAATAGTGCAATCTGGAATGCACCAGTGCATCATTTCTGAAAAGTCAAAATCCCAAAATGTTTTTTCTCTTCTCAATCTTACCTTTCTTTTTTTTTTTTTTATAAAGATAAACATTACATGATACATTTTATGTTACATTTGCAATGTAACTTGAGGCACAAGCTTTTCCTTCTATGTAATTTTACCAACAAGAGAGTAGGGGTTTATCTCAGTCACTTATCACACATTGGATAGAAATTATCAAATTGAAACCACAATTTAATCAAAATATCTAAAACAGAGAAGTAAACAGCGTTTTACTACCACAAAAGAAAACAATCTATTTAACTAGAATATCAAATGAAAAATCAGAAAATATCTTGCTGATTTTTTGTAAGAGTAGCTTTACGCTTGCAAAACTAACTTGGAGTAAAATTTCTCATAAATTGTTGATAGACTTTAAAATTAGAGATTGATATGCGAACATAAGATCTGAAGATTAGCACTCCCACACTTTTTTTGTTAGAATTTAAGCTCTGCTTTAGAATTGATCATAAAACACGTTAAATGTAAAATGGCTTTGATATTTTGATTGATATCTGATTGATTAACTTTTTGTTTAGAAAACAGTGATTAATAATGCCAAGCTTTTGTCTTTTTGTCACTTTTATGTATTTAGGTTGGCATTGAACTCTTAGTAAGTAAAAGGAAAGAATTTTGTGACCTTCTATTTTCAAAATATATTATTTTCTTTCTTTCTTTTTTATTTTTGCCTTAACCCTGCTTCTGTATTTAATTCCATTCAACCCAAAATCAACGTACATGAAAATTCATATTTTATGTATAATAAACATAAACAACAATAGGAATTGTTATATAAATTTAATTCAAAAATAGAAAACAAACGTATAGTTATATACTGAAATTAAAAATACTGAGTCTGTTTAGAAATTCCATTTCAAATGAATACATAAGAAAGGTTAAATGTTATATTTCCGAAAATATTCATCTGATTTTGTTTTAAATTTAATTAACATATCCTTGAGATGGGATAAAAAGGTGGTGGTTGCATTTTTATTCAGTTATTGTTTACAGCATATCATGCATACAAATCGTGGAAAAAGTCATCTGTCCCATATTCACTCACTTGAACTATCCAAAAGACCATAAAATAACTTTTGTAATTTTTGATAACTAATTAGGAACTTTAACTTCCAAGAACTTTTTATATAATAAAACACTTTTTTTCTCTGACATTGGTCAGTCAAATAAACATTGACTGCAGAGATTTTTACTGTATTTATTTTTTTTCTTCTCATTAGTTTTCAATTTTCATTTATGCATGTATAATTGTATAGAAAATAAAAAGTCTAAATTCTAAGTTTTTTCTTTCTAAATAAATTTAACACTAAACCTACCACAACGGGTCAAATGACCCATTTTAAACTTTTTGTCAGAATTTCTTGATAATAACATTATCACATCGTCCATGTTTCATGTACCAAATTGTGCTAAATAATATATTTTTGCTATACATAGTAATATATATAACATTTTAAAGACGGGTCACTTGACCTGCTGTGGTAGGAATAGGTATACATGAAGTATTGGTAGGTTTAGTGTTAAATGAACTAATTTAATAATGGTCTATCCTGCTAAAGACTTATTATTGTTAGATGCAGTTTTAAAGGATTTTAAGCATTAAAAAATATTTTGATAATATATTCTCCAGTTCACTGTATTACTTTATTTTGCTAGTTTTTATATCATGATTTTTTATATTTTATTTTAAATATAAAATCATCAATTACATTTTTCATTTGATTTTATGAATTACTTTTATTTTTAGGCTGACAGAATGATTGACATGGGTTTTGAACCAGATGTTCAAAAGATTTTAGAATACATGCCAGTTACCAATCAGAAACCAGATACTGATGAAGCTGAAGATGAAGAAAAGCTTTTAGCAAATTTCATGTCTAAAAACAAATATAGACAGGTCAGAATTTTATTTTTAAGAAATAATTTAGAACTTGTGTTGAGAAATTCAATCTTTTGCTTGCTTTGCTTCAATTTATTGATTTGAGGAATGTTAGGTAATAGCTTAAGATTTTATCATAAAATAAGTATTTTTTGATTTTTTTTTTTTTTTTTTTAATGAGATTAATTATAATTAGCATATAGAGGAGTGTAGTATAATTTTAATCTTTTTATTGTCTTTCAAAACATTTTAAATAGAATATTCAAGTTGTTGCAATTCAATTGTTACAAAAATTTCTTTCTTTTTTTTTTTTTTTTTTTTTTTTTCTCATTAAGAACTTGAATTTGATTGTTTTTTTTTATTTATATATATATATATATATATATATGGGAGGGGATTACAGTTTTAGTATTTTTGAATATTTTTCAGATAATACACTTAAGATAACTTAAGATAAATTTTCTTTCCTGCTGAACCAGAAGGGTGTTTATTCATTTTTGTAATAATATAAATTATATATATAGCCATACTCATTTATAAAAAAGTAATTTATAGTAAATTTATCCTTATAATGAAGTGATAGTTATTCCTCTTGTTTTTACAAGAAAAAATTGTAATAAGATATTTATTTATATTAACAATGTGACTACGGTAGTTTTTCAGGGAAAACCTGGAAAACTCAGGGACTTTGACAAACTATTAAAAAAAAAAAAAAAAAAGAACAGGAAAAACCCAGAGAATTTCAAAATTTATTTCACAAACTGGGAAAAGACAGCAAATTTTTAAGCTTTTTAGAAAAACATTAGAAAATCTTTTCTTAATCAAAATCTTTCTTAAATTTTAGTGCTTTATATTGAAAAAGAAATGTCTTTTATATGTTTTTTCCTAACTATGTAAGTTAATAAAATTAATATACTCTAGATATGTTCAGTTGACTTGTAAACATGTTAGATTCTAATGCTGTATGATTACATGTCATCTATTTTACTTTTAAAAGAGACAGGGGAAACTCAAGGAATTTTTTCTTCTAATTGGTGTAGAAACTGATTAAAATCAAAATGTCTTGTTTTACTGATATAACAAAGAGTCACTATATTCAGAAGAAAGGACATATTAAATGTAAATCATTGAAAAAAAAAAAAGTATGCTTTTCACATTGTCAAGGCTATTAAATAGTTAAAGTAGAAATGTGTTGGACACATTGCAGGACACAGGACAATATATTGATTACAAATTTATTTCATTCATGGTATCAACATGTCAAATGAAAAAGGAACTACCTTAAGTAAGATGGAACAATAAATTGTAGTACTAGACTTGGAAATATGAAAAAATCAGGAAGACACATCATCCAAAAAGAACCATATAAATCAAATAAAATTTTAAATACATTTTTTTTTATTATAGTTAAATTTTACAATACAAAAGAAATTAGTGTTTTTTACATGTTTTTTGACCAGACCTGTATAAAATTACAAAGTATAATCTGTATACATAACAAAAAGTATCTGGAAGTTTACAAATCTGCGAGTAGTAAATCATAAAATATTAAGATAGGTTTTGGTATGTGAATTTTATACTTCAGGAATAATACAAATAATAATAATAATTATTATAAATAAATAAATAAATAAAAATGAAAGATTTTATTTATAGCTTAACATGGATAAAGGAATTAGGAAATTATATTACATAAATTTATTGACTGATTTTTATATTGTCCAATTCTTAATGTTACGATCACATCTTATTCCATAAGGATATCGACATTTGCCAATATTTATTTCTCTTAAACTTTTTTGAAATGTTTTTTTCAAAAAAGTAAAAGTACCTATTACACCATGTACACATGTGTCTACATTATACAGCTCTGTTAAATTTTAATAATTCATTTAATCCTTCTAACAATCATTTCCTTCCTACCCCATCCCCTTTTTAAAAATCTTTAAGCCTGATTGCCCCGTCAAAAGTATTAATACTGTCTGCTGTATTATTTTTCATAAGACTATGTTATTTCATATGATTATTTTATGTATGGAATGCATTTTTTATCTTTATCTTTGTTATTTGATAATTTTGTAATAGATTTTCTTTTTGTTGTTACTCTTGGTTTTTAAATGTTTTACTGAAATGAAAATGTATGAAATCTTATTCTTTACTCATATTTTTATTTCAGACTGTCATGTTTACAGCTACAATGCCTCCAGCAGTTGAAAGGTTAGCAAGATCTTATCTAAGAAGACCATCCATAGTATACATAGGATCTGCAGGCAAGCCTGTTGAAAGAGTTGAACAAATTGTTTATTTGGTTACCGAAAATGTTAAAAGGTTTGTATGATTAAATGAATAAGTAATTCAATATTTAAAACAATTAAGTTGTGTCTATGAATAATAATTGAATGCCTAATCAATGTGTATAATAACAAACATAAATATATTCTTTAATAAAACAGGGTGACAACCCACAGTCCAAGGGCCACATGTGGCCCACTATGTTTTCGTGTGTGGTCTATGATCCACATTTTAAAATTGTAAGAATATGTTTATTAATAAAGTTTTTTGGGGAAAAGTATTAAAACGTACTGAAATACAAATCTAATTGGATCCTAATACTATTTTTTCCTTGGTGTATTGATGCATTTATAGTAATAATTAATTGTTACAATGAAACATTCACTTGCTTGGTGCTTAGTGCCAGGGTACTGTATACATCAGAAATGTCCAACCCAAAAGATATAAGGCCCCTTTGAAAATATATTTCATTCTGGCGACTGCACTGCATATGTGATTATATATTTTTATATATATAATTTCAAAGAATAAATTGCTTTTGATGAAAAATATATTAAAATACAAAAATTATCACAACATATTTATATGTAACTTGTAAAATGTTGTTTGATTCTAATTTATTAATTAGTAATTTTGAAGCTCTCAATTAGAATATGCGATATTGCAGCTCCAATGTTCTATTGACAGTTAAAATAACCATTTATATTATTTTCATTCAACAGAGTGAAAACGAATTTCTTAATTTTTGGTGTGTTAAGATTATAAATTTCTAAACATTTATTTTTATTGTTATCAATTTATTCATAAATTTAATGAATTTTCCCGCAAGCTGCATTCATCATGGGAGCCATGGGTCGACCTTCCCTAATATACATTACTCATATTATGACCCTGTTTGATATTCATTTGGAAGAGAACAGTATTAAACCATATGTTCTCATATTTAAATTAAATCCAAATTTCCAGCGCAGTAATATTGAATGTTCCTTTCATATACATATGTCTGTGTATGTAAGTAGGTGTGTATATATACATATCTGTGGCCTGGCAAATCATTTTGCTTTTAAAATTTGGCCCATTATGAGAAAATATTAGTCATCCCTGCCTTAAAAACATAGGAGTTTTTTCAATATCTAGGTGTCTTTTTTCTTTTCCCTCTGTAATTGATGAGAAAAATCTTTGTTATGTCCTATAATTAATTAATTACTCTATTTTTAAAGTACTTAATCGTTTTCTCCTCATCTGCAAATCACATGATCTATCTTTAATCCTTCATCCAGCAGCTTTGCTTGCTTTTCTTTTCCCTTCCATGACGAATAAAAAAATTAAAAGATTCTCTTCTCAATTAAACTTTATTATGGAAGGATTATTTTTATATTACTTAAATAAAATCCTTTTTAAAGAACTTAGCATATAATTACTTCGGGTACTCCGTACCCATCTTCTGTGCCAAGTGCAAAAACATTGTTCTTCTGTTGATTGTCAAATTCGTGGTGTCATGGTGTAGGTGTTTTCACTTCACTTCACTTCCCAGTCAGTTCAGTTTCTTGTAGGAACTGCTGCCATACAGCCGGAATGATGCAGTGCTCTCGGTCGTTGACGGATTGATTGTTAGTTATGAAAACGGGAGGCCATTGAAATAATAACTAACAATCAATCCGTCAACAACTGAGAGTACTGCATCATTCTGGCTGTATGGCAGCAGTTCCTACAAGAAACCGAACCGACTGGGAAGTGAAGTGAAGTGAAAACACCGACACCACAAATTTGACAATCAACAGAAGAGCGACGTTTTTGCACTTGGCACCGAAGATGGGTACAGAGTACCCGAAATAATTATATGCTAAGTTCTTTAAAAAGAACTTTATTTAAGATTCTCTTCTCTTTAAAATTAATGAAAAATTTATATAAAATGAGTAAACTAAATATTTAAATAAAAATATGTCTTATACCAAGTTGAATATATTTGTCTATAGTTTATGGAAATTTCAGTGAATTATTTGACTTATTATTTGAAAGTATTTTGAAATCAGAGAATCGTAAAATAAAACTGATTTTCACATGTTGAAAATAAAATAAAAATAATTAATAAAAATAAAATAATTAATAAGTTACTGTACAGCAGAATATATTGCACTATACTATACACTAATAAAATATAATTAAGTTACTGTGTATATTTTGTGATTCTATAAAAATTTTGTATCAGAAATCTTTTAGCCGAATTCAACACTAAATACAAACTAAAATAATTTAGTGACATAGTAAGCAGTTTATTTTAGTGTGTTTATTATAAATATATTTGTATAAAAAGATTCCAAATTTCATGTTTTTATATGAAATAGATTTTTTTTTTTTTTTTTTTTAATAATAAAACCAAGAAAGTGCAAAAAACATGATATATTAAAGAACAGCATTAGCAGTTTTTTTTTTTTTTTTTTTTTTTTTTTTTTTTTCTAAGTATGGAAATTTTTGGATTGCTTTAGCAAATACTTATGAAGAGTACATAAATTTTAATTCTTATTTCATTTTGTAAAATATTTCATTTATAAAATATGTCAAATTTAATTACTGACTAATTTTTTATTTTAAAACCTATTTATTTAGGTTGTAATTGACATTTTTTCATGTTATACTTTGCATGTATACTTTCATGTATACTATAAAAATATAATTATAATCTTGGTTCACATTTAATTTGCAATTGTTTAGGATTCTTACTACTTTTTTTCTTTATCTTTTTATTAAATTGTTATATGTAAAAATATTTCATTTATTGCAAGATACATTAATATTGTACAAAAAATAAATAAATAATAATGATTTGTAAAATAGCTGCTATAATCTTCTTTCTAAAAATGATGAGGTTGATTCTTGAGGTGACCCATAAATTATAACACAGGCAAAAATCCAGAAAAATGGAAATCATAAATAGCAATAGCATTCTTTAAAATCCCTTCAGAAACATAATTTCCATGGAATGTCTAGTGCCATGTACTGAGATTAAAATGAAGTACGAGATGCGTTAAAAAAGTATCGAACCTTTAGTTGGTAAAAATATATGTATTGATTTGGAAATCCAACACACTAATTTCTTTTAAAGTAATCTCCTTAGTAATGCACACTCTTCTTCCAGATTCCTGCCATTATTAGAAATACTTCGGTAATGTAGTTTTTAGAATGGTGAGCAACCGTGCATTGCATTCGTCTTCTCTTGGCTCAAATCAGGTCAGCTTTTAGCATCATTTTCAGCTTGGAAAATAGCCAAAAGTCACAGGGAACATGTTGGTTAAGTAGAAAACCTGATGAACTACAGGAATGTTGTGTTTGGTGAAGAAAGTCTGAATCAAATGCACAGAATGGGCAGGTGCAATATTATGATGGAGCTTCCATGTTTTTGTTGCCAATAAATCTTGTCATTTGTGCCACACAGCATCACAAAGGCGACGAAGGACCTCCTGGTACAGTCTGCATTTTCTCAATGACTTGACAATGTCATTCCAACTTGTTGAGAGCTTTTTTGAGCATGGTTCACTGTTCACTGATGTGTGGCCATTTTTGAAATGGTTGTACCACTCCTTTATGCGTGAGATGCTCATTGCATTGACTCCAAAAGTCTGTTGAATCTTGCAAATGATTTCTTCTTTGGTATCGCCAAGCTTTTGGCAAAATCACTGCTTAAGTTTTTCTGTCATTTTATAAAAACTAAAATCTGACGACCACACACTGCATGTTTTCACTTGTTGGCTGATTCCGAATGACTGATACTTTATGTGGGCAGGAAAATATTTATGACTGCGCATGAGTGTTTCCTCTACGCCTACACTAAAGAAAGTCTCCTACTCTTCATTAGTTTATGTGGAAAGAAATAAGGTTCGATACTTTTTGAATACCCCTTATCTATACATTTTTCCTTATAAGTACTTTTGATTTCTCCTTCCATAAATTAGATTTTACACGCTTTTATTAGCTTCACCTGTATGTATGTATGTTTGTTTGTAACTTCTCTGGGAGCAAACGAAAAATTTATATTGTAAAAAAAATACTTTCCCTACGTGAACGATGTGGCGTAGAGGTAAGGCGCAGCGCTACGGACCTAAAGGTCCAGCGTTCGATCCCCGTCAGGGGAGATTTTTTAAAAATGGTTTTTGTTAATTCTAAGTTATTTTAATTAAAGATTTAAATGTATGTAAATATTACGGTGTGTCACTCACACGATTTTCTCTTACTCTGAATTTTAATACTAAGATAGATATTTTGTGCTTTTTAGTTCACATTTCTATAAAAGCGTGTTCTTTAATTTTTTAAAACTATAATATTATTAATCTAATGGTACTTTAAAGTAGTGTTGGTAGATAAAGGATTACAGTGTTAAACTTAAAAATATTTATTAATTTTTCAACTTTTTAATTTTCTTTTGAAGCGAAGTACTTATGTGTAATTTCATTTTCAGGAAAAAATTGTTGGAGATTCTGGAAGAAGGTGTCGAACCTCCTGTTATTATATTTGTCAATCAAAAGAAAGGTGCTGATGTCCTTGCTAAAGGTCTTGAAAAAATGGGTGTAAGTATTTTTATTATTAATTAAGTATTCCAAAGTATTATCTTCATCAAAACTTAACTTTTTTCTACTAAATCGATATTTTTCTTGTTATTTTCCGAAAAATGTAAGTTAGGTAAAAAAGTATTTTAAAGTGTGCTATTGTAGAAGCACTATAAATGAAACGATAAGGATAATAAATCAAATATAAATTTTATTTTTTGTGTAAGGAATAAAAATCTCATAGAAATATCTTAGTATTTATCGAATAATTATAAATTAAATATAAAGAAAATATTGTGATTTTTTTTTTTTTTTCCCTCCTTCTTCTAAAGTCATGATGAGGGCAATTTTCATAAATTTAAGATGAATCAGAATCTTGTTGAATATTTCGTTTTGTATCTCATTTACATTCAAGATTCGTAATTTGAAATTACATTGGGGGAAAAAAGTAAAACAAAACTTTTATGTTTTAGGCAGACAACAATATTTTAAATGAAAAGTTGTTACAAATTTTCAGATTTTTCTGCTACTGGACAATATATTTTGTTATCAGGAGGGAGGGGGGGGGGGGGGGCAAAAGGCTTTTTTTCTTCTTTCATTTTGAGGTACTATCAACTTTATTTTGGTGTGTAATTTAGCTGTATTTCCAGTTTTTATTAATTTAATTGTATATATTATTTTAAACTAAAACTGAGATTATTTTAATAGTACATGAGATATATAACTTTAAAGCAAAATTCATTGTGCTTAATTAATTATATCCTATAATTAATTGAGTATATATTTACATATTGAAAAATTTATATTTTCAGTACAGTTCATGTACATTGCATGGTGGTAAAGGTCAAGAACAGAGAGAATATGCTTTGGCTAGTCTAAAGGGTGGTTCTAAAGATATTTTAGTGGCTACAGATGTTGCCGGCAGAGGTATAGATATCCAGAATGTATCTATGGTGATCAATTATGATATGGCCAAAACAATTGAAGGTATACATTTTTATCATTTTGTGTTTATAAAATGTCATGTATGTGTGAATCAAACTATAGAAATCACAAAACTTCAAAGTAGAATCAATGCAATAAAAACTTGAAACAGGATTTTTGCTTTGACATCCATCAAAGAATTGTTGGTTTAAAAAATATTTAAACTGAGTTAGTATGACTAAAAAAAAATTGTGTGTAACAGCCACCACGGTGTGTGTTCCACATTACCCACTACTACACATATTATATATGCTCTTTGTGGATATAGTATAGTCAGAAGACATAAAATTTACTGAACAAATCAGACTTGTAAAAATTTTCATGTAAGATCAAACCAATACATACATCATAAAATTACATAAAAAAGAGTTTTAAAAAAATCAGTTGACCCGTTTTTTGAACAACATCTATCTGATCAGAACATTTGTCAGTTTTCCTGTTGTAATACACATGAAAGGACATCTGAAATCAGGTTTATGTAGCAAGAAATATATATATATTAGAGATGTTTTTTGAGAAATCAACTTTCAGCGTCATAGCCGATTTTCACTAAAACTTGGCAAACTTATCTGCTCATCAGAAGCTAACAATTACTTATGAAAGGACATATAAAAGTGTATTAATAGGATGAGTTTGTAGAAAATCCCATACAGTCATTTTTAAAAGAACAACTTTGTGAGACTTAAAATTGATTTATTTATACAGGACACCTATCAATTTTTCTGAACTAATCAACTAATACATACAAAAAGACATCTAAAAGGGGGTTATATAACAACTTAAAAAAAAAAAAATCATTAGAGCTATTTTTGAGACATGAACTTACTGGATATATTATTATTTTCACCAAAAATTGGCAAAATCATCTATACACTAGACTTGTTTTAATTTTGAAGTTTTGTTGTTCTATCTTTATTAGTTTCAAAGATATGATAGTCAGAATATTCCCCAAGCACATACACACATACTGACCAATTGTTGAGAACCACTTTTTTGGACTTAGAAAAGCTTAAAACATATAAATAAGGTAAAAACTCGTTATCGAATTTTTGGACTGAATACAGTGCTCTCATTACATACAGTTGAGTTCGCTGGTAATAGAAGTAAAAAACAATGGTTACAAAAAGGTATAAGTTCTGATGGCTGAGGAAGTATTTAAAATTTAAATAAAATGTAGTTCAATAAAACAAACATATGAGTAGGAGACATTCTATCACAGACATTATTTTAAATTGAAGTTATAATTCGTCTAATTTCAAAAGATATTAATATTCATTAAAAACCTTGATGTATCAGAATTTGAATTTCCTTGATATTTATTAATGACTATTTTGTTTTTTATAACTATTGAATGTCAGATAAATGTAAAAAAAAAAAAAAAAACATTTAATGAACATAGTATAAAAATCACAAATAGCTATAATGATAGCCTAGTTAACCCTTTAATTGGGCTGCTGTCAATAAGAGCAAGTCTGCTTTGCATTCAGTCAATCTTCAATAGACACTTTATGTTTTTTAACACTTATACGTCTTTCTTTTTGAACAGTAAACTCCACCTATCAGTATTCATCTAAATAATTACTGTAGGATTTTTGTATCCATGTTTAAATAATTAAAATTTTATACATATCAGATGATGTTGTAAATGCCACTAGCACATATGTAACACTTAAGGGGTTAAACAATTTTTTTTTTTTTTTTTTTTTTAAGTATTGTTTTGGAAGAACTCCTAAAGGCAGGGCTAGTTTTTTTTATTTTTTTTTATATTAAATGAAAATTTTATTTCCAGCCACCAATGTATTAAAATAGATTTTTTTTTTTTTTTATCTGGTGCTGTAGTTGTGGATAGTTTTGTCCATACAGTTAACTCTCTAACATTCATTTGTTTTGTACTGAAACCAAATATTTTATATCATTTAACTTTTTTTTTCCCCAACGATTTTCCAATAATTATTTCTTGTTTTAATCGATTTTTAAGCTTTTGTTTCAACAGATAATAACCATACCTATCAACATTGAAGGATCAAAATAAGGGTGATTGCATTTTCAGGCCTATACAACATTGACAGATTTTCAATATATGCATTTTTTTTTTTTTTTTCCCATCCATATTTTAAATTTTCAAACGTGTGTATGCTTAACTGAAATTTAATTAATAAGTAAAAATAAAATTTAGTAATTATTAATTAAAAATAGTACAAAAGAATTTTTCAAGCAAAAATGAAAATCTTGCTTAAAAAATTGAAGATTTGTTGAAGTTTTTGATAAACTGTATGCATAACTTCAAAACACTCTGAAAAAGGGAGAAATGTATAAGGATAAGGGTGAATGGATAATAGTCCCAAAATAAGGGAGTTTTCCTTGAAATAAAGAAAAGCTGGCAAGTGTGAACAACAATACTCTGAAATGTGATGTATGTGTGAAATATATAATCCTAAATATATTATTTTTGTTTTTTGTTCTACTTTATGCTTTTTTGTTTGGACAAAAAGATTATTGAAGCCTTGATATGACTATATACTAGCTTTTCTACTTTTCTGTTTGTTTGAGAGGAACTATCTGCTAAATTGTCACTTAGCAACTTAGCATTTTTTTCCCCTTTTAAATGAACTTTGTGATAAACAGCCAAACTGTATTAAAAACATGAATTGTGCAGAGGATGATGTGATCATTAGGTAGCCAGACATACCAAGTCTCCTGCTTTTGGCAGGAGTCTCCTGCTCTTTGCTTGTTTTTCTATGCTCCTGCTTTTCCACTCATTTCTCCTGCTTTTCTGATGTAATTTTTTTCTATCCCTCTTAGCATAATTTATGCTTAAAATTTGTGGGATTGGGTAAAAAAAATTTGAAAGAAAATTGAAATTTATCAAGTTCAGTTTGAATGTGAATTATTATACAATGCTTTGAAACTAATTTTTGCTAAGAATAAATTTTTAACTTTCATTTTTGCATAATGAAAAATGTCTTATTAATAAAAGATTTTTTTTTTTTTTTTTTTTTTTAATACCATAACTATTGAAAACTTGAAGAATTCAAATTTCATTAGAATAAAGCTGATATTTTCATTTCTTTATTACTTTTCCTTTATAAAGATAATTAAGATCCTCATTGCTTTATATTAGGAGCAGAATGATCAAATCTGTCTATTTTGACTTAAATTTTAAACAACTGTATGTCTGAGGGTTTTTTTTTTTTTTATAGTTTGTTTTACTGCATTTAATTTTAATACTGATGATTTGTAAATAACTCCTAAGCTTATAAAGCTTTACTTAAAATTAAATTTGCATTATTTTACACATTTTTCTTACAAACTTTCTTGTTGGAAAAAGTCTCGGGATTTCTGTTAAAAAATCTCCTGCTTTTTTGTCATTAGAAGTTGGCATCTCTGGGTAGCACTACTATAGAATCTTGCTTTGTGTATGAGTCTCCAGATGTGCCAAATAGCATGGTGGTCCTGAAATGAAAAATACTCTAGCTTTATTTTGATTTCTATTTATTTTTAAACATAAGGGTCTCATTGTAAAATAAATCTTAATTTATGAATATATAATATGTAGCATCTCTTTCTAAATATGCATAATAATGTTCATTTGTGTATTCTTTTAACAGATTACACTCACAGGATTGGTCGTACTGGTCGAGCTGGCAAACATGGTGTTGCTGTTACATTCATCACTAAAGAAGATTCTCATCTCTTCTATGATTTAAAACAACTTATCATGACTAGTCCCATTTCAACCTGTCCTCCTGAACTCGCAAGTCATCCAGATGCTCAACATAAACCTGGAACTGTCATAACTAAAAAGCGGAGAGAAGAAAAAATATTTGCATAGTCAGTTTAAGAGCTTCCTAGTACAGATAAATTATAATCATTCAAAAAAAAAAAAACATCTTAAGATGAGACTTCAAGGTTAAATACTTTTGATCTTATTATGTCAGGTTTGTGCTGCACTGAAAACTAAGTGAAATGTGCATAATACATATATGCAGAAACCTTCTTAAAAGAGCCACTCACCATGCCATAGAAAATTGGACCTTTAAAGAGTTGGCCTTTAAATAGAGATTGTTCAAAAAAAAAAAAAAAAAAAAAAAAAAATCTCAATCTCTTGAAATTAAATGTTTTTAATTATTCAAATTGTCATTATTTGTGTACACAGTTGTTTGAATTTAAAAATCTTCTTAGGAATAATTTTGTTTTCCTAATATTGAATTGTTTCATAAATCAGAACATAATGTTCAGCTTATCACTATATCTGTGTTTAAAAGTTCTCTTAACCTATAAATTTCCATTGAAATTTCTGGCCAGGCAATATTAATTTAAATTTTTCATTTTTAATCATAGCTAAGTATAGTATTTTAAGCCTGTCATTTAGGGGACAACCAATGGCGGCTCATGCAAATTTTTACTAGTGGGGCCCGACCCATCATATGGCGTGTAATTTAATATTACAGGGATGAGATTTTTTCAGATTTTCAGCTGATTTCGGCTTTTTTGTACATTTAACTTTTCTGCTTTTTTTTTTTTTTTTTTTTTTTTTCAGCATTTTTTTTATGTCTCTGGTGTGTATTTGTTCTTTTTTTATACATTGAAGATTAAAATAAATATTTATTATTTTAATATAATAGATTTTGTCATTAAAATTCTAGTATTTCATTTCAGTGTCTTGCCTTTGTGTACAGTTTCAGCTTTTTTGTAGTTTTGCTAATCTCATCCCTGATATTAATAATATTCATTGTTCAGACATAAAAACAAACATTATTAAGGAGGTATATAAAGCATAAATTTTTGGAAAAAAAAAAAAAAAATATATATATATATATATATATATAAATGGCAAATCTTAAATTTAACAGTATGAAGAAACTGCGTAAATTTATCTCAGAAGTTAATATTTTACGACTTCATTTGCAAAATTTTGCAGTTTTCTGATCAATGGCGTATCAGAATTGAAAAATCTGGAAGATGGTAGACAGGAATTGCCAAATTCTATACTATGTCGCTTTCATCAATATATACGTTTGGAGTTTTCCATGGTTTTCTCCGAAACTCGTATAAATACGAGCTATGTATCACTTAGAAAGACTCCCTAGGGAGAGTACACCACCCAGATCTAGGACCTAGTTTTAGTCAACTGACTTTAACCCTAACACTACATGCCATTAAAATTTGAACTTAATTTTCTCTACACTCTACATGTAATATTTTTTAGCTTGAACGAATTATATCCCTAAGTCATTTAATAATAAATATTTCAAATATTATATTCATGTTTCTTATCTTAAAAAGTAAATAAAATAAACCTTAATAAATTTATAAGAAGTTATATTGAAATTTAGAAAGTCATGAATAATGTAATGCGAACACATATTAGAAAACTACCATGTTTCTCACTTTTAGAGCTTAATTTTAAACAATTTAAATTAAATTTCTTAATTTCTGATTCAATTTAGAGAAAATTATTTAAAAAAACATCTATTTAAAATTAAATACCTTTATTCTTACGAGTTTCGAATTTTCATGCATAAAATTATAAAAATATGCATTTACAGAAAATTCAGTTTAAATTTTTATATTTCATTGAAAAATGTCATTTTAAAACTTTCATGATTATAAAATTCTTACTTATTGGGACAATTTTATGTTGTTTTTATGTATAATGTTTGTTGAGAATTAAAGATTGATTCTTAAATAAAATAAAAAACAAAAATAGATTTTTTTTTTTCTTTTAAGGATATAATAAATACAGAAATAAAGACGGTCTATCATCTTTAAATAATAATAATAATAAAAATATTATATCAAATTGTATAAAAAAAAAACAATAAAAAAAAAAAAAACAAGATTCTTATACAGGTAGTTAATCCATATAGCCACGTAAATTCATTATTTATTTATTTAAAAATTTTATAATTTATTTGCATATAAGTTATAGTATACTAATCTGAAGAAAAATATCACAGTTGTACATTTTCTTTCCATTTTTCATTTATATTCAAAATACTTCAGATAGAGAGGTCTCAAATTCTTAATTACGATCTTTTTTCTCAAACTCTAATCTATAAAAAATATTTTAATTATCAACAGAGAGAATTCATTTTTAAACACTAGAATTTAAAACTATCATACATAAGTTTAAAAAATGCACCGAAAAATCATACAAATAAAAGTGATGCAAAAGGTGCCAAATTTTGCCCAGGAATTGTATGGTTAACATATTTTAGAGGAGACCATTTTTTTCTGTATAGTTTTGTTCTAAAGGGCCCAACAATAAATTATGGTGTGCTAATACTGATAAAGAAGTTCATCGCCAAATCTGTTAACCTGCTGTTCTAATAAAGTAAATACTGTACAAATTGATACGCCAAGCTGGGCCATTACGATGCGGACCCTCGCTTAACTGATAAGGCAGTTGCAGTCGGTCCAAGGCTGTTTTTTTTTGTCAGCCTTGGGTGGATGAATCATTAAGTGATTTATGACACCTGAAAAGAATATATTGATAAATAAACGATAATGAGAAACAGATTAAGAAAAAAAGGATATAGGATGCTATTTTGTATATATATTTTTTAAACAGTTACAATAAATAAGAAAAGAATGAAATAATGAATATATATATATATATATATTTTTTAATCGGAAGATTGTGACCACCACATGACTTTCTTCTATATTTTCCTATGCAAATTCACTCAGTAAAAGTAATTTATTAAAATCATTATTTAATAAAATTATCTTCCATGATAATGCAGTACTTTTTCCATATTAGAGAAGTAATATAACACTAAATATCCAAAAAAAGTTCATTTTATTCTCGATATTACATTTAAAAAAAAAAAAAAAAAATGTTAGAAATGGAAAAAAAAAAAAAGATAACTTTATTTTAAATTATCGCAGATCGATGGTTCAACCATTCATTTTAAAGGTATTGGTGAGCTCTTTTGAACGATCCCCATCATGAAAATTTATTCCCCTTGAGGGGTGACTTCCCCCCCCCCCAGGAGGGGGAAGCGATGCTCCTACATATAATTTTTTTTTTTTTTTTTTCAGTTGACTATCTCTATTATAAATAATTCTTGTAAATTTCAAAATGATTATTAAAAAATAATTCTCTTTATGCGCATTTATACAAAATTTTGTCCTATACCACCATGTTAAAAATTTAGAAAAAGCAGGATAGTAACGCAACCTGTTAGACAATTTTTACCAAAAGTTGATAGGCACTAATTTATGTCAAGGTGTAACTACATACCAATTTGTACGAAATTTTGCGCAGTAGTTCCTGAGTTACAGTTGCCACAAAATTTTGTCACACACACAGACAGACAGACATTTTCTATAAATGGTCAAATCGTGTTCTACAGCTCTCAAAATGTGTAAATCCATCAAAAACCCAAAGTCAAAAATTTTTACGAATCCAATACTTTCTTCTATTTCATATAGAAGAAAGCAAAAATGTAAGTAGGGCCGTGCCCCACTGGCCCTTAATGACGAGCCGCCACTGGGGACAACAATACCCAATTAGAAACCATTCCATTTAAATTATTGGCTAAATAGTAGCATGAGACAAAATTTCCTTTTCCGAATTTGAACTTCATTTTTAAGTATGTGCATTCATAATTACGAAGTTTATCACTCCCTTCTTTTCTCAACTTCATTCAGATTATTATTAACCTCATTAAACATGCGAGACAGTGATTGGTTCAAATTAAGAATAAAATAAAACTGACTGCTCTTGCAAAATGTAAGAGGTATACAATTAATTATATAGGGCCTTTAATACAGGTAAGTTAATTTTGAGCTCTATGAGAAAAATTTGGGACCAAGAAAAAAATGGCTCTAAAGGTAAGTAGCTCATGAATAGTGGTGGACTTTTTTTTAGAGACGTTTTACTGTTTATTTTATTTTTGACCTGAATTTGACCAGTATTCCTTTGATTTGGTTGAAGAAAAAAGAATAAGAATATATTAGTTATAGATTGATATCTAATATATGTTAAAATTTTTAAGATAAACATTTTTTGGTATGTCATTTAGTTAATGAAAAAATTATTTTGAATAAAAGAAGTTGTAAGTTAATTAATTTTAAAAATACTTAAAATCGTGTTTTAATTGCGAATTCTGAACTGATTCATTTTTTCTGTTGTGTGGCATAAACTTAAAACATCTGATGTAATAAGATCAGTGCTATAGAAGTGGATCTGTACAATGATTAATGTACAAAAAAATACTTGGATTTTAATATTTTGTATATTTATTGAATTTCTTTTATTTAAATAAAATACTATTTTTCTCCTAAGATTTTCTTTAGATGTATTTATTCTGTAAATATGTGTGGAATTAAAACTTTTATTAGAAAATAAGTTCAGTGTTATTGTTAGAAAATATAATCAGTTCTTATATGGACAATATTCCTGTGACGTCAGGTAAAATTGCCGAACACGTGGCCGATATTTTGTAAACAAATTAGATTCAAGATGCCATTTTATTCTTATGCATAACATTTTCCTAAATATTTCTGCAGTAAAACTTAATAACAATGTTCAAACAAGAACAAAAGAGAATTGTAAATAACTTAATCAAATGATAAAGTTAAGACTATTCCATATCGTAAAATTGCAGAACATTTTATGTATACACACACACACGCATATATATATAATGAATAAAAGATAATAAGAACATGTTATACACACACACATATATATATAGATATCAAAGCTTAAATAATTAGAATTTCAATCACTTTAATAAAGGAATTTATTAAATGGAACATCCATTTAAATTTGTTAACATCGCAACTTTTAATATTACATATGTTGATTAATATTAAAGTATATTACTAAAACTGGAAAAAACAAAACAAAGGTATCACTATATCACTCTTACTACAATTTCATATAATCTGTAACTCTTATCTTATATATATTATAAATGTGAATGTCCGTGAATTTATTTGACTGAGTTTCACGCCTAAACTGCTCGACGGATTTCGATGAAATTTGTAATGGAGATAGCTTATACCCTAACTTACAAAGTTGGCTGTTCTTTTATTCCAAAAAAAACTTTGTTTTTGTTATTTTTATGCATAAAATAGCAATTTTGTAAGCTAATAATAGCAAAAAATTAGCCATTTAAATTTTATTCATAATTTAATTGTTGCCAAAAAAAATACGAGTTTATTTTTTTTTTCCAACAGGAAAATAAATACATTTATCTAAACGTGAACAATAAAAAATAAATAAATAAATTATGCATCTCACAAAAATTGACGTCATTTTTAATTTAAAATTTCTTTTACACATTGATAAAGTGCTAATATAGTTTACGATGCTAATATATGTTGTACTAAAATCAGTTTTATTTATAGATCCTCCTGGGTGATTTTTTAAATTGTTGCGTTGAAGTACACCGAACATTTTTCGCCAAGAGGTTTAATTTAGCAACAGCGATTTTAATCTAGGTAATTCAAGAAAAATGTAAAATTTATAAAATATTACAAAACGAAAAAAATAAACTGAAATAGTAGCCACATAAATGATCTATTTTTATCTGAGTAGATAATTTTATAGAAAAAAAAGTGCAGTTTTAAAAATAGAAAATTTATTTCATCAAGCACTATTTTAAACCTAAAAACCATTAATAAAATAAACAGAATATGAAGGGTTCTTATATGTTAACAAAAAGGTGTCTGATAAAACGCTTTCTATTTTTATGCAAGAAATTATTTTTAAAAAAAAATTGCTAATATGGCGACAAAAATTCAAAAGCCGCCAAGGAAGAGATGTAATAAAGTTGTGTAGCACGATAATGTTTAGTTATTTATTTATTTTTTTATATACCAATCACTACGCTAATTTAACATACAAATAAATGAGCTGCTGTGTGTGACTGCACTTGCACGCTGTCGGGCAGAAATATTTGATTAATTCAAATTAATATTTAAATAACTAAATAAAGATATGTTTAATAGAAAGCATAGTCTTGAAGACAAACTTGGCGAGTGGGCGACCAAATTTGGTGAAAAATGATAGTTTAGGGTTCCCGATGTTTCGAAGCTCTCCGACACACGGGAACATAGACCTTGAGCTTACCAAGGGATTCTC
Source organism: Salticus scenicus (assembly GCA_963930645.1). Lineage (NCBI taxonomy): Eukaryota > Metazoa > Arthropoda > Arachnida > Araneae > Salticidae > Salticus > Salticus scenicus. The sequence continues at coordinate 206,560,794 of OZ005648.1, forward strand.
AATGGAGTCATCTCCAAGCCCCATCGCCAAAAGTTATAAGTAGGTGTGAGTTGATTTTTGCGAAAGAGTATGTAGTCACTTCGATCCAGAGTTATTCAGAGACCTATTCTGAGTCATTGCACTTTAGGGATTGAGCTCTAAGCGACTGGACATTTTTCGTGAGTGAGCGAAAATTTTTGCTCTGGTGTAGTTGATGTTATTTGCTGTACTCCTGTGGAACAAGTGACTATTTTTTGGACTGTCCCAGAACATTCATCGAATAATGACTTATACTGTACGAGTAACAGCTTCAACTGTTTCCAGAATATTCGAAGAATTAAACACCAGCTATTGGACTGTTTTCGAAAATATTTGTTTTAATAATAGTTTTGTTATACAGATTCGAGAAGTTCAAAAAATGTTTGATATTGCCAAGGAGGTCCCATACTAAAGCTGTGACGAAAATAGTCGCCAATCGAAATATATTCAGTTACAAAGAAATCATTTAAATATAGTGTCCAGCAAAGCGGGCAAAGCCTGCTAGTAAAATTTTGCAAGATAAAAATTTGCAAGCCACAATGCTTTGTTATGGTAGAGTTGAAGATTGTTTGCCTCACCAGCTGATATTCTTGTAGCCTCGAACCCAAAGTGGGAATATGGTCCATTTCTACAATTCATAAAAAAAAAAAAAAAAAATTTAGGGAGTTTTGAATCAAATGCATCTTTATTCAAAGTTCACATTGATTTTAAGCGTTTCATAAAAGAAGTCCATAATATATTTGAAATAGTAATAAATACATTTGGGACACAACAAGTTGATGATTATTTTTAATATACAAAATTGTATATTTCGTTTTAATTATCAATATTTCATATCGAGTGGCTTGTTTTTTACATCCAAACTCGGTTGTCTAAAACTGTGTTATATTAAAGAACAAAATGCTATTTGAAACTTTTTATTGTAATTGAACAAATAGTTCGTGGAATTAATAGAACATCCAAGGGAATTTAAATGTAATTCATCAATGACCAAAATTTCTGATAAGTACAATTTAACATCTTTAGTCTATACTAAACAAAATGAAATGAAAAAAAAAAAATATATATATATATATATTTGTTTGCATTAAAGCATGTTTCATATGGAATATGGCATGAAAATCATTCACAATTCGTTTACTGGGCAACACGAATTAATTCAGATATATTATGGCTATACTTTGAAATTGCTGGAAGTGAATTTCAAGTTGTTTTATATGTTTTTCATACTGAAAATCTGAGTACACAAAGTGGTGTATATAATTTATAGACACTAGACAGAAAGACCTAAGATTAAGTGAATGTATTCTTCTCTATTGAATGTAATTGATTGAAGTGCTTTACTAAATTGTTCCAATTCCGAAAGAACTACTTAGGAATGATAATTACCTTCTCATACATATTTACGCTGCAGTGATAAACAATTAAATACAATTAACTATTGGTTAACTGGCATTCAACTAACTGAAAAAACATGGTAAACCCTTTTTCCCACTTCCAGTAAGTTGTTTTAAAAGTATTACCTCTGTTTTAGGGTGTGTACCCCCAAAAAAACTTCATTTGCATGGACGGTCCCCTTCAAAAACATTTTCAAACCCACTAATTTTAAACTTAAAAGAAGGTTTAAAAAAAAAAACTAGTGTGAGACTATTCTTCCACCCATTCTACTTTGTGCTTTTTAGGGGTTTTAAAGGCATCACAAATTTAAAGTACTTTTCTTTAAATTATAGAATTATCGCGAATTATCAACGTTTGAAGAGATAATGGTTATAATTCTTTATACCTTTGGAACGAGTGAATAATGACTCGAGTGCTTGTCCTTCCTTCCCTTCCTGGATGATAGGGGGTGAAGAAGAGAAGAACAAGTGTAATCTTCAAAAGCTAGGGGGATTTAGCCTGAAGGGTTTTTTTTTATACTTTTCTTTCTCTATAATGAATGTTTTGCTACAATCTCAAAGCTTAAAAAAGCAATCAACACAAGTAGCTTGCATTGAATTGAATGACAAACTAAAAGAATGGGAAAATCTGGGCAGTCTTTATCTCCTAATGATTACAAATAGGTTATAAATTGTTGGAATATTTTAAAGTAACCTCTTTGGACATGCCTAGGTAATTAAGGAATTTGAATCACAGCAACTTTGTCATAAATATTCAAATAAATTAACTTAAATGGATTTAAGTGTGGTTTGGTTTGGTTTTTGACAAGCTATGATCATTTTTTCCCCATTAATTTTAATTAAACAAGGTCTTACTAAATACATTTAGGATGTTTACATTTGTTTACCAGAAAAAAGGAATAAGCTTTACTTTTCAGAAATCCAACTGTGTGTGTTGTCTGTTTAGTTTAAAGAAGTGTGTTCTCTAACATCAAAATTGTTTTATATGATGTATCCTCAGCCCCCCCCCCCCCCCATGAATTTTAAAGAAAGGGAAAGGGAAGAGATGAAAATGTGGGAAATCTGATTGGGCTAATGATCATAAGCAGCAAACTGGTATTTCAGAGCATTAGCAGTTCTCAGATTTTATTTTTTTTTCCTATTTTTGTTTTAAAGTGAAAGAATTTCTGAATTTTATGAATATATATTTTTTTAATACGTAATATTAAATTGAAGACTTTACTGAAATGTAAAAATTTGTCATAAAACTAAACGGAAAATTTCTGAAACCCATTGTGAGATTGACAGTGTTTTGGAAAATGATGAACAAAGCGCAAAAAAAAAAATAAAAATAATAATAAAGAAAGAAAAAAATTAAAGAAAAAGGAAGAAAAGAAATTGAAAATGTTGAATCGATTACAGATAGTGGAAATGCTAATCAAGACCTAGAGCAAGAAAGTAAGGTATCGTTTATTTATTTACTTATTTTGTGAACCAATTAGAAGTGCAGCCAATATGGGAGGAAAAAATAAGAGAGAAAAGAAAAAAATTACAAAGCTGATGATTCGAAAGCTTCATAAAATACTAAACTTTTTGGAATTTCATTGTTTTTTTTTTCCTTTATCTAAATATTTTTAAGGCATTTGAAAACTTAAAATAATGCCGAAATTATAAAATTTTTAATCTTTTATCCTTTCTCAATCTTTTTTCATGTTCAGTGTGAAATAACGCTAGAATTTTAAATGTTCTGAATTGTTACTATTATTATTTTCTCTGTCTGAAATAACCTGAAATATTAAAACTTTTCTCATTGGTGTTTTCTCTTCTTACATTTTTCGGATCTGAAAGTTGGAATACTGCTGAAATTCAGAAAAATTATCGAAATTTGAGGGGGTGGGGGATGAAAAGAGGTAGGGATAAAAATCAATTAATTTTGTTTTATTCATTACCAGCAAGCTAAGCCTACATCACTGGTTGCTATTTTTAAATGAATCTCAAAAAAACTGAATCGTTATTTTTTTTTATATCACTCTATAAATAAAAACTTAAAAAAAAAAAAAAAAAAAAAAAAGAAATCACTCTGAACCTTGCTTCGGGTACCTGCTGCCAATGTCAGTGTGTTATGTTTTTCTGCCCGTGCTGCATAGGGTTCACAGTGCCTGCAGAAACGTGTTTCCTTGGCACTTCAATTTAGCTTAATTTCTACTCGCTCTTTCTTCTATATTACTATTTGGTTCTGAACAATATAATAAATTTAAAAAAAAAAAATTCCAATACACAATGAAAAAATGTTTTAAATGCAAAAATGCTTCCAATAAAAAAATACATTAAATAAATTTAAAAAAATAAAACTAATTAAATTTTATTCAATTTATTACCATTTTTCTGATAAATACAATAAATAATAATATATGATTTTCCTTCCAATGGAATTAATTAAATAAATTACTAAAAAATCGTATAACAGCTGTTGCTAAGCGATGCAGATAATTGAAATGAATGCAAAAATTTAAGAGAAAACAGTAAATAAAATTGAAAAAAAAATTAGTTAAAATAATTCAAATTTGAAAAAAAAAAAAAAAAAAAAAATCTCAATGAGGTGCAGCCCAACAGGGTTCAAGGTAACCCTCTGCCAAGTTTTGCAGCTCTGCGTTTAGCAGTCTGTGTTAAGAGTCCTGCATGATCTCAGGTCGGGATTAAAATCAGGTCGGGTAACCTGATTTTATCCGACTCATGGTTTGGGTTCGGGTCAGTTTGACTAAATTTTTTTCTCTTGCGGGTTGGGTTGAGTGATTTATTTTTCGTGCGAGTCGGGTTTGGGTCAAGTTGATTGCATTTTTTTTTTTTACTGCGGATCGGGTTCGAGTTCGGGTCAGATTTTAATTTTCAATGAATCGGGTCGACTTAAGAACATCTTTCAAAAACATTTTGTCTTTATAAAGCAGAAATTTGTTTGCTCTATACACCCATGATGAAAAAACATTTACCCAAATTATCATTGAAAAAAAAAACATCCATATCTGACTAAAGCAAATATATATATATATATATATATATTATTTAGATTATACGCTGTTGAAAACAGGCTAACCAGATGTGCGATTCATCTATTTTGGGTACTCACATCCTTTTGAAATAGACTGTGAACATAAATTGATAATTAAAATTTTTTCAATTACATATATTTTTAAGAAGTTATAAGAATGTAGATTTAGATGAGTTTACCGGACGATGTATAGTTGGCGTTTGTAACAACATTGTATTATTTTAATATTATTATGTGTGCGATAAGCATTAAATAATAAAACTACAAATACTATACTTCAAACCCATTTTTGTACACTTGAAGTAAACAACACACATAATTAATCCATTGTTCAGATTTTTAAATTTTTAACTTAGTGTATTAGTAATTATATTTTTATTCTTTTTAAAATGATTTACCAACAGTGTGACAGTAAAAATTTACTTTATTTTATAAATTAAAAATGTTTTGCAGGATTTTTAGATGAATTATTAATTTTCATTTAGATTCGGGTTTGGGCGAAAAGAAGTCGAGTTTCTGGTCGGGTTCGAGTATAAAGAAATTGGGAGCGGGTCATCAAAATTCTTTAGTGCGGGTTTCGGGTCGATTAAATTTTTTTTGTCAGGTTACAGGTTGATTTAAAATTAACATGTTGGGTTCGGGTCGGGTAAAATCCGACCCGTGCAGGACTCTAGTCTGTGTGTATTCAGTTATCATCAGTATGTACCTAGATTTGAAAAAGTCGCTCAATAAAATCTGTATTAATTTGTGTATAGAAATAATTGATAATGTTTAATAAGCGTTTTAGTACTGTTATTTAATTAACAACCATACTATTGTGATACATGACACGGGCATCATTATATTTGCCTAAAATATATTTTGAGGAAGGATACTCCTCAGCTTTGCATATATCTCAGACAACACCCGAGGACACACATATTTTCGTGCTCCCCCCCCCCCCACCTCCTTCGCACTTTACAACAATCAGCAAAAGTACACGTATAATTGTATATGGGACTAAATTGACAGAATTTTGCATTTTATGATACCCCTTTTTTGCCATTTTTAGGGGCAAGGCAAAAGTTAATTTTCTGGGCCAGTTTTAGGGTCATTCTACTTACATCCCGGGGCACATGTCCCTACGTTAATCACGCCCTGATCTCAGATGTCCCCCCCAATATTTATAGGCTAGGCACTCCTATAATCTATAAACAAAATGCTTTTGTACGTATGAAAAAATATATGTTTATATTTGATCATGCTTAGTGCAGTCCAGGGCTATATATATATCCTAATATTCCTGAAATTCTCAAAAACTTAAAAATGTCCTGAAAAAAATTATTAATATCCTTAATTTCCTGAAATTTTGAGTTATTTTGCTATATATACTTAAATGACTCAAAATCTCGAACTTGTGCTGTACTTCAAAAATATTTTGCGCAATTGTTAATAAATAAATAACTTTGTAAACAAACACCATATATTGAAAAAAAAAAAAATTGCAATAATTTTTTCAGGTTGAAATTGTATTGTGACCCTTCATCGGATAAAAAAAAGTAGGTACGAGTGCAGCATCAAAGATGCAACACACTTTGATGCTGCTTTCGCAAGGAAGTTTTTGGAATGATCTCTCTGTATAAAAACTTGTTTTAACAGAGTTTCAGTTGCTCCGATTAAAGTTAGAAATTTTCTTATTCTAAAATAATTAGTTAAATGCTCAAATTTTATATTTTCTAGTATTTTAAATATATTTTATTTTAGTTTTAAGTAAAATTTTGGAAGTTAGTGTTAAAAACAATCTGAAATAAGCACATTTTCTTATATAACACAAGCACATTAAAAAATTGGATCCTTTTTTCTGTTTTCTAAGTAAACTAGCTTTTTTTTTTCTCATTTACAGTGAATTCCAAGTGTTTTGCTTTTGTGAATAGAATTTTGCCCTGAAAATGTAATGAAATTTGGCTTTGTGCTTGTACTATTTCTGGTGCAGTCAAAATATGTTAAAATGTACTAACAAGAAAATTCACCTCTAGATCGTAATGTATTTAAATTATTTTGTTAATTTCTATACATCTATACATTAATCTCTATACATCTTAATAAAATGTTTCAGGTAAAGTCATCATATAATGCGTATTTAGAATACCAAATTTGGATTTCCTGCCAATATCTGTTTTCAAGTTATGCTGATAATAAACAACCTAACAGGTAAACGTATGGACCAACCAGTAAAAAACCTAATTGTTCAAATTCAGGAAACCTTGAAACATGCAGTTGTACTAAAATATCAATTTTGAAAATTCTATTCCTAACGAATACTATCTTATTCCATAAATGATAGGTACAATTTTAGTATTGCAAATAGAATTTAATAGTCAATTATTAAGTAAAACTGAACCTATAAGTTATGACACTTATGTCTTTGCAATTTAAGTATGAAATGAATCTTGCTCAAAATTCTTTCATTCATGTCTTTGCAATCTAACCATTTCATCTAATGCGTCAACATTACACCAATCTTTCCTGCTAGTTTTTAGCAGTCAAGTTCTATTTGAAGACCATTCAGTGACTTTACACGATTGATTGCCACGTTAAGTTTGGCCAGCAGTAAAGGGATGTGATTCCAAATATATAGCTGCACAATCTACTGTGGTATGGTATACCCAATTCAAAATTATTGACAGCTTTCACTTTTCAGTGGTACCATAGCTGTATTTAGCAGAAAAATGTATCTATTGGTTTAATTACATGCACATCATCTGGACAAAATTGACATTGACTGTTGGAATGTCTGTATCATACAGTTGGCAACGAAAGTTGTCTAAAAAAAAGTACACTTAATACTGCTTTGTTAAATAAATCCTTGTCGAGTTATGCTCTTAGTCAGTCTAAGAACATGATTTGACAAGGATTTATTTAACTAAACAGTATTAAGTGTACTTTTTTGATATCAGAATTATTGGCTAGTACTCGGATACTTTTGCTGCCGACTGTGCATTGGATCGTCGGAAGAGTGACCAGATAATCTCAGTGATAATATTACTTTCTCTTACCCAATATGGTAGAGAAAGTATTGTTTTTGGATCAAATTTTGAAAATTGATTTTTTGTTATATTTACACATTTTGATGTCCTCTGAATCCGAAAATCACTTTTTTAATGGTTGGTCTGTATGTGTGTCTGTTATCAGCATATCTTAAAAACAAATAGCAGCAGAAGTCCAAATTCTTTATTTTAATTCTGTAAATATTGATGCTACACTAAATTTTACTTTGAGATCAAGCTAATGGCTCGTATACCAGAGACATCCAAGACAACTAAAATACATTATGTCTATGTGGGAAATTTCTTGTCAGTACCGTGTAACATCTATAAGCTGTCTTAAATAAAATAGTATTAACATATTTTTTTATATGCATAAAACATAAAACCATCTAATTAAAGTATAAATAAAGGATTAATCAAACATTTAAAAACTTTTAAAATACCTTAAAATTCTTTAAAATGCAGCACTATTATATATCTCGACACACATCGCGGTCGTCTTCAGATGTTTAGACTTTGCTGCCTATTGACCATCGTCGTCGCTGGACTCATCTTCGGCTCCTTCACTGGTGATGTATAAACATACCAATTAAACCAAACAAAAATATTTTCCAATGCATATGTAATGAAAAAGACCTAATAGATCCTAAAAAAATATAAGGTATTCGCAAAATCAATTTCAATTTTGAAAATAATAATAATAGGGCTTGTTACATCGGTATGACCAAGAGGAAAATAAGAGATCGCGAAACCGAACATATCACTGATCTAAAATATAACAAAACCTCCACCGCGTTATCCCGTATTCACACCAATAACCCTATAAACCCTAATACAATAACAACTACAAAAATCGCACATTACAACTCCAATCCGTACGAAGCCCTCGAGATCCTAACAATTAACAACCCTATTAATATTAATAAACGAGAGAACGGCACAATACCTGGAGAATGGCAGTGGCTAATAAACAGGAAGACACGTAAAGATGACATCACCAACGAAGGAGCCAAAGATGAGTCCAGCGATGGCAATGGTCAAAAGGCAGCCAAGCCTAAACATCTGAAGACGACCGCGATGCGTGTCGAAATATATAATAGTGCTGCATTTTATAGGATTTTAAGGTATTTTAAAAGTTCTTAAACGTAAAACCAGCTTTTGTGTAGATTGTGGTATGGAAAATCATTCAACATTTGTTTACAGGGCTACCCAAAGTATTTGGATATATTGGGGCTGTATTTAGAAATTGCTGAATGTGTATTTCATTTCATGTTAGATGTTTTTAATAGAAAACTAAATTTAAGTACACAATGTGATGTGCATATATATATTTTGTAGACAATATACAAGGCTACCCAAAATTATGCTAAACGCTGTTTTCTATTGAAAGTAACTGAAGATAGTGCTTTGCTACATTTTACTATGTCGATGAACACTGCTCATGAAAAAAAATTAATTTTTCATACCCATACCATACAGTAAATAAATTATTTTCGAAGACCTATTTTCAACTCCGGATCATGTTTTGATGTGCCCTGAATACAAAAGTCCAATTTTTAGCAATTTATGTGTATGTATATCTGTATATATTTTGTTTAACATACATGATTCAACCATAGATATAGTAATATATATAGATCTATCATCCCCATGTTATGCAAAGATTTCTGATGCCGAATAAAAGCTTTGGAATCGGCCATTAAGTGGTATTGAAAAAAAAAAAAAAAAAAATTGAAACTGTATCTGGAGTTTTTCATTCACCTTTAGTAAATAAATTATTCATACATTTTATTTGCTAAAATATTCGTGTGTATTCACTCGGGGAAAGACAGCCATATTTTGGTAAAACCGCCGTCTTTTCCCAAGTGAAAAGGAATCACTTTTTTCTTCCCAATGATCAATCTATATATTATTACTATACGGATTCAACAGAAAATTTAAAAAACATGGTATATAAAAAGTTCTTTTTATCTTATAATTATTTCATTTAATTTAAATTTTTGTCTGTATTATTTCGTTAGTAGATTTTAAATTAATTATCCTTTTGATAGATTTTTTTCTTATTAATTAAAATTTAATTTAAAATTAATGTCAGTCCATTAATCAGCATTGAACTACTATTAAAATGAATGATGTTCGAAACTTTATTTATCTTGTATCTTTCTCTTATATTATCCAATATTTGCCATTATTTTCTTTTTCTTCAAGAAATTTGTAATCTACACATATAATTTTCTAAACAAAAAGTAACCGTTTCTATATTTTAAAACGAATTTAAAATGGGAAGATTTTAAGTCTATTTATATGTTTTGTAAAGCTAATATATATGATCGATGTTCGAAACTTTAAATAATTATTTCTCTTAACCTTCTTTCACTTTTCTTTAATGACTTATCAATTTACTGTTCCTTATTAAATTTGTGATTTATACATGGATTTAACTTTAAATTTTGACTCATATTTCTTGCTAAAAAATTATCTTAAAATCTTGCTATTTTCTTATCTGAATCCTCAATGTTTCCCATCTTGATTAACTTGAATTTACTATTAAAATTTTAACATACTCAAAAACTTCTAACCACTTTGTTAAAATATATTAATCTTTTCCAAAATCTTTTTGTATTTAAAATGATACCTTTATTTATTTTAAATGAACAATATTATATAAGATATCCTATATTAAAGTTTTAAAATATTTATCAAATGTACTTATTTTTATAGCTTAGCCATATTGTTTTCCTTTTTGTAACTACAGCTGTTGCCATCTTTAAAATATTTAAAATGATGAGATCATTTTATAATAAAATTATCCATAATAGCATTATATTTCACTCCTCCATAAAAATTGATTTTAAAATTGTCTGCTTCTTTTATACTTTTATTTTAATAGAATTTTAATAAAAATTAAATTATATATTAGTCATTTTAGCATTTTAATCCAAAATAGCTTATGACAATAAATAAGTCTCAAGGCCAAACGATGTCCATTTGCAGCTTAGACTTGGAAAATCCGTTTTTCCCATGGGCAATTATATGTTGCATGCTCACGTGTTGGAGAACTATCGAATCTCTTTGTGTTAGCAAGAGACAAGTTAACCAAGAATATTATATGTAAGCTCTATGCGCCATATATATAATCTTTGTTTCCACAACTTTATTTTTATATTGTATGGCAACGGAGATTAAAAAGTTATTCATGTAAAATAAATCAATAAATAAATCAATTCTCAAATAAATGTCTACTAAAAGTCAAAAAAAAAAAAAAAAAAAAAAAAAAAAAAAAAAATAATAATAATAATAATAATAATAATATTCTAAAACTAAAAAGTACAATTTTATTTGTTTTTAACTGAAAAATGATTTTTTAGATGTAGCAACCTCTACTTTCTTTTTTATGACCCGTATTTTCAACTGTAAATATTATGACAGATACCGAGGAGAAAAAAGACCAGTCAACTGGTGCTAATTCTACGGAAGCTATGAAGGTTAGTGTAAAAATTATGCCTTTTTGGATCGATAAACCTGAAATTTGGTTTTATCAGATAGAAGCACAATTTAAAATTAATGGTATAACTAAGGAGGACACTATGTTTAATTACATTGTCGCACAAATAGAACCAAAATACATCGACTCGATATGGGACATAATAACAGATAAGATGGCTAAAAATAAATATTCATTCGCAAAAGAACGTTTGTTCAATGTATTTAAAGAAAGAGAAAACAAGCGAATCAAATGCCTTTTTACTGGTATTGAAATTGGCGACATGAAGCCAAGCCACCTTTTGCAAAAAATGAAATCCTTGGCGACCAATCATACTTCCGACGTGGTATTGAAAACATTATGGATGGAAAAATTGCCACATCATATCAAACATATATTAGCGGTTAGTGATGAAAACATTGATAAATTCGCGATTATGGCAGATAAGATTTTTGACATGCATTCGCAAACTGAGACTTATTCAACGGAAGCTAAGAACTCAAGCCTGTCGCAAAATTTTATGTTGCAATAATTCGATAAGATATCCTCATTAGAACAGCGAACTGAAGAGCTTCATTTAAATAACCAACCAAGACGAAGCCGTAGTACAGGAAGAAACAATAGATCTATGTCGAGAGGCAGAAGTAGTAGTCGGAAGAGATATAACCCGAGAGGCAAATGGTGTTATTACCACTTCACTTTTGGACCACGATGCTTCCCGGAATGCAAACCACCATGTGAGTGGAAAAAACAGGAAAACTTACCTGCGCAGCAAAATCAGAGTTAGCGGCCAGTTCTGCTTCCGCTACAATTTATTGATTGACATTATAAACAAAAAAATAATTGATGGTGTAACTAAACTGAGCATTCTTGGCGAAATTACATCATCAATTAATGAATCAAATGTAAGCACCTTAAATAAAAATGGTAAATTTTCTAATATTTTGGCACAATTTCCGAAAATAACAAAACCTGATTTATTAATTTTTAAAACAAAACACAATGTTAAGCACGATATCACTACTAATGGTAAACCAATTTATACTAAAGCAAGGCAGTTAGATCCAAAAAGATTAGAAATAGCTAAACAAGACTTTCACTTTATGCTTGAAAATAATATAAGACCATCTAAATCCCCATGGGCAAGTCCACTTCATTTACTCACAAAAAAAAAGACGGCAGTCTGAGACCATGCAGAGATTATCGACGCCTCAATGGCGTCACAGTACCAGATCGCTACCCCTTGCCCAGAATTGAAGACTTCCACCACATGTTAAAAGACAAAAAGATATTTTCTAAACTTGATTTACTTAAAGCATATTACCAAATCCCCATGGCAGAAGAAGACAAAAAAAAAAACCCTGCTATAATAACACCATTCGGACTTTTTGAGTTCAATGTAATGAGTTTTGTCTTACGAAATGCGCCATCAACTTTTCAATGATTTATTGACGAAGTTTTTAGTGGACTAAATTTTACTTTTCCCTTTTTGGATGACATCCTTATTGCTTCAGAATCTGAGGAGCAGCATGAAAAACATCTCACAGAAGTATTCCAAAGACTGCAAAATTATGGTCTATGCATTAATCTTTCAAAATCAGTTTTGGGCATGAATAAATTAGAATTTTTGGGATATTTAATAACGCCAAACGGCTCAAAACCTCTCCCAGAAAAAATTCAAGCCATAGCAAACTACAAGCTTCCTGAAACTATTTACGATCTTCGTAAATTTTTAGGAATGATTAATTTTTATAGAAGATACTTGAAAGATGCAGCACAGACCCAAGCCCCCCCTAAATGAAGATTTGAAAGGTTCAACAAAAAAAGATCGAAGAAAAATTTCATGGACTGACGAAGCGAAGAAAGTCTTTGAAAAATGCAACGAAGATTTAGCCAATGAAGCTTTACTAACGTTTCCAAATCCAGATTTACCATTAACTTTATGTACAGATGCCTCTAATTTTGCAATTGGATCTGGTCTACAGCAATATGAAGACGGACATTGGAAACCAATAGCATTTTATTCCAAAAAGTTAAATGAAACTCAAAAATCTGACAGTATATATGATCGGGAACTCTTAAACATTTACCTTTCAATCAAACACTTTAAACACATGTTAGAGGGCCGAGAATTCACGATATTTACAGATCACAAGTCAATTACATTTGCATAACAAAAAAGTGATAAAGCATCACCAAGACAGTTAAGACATCTCCACTATATTTCTCAATTTTCGACCAATATAAAATACATAACTGGGGAAGATAATATTGTTGCAGACTCGATGTCTAGAATTGAATCCATTTCGGACATCGATTACGACAAAATTGCAGATGAGCAAAGCAACAATGAAGAACTAAAGAAATTACTAAACAATGCCGAAAATTTAAACTTTAAACAATATCAATTACCCTCAGGAAAAATAATTTGGTGTGATGTTTCAACTCAAAATATTCAACCATTTATGCCACAACCCTTTCGAATGAATGTTTTCCCCAAAATACATGACTTGAATCATCCTGGCATAAAATCAACTGTGAAACAAGTGTCATCGAAATTCAATTGGAAGAATATAAAAAAAAGATGTTAGAGAATGGGCTAAAACTTGCATTAACTGTCGGAAAAATGAAATTATTCGGCATACCTATTCCAAATTCAACTCATTTGAAGAACCTGGTGAAAGATTTAGTATAATTCATATAGATATAATTGGACTATACCCACCATCCAATGGAAATAAATATTGTTTAACATGCATCGGTCGTTTTACTTGCTGGATGAAAGTTATACCAATAGAAAATATTACCATAAAAACAATCATAAAAGCTTTTTATATAAACTGGATCTGTCGCTTTGGTGTTCCTTACAGTGTGATCACAGACAGAGAAAATCAATTCAGATCAGAACTCTTCAAAAGCTTGGCCACTATTTGCGGAATTAAATTACAAACAACAACGTCATACCATCCACAAAGCAATGGAAAAATTGAAAGACAGCACAGAACATTAAAAGCAGCCATCAGAGCCCACAATAAAGTCAAATGAAGTGAAACATTACTAACTATGCTTCTTGGCATGCGTGTATCTCTACGTAATGATAACAACTATTCCATCGCAGAAATGGTTTATGGTAAATCACTTAAGCTACCAGGAGAATTCTTTCAAGAACCTACAACCAAAATAGAAGACCTTTACAAGTGAAATGCGAAAACAAATGGAAAATTTTAAAACCAATTAAAATCCAATGCAAACTAAAACGGAAATTATTTTTCCATAAAGATTTAGGCCCACCAGCGGCCGAGCGGTTCTGCGCTCAAAGCTGGTAGATGGGAGGTGCCGGGTTCGATCCCAGGTCGCGCTCATCGACCTAGCCGTTCGGAGTTTTCCGTGGTTTCCTCCGAAACTCGCGTAAATACGGGCTAGGACCCCTTAGAAAGACCCCCACGGAGGGCATTCCCCCTATAGGCCTAGGACACATAAGGAGTCAATCGGCCTTAATCCTCCAACCAACCAACCAACCATAAAGATTTAGAAACATGTTCACATGTTTTTGTCAGAGTGGACCGTGTCAAGAAAGCATTAGAACCCCCTTACGAAGGACCTTGTCCTGTAATGGCCAGAAGTGACAAGTATTTTACAGTAAGAATTAAAGGAAAAGATATCAACGTTTCCGTAGATCGATTGAGACAAGCGTATTTGTTAGCCTCAGAGGAAGATGATGCTCGAAACCCAGCAAATAAAGAAATACCGAAAATTCCATTAAATCGAGTTGAAAGCGATAAGTCGGAGGATCCAAAATTTAAAACAACCCGAAGCGGAAGAACATTTACTTTTCCATCACGTTATCAAGATTTGTGAACTTTTAGTGTTGCACATTTACTTTCAATTTCATGTTTGTAAATAATTTGTAAATAGAATTTATATATTTTATTGCAATGTAATTATTCATGTTATATTAACCATTATATTTCTCTTGTATCGCAACTATGTTGCTTGGAAGGGGAGTAGTGTAACCTCTATGCGCCATATATATAAGTTTGTTTCCACAACTTTATTTTTATATTGTATGGCAACGGAGATAAAAAAAGTTATTCATGTAAAACAATGTTGAAAAAAAGAACAGCATTTAAAAAAATAATAATATTATTCTAAAACTAAAAAGTACAATTTTATTTGTTTTTAACTGAAAAATGATGTTTTAGATGTAGCAACCGCTACATAGTGCACCGATTAGCTCTGAATTAAATTAAAACTGAAAATTTTTATAATTCAAAATGATGAATATAATTATAAATAAAGAATAATCTACGCTACCTACCTAATTTATAAAATTAATTATTATATATATGTTATCAACTAAGAATTTTGTAAATTACACATTTATTACAAACTATACTTGAATATATGAGAGGAATAAAACATAAAATTCAAAATGTCATGTTTATTTGTGCTTAATATCTACTCTATATCAGTCGCTTCCAAATTTTGACCTAAGGTTCAAATCTCAATCCCGTGGGTTTTTACATCGGCTACAACGTTTTCGTCTTTATTCGTAAATAATAATTTGACTGTATTGAATAGTTTACTACAATGTAATTCAACGTATAACTTAGCCACAGCAACGCGTGGCCAGGTCTGCTAGTTGTAATTAAATAAAATTTCTTTTATATTCAAAATTAAACACCAGCGCACACGCACACACATTTATATATATCTTTAGGATCAATGGAGCTTGTTAAATTAATTCTAATCTATACTAGTTGGCATGGGTTCTGCATAGTAACCCATCGTATCTATTTATTTTCATAATAGTCATACTGTATTCCTAATACGATCGAAGAACTCGACCTGATTTCAGGGAACATTGAAATGCCCTGCCCTATAGGTTAACCTTCCTTGCAGTGATACATTTTACTTATCATAATCTGTTGTGTAAAGTTCAGTTGTATATTTCAGTGGTTATACAGGTGTGTGCTGTTTTTTCCAAGCGACGATCTTAATAATCCAAATTTATACGAAATAGTGCCTTATTCTGTTATGTAATGAAAATCTTTAATTTTTAATTACTTGCGAAGTTTTATAAATAAAATGTTGTGTTCGATAAAGTTTTTTTTTTTTTTTTTTTTTTTTTTTTAAGTATCATAAATTATATTTTAAAAGCGGCCCGACTTTTCTATGAATCAGTCTCGGAATAATGTCGACACTGTGTTACAAACTATTAAATTGATTAACCTATAGATGGATTCCACATCTAATTTAAGATTTTGAGATTTCTCGTGCCTCAAAACTCATAAAATCTTCAAAAAATTATTGAAAATTTTCATGAACACAAAGTTTCTCATACCTGTGAGGAGAACTGGAACTTCAGTTGTTAAAAAGAGTAGAAAGTGTCATCTCTGGGTGAAAATATTATCTAAATACTTAAAATAAATAAATAAATTACTATTTCCTCTGCTCTGATGGTGTTAGTTGTTTTTCACACTTAGGCAGGTTTTTATTTATTTTTTCAAAGCTTTTTTCTAAAAATTTTGATTTTCCTTTTCAAACCAACACTTGCTGTCTTTATGCAAAAAATTTCAATTGTCGTCATCGTGTGCAGAAAATCTTCACTGGAACAGGTTAAACCAGTTCAAACGGCATAGGCATACGTAGTTCAGATAAATTTTAATTTTATACAGTTGCTGTGCCACAGAGCATTGTTAGCGATCATATGGGAGAATGAGACACAAAAATACCAAATCGATATGTTTTCGAAAAGATAAAACGTTGGAATCTTGGCGATCACAAATCGAAGTTTTACGAATTATCCATCTCCATGTTCCTCTGTTTATATTTCCAACACTCTCATAGAGAAATTGTTACCCAATGACCAGTACTATGTTAATCACGAGTCACAAACTCACAACCACTCGTCAAGACAATTTGGCAAAAACTGCACGACGTCAGTGGGAAAATAACCAAAGAACAAAATTCAGCGCGCGCAACCGCCTCAGAAGTACAAGTTTCCAGATAAAAGACAGACAAGTTTCCATACAGACTGTATCAAGTTGGTCTCTATACTAGAGGACCATCCCACTTTGTCAGCGTTGATTCGTTGATTCTGAATCAAGCGATATCAGCTGCAGCTCCAGCACATGCTTTGGTTTGTTCAATCACTTAATTTGAATCCTGTCAAGCATGCGAAAGATGTGTGGATATGTTCGGGAGACAATTTAAAGCCAGTCCCATATACAAATCTTCATTTCAAACCTCAAAAGAATGATCCGTGATGTTTGGAACTGTTTGAGCCCACAGCTGATTCACAATGTTATAATAAGTATTGGAAATCATCATGCAGTGTGTATGATTACCAGTGATAACCTCATACATTATTAACCTGAAGCATAAAACTTTTATTCGTTTAGTTAAAGCGTGAACTCCTTATGCCTACTTTTCTTTTAAAATAAAAGTGATTATTACCATTCTTTTGTTCGTCTGTAAACTATTTACGTTTGCATGTTCCCAGGGGCGTAGCTTGAGGAGGGGAGAGTCTCCTCCCCCCAATGTTTTAAAAAATAGGGCGGCATAAAGAGGTTTCTGGGGGGCACTGTTTTGTGCCTGAAAGTTCATTTGAAAGTGGATCATAATTTTGTTAATTATCGTTAGTTACCAAAAACACTTAAAATTTTTATGTATCGCAAGCTGCCTTCGGCGACAAACTGGTTCACCGACCAGCAAAAAAGGTTCGCATTAAAATGTCTGACTGTAGCAAACTCCTGTTAGGTGGCGCCTGCGGCGCCCTCTTTACTAAGTAGATGCCTAAAACAGCCTTTTTAAACATGTATAACAGCCTGCTTTCCTACCGTGCAAACGACTCTTCAAAATTCTCATCGTATTTACGACCCTTAAAAAAAGCTGATCATAACAAATTCCTGTTTAGGGCCGCCTATGGCATGATTTCCCGTTTTAGACACTTACAATAGTTCGTTTACCGTACAAAAGACTCTTGAAAATTCTAATCGTATTCGGGACCCTTTAAGAATAAGTTAGTAGCAAACTCCCGCTGAGCGACGTACTTTCCTGTTCGGGCACCTGCAACAGCATATTCGCTTACCATGAAACAACCCTTGAAAATTCTGACCTTGGCAAATTTGAGCTCTGTGGCGACTGCGGCGCCTTTCTTTCATTTCAGACATCCACAACTGACTAGTAAGTATGCACAATCGATTTCTCACCTACAAAAATTTAAAAGTGCGATTTTTCAAGGCCTTAGCTTCAATAAAAGGATTTCGGCAAGAAAAATGAATTTAAATAAAATTATTTGGTAATTAATTTGTTTGTTTAAAATTATTCTTTTAATTCCATTGGATCATAAAAAATCAGTTTTTCAGAGGGCTTGTCTTTAAACAGAGGTGATGAGGAAAGCAAAATTTCGTGCATATTACATACTTAAAAAAAAGAAAAAGGCAGTTTTGCATGTTATGACTATTGTATAAAGACAAAATTAGATGAGGTTTGGTTTGGTTATAACAATTTCTCACTAACAATTTTTTATTCTAAATGATCCTTTAAGCAAATTTTTTATTTTAGTTTCATCGCTAACAGGTTTCGAAATATCTATAAATCTATAGAATTAAGTTACTATTTCTTGATATGAAATAGCGCGAGGAAGTTGATTTAACGTTGCATTAATAAGTATATATTGAACAATTGGCGACAATTTGGGATTTACGCTCCAGTGGCTGTCCGAAGACAAGCCGTCACAATTTTTATCTTCTGCAAAAGGGATGACTCGTTTCGGTATCCCCCAGAGGTATTATTTGTACGGAGCATGGAGGACATTGCAGCCACGACAGATTTTACGTGCACCAGAGACTAATGTACTACATGATGGTCTCCGTCTGGCTCGAGTATCGAATCGGCAATTTTTTTATTGCGATATCGACGTTCTACCAACCAAGCTACCATAACAATATGAAATAGTGAATAGTTGAGAAGAGGAATGAACTCTCAGGGAGGGGTATGGGAAATAATAGTTTATTGATGGAAGAAAATTTGTCATTGAGCCTGTAGCTAAAAATTATCGATTAGAAATATTCGGCTTATGAAAGGTGTTTGTTCAAAAAGGTTGTACTGTAATCACTAAATTGGATTAAATTTGACATGAGTAATTAGAAAACTAAACTTATTAGTAGCAGACGAATGGATGGTGTAATAAGTATGTACTAGTAAGCATTAAGTAAGCACTTAAATAATAAATGTAGAAATTCAAAATTTCCGTGTAAAAAACTTTCTTGGTAATCGCTATTATGTGTTATATTCTTAAAAAAAAAAAAAAAAAAATGCTATCAGCAATTT
Organism: Salticus scenicus; assembly: GCA_963930645.1. Lineage (NCBI taxonomy): Eukaryota > Metazoa > Arthropoda > Arachnida > Araneae > Salticidae > Salticus > Salticus scenicus. Next base: position 206,580,081 of record OZ005648.1, read on the forward strand.
TATTTACATGACGAAGCATGTCTCTATGAAACTTCTCTATCGTATTTGCCTCTCAATTCGATCGATCAATCTTCTGCGCATTTCGATAGCGAAGACTACAGTGTATATCGAAACAATATGTCAACAGATGAAACAAATAGAATTACACTCACTTCTCTTGCTAGACAAATAAAAGAAAATAAGGAAAAATAAATCTAGAAAATAAGCTAAACCACCAATTGCATTTTTAAAAATTGCACATGCAGCTAACTTTCTTCAGTAGTAATTTTAAATATAAAAGAATGCGTGTAAAAAGAAAAAGTGTATTATAAAAAGAAAAAGAAAGAAACCGAAGCTTATTTTTTGTTTCTAAGTAAGATATAAATTTCTGTCCAAAAAGGATTTAATTTAGGACAACGGGACTTTTTTTTAGTTTGTTCTTCTACATAAAGACATGCGGTAATTGTGTCGCATTCCATAGCAATGACTACGACATTAATTTCTTAAAATATTTTTCAACGATTTGTCTAAATTTTATTTTAAATAAATATATATATATATATTAACTTGATGCGAGATGGGAAAAAAGAAAAACGTTTTTTAATTGGTTTAAATATGCGAAAAAGAATAATAAATAAATAAATAACTGATTTTTTTTCCCTTAAGAATGAACAATAGCTAATTTCGCCGACAGCTGCGGCCCATGTTATTCTATGGGAAAATTTGTTTTTATAATTATTCATTACCTAATGCATTTTTTTTTTTTTTTTTTTTTTTTTTTTTTAAATCCGTTTCACATTCGTAAAAATTCACAATCGTTAAATTAGTACTAATTTTCCAAAAATTGATAAATTTTAGTATTTCATTTTGCGGCAAAAAAAAAAAAAAAAAAAAAAGAAAGAAAGAAAGAAAGAAAAGGACAAAGAGAAAAATGCACTTATTAAAAATTCGAATTTTTGAACTTAGAATTAGATTTAAAAAAAAAAAAAAAAAAATCAATTTTTGGAAAAAAAAATTTAACGTTTGTAAATTTTCTGAATGTGAAAATAAAATTAAAAAAATACATTAGGTAATGAGTAATCATGAAATCAAACTTTCCCATAGAATAACATGGGCCACGGCTGTCGGCGAAATTAGGTATTGTACCCTCTAAAAATATGAAGTTACTTTCCTTAGCAACAGTTACTACTTTCATTTCTTAAAATTCATTTTGAAAGTTTTATGTTTTACCTCAATTATAATGTAATATCTTTTAAACTTGTTGCAAAGGTTGAAAAAAAAAATGTTTTTCAATTGTTTTACTTTGTCTCAAACCAATACTCTTGTTGTCCTAAGAAAGGTACTTTTAAGGGAGGGGTGTGTGTGTGGCACGTATTAAACGACGAGAAGGCCTGTGCCCTCGATCCCCCAGATGGAAACACCCCTGAAAGTATGCGGGTGGCATTTGTAGATGAGGAATACGAAAGGGCGCTAAACATCGGATCCCCCCCCCCCCACCCCAATCAAATTTTCACGCTACGCCTCTGCTACAGTTCCGATTTAGATTTCTTTTATTATTTACATGATTAGGAATTCTGATTAACTTTTGGACACCAGTGCATATGCTTAAAATTAATAAATTAAGTTAATGGAATTTATTCTAATTGACATTCAATTTTCTTCTATTAAATGCTAAAATCTCATCCAAAATTGTAGAAAAAAATACATATTTTAAGAAAACTCATTATACATATATAATTTATTCTGCCTATTCAAATAAGAAAAATGAATAATTCGGGCATCAAATAAATTTTATATAAGAAACCAGATAACAATTAAACCACAAAAAACACAATCCAAGATTAAGCGTTCGTGACTGGATTAGATAAGCTAACGTATTAAAAGAATCAGACAGCAAACATGTTCCGCGTGTAACAGCATCAGGAATATAAGATTAGACAATCTGGCAATCAGCAAATTACGGAGAACTTCTCAAAATTACAAGAACGGATTGATTTCTATTTCTTTCTTTCTTTTTTTAGCGCCTCTGGGGCAGTGGCTCAACACTGAGTCATACAAACAGAATTTGTAAGAAGTTTCGAATGCCTGCAGTCCGAAAGACAACCAACGGAGTTCTCGTGCCACCACATCGATCTGAAAGCCAACTGTGAAAAATGACGTCATAATTATAGAGATGTCGGGGTTGCCAGATTGGAAGTAAAATAAAGGTTTGGCGAATTTCGTCAAGTATTATTCAGAGTATAGAATTTAATTGTTTATCCATTCTAGAAATAGCTGCATGACGTCATTCACATTTTAAAAAAGTACTGTACAAATATAACGTAGGCGAAATATTTTTTTTCTAATATAAAACTTATTATGTTTTTACATTCAATTTTCTTAAAACGATATGTAAATAAAGTAGCGAAATTAAACTGCAATATTTTTTATATAAGATAGTTTCAATACAATATTAAATGATTAGGAAGTAACATATGCTGTAATACAGTCATTATAATATTTTGAAGAATGTAAGAAATACATGAATATATATAATTATTTATTTACTTTTTTATTAAAAACTAATAGTAGGTAAAATATTCTATCAATATCCTTTGAGTGAGTGGAACCCTCATTTGAAAATTTCTCGTGGGAAGTGATTAAATAATCTTCAATGTTATTTGAGTATTTGATTAATCTTAACCCATTTACTAAAATAAATATTTATCATGAAATTGATAAAATAAATTGTATTTTTACCATCTATTTTCTTGCTAATTTATATGCTATTATAAAAAAAAATTAATGATTCTATGCCTAAAATTCTGTGCTAAATCAATCAGTTGTGTAATAAGCAAGGACGTGGAAAATGGTAGTTTAAAAGTGCGTTTTTCTGCAAGCAAAATGTATTAACGGGGAAAAGACATTTACAGGCAAATATCAACGCCAACGTTACTACGTTTTGAATAGATTCTTTACGTATAAAAAAAGTATCGAAAACGAAAAAACAGTTGTCGACGGTTGAGTTTTATTTATTTATTCTATATTATTGAGATTTATAGAAGCAGTATACATTTTGCTGCAAGATACATAAAACATGTTACAGAAGGGAAAAGGTGTTTTTAGATATTAGTATACATTTTTTCTTTCATTTCTTTCTTTAGAGCGGTTACACAAATCTGCAAAATAAATAAATAAGATAAAATAATTAAAAATAAATATAAAATAAATTAAAATAAATAAATAAATAAAATAAAATAAATAAATAAAATAAAATAAAATAAATAAATAAATAAAAATAAAATAAATAAAAATTTATCTGCATGAAAATCTTTTGGCAAAATTTATGTTTTCAAAGATGCTGAATCTAAAAATAACCTCTATTTTTGCCTACCACGTAACTTTTTGTGTGTGTGTGTGTGTGCGTGCGTGTTTGTTTGTTTGTTTAACAAAATAATAAGGGTTTACAATAAAAATCACCGATAATATTACATGGAATGAAACATATTCTTTCCCATAATTAAAATATAAAAAGTTCTATCCGTGTTCAATATTTATCATTATTTTTATTCGGTTTTAATGAATGAAAATCTATAAGAATATATATATATATATATATATATATATATATATAAACTATGCATTTTGTTATCGTTGTTTGTTTTTGTTGTAGGCATGTGCTATTTGATGGAGATAATGACGATATGACTTTAACATATTGTATTTTTTTTTTTTTTTTTAAACAAAATAAATAGAGACAAAAGAAGCAATTATTGCTTGAAATAAAGGTTATTGCATTTGTGAATAGGGGTGATTTCCCAATATGTAGGCAGAATACATACATAGATTACAATTATTATTATTATTATTAGTTATTTTATTTTTAAGTATGATCACGTGCATACAAAAATTTTCAGGACATAACTACTTAAATTGAGAGGGGGGGAATATATATATATATATATATATATATATATATATATATATATATTTGTGAGGTAATGTTATTCAAAATTTGTGTGTAAACTTAAAAAATGTATGCAAAGCGAATTTGTATCGAAAATTTCAGAATAGTGTTTTGTTTTATAGATATAGATAACATACATGATAAAAAGAAAAGAAAATAAGAGAGAAAGAGAGAGCAAAATTTTGGTGGTCCACAGAAAAATCTTGACATTATTTGTATTTTTTAATATTTTATTAGAAATTGTATTAAAGTTAATTTTAGCTAAAAAAAATTTTTAATCTCTTATATTCACTGTTATATTTATTTGGTAGGAAGCATGAATTCCTTCTTCGTAACAGCCGTGATGATAAACTGAAGAAACGTTGTGTCCCAAAAATAACACAGGAAAGCGAAATCTTTAATGCAATCATTTAATAGAGTTCGAAGTCATATATCTTGCAATTTCAATAACACAAATTTTTTGAACAAATTGACAGTACAAATATTCACCCGAAACATCCAGATTAAAGTTTTTATGTATAATATATGGAATGATGAATATGAATAAACATTACTGGGACGGAATGGACACGGGGAGAGAAGTAATCCAAGAGACGTCTTTACAGCAATAGAGAAGATGCAGAAGTGATGAAATTGTTGGCTGAATACATTACACCAAACCACAGAAATTTTTGATGCCAAGGACAGCACCCAACTTTTTCAGTTACAGCTAATTTAGTATAACTTTTTAAAATATATTGGCGATTGATTTGTTAGCCAAAAATCCGTTATCAGTACGTGAGAATCTGGCAAACCAACCTTAACTCTTGACCACAAGAATTTTATCGTTAAATTTTTACACATAGACTTTAGTCTAAAAAGAATACGCGATTTCTATTTTTAAGTCGCAGATGTGAGATCTGTTCAATGTTCAAAAATGACATCAGGAAACATTTTATTCTGTTTTATTTAATTGAGATGAAACGAATTGTTCTCCACAGAATTAAGCGATTGAAACCTCATCTCTTGCTTTTATTATATTATATTATATATATATATATATATATATTTATTAAAGAAGTAGAGATATAATGGCTTGCTCTTTTAAAGGAATGAAACCGCATACATTAACTCGCTTTTTATACAGATAGAAAATGAATTGGGAAAGAATTAAATTTATCAGAAATATAATACATAATTTAGAATATGTGATTTTCGATATCACATATTTCTCCCCTTCGTCTGAAAAAGAAAGAGGTGTTGCCCAGGGTTATCATATACAACATATATTCTACATATAGAACAGAAAAATTATATATATGTATAAGATATAAAAAAAATATATATATGTAAACAGTTGTACAACTTTGTATGAAATATATAGAGTAGCTACATTACATTTTTTTTTTTTTTTTAAATATGTGCACATTTTCACTCATGTCCATGAGAATATTCTCCAGTCATATTAGTTTTTTTTTTAAATATATGCTTCATAGTCCATTGCATATACGATTTTGTTGATATATCTATATGAATCACTGACAGTCACAATGAAAAAGCAGTAATATTGGATATCATGTATTTTTCTAATTATTTCTTCTGCTAGATTGATATAACTATAGTTTGCAAACATAAAAGTACTTTGTGTAAATCGCATTCATATTACAATAGAAAATAATATATATAAATGCAAAAATGAAATATAAAGAAGCAAAATTATCTAAAACTAAATATACAATACACCAAATGATGTGTAATAAACATCAGAAAAAAATATTGTCAAAATAAACATATGAAAAAAAAAATATGATGTGTGAATAACACCATAAAATATAAGCAAAAATGTGTTTTGGCCAATTCCAGCCAGGAAAGCTGTTCAATTGTGTTAGGCATCCACCGTAACACGAACAACCCACCTTACTCTTGTGTGAAACACAAGTATATGACTCAGGCTTAGGGCCTTCGTCCTAGATGAATAGGGCATGTAAAAAACAGCTCCACCACGCCATTAAGAAAAATGCACGATCGGGAGCACCTCAAAAACAGGGACGGGAGATTTTCAAATGAATAAATAGAGAATTACTAGTTTAATAGCATACTAGAATTCTCAAAATTGGATGCTCTCAATTGAGTTGATGATTCTTGGGGCAATAATTTTGAACGAATCATCTTCTCAAGGAGGGATAATTATTTTTAAAAAAAATTTAAAAAAAGGTGTAGATTCAATGACTTGATATCTACAAAAATCATAAAAAAGTCATTCCAAGAAAATTGAGAGCATAAAAAAAGTCACGATCGGTAATATTCACACATTGACACATTTATGGAAATACATGTTGCTAGCAAAACATTCAAATTATTCAAAAATTGGAAAATTCAAAATTTTAAATGATATATTATAACATTATGTGTTCAATGAAATGGCATAAGATATTATGCTTTTTTTTTTTTTTTATTGAACTTATTTATTTATTTATGAATACTAAACAATGTGTAATTTAAGTTTTTTGACAAGTGTCTAAGATGCAAATGTGTGTAAATTGTAATTCTTATGTTTTTAAATAAATGTTAATATAACGTAAGAGCATATTTATTTATTGTTATTATTATATATATATATATTATCCTTGTTATAGCATTTTTTTTTAAATGCGACAAACCTATCGATTTGAATAAAGAATATGCAACATTCTAGAGCAATATTGCTATGCCAATTGCACCCCTGAACATGCAAAGAGTGGACCCGCCAATAAAAGTCAATAAAGGTCATTTATGAGTATATGATTTTTATGACAATAAGTTTACCCCTGCAGTGGTACCCCTGCAGTGTTAACTCGTTCCACCTTTTTTTTTTTTTTTTTTTTAAGGATTTGCTTTATTTTTCCTTGGACGCAAATTATATGAGTGTAGATTTTGGAATAGCATTGAAATTATTTGGTGTGCATTTTTGTCTTGGACGTAGCTTATATGAGTGTGTAGGTGTTGATATGTTTTGAAAAGTGTTTTGATCATTTGTAGCACAGTTATCAACTAAATGTGTGTTTCTGGGTGGAGCTAGCAACAGTCTATCCACATGTACCTTAAATGCAGACTCATCAGGGTAGTTTATTCTTTTTATTGAAAATACAACTGGTGAATGCTTTTTAAATACAATAAAAGGACCATAATATTTAAGTCTAAATCTGTCAGTAGATTTTAAATATACTATATCTTTTTCGAAAATGTTTCTTAACTTTGTTTTTCTTTGATAATAGTTATAGCTTCTTTCTTGAGACATTTTAATATTATTGTAAGCTTTATGATAAATTTTATCAAGGTCATGCATTAGTTTATAAACATCAACATTTCTATCAAGGAATGGTTGGTTGCATTGAGAATCATATGTATCAAAAATTAACGATAATTCTCTGCCAAAGTGTAGGAAATTTGGTGACAATTGTGTAGACGAATGTTTTGATCCATTATACAAAGATTTATGAATATTGATAGCATTTACAAATGTGTGTCCTTCTTGTAGGAGTGTTTTTATGGAATATTTTATACTATTGTTTATTCTTTCAGAAATAGCGTTGCTTTGTGGATGAGCAACAGAAGAGTGTAAAATTTTGATACCTAGTGTGTTGTTGACATTGTTATAAACATGTGACGTGAATTGGGGTCCAAGATCTGAAAGAATTACAGATGGACGACCATGTATGGATATGTAAGAAAATAAACATTTAACAACTTTTTGTGCAGATGTATCCGTTAAGGGATAAAGTTCTGCATGTCTTGAGAAATGGTCAATTACGGTCAATATGGATTGACCATTTTCGAAAGGACCTAACAAATCAGTAGATATAGTATGTCCAGGAAATTTTGGTGTGTAGGTTGGCTGTAAAGGTGCATTAAGTATACGATGATGTTTTGATTTTAAACAATTTGTACAAGATGCAACAAAATTTAATGTGTCGTTGTACATTCCTCTCCAAAAAAATCTAGATGATAAAAATTCGTAAGTTTTTGTGAATCCGAAGTGTGATAAATGAGAAATAGCTAATGTTTTAGCTTTTAATTTTTCTGGCACAACAATACAATAAGTATATGTGTCATTGCAAGTGTCATACTTTTTTATCATTAGAACTTTAGTATCAGGATGTATAAAAAAATTAGAAAATTTTTTAGATGCTCCTTTTCTTAAAATTTCATTATATATTGGAGATAATTTATCATCCTTTTTCTGTTCAAACACAAAAGTATTATTTGATATTTCCAGGAGGGGATCTTTATTACCATTTTGGCCAGAAATAAGAAAGTTTAATTGATAATTATTTTTACCTTTTTCATAATTTTCATGACCATTTGTACCCACCTTATCAGGATCATTTTGAATGACAGGAAGATTTTCTTCAAAAACAATCTTCGGATTAGTACAAAGGTTTTCTTGATTTTCATCTAAGTTACATCTGGACAAATAATCAGCTAAAATATTGCTAGAACCAGGTATATGTTCAAAAGAATAAGAATATTCAGAAAGGTCCATAAGCCATCTAATGGTAATGTCTGCAGGATTTGTTGTTTTCTTATATTTTTTTAAAGGTGCACTGTCCGAAAGAATTACAAAATTTCGATTGTATAAATAGTATTTAAATGCAAATACAGATCTATGTATGGCCATTAATTCTAGTTTCAATGAAGGATATTTTTGTTCAGAGGGTTTTAATGATTTTGAAAAATATGCAATGGGCAATAGTCTATCGCCAAATTTTTGCATAAGTGCACCTGAAATTGCAACTTTTGACGCGTCTGTATTCACGAAAAATTTTTTGTTCCAGTCAGGTAATCTAACAATTGGAGGTTTGAAAAATAATTGTTGCAATTTTTCAAAAATTTCTTGATGTTTCTGAGTCCACCTAAAGGTGACTTTTGGTTTGGTTAAGTCAATTAATGGCTGGACGATTTGAGAAAAAGTTGGTAATAATGATTTATAATAAGTAGCAAGTCCTAAAAATCTTTTCACCTGTTTTTTAGTAGTGGGTACAGGAAATGAATTAATTTTAATAATATTAGCCTGCACGGGAGAAATTGTATGATTTTGAATGTGAAAACCTAAATAATCTACTTCTGTTTTGTGAAATGAACATTTGTTTGGAGTTAAAGTTAAATTGTATTTTTTTAAAACATCAAATACTTTCCTTAATTTAAACATTGTTTCTTCAAAAGAGTTAGCCCCTAAAATTAAGTCATCTTGATAGGAATAGATTCCATCTTCCTGAATTTCATCTAAAAGACTGTCCATAAGTGATTGAAAAATAGAGCTAGCTGTTTTAAGACCAAAACATAAACGTTTATATTTATATGAACCAAACATTGATGTAAAAGTAACATAATCTTGAAATTTTTCCGGTAAATCGATTTGATGATATGCTTGTTGAAAATCTAATGACGTAAAATATTTATATGATGATAAATTTGAAATAATAGTTTGTATTTTTGGTAAAGGGTAAGAAGAACCCTGAATTACCGTGTTTAGCATTCTTAGATCTAAAGCTAGTCTGAATCTTTGTTTTCATCCGGTGAACCATCCGGTTTCTTTTTTACCAAAAGGATGGGACAGGCCCATTCGGAGCAACTACGCTCAATGATAGTAGCATCTGCAAGTTCTTTAATTTGATTGAGAGCTTCGTTTTGCAGAGCTTGAGGTATTGGGAAAGGAAGTGTTTTTATTGGAAAATCATTTGTGAGCTTTAAATTTGGAATAACTTTATCAGTATGTCCTAAAGGTTGACAAAGATTTTGAAAAAACAGCAAAATTTTCGAATAGTAATTTTTGCAACTGCTCTTTTTCTTCTTTACATAAGTGATCAAGTTTAAAGTCAGAATGAGTTAGATCTGATTTTCTTTTGTTTAAAATTTGTTCAGATGGTTGAATTAAATTGACAGAGTGTTCAGTTTTGTTTTTAAATTCTGTGTCATTGCCATCATTCAAAATAATTTCACTTACATCAAAATTTTTGATTTGTTGAACCAAAGCAATTTTACCTATATTCATGTTTTTATTAAGATGAACACTCTTTTCAGAATTATTTGATACATAAATCTGGAAATTATAAATTTCTTTTATATGATTTTTCCTATTGTAACATTTTTGGAAGTCCTTGAATGATATAACAGAATCGTAAAAATTTATCTGTTTATCTTCATTTCCCTCAAAAATATATTCATTAGGATCAGGTTTTAATTTGGTGAATACCTTAATTGCTTTTGTTTCATATGGGTTGAGAATAAATTTAGAATGTAAATATGCAGGAATGCAATTTTTCTCATGTGCATGGTCAGTATGATTGTGATTCCAAGTACCATCATCCTCCTCATTACAAGAGTAAAATGGAATTGATGTATCATTTACTTTTAGTAAGTCATGAGCAAAATCAATTTGGATGTTATTATGTTTAATGAAATCAATTCCAAGAATTCCTTGGAAGGACGAGGATGAAGGGATATCAACAATATAAAATGTATGGTGAAAATTCTTTTGTTCAATTTTAAAAGATGCACTTATACATGATGAGAAATTAACCTCAGAATTGACAGTCTTAATTGTAATATTAGAACCTTTTCTTTTATATTTCAAAGATGTTTTGATTTGATTAAACAATTTTTGTGAAAGTAGACTTAACGAACTGCCTGTGTCAATTAAAAAATTTACTTTTGACTGAGCCATCAATGCATTAATAAGTGGTAAGGAAGAAGCATTTTGATATACATTACAAATATATTTACTTCTTCGCTCGGTTTCTGTTTAAATAGCTACATTGTTTGAAATCGTAATGATAGAATTTGTTTGAGAGGCAACAGAATTAACTAGCCTACGATTTGTTAATTTTGGTATATCATTATTTTGCGTAGAAAATACTGGTGATTGTAGAGATTGAGAAATATTCTCACCAGTAGGAATAAATCTCTCTATCAGTTTAAATTCCTATCCTCTCTAAACTTTGTGTTGTCTCGAAAATTTGCTTCAGAATTTTGTTGGTGTGAGTAGTGTCGATAATCTTGTTTTCTTAAATTTTGTTTTTTCCATCTGAAGCAATATTTAGCAGTATGTCCATATTTCTCACAAATTTGGCAAATTTTGGAATTGAATTTGTTTCTACTTTGCCTATTTCGGAAGAAAGTTCTTTTATTTTTAAAGTGTGTTTGACTATCAGCAAATCTTTGCATCTTTGGAGAATATTTTCTTCTTTTGTTTTGCAATTGATAGTTCTGCTTATCATGATAGTCTTTTTTATTATCCTGTGTACATGATAAGTTGTTAACTTGTTCAGTCAAAAGATTGATTTTCTCCAAAATTATGTTAGTGTTTGTGTCTGTGTTTTCTGTGATTTTTGTCATGTCCTCTGTCACGTGAATTTCAAATAGTTTTTGTGCCCTATCAACAGCTTCTTTGTATTTATTAATACCTTCCTCTTGAAGCTTGATTCTAATGTTTGGTGGTATACACGAAATAAATTTAGAGAATTTTAGTGAGTTTAGTGCTTCTGTGTCATAAATATCAGGAAATGCTTTTGATGCGACACAATTTAATCTGTGTGCAAAATGTTTTGGCGACTCCGATTTCATCATTGTGATGTTATTAAATGAATTAATATTGTATGTTGAAGACGGTAAGGAAAAGAAATTAGTAAATTCTTTTTCGATAAATTCCAGATCAGTCGCATTATATAAAATTTCATTTTCTAACATGAATTTTTGTGCAGGACCGATCAATTTACTTTTTAGAATGAAAATGATTTCTTTAGATTTTATACCACCAATCTCTGCATACGATCTTAACTGATCAAAAAAGAATTTAAGAAAATTTGGATCCCCATCAAAAGTTGGAATCATAATATTAGTAGCCATTATTACTAAATAATTTAATTACCAAAATTGAAAACTGAATATTATGTATATATACTATATATTGAATATGTATCACATATAAATATCTATAAAACTTTCACTACCAAAAATAAAATATAAAAAGATTGCACAAAATGTATTTTGACTTGAATAATTTCTTTTTGGAAATATATTAAATATATATATATATATATATATATATATAATCTTAATATGTAAAATCAGTCATGGCCGAAATTAGCTGTTATAAAATACATGTTGTGCAATAAATGTAATAAATCAATATAAATTATAAATGTATAACCCACAAAACTTTATGAAAATATGTAAAATTTCTGTCGATTTATGATATAAAATGTATGCAACATATATATATACAAACGTTTGCTCAAATGTAAGTTGTATGAGCAATAACTATTTAAAGAAATGAGTAAATAATACTTATTATTACTATTATTACTATTATTTTTTTTTTAATTATTTGCAAAAATATGAACAAAATTATATATATATTGCATAAATAAATAATTTTATAAATTCAATTGTTAAATAATAGAACGAATGAATGTTATTGTAAAAAAATATGATAAGTATTAATTTTTCAATGTCATAATTTAATATTAAAAATATCAACATTTATATCACGTAAATTATGAAACCATATATCATATGAGCAAGTTACCTTATAACAAGCAAAATTAGTATAAAAGAAAATAAATGAAATGAAATACAGAAATGTATTATAATGTTATTGTTATTATTTATTTCATGTATAGAAATTAAGAAATAGTTTACTTACTTAAACAGAAATATCTCTTTTCTTTTCTTTTTTTTTTTTTTTTTTAAACGTTGAATTATTATTTTATTTTATTTTATTTTAATACGTTGAGTTTTTTATAAATAGATATTTTAATGGTATTGTTGTTAGTATTGCGTCAATAGTAGTCACACTTAAAAATTTGTAAATTCATACAAAATGTAATTTGAGGAAGCGGCTTATTATATGAGGAAGCGGACATTCAAAACACTATAAATTGAAAACTTTTGTCGCTGGAGTATCACGATAATAGTTCTTCTTCAAGCCTGATTTTTAAAAACAAGCGAACGGAATAGTCAATATCGGACTGACGTTCAATAAAGATTTCTTTTGAAGAATTTGATCACCTGCTGAAATAATTATCGAATGTCGACTAGAAACACGAAAGAAATTCTTTGCATTGATTTTAAATCAGCACACATATGACAGGAAGTTCTGGAGAAATGTTGTCATCAAAATTGCATGAGGCGAGACAAACACTGAACACCACTGCAGGCAGAGAAGCAAACACATACGGACGACGGCAACCACAATATGCTCCAACACTGCACAGAATGACGGGCCTCAAATAAGGAATTAGCAGAGACATCGGACGATCACAAGACAAGCCAGACAGAAAACAGGAACAGGGACCTCTTGACAGGAACACCGACACTACAGAAGCAACACAGGCATAAAAATTTCAAGGTAGTTCAAAAGTGCAGCCGAAAAAGAAAATTTTATAATGTTGCAGTTTTTCCTCCTCCCCGTGCCCATTTTTAAATTCTTGCATAAATTTTCTAAGATTTCGCCTGGTATGAAGCACCACATAATTTGTTATATTTATTTGGTAGGAAGCATGAATTCCTTCTTCGTAACAGCCGTGATGATAAACTGAAGAAACGTTGTGTCCGAAAAATAACACAGGAATATTCACCCGAAACATCCAGATTAAAGTTTTTATGTATAATATATGGAATGATGAATATGAATAAACATTACTGGGACGGAATGGACACGGGGAGAGAAGTAATCCAAGAGACGTCTTTACAGCAACAGAGAAGATGCAGAAGTGATGAAATTGTTGGCTGAATACATTACACCAAACCACAGAAATTTTTGATGCCAAGGACAACACCCAACTTTTTCAGTTACAGCTAATTTAGTATAACTTTTTAAAATATATTGGCGATTGATTTGTTAGCCAAAAATCCGTTATCAGTACGTGAGAATCTGGCAAACCAACCTTAACTCTTGACCACAAGAATTTTATCGTTAAATTTTTACACATAGACTTTAGTCTAAAAAGAATATGCGATTTCTATGCAGATGTGAGATCTGTTCAATGTTCAAAAATGACATCAGGAAACATTTTATTCTGTTTTATTTAATTGAGATGAAACGAATTGTTCTCCACAGAATTAAGCGATTGAAGCCTCATCTCTTGCTTTTATTATATTATATATATATATATATATATATTATTAAAGAAGTAGAGATATAATGGCTTGCTCTTTTAAAGGAATGAAACCGCATATATTAACTCGCTTTTTATACAGATAGAAAATGAATTGGGAAAGAATTAAATTTATCAGAAATGTAATACATAATTTAGAATATGTGATTTTCGATATCACATTCACGTCATTAGACTTTAGAAATTTCTGGATGAGAGAGAGGATAAAAAAAAAAAAAAAAAATCTTTTACCACAAAAATTTTAATTGCAAGTGTCAGGTATTGTTATCACTTCAATTTTCTGATTTGCAGCATTTGACACTTATCTAGGGAGTTTTCTAAATTTATCAGATAGTATGAATTTTTTAATGGTTTACAATATGCGTCAAAAATATAATTTCCATTGGATTTTATAATTATATAATGCAGTACACATATTACTAGATTTAGTAACTACAGTTCTATATGTAGAAATAGCAAACTTATTATTTATGTAGTTAAGTGTCGTCTGAGTTACTTATAATATGGAAGCAATAAAAAAGATGCCCATGGTCTTCCCTTAAAATATTTTTATTACAATCAATCATCGATCTTAAGATTAAATAAGTATTTACGTTTTATTTATTTATCTATTTACTATTATTTTTTTAATAACTAAAATAAGTATTTGTAGTTTTTTTTTTTTTTTTTTTAATTAAATATGTATATTTCATATTTATAAAATGGGCACTCTCTGATCATTATAAAAGAAATATATTTATATTTCTTAACCTATGACATTAGTTGTCCATGGGATTTTAGTTATAAATTTAATGGTCCGTGGGATTTTAAATTGTGAGTTTAGTGGTCCGTGAAGTCTAAAAGGTTAGCGACCGCTGCTTCAGCATGACCGCTGTTTCAGTTACCACAATAAAATTTACAGGTATTCTGATTAGGTAGCTCAGTTGTAGATCTCGGAAATGGGTGTTTCAAAAAATGGCTCTGAAGATATATCTTTTTTAACTCTCTATATAAACTTTCTTTTACATACCTTCACGACGTATGCATCCACTTGATCTTACAGGGAAATTGCTAGGTGCTTAATTTTTTGAATCAACTTTATGCCTCCTTACCACACTATTTCCAAAAAGAGCGTATAATATGTGTAGTATTGAGTAATGGAATTCATGTAACTGTTACACACCAGATTTATATACATAAATTTCATTCTGTTAAAGCATTAACCTTTTGCTGTTCCTATTTAATTTCACTTCTCTTGTTGTCAACGTTGCCAAATTTAGTGATACTTTTATTCAATATCCACCACTAAATTTTAACTGTAACGGTTGCCTAATCACTTCCAAGGTTATTCGTCCATTATGTTATCAAATATCACGCTTGAAAATTATTGGTGATAGTTAAAACAAAGAGTCTTTAAATTCGGCAATACTGTGTAGTGCATTTGAGAGCGTTAGAGGCAGCATAGGGTTTAATACAAAAGACAATATTTTTGTTCATTAAATATATATATATTTCTCTTTTTTGTTACAGAAATTCAAAAACGCCCACTACTGGAACTGAAAAATGTCAGTTACTGGGGTTTTGCATGTCTGTCCGTCACTGGTGCGCTTTAAGCTCACCATATATATATTTTTTTTAATGCGTCAGTTAGCATCTTTCACAAAGAAGTTGTGTAAATAAACAATAAATTTAAATATTAGACGCTGATTATAGTTATATTTTCTAAACTTAAGATACAATACTCAAAAACTAACCAGAAAAAGTCCTTAAAATTTAAATTACCGGTACGATTACCTTATATAAAAAACATTTTTTGTTTTTTAATTATAAATTAGTTTTCCAGTTTTTGTAATAAGAAAATATAACAATTTATTATTATTGTTATTATAATTTTAATCCAGCAAGTTATAAACAAGTTACTTTCAGTTAAATATTCCGAAATATTGGTGTTCAATGATACAGAATAAAAAAGCTAGTAAATATCATAAAATGCAGAACAATTGTTTTGGGACAGAACAACTAATCACGACCCCATATGCTATACGAGAATTTTATTTTATCTGTTTTTCACTAAAATGTGAATTCCTCTTATGACCAATTTCCATTCAAACTGTTCATCTAAATAACAAAAGTTTTTATTATCGTTCTTTTGCTTTTACAATGCTACACCTCTATATTTGCATTTTTTTTTTTTTTTTTTTTACGAGGTAAATGTCAAAAAAGAAGTGGAGAAACCACACAATCACAAGTAAGGGGAAAAAATACGCACACACATATATATATATAATAAACAACTGACACCGATTAAAAAATGCAAGGCATAAGTGCAGCAGGAAAGCAGGATATAATAGATTATGACGTAACAATAGCAATAAAAAGGCACATAAAATTCGTGATACATAAACTGTTTTTCAAATTACTTCAAATACAATTTAAATGGAATGAATTTGCGCTTTTCAAAATATCGGAACTAAACTAAACTAAATAAATAACAAACAAAATAAAATAATGATAAAATTTTATTCCGCAGTAATGTTTCCTTTTCTGTATTGGAGAATTTTCACTCGGTATTCATTTGATAGTATGCGATTCTTTTTTTTTTTTTTACTTGATAATAAAGAAAACATAATAGATAAATAAAAAAGTAGTATTCTGTAGTTATCAAAAAACATCCATTTACATAATTTTGTAAACAGATTGACCTACTAGCTACCATACACAAATATTTAATTTTATACACAAATTTCTTCTCACAAATAATACTCTATTTATGCAATTTGATGCAGTTTTCATCAATAGATACTAAGATGAGTTCTGCTACTTGGAAAATCGCAAAAACGTAATAGCAGTACTAGCTGTCAGCCGATATGATATGTACCCACATTGAATTAGCAAAATTTTTTATAATATATATTTCCTACACTAAGTTTGGTACATTTATATAACATAGAAGATGAAAACTAGCCTTCCAGTAAATGGGGTGAAATTGCAACATTAAACAAACTGTTAAACAAGCATTAAACATAGCAGCGTCACTTGTCGGTCGACATGCACCGAAATTGAATAAGCATATTATCTTCCCGTAAATGGAAACTATTAGAGCATAGCAGCATTGTTGCCCTATATGCACCCAAACTGAATCAGCATAGCTTTACATCTCATATACTAAGTTTTGTACATTTATATGTCCTAGAAACTGTGATATTGCCTTTGTAAACAGAATTAAAATCCTGCATAGTAGCGTCACAATATCGCCATATAGGCATCCGAATTGAATCAACATGATTTTATATAATATTTATCTCACATACAATTATATAATATAAAAGCTGAGATATAGCCTTCCCCTAAATGACGGAAATTGTGGTGCCATCTGCAGGACGATATATCCCGAAAGCTAATCAATAATAATTTAAATCGAGGTCCAACTGAATATCAAGTTTGGTTAAGCTCTGTCCATTGGTTCGTGAGGTGAACTTTTTTCTTCTTTTACACTTCTAATATGTTCTTGAACTAAAATTTTATTTTTCCGACTGAGTGAAAATAATGCCTGGACCGGGAGTCGAACCTCGGAGAAAAAGATATCGTTGTTTAATTGTATTGGAATTGTATTGTAACAACGATATCTTTTTCTATATTGGACAAACTAAAAGAACCCTTAATAAAAGAATTCAAGAACATATTAGAAGTGTAAAAGAAGAAAAAAGTTCGGCATTAGTTAACTTCATTTACAATAACTCCGGTGTTATACCCTTCTGGGATCAAGCAGAAATTATTACAACTCCACAAAATATAACTGGACTAAAAAATATAAATTTCGGTTAAGTTCTGTCCATTGGTTCGTGAGGTGAACTTTTTTCTTCTTTTACACTTCTAATATGTTCTTGAACTAAAATTTTATTTTTCCGACTGAGTGAAAATAATGCCTGGACCGGGAGTCGAACCTCGGAGAAAAAGATATCGTTGTTTAATTGTATTGGAATTGTGTTGTAACAACGATATCTTTTTCTATATTGGACAAACTAAAAGAACCTTTAATAAAAGAATTCAAGAACATATTAGAAGTGTAAAAGAAGAAAAAAGTTCGGCATTAGTTAACTTCATTTACAATAACTCCGGTGCTATACCCTTCTGGGATCAAGCAGAAATTATTACAACTCCACAAAATATAACTGAACTAAAAAATATAAATTTCGGAAGCTATCAATATTATAAAATGTCACAACGCAATTAATTCTAATGATTCAGCATTCCTACCAAAATTTTGAAATTTTCTTATACAACTTTCATTTACTTTTCAGTAGAGTATATGACTCCTAATCGTTGCAAGTTTCATACAAGTTATTTATTTATTTATTATTATTATTATTATTATTATTATTATTGTGGACTAGTCTGCAGCCATCTTCAACAGTTGTTACCGCCAGGCCAGCTTTTCCACTTCCCATTCACTGACTTCTCCAAAAGGCTATCATTCCTAACTGCTGCAAGTTCCCTACAAGTTTTTTCCAATAGTTGTTACCGCCAGTCCAGCTTTTCCAGTTACCAAATGTTGCTTCTTGTAAACCCAAAATGGCTCCATTCATGCAACAGACTCCAGAATTTTTTGAACTGAAATAGTGTTTTGACTGTTTTCCAGATGGACTTAACTGCATTTTTCATCAGATGCTGTAATATATATATATATATATATATATATATATATATATATATATATATATATATATATATGTATATGTATATATATATATATATATATATATATATATATACATGAACGAATAACTGCACACTAATGTAAAACTACATTATGCTGTTTTCCTGATGATGCCCTGTTGATCAGGGTGAAAAGCTTTGAAATATATCTGTCTTTTTTAATTAAATATACTTTTGGACTTTTACGTGTTTTAAAAGTGTCTTTTTTCATAAATTAAAAAAAAAAAAAAAATTACCTTTTAAACAAAATCCTACTTTTATTACGTTAAAAAGTATTATTATTTACACATATTATAATTTTTTAATATATACAACATATCAGAGCCAATTATATAAATTTTACGCATATATATTTATATATTTTTCCAACTGGTATTTCAAATTTTACGTAATATTCTTATTATTAAAAACGAAATTCATGTAAATTATATCATGATATGTTGCAGAAATATCCTCAAAGCGTCTGTACTATGTAAAGCCATTTCGAAAAAAAAAAAAAAAAAAAAAAAAAAATATTACTATTATCCAACAAAAATGATATCCTCCTCGAAAAAGTACCTTTGATAATTTATCATGTTGATTTATTTCGGCAAAAATGAACATTTTTAATATCTTATTTCACCAAAGCAGAACAATTTACCGTAAGATAGAAAGCTATAAAAGCATTTAATGGCAAAATCATATAGTCGAAGATCTTAAATATTTTACGAAGCTCAGCTAAGGTACAATAGCTGAAACGATAGATTTTCCTTATTTATTGACGACACGTGATGGTACGAACTAAATTTAGTATGAGGATCTTCACGTATTTATGAAAGCATGCAAGGCATTTTCTGAGCTATTATTATTTTAGGATTGACATGTGAGGAGTTTTCATGTTTCAGTAATTCCATTTAGATATCCGTCTAGTCGTACTGGAACATATTTTCAAAATAAGCATTGCTTTTGGGTTATTAAAGTGGAGTGCTCTTGGTGTAGTAGTATAATTAATATTGTTATGAATGGTTATAAGTGAATGTTAGATAAAGTCACGTTATTTTAATAGATCACTCATCGAATGAGTTTTTTATAGTACATTAACAGGCTTTACCCGTTTCGCTGGCTTCCACGTTTAAAGAAATTTTCAAATAAATAAATAATAACAATAATAAGAATAAAAAAATAACTATTTTTTTATATCATTTTATAAAAAAAAAAAAAAAAAATCGATTGAAACCATTCAAAATATCATTTTGGGCGATTACCTATAATTTTAGATTTTAAGGTTTCTCTGACCTATCCAGTTGCCACTGGTTATATTTTGCCATCCAATCACTTAGTTGGGGCTGTTGTAGGCGAACATTTTTTTTTAGAAATACGTTCTACAGCTTACCTTGTATTGTACTCTCTTAGCTTTTTCAGATGATATCTTTTTTAACTAATTGAAATGATTTAATTTAAACGGTTAACTCGGAATTCTTGACTTAATGTATATCTTATCCTTTGATACCTCACCCGTCTTTTTGGATTCATTGGCTTGTGAGGAGATAGACGGACCGACATACAATTTTATTTTAATAGTCTGATTAAAAGAAAAATGAAGATGACCTGTTATTCTGTTTAAATTGAAGGAGATAATAGACGTCATAAGGCTTTTTTTTTTTTTTT
Organism: Salticus scenicus; assembly: GCA_963930645.1. NCBI lineage: Eukaryota > Metazoa > Arthropoda > Arachnida > Araneae > Salticidae > Salticus > Salticus scenicus. Next base: position 206,600,484 of record OZ005648.1, read on the forward strand.
TTTAGTTATTGTCTTGGAGTTATAAATCTTGCATACATATGCATGTCAACAAAATAATGCTATGTACATTAAAAGTTCTCAAAAACTGTTTAAATAAAAAATTTTAACGTTTTAAATTTTTTCAAAATTATGAAATATTTTCTGCTAACTAATTTTTAATTGTTCTCCTTGATTTTACATTAATATAGTTTAACACTATATTCTAAAAACTTTGTGTATTACTGCGTGGAGTTATTCATAAGTTAATTTTTTAAAATTATTTTTATGATTGTATAAAAAATATTTTTTTTTAATTACCTTATTCACAAATGTACAAGGTTATATTGTTAAAGTATATTAATTTAAAATCAAGGAAAAATGTTAAAAATTAATTAGGAGGAAGCATTTTTAAAATAAAATAAATTAATTAAAAAAAAAAAAGTTGTTGATTTTAAATATATATATAAATATACATATTTGATATTGTTGTATTTTAATGCATATGAGTGCGAAATATTTTATAATTTTATGATAATAATTTATAACATCCGGCATCCTCTCAAATATCTTAAATATAAATTTTGCTGGTAAAAAATAAAAGTCTGGCGGCAACTGTTTTTGTTACTCGTAAAAACCATGACACTATTTGAAAACTCATTTTTAATATTGTCTAACTGATAGCTAATCACTAGAAATTAAATAAAAAACAAATGCATATATGAACTACAAAACAACTGTGAAGCGCATTCTTTTGCTTTTTTCCAGTAAGAGCATTGTGCAGTTAACTCTGATAATAAATACCAATTTCATTCTATTTCAAATAATTTATCGTTATTATATCCAGTGAGAGCACTCTGTAGTTAACTTTATCTATACGAGTAAACATCAGTTCAATCTGTTTCGAATAATTAACACATTTTTATATCCAGTGAGAGTATTCTATATTTAACTTCAATAATAAGTATATTTTATTCTGTTTCAAATTATTGAACATCATTATAGCTAGTGAGAATATTCTGTAGTTAACTTCAATAATGAATATCAATTTCATTCTGTTTCAAATAATTAAACATTATTATAGCCAGGATCTCACTTTGTGGCTAACCTCATTTATGAATATCAGTTTCATTATGTTTCAAATAATTAATTATATCCAGTAGAGGCACTTTGTATACCACTTCAATAATAAATATCTGTTTCAAATAATTAAACATTTTTATAGTCAATGGGGAGCATTTTGTATCTAATTAAAAAAATAAATATAAATTTCAATCTGCTTCAAATATAATAATTGAACATTGTTATAGCTAGTGAAAACATTCTGTATTTAACTTAAATAATGAAGCATTATCATATTCAGTGAGAGCATTTTGTAGTTAACTTCAATAATAATAAATATACCCTTTATTCTGTTTCAAATAAATTAATATTATTATATCCACTGAGAGCATTCCGTAATTAATTTTAATAATAAATATCAGTTTCACTCTGTTTCAACTGATTTAAAATTTTATAACAACTACTTCAAATAGACCATAATGGGCCTTAAAAATAAATAAATAAAAATACAAATATGGCGTACATGATTTAATATATGCAGCTTGCAACATCTTGAAGTGATTACTTAACTCTATTACTCAACTATGCATTTAAATTTCAAATAATCCGAGGATTGACAACTGTCGGACAAACAACTAGACAGTCCAGTAAACCGAAGCCATACATACTTTTCAATAATGATGAAAAGTGTAAAAAATAATACAAGGAAGTAAAATCCCGTTGCTCGATTACAAAATACTTTTCAATTGCAGTTATATGTTTGCATTGTTAAATTCAAAACCTATTTTACTCTGTGTGCTACTTTGTAATTTTTTTTTTATTTTTTTTATTTTGGAGGAAGAAATCTCACGTTACTTTCGTTAGGTTTTATACACTGTACAAAAATATTAAAATATGCTTTAAAGAAATACTTTTCATAGACCATAACGCATCCAAATTCTTTTGTACATTCTTGTATATGAACTAGAAATTATATTTATATTACTTTTAGTAGGATACATGTTATAGTAAATTTAAAAATCAGATTTAAGTTTCAAGGCATTTTAAAAATATTAAAACCCGAATAAACTACTACGTCAGAAACGCCAAATAAAAACATTGGAAATGCATACAGCTGTTTCGGCAGCCTTAAGCGTGCCGTCATCAGTGCAAAAAGGATTCTGAATCTGTTAGTTTCTTGAAATCGGCTATTTCTAAACATTGCTGGGAGGAAAATCATAATTTTAGATTTAATTCAGCTAAAATAATTTGCAGACCTAAATCCATTCATGAACTCGATTTCTTTGAAGCTTTTCATATTTATAAAAATTTTAAAAACCTTGTAAATTGTGATTTCGCTATTCCCTATTTGTCTGACTGTTGGAAATTTTATATTCAGTCCACATTTTCTTAATTTTTCTACTGTTTACACAGCTAACTTTAATAAATTCCTATTGGCCACTCTCCCCACCTTTCCCGCAATCCTATTGGCTGAACTAAATTCGGCCTTTCTCCTATAAATACGAGCACTTCCGCAGATTCAGAATCCTTTTTGCACTGATGACGGCACGCTTAAGGCTGCCGAAACAGCTGTATGCATTTCCAATGTTTTTCTTTGGCGTTTCTGACGTAGTAGTTTATTTGGGTTTTAATATTCCAACGCCAAGTCTCCTGTTATCATTTTAAAAATAGTCACGGAAATAAGAGCATTAAAAAGATAGATAGATGAATTGAAATCATAAACATGTTTCAATTTTGTTGGAAAGAGTTAAAAACGTATGAAAGTTTTGCATTTAATCGCTTTTCTAAATTTTAAATTAGAAATTCATAAACATATAAAATTATCATAGAATATGTTAACCAATACACCTGCCACACACAATAAAAAACTAAATCAACAAGATTGATTATACGAATTTAATACTCCCATTATTGTAATTAATATAATACTAAAATTGTAGATGATTATAGGTAAGTCAGTAAATTTTACAAACTTTGCCTTTCTGAGATTTATTTTGAATTTCATTACGTTTATCAGAGTGTTACTACTACTACTAATGATAATAATAATAATAATAATAAAGCATTCAGAGGTTTTTTTTTAATTATTATTATTACATTCTATTATCGTTATTATTTTCTTTTTTCTTCTTTTTTATAGTGTAAAGAGAGAGAGAGAAAAGGGGGATCAGTTTAAGAAAACATTCAATAAAAAATCAGAAAAGATCTAGCCCTTTAAATTGTCTTTCTTATAAAGTCTCTCTCACGTGCCGCTAACTCTTTTCATTATTTATTAAACTGTTTTCCCTTACATTATTTATCAAGCTATCCTACTAACATTATGTTAGTACACAAAAACGTAGATAAAAATTTACAAGTTAAAGCGATGACAGCAATGATGAAAACGTTATCACTTATCTTGTCGATGACAGGAAATTATAAATCTTTCATTAGCGCATCGACAGTTTCTTTTCTTCAGATTGAGAGAGCATATACTTCTTTTATTATATCGCGCAATTTATTTAACAGCTCTTCATTTTGCGAACAGAATTTTTAAACAGCAGTTTGAAAAACAGGGTGAAGATGTTTTCTGCAATGGTTTTAAAAGTTAAGTCGTAATCTGTTTCTTGTTTTTTTTTTTTTTTTTTTTTTTAAATAACTATTATATGAATAAATATATAAACATATAATTTAGATGACTTGAATCGAATTTTATAAAATTTAAGTATCAGTAATAATTTGTAAATTGGTATTAGCTCTTTATATTTTTTTGCTCTTCACTTAAAACGGGTTTGTGCGTTGCCGCTTTGATTGCAGCACCCGTGACTACTTTGTTCGCCTGTCGAAGGCTCGTATGCTTTTTCGACCCGAAACAATTGTTGCGAGTTTATTGCATTTTATGGAATTTATTCAAAGTTTTGTATTTATTGTTGAACATTATGAAATCCAGTGAGAACATTCTGCAGTTAACAATACTGAATATCAATTTCCTTCTGTTTTAAATAATTAAACATTATTGCCAGCGAGAGCACTTTGCAGTCAACTTCAATAATGAATATCAGCTTCCTTCTGTTTCAAATAATTAAACATTATTATAGCCAGGCTCCCACTTTGTGGTTAACCTCAATAATGTATACTATCAGTTTCATTATATTTCAAATAATTAAACATTATTATATCTAATGGAAGCTCTTTGTAGTCAACTTCAATAATAAAAATCTGTTTCAAATAATTAAACAGTTTTATAGTCAGTTAGGAGTATTTTGTACCTAACTTGAATAATAAATATCAATTTCAATCTGCCTCAGATATAATAGCTAAACATTGTTGTAGCCAGCGAGAATATTCTGTATTTAACTTAAATAATAAATATCAATTTAAATAATGAAACATTAACATACCCAGTGAAAGCATTCTGTAATTAACTTCAATAACAATAAATATCAATTTCATTTTGTTCAAATAAATTAACATTATTATATTCACTAATTCCGTAGTTAATTTTAATGATAAATACATCAGTCTCACTCTGTTTCAACAATTTAAAATTTTATAACAACTACTTCAAATAGACCATAATGGAATATATAACCAGACTTGACGTTGAACAGAAATATAAATATTTACACAATGTTGAATAAGCGAATGTAAAGACCATAATGTGTCTTTAAAATAAATAAATACAAATACGGCATACATGATTTAAAATATGCAACATCATGTAATCGTAATGACAACTCATATTCAAATTTCAAGTAATCCGAGAATTGACAACTGTCGAACAAACAACTACATAGACAAATAAACCGAAACCATACATGCTTTTCAACGCTGATGAAAAATGCAAAAAATAATACAAGGAAGAAAAATCACGTGGCTCGATTACAAAATACTTTTGAATTGTAGTTATCCGTTTACATTGTTAAATAAAAAACCTATTTTACTCTGAGTGTTACTTTATAAAGTATTTTGTTTTTAATTTTGGAGGAAGAAACCTTCTGTTAATTTCGTTATGTTTTATGCACTGTATAAAAATATTAAAATATGCTTTGAAGAAATAGCTTTCATAAACATGCATCATTTTCAATGCATCCATTTTTTTTTTTTTTTTTTTTTTTTTTTTGTAAATTCCTGTATATGAACTAGAAATTCTATTTATGTTACTTTTAGTAGGATGCATGTTATAATCAATTTAAATATCAGTTATAAATTTCAAGGTATTTAAAAAATATTCACGCAAATAAACGCATGAAAAAGATAGACAGGTGAATTTAAGTCGTAAATACCTTTTTATTTTGTCGGAAAAAAGTTGAAACATATGAAGATTTTACATTTAATCGTTTTTCTAAATTTTAAATTTTAAATTCATAAACATATAAAATTACCATAGAATATGTTAGCCTATACACTCCTCACACACAATAAAAAACTAAATCAACAGGATTGATTGATTATACGAATTTAATACTCACACGACTGTAATTAATATAATGCTAAAATTGTAAATGATTACACGTAGACATTAAATTTAACACAGTTTGTCTTTCGGTGATTTATTTAAAATTTAATTACGTTTAACAGTGAGTTACTACTATTACAATAATAACAATAATAATAATAATAAAGCATTCGGGATTTTTTTTAATTGTTATTACATTCTATTATCGTTATTATTTTCTTTTTTCTCTTCCTTTTCTTTTCTATAATGTAAAGAGAGAGAGAGAGAAAGAGATCTGTTTAGGTAGAACACATTTATTAAAAAATCTGAGAAAAGATTTAGCACTTTAAATTCTCTTTCTTTTAAAGTCACGTGCCGCTAATCCTTTTCATTATTTATTAAGCTGTTTTCCTTTGCATTATTTGTCAAGCTATCCTACTGACATTATGTTAGTACACAAAAAGTAGATAAAAATTTTCAAGTTAAAGGGATGGTAGTAATAATGAAAACTTTATCACTTATCTTGTCGATGACAGGAAAACGTATATCTTTCATTAGCACATCGATAGTTTCTTTTCTTGAGATTGAGATAGGATAGAATATACATCTTTTATTATGCAGAACACTTTATTTGATGACATTAAGTTCTTAATTCTAAGAATAGAATTTTCAAATAGCAGTTTGAAAAGCAGGTTGAAAATGTTTTCTGTAATGGTTTTAAAAGTTAATCCACAATATATATATATATATATATATTAATAACTATTATATCAATAAATATATAAATATAAAATTTAGATGACTTGTTTTTTACGAGATAATAAATTGAATTTTATAAAACTTTAATATCAGTAATAATTTGTAAATTGCTATTAACTCTTTATCTTTAAATCTAAAGAGTTAATATTAATTTACAAATTGGTATTAGCTCCATCCGTTTATTAAGCAAGGGAAAAAATATTTTAGTAAATAAATAAATGAAAAATTATGCTAAGAATACATCATATTGAGGAATAGCCATAGATGTCTTTAAATTTTAAATTACCACCGTATATTTTTTTCTTCTTTTATTAATTTTCTTTTTGCTTCCATGATGGACATTTAAAAAATGCAGTCGAACCTCGTTAACGTGAATCTCAAGGGGGATAAAATTCTTTTTCATGTTATCAGTAGTTCATGCAATCAGTAACTGATCTTCATATAACTATATTAATCTTCATTTTGACTGGAATTGAGGGAACAGTTCATATTAAAAGTAATTCACTTTAACAGTGTTCACGTTAACGAGGTTCGACTGTATATAGTATATAATTGTTAATTTATAATAGTACAAGATGACCATAATTAAACTTGGTCTATTCAGATCACTCTGTAGCTGTAACTAAAATACAGATTGAGTCAAAAATTTGTATATAGACATTTTAAATGATGCGCTCAAAGGTTTTGCAAAAATAATTTTGAAAATTTCCGCTCTGAGGGGACATACACCAAAATACAAATAAGCATTGCAGTCAAAATACTTGATAAATAATGTAATAAATAATTGTGGTCTATTTTAACATTTTCAAATCATACGATATTTAAAACTGTTATTCTTACATTTTGCAAAGATTTTTGTTGCAAAATTTTGCAGATGACAGAGTGATTACCCGTTCATTTTTCACTCCTTGAACGGCTCATTCCCCCGATCTTAATATGTGGGATTTTTGGTTATGGGGCCACAAGAGTTTGGTTTTTAAAAGAAATGTTGTAACTTTGGCTGACTTGAAGGACCGTGTAACGCCGCATATGTGGAGGATCACTGACGACCAGCTGCGATCAGCTGTTGAACACATTGTTCATCGGCTGAAGATTTTACAGCTTAATGGATGAGGCCCACACTGAACAATATGATCTCTATCGATAAACAATCTGTAACTTGTAACAAATAACAATTAAATCTATAATAAATAAAGTTGTTTGTATTAAAATTTTGTAGCTTGTTCGTATTTTGAGGTATGTCCCCTCAGAGCAAAGATTTTTAAAATTTTATTTAAAAAAAAAAAAAAAAAAATCGCAGGACTTTTGCGTGTGTGATATCGAAAATCACATATTCAAAATTACATATTATCTCTTAAATTTAATTTAATTCCCATTTAATAAAAAGCGATTCTAATAACAATATAGCATTTAAAAAATCAAGTCACTTTTGCGGTTTCTGTTACTGTGAATATGTCTAATTTATCTCTCAAAGAGGAGAAGAAACGATTCTCTTTCAATGTGCTAATCAACGGTCAATCTTTTCATCTCAGTAAAACAAAATAAAATAAGTTTTGCTGATGGGCACTTTTGAGGCAAAGAACAGATGCATCCGCTCTTTGAAAAGAAATTATGTATTTTATATCTGTTAAAAGACTGAGGATTATGTTATAACCATAAATTCTTGTGGTTAAGTTTCTAACGTACATTTCCAATCGTCTCATGAATTGGTAACGATATTTTTGGCTAAAATTAGTGTCGCCAATATATTTTTTAAAGTTATACTGATTTAAGCGTAACTGAAAAAATTGGATGTTGTTCTTGGTTATTTTCAAAAGGACGTTTGGCGATAGATCTTGTAGTTTTTGATATGAAGAAAATGAGCCAAACTTTCATCACTTTTCCTTCAGCTTTTGTAGTAGTAAAACGCATCACTTCCTTCTGTTCTTCTCGTGTCCATATATTCGTAAATGAATAACTTTTTATCTTGATGTTTTCAAAAAGTCTTTGTCCTGCTGTAATCCAATAATATTGGAATATTTTATCGAGAATATTTTTGTCACTAATTTAAAGTAAATAAAGTACTTGAAGTCAGCTACTGCTTCCTGGGTGAACTGTCTTCTCAGCGCAAAACCACGGTCATCTCTTAAAATTATATTGAACCTTTTTCTCCATTTTAGCAATAGACCTCTTCATCAAAAAAGTATTACACTTTTAGCGTCATCGAAATTGTATCTATGTCTAAATCTTATATCAAAGGAGTTCAACAAACTATTTTAATAGAGTGAATATTTGAAATGTCCATATACAATTTTTCGACTGAATCTGCATTTTAGTTACAGTTACAGAGTGCAAAGGTTAGGCCAAATTTAATTATCTCCAGAATAATAAAAACAAATCCAATTAATAACTTTATAAAGAATAACGCATTCAAATTTCATGCTAGTGTTCGATAAAAAGTTAACAAACATATATTTTTTTTTAATAAAAGAAGTTTAAGTTAGGAATTACGTTTGCCTGCCAGACTTTGTCTGACATTACGAAAAAATGACAGCCTAATTCACAACATGAAATAAATTCATTATCTTCACCAATCACTTTTTTATGTGTATTATTTTAATATTATACAATTTTTATAATATTTTTAATAATACGTTAATTGTTAATGTGTTTTATGCTTCTCAGCTTTACATATGTTTAAGCAATGTAAAAGTATAATTCCGCATAATCTCTTATTTTGTTTATGATTTGTATGTAAGTATTTATCAAAGAACTTCGTAAGAATCCGTTTAAATGTTGTTATTTTTCTTTTTGCAATAATAAGATCGTTGGTAGTATAAGATCGAATCGAAATATAATCAATTGCATCAATCGGTTAAGTGTTATATTAGTATTTTAAATATCAGAAATTTCCCTTTTTAAGTTTACGAAATTAAAATGCCAAAAGAGAATTTATAAAACTGTTAACAGAAAACCCCATAAATATACATGCACCATTCAGGTTAATCATAATAATACATAAGAAAATGGTCAGACAAGGATAATTATAATTAAAACGCAAATTTGACCTGTAAGAAAGTTAGGATTGGACAATTATATGAGAAAATAATTCATTAAAAATTAAATATTTAACATATATATGTATATAAAATAGTTTTAGGAAAATACTTAATCTTTACTCGTTAATTAAATAGTGTTCAGTATCTTAAATTTATTGGAATATTTTCTAAATAATTCTACTAAAATTGATGGATTTTCTATCTATTTTTAGTTATGAAGGTTAACACTAAGTCTAGATCGTATCAGTAAATCGTATCAGTCTTACTGAACTAAAACATACTGATAATTAAGAAGTTGCATTCATACGAATCACGATTAGATTAAATATAGTTTTTGTCTTGTATAATGGTTATTATTTGTGAATTAAATAAATAGATAAAAAAAGTTAATATTGGACAATTATTTATATTTTATACAGCAAGAAAATCATACTATATGAAAATATTATGATATAAAAACATTTATGTAATTAGGAAGAACTGCTGTAAAAGAAATATTCTTAATTTCTTGTAAAATATTGATATTGCTTATCTTGTCATAAAGTATTTTTTATAGTTTCGCAAACACTGGGAGAAAACATCGTGTAGGAGCTGAATTCTTACTATATAAATAATATTTTTACTTTTACGCTAACAGGTCAATAAAAAAAAATTAAGTAGGAAGAATTAAACAACTGAATCAATAAAATTAATCAAGGAAAGTTAAATATAATAAATTAATAAATTTTTAATAATGGAATTAATAAGACGAATGGGATAACTATTACTCAAAAAATAGAAACGAAACTATAATATTATTAAGGGGATGGTGGGCTTTGAAAATCGTAAAAATCAACGGAAAACATCAATTTTTGTTTTGTTATATTTATTTTCTATAACTAATTCTGAACAATGTGCAACAAACCGCATGCTTCTAAGTTGGTATTTTCAAAAATTACAAGGGTTTAAAAAAAATAATGATCTGATTAAATGCCCTTTAAAATGTAAAAAAAAAACAAACAAACAAGTGGTATAGTCGGCGGAGATTGAGTAATATAAATTTTTAACTTTTAAAATACTTTAATTTTGTTAAAACAATAGTAAAAAACATACAGTTTAAAATATATAGTCTTCTAAAATGTTTGACTGATAAATAATGATAACTGGTGATATTCGATTTAAATGCTGTTTTCTCTTAATGTGTTTTTTAACGATTTTCCCATCTTTCAAATGTCTCTCGTGTCACAATTTTGGCATAAAATTATTAAAAATTGCTTTAAGATGTTTTATGTTACATTTCAGTGAAATCTGGGTATCCGTTTTAAGTTTCGCCTATATTTAGATTTTTAAGACTCTGTTTTATTATGCGCGAGATTGAAATTGTCATAAAAAATCAGTATATATCACAAAAATTGTTCTTAAAACTAAACTTCTGAACGAATAGAAAATCTGATAACCAAATTTATTTAAAAATATATAAATGAATAATAATCAAGCAAAATAATAAAAATATATGAAAAATATAAACGCGAGAGACATTTAAAATTTTTTAATTTTTTAAATTAAAAAAAAATAATAATTATTATTATTTTTATTTTTATTTTTATGTTATTAATATTGTAATAACTTCAGTACATATGTATACAAAAAATTAAAACTTTTGCTGTAAAATTAAAAATATTTATTTATAATGCCCGCCGTCCCCTTAAATTAATATTAATTTCATACGATATATCTAAGATTTATTTAAGTTTGAGAAATAAGTATTTTCCCATTTGTGAGAAAGATGTTGACTCTACATATTTTGTTTCCAATTACACCTTTTAAAATTGTCAAAGCTTATTTAAATAATATGAAAGTTTCACAATAATAATAAAACTGACAAATGAGCATAAAAATTTAATTGATTACATTATATATATGTATTATATTTAAAGTGAAGTGAAGAAATGATAAAGCACCATTCATTTTCAACGAAAAGAGCAGATATTATTTTCTAAATAATAATAATAATTCTAAACAAAAATATTTTTTAATAATTTTTTAAATTGAAATTTCAGTTAAATAATAATAATAATAATAATAAAAAGTTTCATTCGGCTTTTAAAACGGAATAAATTTGTGATACGTATGAAAAATACTTACTGTTTTATGAAATTAAATAAAGGACTTTTTATACTTAGTGAATTTGAATCAATCTTTGAAATTAGCTAAAAAGAGTTAGTATATTTAAAAAAAGATCATTAATTTCATATTATATTGTTGTTACGTTGTGTTTTATTCACAATGTATGGTATGAAGGTTAAATATTTTGGAAAATCAAGTGTACAGATAATACTTGAATATTCACATTTATGAATTTCATAGTGAAACCAATATTAGAACATACAAATAAACGGTTAAGACTAAAACACTAAAATCTGATATGTTCTACAGTTCTGCATTATAGTATTAAGCTAATTAATTGCATAATAATTCTGAATATTGTCTATCAAGGCTGTAGACAGAAAAACATTTTCTGGGAGGGCGGGGGGGAGTTAAACGTACATATTGTTGAGTGTTAAAAATTAAGTATAACTAAATATATATATATAATCCTCGTCTAGTGATTGTAAAAATTACTTTCAAACTATTAGATATTCTTAAATATTTATTTTTTGCTTTAAATTTGTTATCTGTAAATAATATTATTTCTTTTGCGTAAAAATATCGATATATCACTTTCGCTTAGTCATCTTAGCTCTTTATTCCTTGAATCAATGCAATTTTTTTTAATTCATTCATGCATCGTGTCCTTATTTATATTTCCTCAGATTATTTATATGTTTTTGTCAAGTTCCAAAATATTTTTTCTTTATTTTTTGCAATGTAAGATTAACACTAGTAGCAATTTATTTTTATTCTTTTATTTACTTATTCATTGAAATAATAATAATAATATTTATTTTCACTGCAGCTATAAGTTGACCTTAATATGATATAGCTGCTTCGGAGAGTTTATTATTATTTATTCGCCATTTATTTATTTAAATATAATTATTTATCATTATGCAATCTTCATTTGATACGTTTATTTTAAAGTTAATTATGTGAGATTACATTTTTATACTCTAGTTTTCCGTAGAAATAGGATAAACTTGTATTAAATTATATTATATTATATATACAAACTATAAGAAATTTGTACGATATGGAGTAGTAAACAAAGTTTGATATAAAAACATCAACATTTCTAAGTTCATATCCAGGTGAGCATAATTCTCATATCAGCGGGTGGGTACATTGCTCTCAAGAGACATAAGAAACTGAAGTTTTTATTCCTAGTAGGTTTCGAAGGCGTGGCAAGTGATAGCATACTCCAAAATTTAATGTAAAATGTGAAAACACTTATACATTGCTTTACATACACGCACAAATCTTTTAAACTTATGCCGTGTAATTAAACCTTTTTATAAGATATTTCGGGGAAAAAAAAAAAAAAATTATTTAAGATTTTCTTGTAAGTACACTGATATGCCATTGTGATTTTTTATATATGAAGAATAGAAACATGTTCCCAAATTAACTTTAATGAAGACAAAAAGGTAAATTTAATTTATTAATTAACTAATATACTATATTTTCTTAATCTGTTTTTAAATATATCTTGTTAAAAGAGAGAATAGAGATTTAAAAAAAAAAGAAGTAATTTATACCATACCTTCTAAAAGTAATGTATACCATTGAAAAATAGCTGAAAAATTTAGATATTACGTATTTCAATCGTTCATACATGTATAACAATGATAACTACTGAATTTTGGTGATAAAATAGCTTGCTACTTAGACATTTTAAGTTTTATTTTCCTTGACATAATTTTTTATTCCTAGACCTTAAAAAAAAAAAAAATGCAGAGGACTGTTAGTTTTAATATGGAGTTTTTGTAAACCAGTTATGTGTAACACCAAAATAAATTAGAAATATCAGTCCTATCGTTAGAAATTCGGTACCAAATGAAAGGGGCAATTTTTCTGAATCCAGGGGAACAAACAGTTTTTTCGGCACGACAATTGGATTTTTTAAAATTATCTAAAGTATGAAATTTAGGTGGAAGCACTTCATTTTAATTCTTTCCGTCATTTTAAAAAGTACGTAGCCCAGGTTTACAGTAGAAAATAAATAAATAAATAAAAAATAAAAAAACAATACTGATTGAAATTAATAATCCTCCGTACTAAACTAAATTCTGTCGAATTTTGAAATTTATTATTATTTTTTTTTTCGTGTATTCGTGTGTTTATACTGTTAAAAAAAAAAAAAAAAAAAAAAATCTGATGTGGGCACCACATGACTTCTTTATACACTTTTAGAAATATACATAATGTTAAAAAACATTGACATTAGACTCGAAACAGTTGGCTAAAAATATTTAAAAAATGAATTATCACCGTGTTCTGAGCTTTTCTGAAAGTTAGTTAAAAACCGATGCAAGATTTGTACTGGTAACGCTGGCGAAGGCAGCAAGGACCCGAAAAAATTGGCTAAAAGTATTTTTAAAAATGCAGTTTCACCGTATTCTGAACTATTCTGAAAGTTTCAAATGTCTAGCTAGTCGGGAAGTTAGTTAAATAAATTTTCTGTTGAACCATATAAACGCTGTCGAAGGCAGCAGTGACCTAAAACAATTGGCTAAAAATATTTAAAAAATGCATTGTCACCGTGTTCTGAGTTTTCCCGGAAGTTTTAAATGTGTAGCTAGTCGGGAAGTTAGTTAAAAATCGATTGCAAGATTTGTACTGGTAACGCTGCCAAAGACAGCAGGGACCCTAAACGGTTGGCTAAAAGTATTTAAAAAATGCATTTTCACCGTGTTCTGATCTAGTCTGAAAGTTCCAAATGTCTAGCTAGTCGAGAAGTTAGTTAAATAAATTTTCTGTTGAATCACATAAACGCTGCTGAAGACAGCAGGTATTAGAAACAGTTGACTAAAAGTATTAAAAAAAGGCATTGCTATTGCATTCTGAACTCTTCTGAAAGTTTTAAATGTCTAGCTAGTCGAGAAGTCAGTTAAATTGCAAGATTTGTCCAAACCGTTTTTGAGTTATTACCGTTTTTTGATACATTTTGGCCATTATGAACCTAATTTTCCTAAATATCTCCAAAACGGAAAACCATACAAAGTCCAAAAAGGGAGGTGCACAACTAGATGTTATAACAAACATATGTACCAAATCGCAACTTTCTACGTCCAACCGTTTTTGAGTTATGCGACATACTCACAACACACACACAGACACACATACATACAGACGTCACGAAAAATCGTGTAAAGTCCCTTATATCTCTAAAACGGGAACTCGTCTTAAGACGACACTTGCAGGTGTATAACTAGACATCATGACAGTCACACGTATAAATTGGCAATATTCAGCGATCATTCGTTTTCGAGCAATGTGAAATGCAAAATCCATTTCGCAAATCGGGTTTACTATACTTCCTTATACTTTGTATAAGGAAGTAAAAACTGTTAAAACAGAAAATTTCAGGCAACAAAGTTGTAAGAAAATATTGGTAAGCTATGAAAAAAAAAAAAAAAAAAAAAAAAAAGGAAAGGAAAAGAAAAGGAAAGGGAAAAAAAATACATTGGCAGAAATTTTTCGTAACAGAACAGTACAGTGAATATCCGTACACAATGAGTGTTTTCCGCTGGGAACACTGTAAAAGAAAGACAGAAAGAAAGGAACGCACTAAATAAAATTCTCTAATTCGACCAGCCAGGGTCGAACCAGGGTCCACCGCAAAACAAGTGACAATACTGTCGGCTAACCACGAAACCACGTTTTATGCTGTTATTAGGCATTTTTTAATTTTGCTTTAATATCGAGTTTTCAGTATGCAAAACAGAAAAAAATATGCACCCACCTTATAAAATCTGTATCAATGGTTACAGATTTTATCTTGTTACAGAAAGAAAAATAATCTGGTGTGTCACTCACACGACTTTCTCTTACCCTGAAATTTAATACTATAAATACAGGTTGCAGATTAATAGGTAAGATAACGAGTACTGTTACGTAAACCTGTGTTAAACAATTCAAATTAGGCTTAGGAAGCGCCCCCTCACCCCCCCCCCCTGTTTCATTAATGCACCTACATTTATATAGAATTTAATTCGGCTATTAAAAAATAATTCTGTTTTTAAAAAATAATTTATTAAAATTATTATTAAAAAAAATATCTTTTATGATAATGCAGACGATTTCCATATTAGAGAAGTTGTATAACACTAAATATATTAAAAATAATCTGGTGTGTCACTCACACGACTTTCTCTTACCCTGAAATTTAATACTATAAATACAGGCTGCAGATTAAAAGGAAAGATAACGAGTACTGTTATGTAAACCTGTGTTAAACAATTCATATTAGGCTTCTGAAGAGTTTTAATGATAATTAGTTCTGTGTGAGGGGGGCTATCGCCCCCCTCAACCCCCCGTTTCATTCATGCACCTACATTTATATAGAATTTAAATCGGTTATTAAAAAATAATTCTGTTTTAAAAAAATAATTTATTAAAATTATTATTTAAAAAATATATCTTTTATGATAATGCAGACGATTTACATATTAGAGAAGTAGTATTGTTTGATATTGCTTTAAACACAAGTCACAAAAATCCATTTCAAACTTAATAATGAAGGTAATCTTCTTCAAAGGGGCTAGTCGAGACTTAGAAATTATAAAACTTGTTTTGCATTCTTCAGAATTCGTAAATCGAAAATAAGCCACTGAACCATAACATTTTGGGCTAGCATCGGAAAATATGTGTACCTCTACTGAGTTCCAGCAGAGTTCATTAAAATACAGCCTAGGAATTCCAGTGAACTTCAAATTTTTAGCTTCATTTAGCCATTCTAAAAACAACATTTCAATTTCGTGTGGAACAGGTTCGTCCCACTGTTTACCATTTTCCCATACTGATTGTAATATAATTTTTATGCGAATCAAAAATGGATTCATGATCCCCAATGGATCAAATAACATTCCGCAAACAGCCAAAATATATCGCTTTGTTATAAATCTGTCCTCCGGTAATTTGTTAAATTGTGAAGTGTCAATCAGTAATTCGTCATTCGTATAGTCCCAAATAATCCCTAATATTTTTAGTTCAACATTGGATTCCTCCGGATCTTCTCGACATTCGAAATTGTCTGTCTTCCATAACTGATTAAGCTTAGAAGAGTTAGAAATCCAAGCCCTGAGATTCATGCTAGCTTCACCTAAAATGTACATAATTTCTTTAGACAATTGTAATGCCTTGTTCACATCATCAGTGCCAGAGATGAAATCATCCACGTAGAGAGATCGTAACATTTCTGTTGCTTCCGGGTAGTCATTCTCAAATTTTTTCAAATGAAGCCTGATTGTTGCCGATAATAGAAAAGGGGAACATTTCACCCCAAAGGGAACTCTGCAGAATTGTAATGTCCTAATTTGTTTAGCAGCATCGGAATGGAGATCGGGCCCCTCCCCATCATTCCATAAAAATTTCAAAAAATTCCTATCCTCATCCGCGATTCCTACTTCTAGAAAAGCTCGTTGTATGTCTGCGCAAAACGCTACAGGGTGTAACCTAAACCTCAAAATTATCCTGAGTAAATCTGGATTTAAATTAGGACCGCTCTCTAAACAATCGTTAAGAGATAATTCATCCCTGCCCTTACATGAACCGTCAAAAACTATCCTAACCTTAGAACTTTTCTTTTGCTCGCGTACTACTGCATGATGCGGCATGTAATAGCCTGTACCCGTATTGTCATTTAAATCCGACGCTACTTCCTCTATGATGCCCTCCTTTAAATGTTCCTCAATAATTTCCTTATATTTAAAATATAAGTCCGGATTCCTATCAAAAACAGTGTTCAAATGAGATAGACGTCGTCTTGCTATCTCATAATTACTGTCCAATTCCTTAACATTATTTTTCCACAACAATCGCGTTTCATATCTTTTATTCCTATAATTAGTGGTTTGCCTAAATAACTCTAAAATTTCATCATCTGATTTAGAATGTTCCTTGTCCGGATTAATTCCAATTGCCTCTAATTCCCATAAATTTTTAACCCTTTTATGGTCCAATTCCTCCTTAACAACATGTAAATGATTAACGCGCACTTTCTGACAATTCTTAAGTGCTTTAGGGTCCCCTTCCTTTCCTTGTATCACAAATCCAAATAAGGTATCTGTTGCCATTAATCGTTTAGAAATTCTCACGTTCCTTTCTCCGAGAATTTCCCCAATGTAATCCGATCCAATAAGTACATGAATTTTACTTAAATTACCCTTATCTGCCAATTCAATGCCCTTTTCTAGTGCGATATTACGCACCCATTGTGAAGGAATTTTAATTTCCCCAAATGTAATTGAATCAACAACTACAGCCCTTAATTTAATTTTCTTATTAGTTTCTCTTACATTATGTAATACTATTTCTACAATATCATAAGTTTTCCTTTCAGTATTTTCATTGCCAAAAGTATAAATTAAAAGGGTTTCCTTCCCGATTGGTTTTAATCCCAATAAATTGCACACTTCGCGCAATACAAATGTCCTAGAACTTCCATTGTCAATAAGACACCTCAATAAATGGCATTTGGCCCGAATATTAAATACACTTGCCGTTACAGTCTGCAACAACACCGAATCATTCGGCGTGTCCTCAAGCTCTTTATTCTTATTGCAAACTAAATTTAAAGAACTTTCTGACTGTATTTGTTTTTTATCCTCAACTGAGCGGGATTCATTTCTTTCTGTATTACATATTAATGAGTTATGCCAGGGAGACGCGCAATACTTGCACTTATGATCCTTACGAGAACAAAATTTACTCAAATGATTTGAAAAACATATAAAACATAATCCCTTGGCCATTAGAGCCTTTTTCTTATCATAAACATTTAAAGAACAATCATGATTCATATGTGCCGAGGAACAAAACAAACAGCCCTGAACTCCTGTATTTTGAGAAAATGAACTCGTATTTCTTTTGTTATTAAATTTAGGCCTATTATTATCATAAGAATACTTATTATGATAACCAGATAAATTTCTTTCCGCCTGAGTCGCTAAAACGGAAGCTGATGATTTAGGGGGATGATATTCGCTCCTTTTAGAATTTAAGTAAGGTTTATTGTGGCCTGTCATTTTATTCCGAAAATTATTTTCATTTGCGCTATTATTTCTGGGATTCGCTAAAATTATCGATGCTTCTCGTATTTCTAGTTCTTTACGTATAAAATCAACTAATTTAGAAATATCAAACAATTCATCTGAATTACGCTGTCTATTATAACTTAAATTTAATTCTTCCGGTAGTTTTTGTAATATTACAGGGCATAACAGATTACTGTAAGTGCCTGTTGCTACATTTAATGATTGTAACGAACGAATTTGTATCTCAATCGCGTCGTACATTCTCCTTAATTCAGTAACATTCACGCATGATTTCACCGGCTCTATTAATAGTAACTTATGCATGTGGGACGATATAATTACGTCACTTCGTCCAAAACGTTCCTTAAGTAATTGTATTGATGCATCGTAATTGGATTCTGTCAATGAAAACCCAGATACAGCGCTCAAGGCGATGCCTCCTAAGAAAGATTTCAAATACGTAAATTTTTCAATTTTGCTTAAAGAATTATTGTTATGTATCGCAACCTCGTAAGAGTTCCAGAAGTCCAACCATGAACTACAGTCACCAAGAAAATGTACAACTTGTAATTTCGGAAGTTTAACTGTACTTCTGGTTTCAGTTCTAACTGTTAGGTTCTCTGAACCAATTCCTGTTTGATCACTTGATCTAGCGATCTGAATAACACCAGGCAACGGCCTGTCATTTAAATTATCCACTAGCCTTTCTAATTTTGTTTTTACATCGATCCCTTTTTCCCTGTATTCCTCGCAGCCTGCTACATCCTCAGCTATATCTTTAACTTTAATTTTCGTTTGTATTTCATAATCGATGTTTACGAGTTCCGCTTGTTTGTCCACGAGCTGAGCCTTTAATCTAAGAAGCTCCTCAATTTTCATTAATTTCGTGTACTCCTCCGTAATTTCGGAGTTCAGGATTGTTTCTATTTTCCCCAAATATTTCGTAAATGAGGTTCTTAAACCTCTTCTTTTTTCCCTCAATCTTTCTAGATCCATTTTAAACCCAATATCATAACAAGAGAACAAAAATAAAAATTATGAAACCTTCTAATTGCTTAATAATAACCCCTATCCATATATTTATTAAATAAAAATAAACATGTATTATCTATATATCAAAAAATGTAAACATCATCTTTAAATATCATTTAAGAACAAAAAAATAAATATCGTAAAAACAGAAGTAAATCAATTTAAAATGGCATTTAATGAAACAAAAACTAAATAAATAATTTTGTATTAAACCAGAAGTAACTCAATTTTAATAGCATTGCAAGAAACAAAAATAATTAAATAATATTCCATTAAAAAAAAACAATTTCCTTTTCAAAGAAACAAAAAGAAACACCATTTAAACAACATTTTATGAAACGAAAGTAATTTTTCAATTATTTAAATGTTGAATGAAACCATTTATATTTAAAACCCAAACTATTTTTTAATTATTCAAATTTGAAACCATTTATTTCATATATCAGCAAAATTTATAAATTATAAATAATATTATATATAAACCAAATGAATTCGATGTCCTCACAGACTGCAACCATTTCAGAACAAAAACTACACTTTTCTTTTAAAACGAAACCATAACTTTTAACCCCCAAACTCGAACCAAAATAATGAAATAATAAGGGAAAAAGCCTACCTCCCATATCCGATGCATGCTGCCTTGATGATTCTTTATTTTACTCCATTAATTATCCAAAAAAATGCATGTCGTCCAAATAAAATGCAAATAATCACATCCTAGGGTCACCAGAATGTTCATTAATCTTTCAATGTTCCATAAACTCACACACATTGTAATAATCCATTTCCATAAATAATGCAAGTGATGTTCTTTTCCATTTTATTTATTCACTTCACAAAACAACATATAACGGATTCACAATAAAAACATAAATAAACATTTCTTAAGCGCTATATATTTTAAACGGTCAAGCATGACCGAATCCTTTCAGATCACATTCTTAACTAGTCAGTAATCATACATCGGCGCTTCGAAAAATGACGACTAGTACGTCTCAGAGGATGCAAAGACAATTCAATTTGCAACAGTATAACACCAAATATAAAAAAAAAAAAAAAAAAAAAAAAAATCCATTTTATTCTCAATATTAAAAAAACAAAAATACGATTTTTTTTCTAAGTTTTTTTTTCGTTAAAAGTAAAAAAAATCGATAACTTTGTTTTAAATTATCGCAGATCGATGGTTCAACCATTCGTTTTAAATGTATTTGCGAGCTTATTTGAAAGATACCCATCATGAAAATTTACTTCCCTCGAGGGGGGACTTCCCCACCTGGGGGGAGGCGAGTCTCCTACATACACAATTTTTTTTTTCCCAGTTAACTATCTCTATTACAAAAAATATGTATTCGTTTCATTTGGTTTAGTGCAGTCTATAGACGTCAAACTCTACTTACCTGCAATTTCCCCCATAGACGCAATGTATTAGAATTCTCTTGATTGTCCCTGTACACGAACCATTTGCTTGATCGTAACGAAAAGCTTACTGTAGCATCCCTATATGATACACATTTAGAATACCAAATTTGAACTTTCTGCCATAATTTGTTTTTGAGATATGCTGATAACAGACAGATACACACACAAACACACAGACACACACACACAGACACACACACAGACACACAGACATACAGACACACAGACATACACACAGACCATTTGCTAAAAACATGATTTTCGTATTCAGGGGACCTCAAAACGTGTAAATATAACAAAATTTCGCGTTCGAAAATTTGACCCAAAAACAATACTTTCTCTACCTTATGGGTAAGAGAAAGTAAAAAGTCCATTTTATTCTCAATATTAAAAAAAAAAAAAAAAAAAAAAACGATTTTTTTTTCTAAGTTTTTTTTCGTTAAAAGTAAAAAAAAAATCGATAACTTTGTTTTAAATTATCGCAGATCGATGGTTCAACCATTTGTTTTAAAGGTATTGGCGAGATCTTTTGAAAGATAGCCATCATGAAAATTTACTCCCCTCGAGGGGGGACTTCCCCCCTGGGGGGGGGGGGGGGGGGAGGAGTGGCTCCTACATACACATTTGTTTTCCCTGTTGACTATCTCTATTACAAAAAATATATATTCGTTTCATTTGGTTTAGTGCAGTCTATAGACGTCAAACTCTACTTACCTGCAATTTCCCCCACAGACGCAATGTATTAGAATTCTCTTGATTGTCCCTGTACACGAACCATTTGCTTGATCTTAACGAAAAGCTTACAGTAGCATCCCTATATGATACACATTTAGAATACCAAGTTTGAACTTTCTGCCATAATTTGTTTTTGAGATATGCTGATAACAGACAGATACACACACAAACACACACACACACAGACACACACACAGACACACAGACATACAGACACACAGACATACACACAGACCATTTGCTAAAAACATGATTTTCGTATTCAGGGGACCTCAAAACGTGTAAATATAACAAAATTTCGCGTTCGAAAATTTGACCCAAAAACAATACTTTCTCTACCTTATGGGTAAGAGAAAGTAAAAAGTCCATTTTATTCTCAATATTTAAAAAAAAAAAAAAAAAACGATTTTTTTTTCTAAGTTTTTTTTCGTTAAAAGTAAAAAAAAAAATCGATAACTTTGTTTTAAATTATCGCAGATCGATGGTTCAACCATCTGTTTTAAAGGTATTGGCGAGATCTTTTGAAAGATAGCCATCATGAAAATTTACTCCCCTCGAGGGGGGACTTCCCCCCAGGGGGGGGGAGGAGTGGCTCCTACATACACATTTTTTTCCCTGTTGACTATCTCTATTACAAAAAATATATATTCGTTTCATTTGGTTTAGTGCAGTCTATAGACGTTAAACTCTACTTACCTGCAATTTCCCCCATAGACGTAATGTATTAGAATTCTCTTGATTGTCCCTGTACACGAACCATTTGCTTGATCTTAACGAAAAGCTTACTGTAGCATTCCTATATGATGCACATTTAGAATACCAAGTTTGAACTTTCTGCCATTTTTGAGATATGCTGATAACAGACAGACACACATAGAGACACACAGACACACACACAGACACATACACAGACCATTTGCTAAAAACATGATTTTCGTATTCAGGGGACCTCAAAACGTGTAAATAGAACAAAATCTCGCGTTCGAAAATTTGACCCAAAAACAATACTTTCTCTACCTAATGGGTAAGAGAAAGTAAAAAGTGTCTTTTGACAGATTAAGATATAATTTTAAAGTAAATTTTTGTAGTTATAGAAAAAAAAAATTTCAGTGTTTTAAACAGTACTTTTTACTTTCTCTTACCCATAGGGTCGAGAAAGTATTGTTTTAGGGTCAAATTTTCGAACGTGAGTTTTTGTTATATTTACATGTTCTGAGGTCCCCTGAATACGAAAATCATGTTTTTAGCGAATGGTCTGTGTGTCTGCCTGTTATCAGCATATCTCAAGAACAAACAGTAGCAGGAATTCCCTACTCAGTATTCTAAATGTGTATCATATAGGGATGCTACAGTAAGCTTTTCGTTGAGATGAAGCAAATGGTTCGTGTACTGGGACACTCAAAATATTCAAATATATTATGTCTATGGGGGAAATTGCAGGTAAGTAGAGTTTAACATTTATAGACTGCACTAAACCAAATGAAACGAATATATATTTTTTGTAATAGGGATAGTCAACTGGGAAAAAATTTTTGTGTATGTAGGAGCCTCGCCTCCCCCCCCTCGAGAGGAGTAAATTCTCAAGATAGGTATCTTTCAAAAGAGCTCGCCAATACCTTTAAAACGAATGGTTGAACCATCGATCTGCAATAATTTAAAATAAAGTTATCGATTTTTTTCATTTTTAACAAAAAAAAAAAAAAAAAAAATGTAAATATAATAATAATAATAATAATAATAAAATATGTAATAATGAGAATAAATTAAACTTTTTTTTTTTTTTTTTTTGGATATTTAGTGTTATACTACTTCTCTAATATGGAAATCGTCTGCATTATCATAAAAGATAATTTGTTTAAATAATAATTTTAATAAATTATTTTTTAAAAACAGAATTATTTCTTAATAAACGAATTAAATTCTATATAAATGTAGGTGCATTAATGAAACGGGGGGTTGAGGGGGCGGCAGCCCCCTCACACAGATTTAATTATCATATAAAACGCTTCCGAAGCCTAATTTGAATTGTTTAACATAGGTTTACATAACAGTACTCGTTATCTTATTTCTTAATCTCCAACCTGTA
Organism: Salticus scenicus; assembly: GCA_963930645.1. Lineage (NCBI taxonomy): Eukaryota > Metazoa > Arthropoda > Arachnida > Araneae > Salticidae > Salticus > Salticus scenicus. The sequence goes on from OZ005648.1 coordinate 206,624,181, forward strand.
TTTATAGTATTAAATTTCAGGGTAAGAGAAAGTAGTGTGAGTGACACACCAGATTATTCACAATGTAATTATAAATGTCATAAATAGTACCATAATTTTAGAATATTAGTTTAATAATGAAAATTTTTGCAACTTTTTATTTTTCCGTTAAAGTCTTTTACATGCATTATTATTATTATTATTATTATTATCCTCATTGTTTTGCAATTTTTGTTTTACTTTATTTAATTTTGTTATTGCATTATATATACACTATATAATATATTATCAAGTTACATTTTTGGATTTACTGTGTTTGATATAAATGTAATGCAACTTGATTCATTTATCAGTTATTTTAACATAATCCTGAATGTTATGAAATTTTCGGCGATTTGGGGAATAGGAAAAAAAAAAAAAACACTTACCATTACTCGTCGAAATTGCGTCATAGTCGATGTATTTTCAAGGTCTGTCAAATAAAAATAGGTGTCCAGGTAACGAAATCGATAGCTCAAAATCTTATTTTAGTAAACTTAGCTCATGTATTAGCATAAAAATAAAAATAAATAAAAAGAAGAAGAAAAGCGATGCACAAAAGTCACATTCTAAAAATAAAACCTCTTAGTGTTTATTTCCGTATTTCTGTTCTACTATGATTGCTAAGGTAAATTACTCTAGCTGTGCTTGAACAAATTTTCATTTATCGATCCTAGATTCAATGACGAAAACAACTTAATCGATTGTACATTCATCACTTTTATGTACTTAACTTTATTTTAATTATTCATGTATTTATAAATAATTTTGTAATTATTTTTAGATTCCAGATCTTAGATTCAATTTTATTGCAAATATTTACACATAAAATATGTTTCAATAAATTTTATTAATTTTAGGGGGAAAAAAAATGTAAAAATTATGATTTCGTTAATAGATTATTTCTAAGGAATAATTGAATAAAATTAACTAAATGGAATCTTAATAATAATTATGATAATAATAATAATAATAATAATAGCATAGATCTATGATTTCGGCATACTGTTAGAGGATTTTGAGTGTGTAGCGAAAAATATTCAGGAAATATGCGTACTCAGTTTATGTAAATCAAACAAAGAGGAAAAAAGATGAAGAAGAAGAAAAAAAAATCATGCAGTAGAAATAAATTAATTATATTCATAAAAGAAAAAACGAATATTTAAAAAAGTGAATCTAAAAAGAAAATGGTGAAATTTTTTTATATTGTGAAATGTCTATAAGGTTTCATTGGTACTACATCGACAAAATACTAAAATTTTCTGCCCATATAATAATAAATTTAGGGTGCATGGCGAGCTTTATTTCCAGAAATAATAGTAACAGTAATAGTAATTATAAAATAAATAGTAGTACAAAGGATTAAATACAAATAGTTAAGGACATTCATCTATCGCTATGTCTATCATTACAATAATTAAAGAAATAAATTTTAAATAACCAAAATAAATAAACTAAATAGATAGACACAGTGAGTTAAACTTTTATTTAAATTTCTAGAATAACGGATGAGAAGAAACTGAACTTCATGTTTTAAAGCAAATATAATGTATATATATAGTTTGTACAATATAGTTAAATTAAAAGATAAATGTTAAATAAAATTATATTATTATTATTATTATTATTTTTTATTTTTTTTTTTAAGAAAAAAAAAAATCTTTCCAAAGTAGAATTTAATTTACTAACTGAGACCTATTTTTGAGTTAGACTTCTCCTTTAATGTTTTTGTAAACTCTTAGATTACGTAATAGACTATTTCTTATACTGCAGAATTCCAGGTCGAAAATAGTGAGGATCCTTCCCCCCCCCCCCCCCCCCCCGAAATAGGATTCTAATTATAAAAAGTACGAACAAAAAGCGAATAATGAAATAAAAATTATAATATTCACTGTAATGAAACAGTAAACGAATAAAAAGGAATATTTAACTAAAAAAAGGCACGAAAGTGCTCAATTTTTTTTATAACATGTATACATTTACAACTGTTGGACTGTCAAGAAATATGTTAACAGTTTGTTTCTTTTTATGGAAAACAGTATTGATACTAATCATACTTGTCCGACGCTTATTGGCGACAGATCTGGTTTCCGCCAAAAATCGCCAGGAATCACTTTGTGACAACCCCTCTTTCCCGTTTCCAGAATTTCTGTTTCTCCCCTCTCTCCTGGAAGAGAATCCAAGCAGTTAGCTAAAGAGTGCGAGTGCAGTAAAAGAGGGCGAGAGGTGCTAGCAGGAGAAGAATGCCTCGCCGGGGCCTGGACGCTCTAGTCCTGCCAGGGAAATTCCTGGTGGACAAGCTGACCGGCCTAAAAAAGCAGCAGCAAGAACAAAGCCGACGAAAAGTGACGGAAAGAGAATTAGCACATTTACATCACAAAATAGTGAGTATCTGAAATATCTTTCATTTATTCATTGCTATTTTTGAGAATATGTGCCACCTGTTTTCATTAAAAATAACTTTAATGATGCATCATATGATGAAAAGAAAAAATATGTTAAATGTTACGATAACTTGGGAAGTATTTTATTAAGGAGTAATTTATATTACAAAAATAGTATGTGTGACACTTTCTTTACATACAGAATCAGATGTCAGCTGTCAGGTGTCAGCTGTGAAAAAAACATGTGCGTAATCTTTGGCATTTGAATTTATAAAGAGTGAGGCAGTAATAACTGTGAAATAACTTTTTCCTTTCTTTTATTTTATTTTTTATTTTTTCTTTAGAGAAAAAGGTGACCTTTGTCAAATTATTTTTCACATTAAAAAAGGGGGTATGCGATTATTTTTATTGTTAGTTAAGAATGTTTTATCATACGTGACTTGTTTTTAAAATTATTCAGTGACAATAGACTTTATGGAGAAAACTAAAAGTGTAGATATTATTATTATTATTTTTTTTTTTTTAATGTTTAAATTGAAATTCAAAAACGTTTTCTAAAATTACACTGAATTTTTTAATACAGTAACATCCAACTGAAAAGATTATTTCATAGAGTCATTCATGTGAGTTTTGTGCCTATCTAGAAAGATACACACACACACACATATATATATAAATTGAATAATTTAATACCACTATAATACTCAGAAATCAAAAGATAAATGAAAATACCAACATTACAAAATTAAAAGTGATTGTAGTTCATTATATAATTTTTATTGATAAAATTTTCATTATTAATTTATTGCTAACATTATTGGTATATATTAATGACGATTTATGTAATTTATTTTTAAACTTTTTATGTTTTTTACTATCTCAGCAATTAACGTATTTAAAAAATTCAATTCGATCATAAATATGAACTTTTCTTTTATGTGAAATTGTCTGAAGATTTCTTTTGAAAATACACACAGAGTTTTGGTATCGTAACAACTAGATGAATGCAATTTTCACTAGAATCATTTCTGGGTGTTTAGTATCTAATTAAAAGAATAACTATTATAATTTATTGGTATATATATATATATATATATATATATATATTATATATTAACAATAAATAATGTACTTGAAAAAAAAAAAAAAAAAAGTAATATTTTATTATTAAACCAAAAAACTGTTATTTAAAATGCTTCATCAATATTTAAAAAAAGTAATTTACAAATAATAATAATAATAATAATAATAAGATAAATAAAATTACAATGATTCGTTTTATTTTTCATTTACTTTTTATTTTTTTCTTTCTTTCTTTTTCTTTTTTTTTAAAATTGTCATGCTAATATAATAACAGCCAATAAATTAATTGTTTGTTTTTAACTTCTTTGTAAAATGTAGGAAATTTTTATTATTTTCCATTTTTTTTTTTTTAATACATTAAATTAATATACATCATAACTACTTTTACAGGCGTTCCAGGAAATACAAACGCTAAAAGGTATCATTTCACCAATTATAATTATTGAACTTGCATTTTATATAATAGGTAATTTATTTTAGCATCTGTAGCACTTTCAACATTTAACATCAACGTTAAATGGGAAATTTTTATGTGCAATTTCATTAACATTTTTTACACTGAAAGAATATAACATGGCAAAAAGTATTTGCATTAAATATTTAACAGAGAATATTTTTAAAAATAAATTTATAAAACGCATTTTTATAAATTTTACAGATACTGTCGCTGCTATAATAAACGTATTCATATATCATAATATATATATATATATATCTTTATAGAACTATATCAGAAAACTATGATAAAATTTATCTAATTCTGTACTATTGAAAATGAAAGTGTTGCTAGAGAAATACAATAAAATATAAAATAGTATATTTAATAAAGAAGCATCAATAAACTGGCGTTGTAAAAATGTTACTTACAAACTTTGAATAAACACCATAAAATGCAATAAACTCGCAACAATTGTTTCGGGTCGAAAAGACACACGACCCTTCATCAGGCGAATAAAGTAAGCACGAGTGCTGCAGTCAAAGCGGCAACGCACTAATGTGTGCACTAATGTGTGCACTAATGTGTGCACTAATTGTGCGTTGCCGCTTTGACTGCAGCACTCGTGCTTACTTTATTCGCCTGATGAAGGGTCGTGTGTCTTTTCGACCCGAAACAATTGTTGCGAGTTTATTGCATTTTATGGTGTTTATTCAAAGTTTGTAAGTAATATAAAATAGTATAGTTTTAACCCACTAGTTTATTATTTTAGGATTAACTGTTATGAATTAATTATTACGTTTATTTAATATTTAACGAATTTAAAATTGTTTTGAAGCATATGTAAGCGAATAAAGTTACTATTTCAACATCCACAAAATTTATCCAATAACAAGGGAAAAAAAAAAAAAAGTATGATAATTCATAATGCACCTCAAAAAATTTGTACTATTATTCCGCAATGAATCCGAATACTTTTGAGTGCCACATAAGCCAATAATTAATTATATTCATATCATTTTTTGTCGTAAATAAGATTTTTTTAAATCTGAAAAGTGGATGCTAATTTCATTATTTTTAACGTAGTATAACGATTTTAAAATGCGCCTTAAAAGCAATACTTTTTTAGACTTTACTGTATCATAATTCTTTCATGAATTCCTCTATAGAAGCAAGATATTATATATACATATAATCCATTTGATACTAATAGAAAAGAATGAGAACGAAGAATAGTAAGTCAAAAAAATCACCACAGAAACGTACACAGGCCAAACAAAGTAACTAGTTATCTTAAATTGATTTCATTTTTAAGATTAATAATATTACTTACTTTGATTTATTAGACTACAATATCTGATGAAATATAATATAGGACAGTGTATTTTGACACTGAAGAAAAGAAGAATTACTTTATGATAGTATTTTAAGGGGAAATAATAGAACGTTTATTAATGAAAAGAACCTTTTTATTTTGAGATGAGCAAAAAAAATTTCGAACCAAAGCAAAATAAGATTTATGTATATAATAAATGATTCTTTTAAACTCGAATAAATATATAAATTATCAAATAATATATACATCAAATTTATCAAACAATGTAATATATGTCTAAAGTTATATAGGGAAATGAGGTTACTATCAGTCAAACAAAACCGAATTCACACACACTTTTAAAACTTGTTGGAAATCACTGTGGGTATAAAATGCTTTGATATAGGATCGGATCACCATCTCTCATCCTTATGAAAGCAACTTAATTTGTAAAAAACAAAAAGGTATTATAATATAAAACCCAAAAAGTATCATTAAGGTAAACAAGTGGTAGATAATTCATAGCACTCAAAATGAGAAAGAAAAAGAACTATATAAAGAATTTTTCAAAGCAAAATTTTATAAAATAGAATAACGCAGCAATCGAATATATATATATATATATTAGGTCGTTGCAAAAGTTCGTGCGTACGCGGGTCATTTTATTGCCTCAAAAGACGAGAGCTTCTATCGCCGTGGTATACATTTGTTACCCGAAAAATGGGCAAAGGTTGTAGAAAGTAATGGAGAGTATTTTGATTAAAAATTGTCATTTGATTTGATGTATTTTTATGAAATGAAGCAATAAAAAACCGCACGAATTTATGCAAAGACCTAATATATATATAATTAAAAACAAACATTTCTTAATAGATATAATTTGAACAATATACATATAAATACATTATATATATGCATAAAATATTGTCATATTCAGCATTTGAACTATAAAATCTGATAAATGTTCAATATAATGTAATATATATATATATATATAATATTCCATTATATTAAAATAACATAATATGATACCATAATAAAATAAAAACAATATAAAAGTTATAAATCTATAACAATAAAAGTAATTAATAAAAACAGACGTATAAACTGAATATTTATCAGATTGTATAGTTCAAATTGCTGAATATGACAATATTTTATGCATATGTATAATATATGTATAAGTATATTGCTCAAATTATATCTATTAAAAAAATATTTGTTTTTAATTTATGTATGAAAAGATTAAAACTAATTATTAAGAATCATTTTTAGTTTTTTTTTCCCCCCTCTCTAAATGCATCTTATTTCAATTCTAATTTGCTTAATAGCTATTACTTACCATAAAATAAAAGTTTTAGACATATGTTTTAGCTATGCAGATAACATTTTATAATTTACTACTGTGAACGATAAACGATTTTTGTTTTTGTTACGTGCATTATTGTCATCGATAGTTTGGAAATTGTTGAATAATAGTACAAAAATTTCAATAATAAACAACAAAACACAGGAAACAAAGTATTGTTCTTAAATGGACGCACTCCCAACAGGGCCGGCTCTAACGTTTTTGCCGCCGTAGGCAAACTTCAAAAGTGCCGCCCCCCCCCCTCCCCAAACTCTAAAACTTAATATATATATATATATATATATATATATATATAATCATAAAAACGGTCTAATAGAATTGAGCTGGAGTAAATAATACTCATATAATATTTACTACTATTTCTTTTTTCTTTTCTTTTCTTTTTTAAGTTAAAAACACAAAATCTTTGGAACTAATACTAGTACAGACAATATTTTCTAAACAGCAAAAAATAAAGAATGCTAGTACAATATACAAAATTTAAACCTGAATAAAATAATTTCTTTCGAACCTTTTTTTCTGCAAATCTCTAATAACTTCTTGTATATCTAATTTGCTACTCAATTCATGTTCAATGGCCAACATTGCTAACCCATTGAGTCGATTTTGACTAGACATGGTTTTAAAGTATTTCCCCCAAATTCTTATGTACTTACTGTCATTCACTACGGTATGTTTGTGAATCTCAAGCTAATAAAAAATGCGCCTCCATTTTAAGGTAAATATAAGCAATTTCATTTGTCTCTCCGTGGCTGAGGTAGTTAGAGCTCCATGTTAGTAACGTGGTGGTTGAGCGTTCGATTCCTTGAAGGTTTAGGAGTGTAAATTTTTGCAGATAATTAGTAGAAAAGATGTCAAATGATAAAATATAATTTTTCGTTCACAACACGGTATCCTAAGAGTTTTTTTAAGAAGCCTTTTTTTATGTTCGAATGCTGAAATTTAAGACAAAAATTTAGTATTCATACATAAAAATGTTTTATAAAAATTAACTCATCGATAAATTCACAAAGTAGTACACAAACATATTTAAAATGTTTTTTAAAACTCAAAATTAAAAACTTGTTTGCAGGGAGCAAATTGTATGCATATTTTACCATGTTTTAATTAGCTTCGATTCTTGTTTGTTTGTTTGTACAATACAAATCTTGCAATCGATTTTTAACTAACTTCCCGACTAGCTAGACATTTGAAACTTTCATGATAGCTCAAAACACAGTGACAATAAATTTTTTCAATACTTTTAGTCAACTGTTTCTGGTCTCTACTGCCTTCAGTAGTGTTTATATGATTCGATAGAAAATTTATTTAACTAACTTTCCGACTAGCTAGACATTTGAAACTTTAAGAATAGTTCAGAACACGGTGAGAATGCATTTTTTAAATATTTTTAACCATCTGCTTCGGGGCCCTGCTATCTTCGGCAGCGTTACCAGTACAAAGCTTGCAATCGATTTTTAACTAACTTCTCGGCTAGATAGCCATTTGAAACTTTTATAATAGCTCAAAACACGATAGCAATGATTTTTTTTAATGCTTTTATTCAATTGTTCCGGGTTCCCGCTGCCTTCGGTAGCGTTTATATGATTCAATAAAAAAATTAAAAACATGGTATATAAAAAGCTCTATTTATCTTGTAATTATTTATAATTAAAAAACAATTGTGCAGTTATTTACAAAAAAAAAAAAAAGAAAAAGAAAAAGAAAAGAAAAGTTTTATGCATATTTACGTTTGTAATGACCGATAGATGGCACAACTAGAGCAATAACTAATGGCCAATCATAGCAATGCATCGGTCAATGGATCAAATGTCTCAGAAAAATTTTTTGAAACTCGGTCAGGCGTGTATCGAATCTCTGACTGCATTACTGCCTAGCGCCTACACTTTCGTGGTTTATAAAAGAGTACAAATTCTTTTCCGCTGAAATTTATCATTTCACCTTAATACAAAAAAATTTTTGCAAAATAATAACTTTGAAATATTTATATGATATGATACATTAAGAATTTGGGTTTTAAAAGTTTTTTAAGTAAATTATTTTATCATTTTTAGTTTAGAAAAAGATCTTTCTTCGTTAGCAAAAGTTGTGGGTAAGGTTAACAAAAATTTTAAAGCAATGCTTAAATTCGGCCCAGTGTTAAGGAAGGTAATGAATTTAAGGCCGTCAACTGGACATTCTTTTTTCTCAATAGTAAAGAAAATAAAGTATATTTTACCAGCCAATTTTAAAATGTTAAGATCAGAGGAATCACCATCTGTTAAGTCGTTTCCCAGATCTTTACAGTGTGTTAGTAATTCATTTTTGCACGTGTATTTAAGTTTGTGGACATTGCATAAAAATTCAAAAGAATGATTATGATTATTCAATAAATTTAATGTCAGCTTCAGTGCATTGATCGCCTGATCGCTGAAAAGAAAAAAATCTATTTTATATTTCTCTTTTGAATTTTCTATAGATTCGTCTACACTTTCATAAGAAAAATTTCATTTTTAAGATTGAACATGATGGCGGGATGTAGTCAATTCAAAGTTTTTTTTTCTACGTCTATTAAATTAGCTAATTTTTCAGCTTCTAAGATAAAGTTTTCAAAGGATTCAACTGATCTTAATTCTTAAAATAATAATAATAATAATAATAATAATGAGGTATTAATAAATCAGTGGCTTGGTATAAATCAAAAACTTTTGTTTCACGTAGCTTACTTAATCGGATTAATATGATTCAAAATTTTGTACCAAATGGCGATCAAACATACAAAAACTTTGTTTTATTGTACAGTCGGCAGCAAAGTTATTGAAGCACAAATCCACATTTTTCATATATATATATACACAATTTTTAGTTTGATCGCTTCTTTTTATTATCAGCTTTCTTTTTTATAAACAGTATAAGACTAAGATCATCACTCGACAAATATTTACTTAATAAAACAGTATTATGTGCGCATCTTTTAAGTAGGAATTATTGCTAGTGCTTCAACAATTTTGCTGCCGACTGTAATCAATAAATAACTGCCTCATTTTGAATCATATTATCTATCTCTACATTTTTATAAATGTTTAATAAAGCATCATGAATATTTTCTATTTTAAGAAATAAAGATATGAGGGAATCTATACAACATTTCCAACTTCGGAGTCATTCATTAACTACTAAGTTTAATAAATGGTGGCTGCAATGTACGTAAAGGGCTCTAGGATTTAACGTTTTAATCCTTGATTGTACTCCGAATTTGTCGCCTCTCATATCTGAGCAATATTCATAACCTTGACCTCTCATATTTTCTAATTTTGACCCATTTTTTTCTCAACTCTTTTAATAAAACTTTAGGCAGTTCCTTACCAGTAGATCTTTCAGCAAGAAGAAAACCTTAAAAATGTTCATTCAATTTGTATTGAAATTCTGACTGGCCAATGGAAACATATCTTAATCAAAAATTTATCTCCCCCCCCCCCTCCAACACCATCCAATGAATCTGATGGACGTTATTGCATAAATAAAACATTTTTTTAAATCTGACATCACTGTTGCCAATTAAACTCAAATTTTGCAGTGCTTTTACGGACAACTCAAAATGTCCCTATCGTATGGCTAAGGATGTCCCAGGACGTTCTTTCAAACTTAGGATATACTGATAATGATAATGTCCTGGAGAAAAAGGGTACCTCCAAATAGTTCCTACATGCTGAAGAACACTGCTAAAAGTCCCTACAATTGGCAAACTTTTGACTTTCTTTAATTAGAGGGCAAAAAGATCTTGTTAAATCAGCGAGTGTGCATTTTTCCTTTCGCATCGTGGGTGTGCATACAATACATACTGTACAGAACTTACAAGTTTGTCTATTCTTGTCTGAATTTCAAATTATAGGAATGGGCATAGAAGCCAGTAAATTCTTGTGGTATTTATTTACTTGTTTATTTATTCACTTATTTTTTTTTCCATTTATTTATTTTCTACATTCAATAATCGAAGTATTTTATTTATTTATTTTTTGTAGTTCAGCTGATTTTGCCGCCCCTACATTTTGCCGCCGTAGGCAGTTGCCTACCTTGCCTACCGCCTAGAGCCGGCCCTGCTCCCAACCAGATCGGACAGCAGTTGTCTAAAATTTGACTGTTTATTTACGAAAATAAACCTTTTTCAAAACTACGATTATAGGCCGAGACCGAAACTGTCCTTCGGTTAAACAAGAATTCTGACGACCAATAGTATTCAAATAAATGAGCAAGTAGATAAATATTCAATTTTCCTAATAAAATTTGGCTCCATCAGTGTCCGAGAGGTTCTACTTCTAAACCTAGTAGATGAAAGATTTCAGGTCAGAATCCAGGTCGCACTGGTCGGCTTAGTCGTTATGAGTTTTCGTGGCCTTTTCTGAAGCTCACGTGAGTACGGGTTAAGGCTAGGACTCCTTAGAAAAATTCTGTGAGAGGACATACCGCTTAGGCTTAGGTTATACTTAACAACAAACCTTAATAAACATACGAATAGATAATAAAATTTATATAGGGCCATCAGGGGAATGTTCTTATTTAACCAAAAGCCCCCCCCCCCTCCTAATATGTATATATATATATATATATATATATATATATATATATATATATATAAATTAGAAACGGTATGCAATTATCTGGGACAAGTCCTTACGATGAACGGGAACATCATAGACGAAATTAACAACCGAGTTAAATTTGCATGGAGAGCATTAGGAAGAAATGGTGCTATATTCAAAAGCGACCTCTCAATTTGTTTGAAAAGAAAAGTTTTTGATCAGTGCATTTTGCTTGTTTTAACTTATGCTTCAGTAACTTCGACGTTAATATGTAAAGCTATACAAAAACTGCAAACAACCTAGAGAAACATGGAGAGATGCATTTTAGATTCACCCGAAGGGAGAGAAAGCGAAACACTTGGATTAGGAAGCAAACCAAAGTTACTGATGTTATTTATAGAATCAAGAAAAAATGAAGCTGGGCTGGGCACCTTGCGAGAAGAAATGATGACAGATGGACCACCAAAGTCCTATTTTGGATACCAAGAGATAAGGAAATACCGAGGAAGAGACCTCTGTGTCGTTGGAGAGAGGAAATTGTGAAGTTTGGAAGAGCAGAATGGAGAAGAATTGCAGGAAACAGGGCAGTTTGGAATTACCTAGGAGAGGCCTTCATCCTGCAGTGGATTGATAAAGGCTAAAATTGATTATATATATTAAGAGCCTTTTTTTTACCTTAATAACAATTATTTAAATACAATGATTTCTCTATCTTTAAAAATTCTTTTAATATGCATTAAGAAGCATTTAACATACGAATATCATGTTTATTTTATTAATTACTACTAAAAAAGAATTTCTTTACTTTTATTTTATATATTTTTTTGCTATTATCATTCAGCACTATCATCAGTATTTCCGGTTTAGTTTGTAACAAAGAGAATTAGCCAAAAAACAGAAAATTTAAATTTTATCTTGAGTCTGAAAAATTAATATTAAGAATATATAGAAAGTAATTTTGTTATCTTGTTACAAAGGATGGCTTAAAAACAAATATTAGTATAAGAATTGCTTATGGAATTATAGATTGCCTGACATTGCTCATTAATCCCTATATTCACAACTGAATTTCCCACTGTTATAAATAAATTCATACAAACCTTAAATTTCTTTTAATAACCTTACTCTCACTAAAAAAACATCAATAATAATAACGTGAGGGAATTCATTTGGCCTTTAAAACGATGCCGTAAGAATATGTATCGATAAACTCTTATTTCAGGTCAAAGCCGAATAGAAAGGAGGCATTTTGTAATTGGGAACAAGGCCGCTTGCATATTTATTACTTCCGTACAGATGTCATATGTACTGGAGTAAACTGAATTAGATAAAACTAACAATTAAACAATGGCTATTTTTATTTAAAATAAAGTTCTACAAAAAGATAATTTATAATAATTTTGTAGCTTGGGTGTTTTCAGACATCTGTAGGTAAATTTTTGTATCGATCATAGAATATCAGTCGTAAATAAACGAAGGGAGTAAAAAGAAAGAGTATAGGTTAGAAAAAAATATTGATAATTTTTATTTTTTTAATGTTTATTTCTTTTCGATTTCTTTTTTTGATGAATTACACACGAATTCTGAATTTTGATGCTTGTATAACATCAAATTAAAAAATAGCTTTTTAGATTATACATAAATATAAAAATCGTCGCATTATTGAAATCACTTGTTTCTTGTCTCAACAAATGATACTATATACCAATGCCTATTGCTTATTTACTTATTTTATTTATTTATTAAGTGTAGATACCGTTTCTAAAAAATCAAAAAATCCTTTGTATTGTATAAACACATTGCTAATTGTAAGATATTCTTAATGATTCAAAATTCTAAAAATGGTAGACGAGTTTATATGAAATATTTTTCGCATAGAAAAATAGGACCAAAATTTACTTATTCAGTTTCAAAGTACCGAGTTCTTCACGATCAAGAATCTTGGTTAATAACTTTAACAATAAGGAAAATGTTGAAACGTTATTTAAAAAAAAAATTATTATTGCTTCAAACTCTTTGAAAACTTAAATTCTTTGAGTAAATTATGATACATCACAAGAAAGCTGGAAAATGCCATTATTTACGTATATACAAATTATATGTTCGTTTTTCCAAGAATTGCTGACAGTACACACTAACCATATGACCGTGTATTTAAACACTTTGCATGTTTTAAAACATTGTTATTGAAAATAATTACGATATCATTTTTATTGTAATACTATTTTAAAATTATGAAAAAATATATATATATTTAATAAGGATGATGAAAAAGCTTAATTTCAGTTAAAATTCTGAAATAATATTTATTAAAAAGTCAGAAAAGCGTTTGTTTCGATAATTTTCAATGATTTCAATTTTTATTTGTGTATCGTGCCAATGTTTATATGTGTCATCGGATATGTTCACTCAGTTAATCGAAAAGTAACAACAATAAGTAATTTTATTTATTGCTAAATTATTTAAAAAGGTTTTAGATGCAGTAAAATAATCAAATATTTATTGTTATTATATCGCTAACTATAAATAAAAAATATTAGATTATTACTATTATTATTATTTTACTCTTTTTTATGCATTCTTATGTTAATATTTTTACTTCCAATTTTACCATAAGGTTTATTTTTTAAAATATTGCTTTATGCACCCTTTTCACGCACACAAAGAGAATGCACGAATTACACACACATACTAATAATTCAAAAAGTTATCACTATACGGGGAGGAAAAAAAAAAACTAATGAGGAAAAAAGGAACATCAAAGAATGATAGCTGCAAATAGTAAAACAAAGGGCGTCAGGGATGAAAAGCTTATAACTGAAAAGATTCCACACACATTATAGCAATAAAACTAGAAAAATCTTTATACATGTGTTAGCGGATTGTTAAGATATTATATTTGCTGATTTTGAAATTATAAAATAATTAATATCTGAAATGAAGAAAGTATTAGAAAAACGGAGATTAATAATGTAAAAACAGTAACACACGCAATAGTTCAAAGAGCTTTCTCCAAGAAAGAGAATATTGGCACATCACATATGGAAATATATAATACATAAAAGACTTTCGATACAGTGAAAATTATAAATTCAAAATTCCATGTTTTAGAGTAGAAATATAAGTGGAAAAAACTAAATGAGCAGTTTTAAAGACATTAATAGGAGATATCACGCTATGTAACATTGAAATCTCGAGTATAAAAGCACCGAATGAAAAAAATCAGTCGGCCTATGGAGCTGCTAGGTTATGTCACTTGGAAAAAGAAAAATACAAAAACGGAAAGAAAGAGAGAAAAATCTGAAAATAATCTGGTGTGTCACCCACACGACTTTCTCTAACCCTAAAATTTAATACTATAAATACAGATTGGAGATTAAGAGGTAAGATAACTGGTGAGGAAGTTACTCGCATATTATTGATATACATCTAATTTCTTTTCTAAATTTATTAATTATCAAATTATCAGTTAAATAATTAAATTAATAAATTTAATTTAAATCTAATTCGCAAGAAGTTACTTAAAGTATTCTAAATTATCTGAAAAGCTCACTTAATAATATCAGTTCAATCAATTCTTTTAACTGAATAGTACAAACTTTCTTTTAATATTATAAGACAGACTTACTAAAATACCACAGTTTATGCGTTTTCCGTTATCAAAGCTCTTGAAAGCTCAAATAATTAATTGTAGATTTATTAGTACCTTGTTTGTTGTATAACTATCATTAACTGATGCAATTTAAATATTTTCCGGTTAATAAATAACTTTTTGATTACCCATCAGAAGTCAACTAACTGACAATTCAAAGTATTATTTATTAAATAATTTACTCTTTTAGAAAACTCAACGTCAAAGATATTGCACAAGTTTATTTCATTGTAGCTAATTTAGAAATCCCTCTCAGTTAATATCATTAAGAAATGATTTAGCTTCTAAATTACAATTATAGTGCAATCGTTAGATGTTACGGTTTTTTAATCTTGTGATTTATTTTGTTGGCGAAATAATTGGCTATAACTTTTATTAACGAACTTTTGAAAATATTATAACGAACTTTAAAAATATTTATACCATTTTATTCGAGAAACAAATAAAGTATTTGGCATTAAAATTTGTCTGTTTTTTTATGAATATTGGCTTTTCAGTTCAGACATCCATGATCAGTTCTTGTGACGGGAGCACAGAACTGCTCCAGATCCTCGCATAGAAAAAACGTAATTAGAATCGCTCGCTCTCTCTCATCCCTTGCAGTCCCCACTGTTTTGGTTTTTATATTATTATGGAGCCACTATACATATTTTCTGATGTTCAGCTATTTTGTCTGCTTAATAAAAACTGTTTTTTAGCTCTTCATTCCGAAGTTAAGATTCTTTACAGCCAATTTAGTTTGAAAAAATCGCATCTGATCGTTGTTATTATGCAAGCAATTTCGCCCGGTTAGTTTTCAACGTAACAATAACGAGTACTGTTTTGTAAACTTGTGTTAAAACAATTCAAATTAGGTTTCGGAACAGCTTTATTCGACAAATGATTCTGTGTGAGAAGGCTGCCACCCTCCTCACCCCCCCCCCTTTCCCCCCGTTTCATTATTGTACCTACATTTATATAGAATTCGAATTTGTTATTAAATTCAAAAATTCATTTAAAATTATTCAGACGCAACTTTCACACGCAACATTCCATGAAACTTATCAATCTTGATCAAACTTTTCTAGTGACAAACGTATTAACTTCAAAATACAATATTTTGACCGCCTGAAATTATTTGTTTTTAATTTACTTTAGAGACACAAACAAAGATCAAACGCTAAAAATTTGACTTCGGTATTTAGGTAGCCTCAAAACGTGTAAATATACAAAAAACCAAGTAATGAATATTTAGTCAAAAAAAAAAAAAAAAAAAAACATTATTTACTATATGGCTACGAGGAATTTCAGTTCCCGAGCAGCTTTCCTGGACATGGTAAAATATTATAGTAAAGCACTTTCACTAACAATAAAAAAGAATGTTATGGCTTAAATATTGGCAGCCCTGTATAGCTTCTGAAGGTTATGTACATACCACATGGTGCACTGCACATAAATATAATCCTATATTAATAACACACGGCCCAACCTGAAATACACTTTCCTCAATTTTCAAGCATTGTCGCACTATAATCTAGTTCTTTTGTGTAGCCCTGTAAACGAACAGTGAATAATTTCCATACCATATTCTAATTAAAGCATGTTTTGCGCATATAAAAAATATATATTCCTTTAATTTGGTTTAGTACAGTCTATAGATGTCAAACTCTACTTACTTACAATTTCCCCCATAGACGTAATGTATTTGAATTCTCTTGAGTGTCCCTGTGCACAAACCATTTGTTTGATCTCAATGAAAAGTTTAGTGTAGCATCTCTATAATGTGTAACACATTTAGAATACCAAGTTAGGACTTTTTGCTATTATTTGCTCTTGAGACATGCTGATAACAGACAGACACACAGACCAACCGCTAAAAACATGATTTTTGGATTCAGAGGACCTCGAAATGCATAAATATAACAAAAATTCAATTGTGAAAATTTGACCCCCCAAAAATACTTTTTCTACCATACATAGTATGAAATGCATGAATGCATTATTGCTTTCATACTGTACTTGCTTATAGCTTTTTTCACATGATGAAGAGTCATACTGAATTATTTGACAAGAAACAACTGTTTTGCGTTTTTACAATAATGACTCAGTTAATGATGTTTTATTCATTAAGCTTATTTGTTTTAAGAGCGTTCTAAATTAATCTATGTGTATAAAACATTAAATATGTAGTATTACGCATGAAGTACGCATGAAGTGCAAGCGAAACTGTGATTTTGTGAAAGAAAGACTCTCACCATACCAACATGAATAAGCTTTGGTCGATAAAAAGTCGCTTTAAGGTACTCTCACGTGATTACGCGCTTCCCTCTGATTTTGAATCATATGCCGTATGTTTTTTTATTCTATGAATAACCCACTTAGTTCTGAAGGGGTGTAGGTGGTGGTAAAAGTCAAGATCACGCATCGTGTTCCGGTGGGGATTTTTATGAAGGGTGTGTGTCCGTACAGAAAAGTCACCGTCATCGGCTGTAGAGAAATCAGGTCGCTAGTAAAAAATTAAGGTCGAGTGGTGAATTTTCTCTCATGCATAATATGAATTGATTAACGAAAAATTAATTGATAAACTAAATTAACTGTAAAATATTTATAAGTTTAATATAAAAATTATAACTTCTCTCGCTTTTATTAAAAATTTTGACAACGAAATTTGTTAGGTTTTCTTTTTCAAAATCAGGATACAATTGTATTCATAATCATTGTACCTACTTAGGCTTAAAAGAATTTTAAAAAATTTTTGAGACAAACATGTCCACAGCAGTAATACATAAACCAGAAAAAAAAAAAAAAAAAAATCTATTCGTCTCTTTTTAAGAACACAACCCTTAAAAAAAAAAAAAAAAAAAAAAAAAACGAAATTTTTTTTTTCCGCTTAGAGTTAGATGAAGAGTGGGAGGGCCCTCCCCCCTTTTCTTTTAATGATAGGTAACATATAAAATATTCTATATGTTTTAAAGAACTAGGCGACTCTGTCACCTGCTTGCTTCGCTCACCAACCCCCGCGGCAAATTACCTAGCAGGCTTTGCGTATTTCGGTGGTAACAATATTTAAATGAATTTTCAAAAAATTGAATAATTCAACCATTTAAAAAAATATATTTCGATTGGCGACTATTTTCAGCAATTCAAAAGCATAGCCAAACCCCGATATATACATTCATTAATGAAATGTAAATGACATTTAATTATTTGTGTTTGATTATTAGAAGCATGGTTGGGAAACCCGGATCTATGATTAGAAAAACGATAATTTAAAATAAACTAAATATACATTCACATTAGTTTGCGGACGATAGAATCGAGAAAAATGATATATATATAAGGTCATTTGATTTATTGAAATTAATATTTAAATAATAAATAAATCAAAATCAACATTTTAAAGTTGTTATGACGTCAGTTGTAAGGATACGGAATTAACATTTATTTATTTATTTTATTTATTTATTTTTTAATTCACGTGTCAGAAAATGTTTCTTTTATTGTTAAAAAAGAAAAGAAAAGTTGCACGCATTTTGTTTTTGGTGGTATCTTCTTGAAAGTACAACTGACAGAAAAATGTCAGGAAAAAAAATAATAATAAATAAAAAATAAAAAAGTTGTGCCTTGGGGGGGACTCGTGTCAAAGTTGTGCCTTGGGGGGGACTCATGTCAAAGTTGTGCCTTGGGGGGGACTCATGTCAAAGTTGTGCCTTGGGGAGGGGACTCATGTCAAAGTTGTGCCTTGGGGGGTACTCATGTCAAAGTTGTGCCTTGGGGGAGACTCATGTCAAAGTTGTACCTTGGGGGGGGGACTCATGTCAAAGTTGTGCCTGGGGGGGGACTCATGTCAAAGTTGTGCCTTGGGGGGGACTCATGTCAAAGTTGTGCCTTGGGGGGGGACTCATGTCATAGTTGTGCCTTGGGGGGGACTCATGTCAATGTCATTTTGAAAAGATTTTGATGAAATTATGGCAAAAGCAGAATTTAGTTTAGGACGGACGACTATTAGTTTTTTTTTCTTCCCAATTATAACATCGCTTTCAAATTATTCAATTATATTTTCGATAAATTTTAGATTTCGACAAATGTCCAACTATCGAAAACGACAACGCAAAAATCGCTGTCTGGGACTAATAGGCCCTCAGTCCTAATAAATAAAAATCGCATAAAACAAATAAAAATATAAATATAAAATGAATGTATTGTTACATACTGCACACCACAATTAACCGACGTATATCTTAGCAAAATCTGATAAGATTTTCTCGAATAGTTTTTGAGTCTATAAAACTTTTATAACTGGAATGTTTTGCCCTATTTCAACATTATATACGCCCTAAAATAATGCTTTGATATATAAGCGGTTTGTTTCAGTATGTTTTTCACACATTTCTGTATAAACTGCTAAGTCCATGTTTTTATGTGAAAGAGTTTTACGGCACAACCTAAGAAAACGAAAAAGACACGATAAATTAAAAAACGGCAGCGGTAGATTTTTTTTTTCTCAGAATAGACAGATATAAAATTTTCAGATATCAAAATATTTCATCAAAAGTTCTAAAGGCAACGAATTTCTGGAATTTCGCATTTTAGGTAAATGGTAATTGTTTAAAACTCCTTAAAAAATAAAAATAAAAAAATAAATAAAAATCTTGACTGCATCTCCCTAGATAGCGCAAATCTTCGGAAAAATATGTTACATTTTTCTTGCATCGTGTTAAATCATAGCCTCCTAAACTTCCGCGTGGCTCTTAAACTTGGCAATAGTTCAAGCGGTAGACAACGCCACCTGGTACAAATTGCGCTACTTTTTTATTCAACTGTCACCAATAATTTTAAGAAGTGATATATGATATATGTAATCGACGCTTCTTCGATTCTATTGACCTTTTATGTATATCAAATCCCACTTTTAAAAATTTTTGGTGGCTGTTGAATAAAAAAGTCGCGCAATCTGTACCAGGTGGCGCTTTCTACCGCTTGAACTGTTGTAAAGTTTAAGAGCCACGCGGAAGACATCTAGTTTAGGAGGCTATGGTTAGATACTACTATATTTTGATACGGTTATACGGTAGCACTTCTGAGCATTTTCTGAGCGCTTCCTTTTATCACACAAATTAAATTAAATTATTTATATTTCTTCAAAATTATTAATAAATGTTTTTAAAATCATATAAAATAATTAATCAGAAATTTTGTTCATAGAAACTCTTGAAAATGACCCGTGTTAAGCATTTTATTAATTTTTAATCTTAGGAGAGCTACCACGAAGTCAAAACTTGTATGATTTTTTTTCTACGTCCTCCTGAAGTTCTGATCAGAATGCAGGGTACAAAAACATTTTCTGCTGTGCACTGCTTGCAATCGCTCTCAATGTAGTTGTATGATCAAAACGTTACCTACAATATTCTACTTTTTAACTACCTAGCTGCCTATTGCCCTATACCTACCTACAAAAAGCACTTATAATCTCCTGAGTAACTTTTAGAAGTGCTGCAAATAGACGGTTCGAACAGTCGACCTAAATGAAAATTTTAACACCATTCCTGAATGATTTCACGCTATGAACGATTCAATCAACGAAGTAGATACAATTTCTCTGCAAACGACTGCATTTAGCTGCTTGTATGCGATACTTCAAAAACATGACTCGCAATCGGTAACTGATAATTTGCTATTATATCGACATTTCATTGGATTTGGTATCCACAGTTATATTTCCTTCATATTTGGTGATATGTCCTTTTTACTTTATCTTACCCATAGGGTCGAGAAAGTATTGCTTTAGGGTCAAATTTTCGAACGTGAGTTTTTGTTATATTTACATGTTCTGTGGTCCCCTGAATACGAAAATCATGTTTTTAAAGAATGGTCTGTGTGTCTGTCTGCCTGTCTGTCTGTCTGTGTGTCTGAGAACAAATGGTAGCAGAAATTCCAAACTCGGTATTTTAAATGTGTATCATATAGGGATGCTACGCTAAGCTTTCAGTTGAGATGAAGCCAATGGTTCTTGTACAGGGACACTCAAAAGTATTCAAATACATTGCATCTATGGGGGAAATTGCAGGTAAGTAGAGTTTAACATCTATAGACTGCACTAAACCAAATGAAACGAATATATATTTTGTGTAATAGAGAGAGTCAACTGGAAAATTATTTTTGTGTATGTAGGTGCCTCGCCTCTCCCCCCCCCGGGGGGGAAGTCCCCCCTCGAGGGGAGTAAATTTTCATGATGAGTATCTTTCAAAAGAGCTCGCCAATACCTTTAAAACGAATGGTTGAACCATCGATCTGCGATAATTTAAAATAAAGTTATCGATTTTTTCAATTTTAACAACAACAACAAAAAGTAAGAAATTTAACTTTTTTTTTGGATATGTAGTGTTATAGTACTTCTCCAATTTGGAAATCGTCTGCATTATCATAAAAAGATAATTTGTTTAAATATTTTTTATTTTTTTTAATGTAATATTCAGAATAAATTCAACTTTTTTTTGGATATTTAGTGTTATACTACTTCTTTTATATGGAAACCGTGTGCATTATCATGGAAGATAATTTTTTAAATAATAATTTTAATAAATTATTTTTACTGAGTGAATTTGTATAGGAAAATATAGAAGAAAGTCGTGTGGTGGCCACAACACACTAGTTATTTGTTGTTAATGGATGTGCTTTACTAATAATATTTACCATTTCCAGGAAAGCGTATGTTTTAAGCTAAATATTCATCGCTTGTTTTTTGTACATTAATGAAACGGGGGATTGAGGGTGGCGGTAGCCTCCCTCACACAGAACTAATTATCATATAAAACTCTTCCTAAGCCTAATTTGAATTGTTCAACATAGGTTTACATAACAGTACTCGTTATCTTACCTCTTAATCTTCAACCTATATATTTATAGTATTAAATTTCAGGGTAAGAGGAAGTAGTGTGAGTGACACACCAGATTATTTTGTTTTTGTTTTGCGACGAATACATTAAGATAAATAATTCGATTGGGAGTTTAAAAGATAATCTTTCGAGCGGAATGTTCTGGTCTCCAACCACTGCACTAGACAATTTAAGATACACTTTTACAACTAAGTAGTCTTCCACTATTGCTTTTATATTACATGTTCGGAAGAGATATATAAAAGTTTTTCAGGATTCTACACAATTTTATATAGGGATAAATATCGAAAATGAATACACGAGACCAGAGTTAAGCTCGCATGTTTTTTTCAATTTCTCACATAAAATTTTTAACATCGCGAGAAATTCGCGCACTCTTCTGGGGCCAATTTATTAAAATGTTTGGTCCAAAAAATAGTCATTTATAAAATCAACAATCTTGAAATGAAAAAAACCTTTCACCTCTCATAAAAATCAGCAGATTGAAATATAGACCCTTCACAAAAGTTGAATGATTTAAAAAAAATATTTTTCAAAAAATTTTATTCTCACATACATTTTAGAAATCTCACTTTGTTTCTGAGTAAATGTGAGAGAAATTCTCACCCAGTTTTTACCTCTGATGAGAACTCAGCATGAGACTTTCTTTGTTAAACTTAACTTCGTCTTTAAATGTTTATTGAAATGAATATTACAAATAATGAAAGGAAAAAAAAATGTTTTGAATAGATTTCTAATTTACAAACCAGACAGAAATTCTAAATTTATCAAAACTACACGGAGCAGTTTATTTTATTTTTTACTTTTTCCTAAATTTAAATCAAAAGTACTTTACTTAAGGAACATCTTTTCCTTTTATTTAAAAAATACTGTGCATCTGGGAAATTATTAAACTCAAGCTGAGAAAGCAATAACAGTTTCCAGAAATATTTTTTTTTTCTTTACAGCACACTCCGTTAAAATATCTTGGAATACAATACTTTCACTTTGTGATACTTTTTTTTTTTCCCACACACACAAATTATTATCTAGGTATATCAAATTACTATTTGATAAGATTATCAGCACTTTTTAGTGGATTAAGATAGGCGACTGGTCCCTTTATCGTTAAGAATGATCTTTTTTTATTTAACATTCTGCAGGAAAATAATTGTTTTCAAATTTAATTTTCCCTCAAGAAAGTAATTTCCAAACTCAATTTTGAACCAATTTACAATGTTCCAAAGGCTTTGAATAAAGTAATTGAATTAATCCTTCAAAAACTGAACACCCGTTGTTGTAATGGATAATTAACTATGGTCAGGTGCAGAGAAAAGAAACTGAACAATCTCATTAGATACGCATTAATACTTAAAATCGTAAAAATCTTATTTTCATAGTTTTTTTTTTTTTTTTTTTAATAGTAAGTTTAAATTAGGAATTTTTATGTACTTTTTTCTTTTTACTTTATCTTACCCATAGGGTACAGAAAGTGTTGTTTTAGGGTCAAATTTTCGAACGCGAGTTTTTGTTATATTTACATATTCTGAGCTCCCCTGAATACGAAAATCATGTTTTCAAAGAATGGTCTATGTGTCCATCTGTCTGCCTGTGTGGATGTCTGTGTGTCTGTTATCAGCATATCTGAAGAACAAATAGTAGAAGAAATTTCAAACTCGGTATTCTAAATGTGTATCATATAGGGATGCTACAGTAAGCTTTTCGTTGAGATGAAGCAAATGGTTGGTGTACAAGGACACTCAAAAGTATTCAAATACATTACGTCTATGGGGGAAATTGCAGGTAAGTAGAGTTTAACATCTATAGACTGCCCTAAACCAAATGAAAGGAATATATATTTTTTGTAATAAAGATAGTCAACTGGGTAAAAGAATTTGTGTATGTAGGAGTCCCGTCTCCCCCCCCCCCCTCGAGAGAAGTAAATTTTCCTGATGGGTATCTTTCAAAAGAGCTCGCCAATACCTTTAAAACGAATGGTTGAACAATCGATCTGCGATAATTTAAAATAAAGTTATCGATTTTTTCATTTTTATTAATAATAATAATAATAATTTTAATAAATTATTTTTAAAAACAGAATTATTTTTTAATTACCGAATTAAATTCTATATAAAGAACTAATTATCAAATAAAACTCTTTCGAAGCCTAATTTGTATTGTTTAACACAGTTTTACATAACAGTACTCGTTATCTTACCTCTTAATCTGTAACCTGTATTCATAGTATTAAATTTCAGGGTAAGAGAAAGTCGTGTGAGTGACACACAAGATTATTATTATTATTATTATTATTATTATTATTATTTTAAGTATTTGCTCATAAAGTGATTGAAAAAAATATATTGTTAGTTTTAAAGCACTAAATAGGAATGACTGTATATGTTTGAGAATGATTAAATAAGCTAAAGCTATGAATTATAACAAAATATACATAAATAATTTGAAAGAAATTTTACACTTATCAGAAGAGAAAAAATCAATGTAAAGAAACTCAAATATTGCTTTAATTATGATTATTTTAAATAAAATTAAATCTCATTTTCGTTATTAATTGAAAAGAAAAATAATATTGTAATAGCAAAATAACATTCAAATTTCCCTTTACATAAAAATACCTTACAACTGAAATTTTTGTAGTAAAAAAAAAAAAAAGAGAGAGAGAGAGAGAGAGAGAGAGAGAGACAGAGAAGAAGAACTCTCGGATGCTGTTTATGTATATGACTTCTTTTTATTATTTTCTTTCTTTCTATTCCCCCCCCCTCTCTCTCTCTCTTTTTTTTTTTTTTTTTTTTTTTTTTTTTTTTACTTCAAAAATTTCAGTTATAATATATTTTTATGTTTTTTTGTATCTGAGTGTTATTTTGTGCAAATTCTCGGATCAATGCAAATTCTACTACCTATATAAGTTTCATATAGTGTTATTTAAAATATTTCAAGTACGAAAATTACCGAAAATGCTTCTAATAAAGAATGTTTTTTGATGAACAAACACACACACATTTTTATATATAACACTTGAAAACTATAAAGTTTTTGTAAAGCAAAAGTCAAAAGTCTGTGAGCCAGTTATCAGCATGACTCAAAATCAGGTAATAGCAGTAAGAAGTCCAAATTAGTTATTATTCTAGATCTCTATGATATTACTTGAAACGTTTTATTAAGATTAAACGAGTTAAAGCATACAAAATAATAATAACAATAATAAATAATACTACTAATAATAATTCAAATGCATAATGTTTACGGAAGAAGTTTCTTATGGGTGCATTTTAAATTGCAGTAGATAAAATGAAATAAATACATATTATTTACATTCATAAGAGCATGTTTTATATAGAATATTATATGAAAAGCATCCGTCGCATAGTTCGTTTACAGGATCGCACAAATGAAATATGATATATTAGGGCTATGGCTGGAAATGGTTCGAAGTGTATTTAAGTAAAAATAACAAGAGCCAAACAAAACTATTTGCCCCCCCCCCCCCAAAAAAAAAAAAAAAAAAAAAAAAACTAATGAATAAAGGCATTTTAAAATGTAACAATATGAGCTAGATTATAAAATTTTAGGGGTGGGAATCGATTAAGAGTTTTAACTGGGTTAATCGTAGTTCATTAATCGATTAATCGGTCGATTAATCGGATTTTTAATTGGTTTTCATTTTTCTCTTTATAATTTTATTTCAATGATGAATAAAACTCTCATATTGTGTATTATTCATAAGTTTGATTGAGAATTTTTTTTTTTTCAAATTAATTATATCTGTTTTATAGCTGAAATTTAAATCAATTTTCAGAGCAATAATTGGTGATTTTAAGTGTTAATTTTATATAAATATTTTCACTTATTCATTTTTTTTATATAAATTAATTTTTCAATTAATTTTGAAAGAAACATTAAATGAAATTACCCATATTTTAGTTTTATACTTGTAGACCTTGTCCATCTCGCTAGTCACTATTTTTAAATGAATTCTCAAAATTCCATATCATTATCTTAAAAATCTCAAATTCTTATATTTTGGTTCTTCTTTGTCACTTTGAACTAGGAAACAGAATGTTATTTTCTGTTTCTACTTCAATAGTTACTATCAGCAATTCTGAACAGACATTAAACGCTTGAAGATATTCTGAAACTCTGTTGATATGTCCCCCATCACAAGGATAGTGGAAATCTCAATTCATACTTTCCAACCAATTTTAATAAAAAAAGGGAAGATTTTTTTTTTCTCTTTGACGTATTAAACAATACAGTTTTACAATTTTAATATTTTGAAGCAATCTATAAAAACGTTTTATTATAGATTGATTATACTAAATATATAAAAGTTTTAAATGAAGTTATTCCTCTTCAACATATAAATATCTACAAAACAGAATCTGTAAGAAATTTATTTCACAATAGACAAAAAAAAAAAAAAACTTAGTTAAGTTAAAGTATAACTAATTTTTTAAATAAATATAGAATATGATTTTTGTGTATGTACATTAATCATACATATAAGAAATAGTAGCAGTAGCTAATTATCAGTTTCAAACGTGCATAAAACCAACTGAGTATTAATATTCTTAAATTGATTTGGGAAAAATTGTCCTGCCTGAAAAAATTATTCTTCATTTTTTTCCCATGTTTACATATTTGATATAAATATGACATACAAATATTTAATTTAATTGAGGAAAAATAAACAGATTCATTAAATTCAGCAATAAAGATCTAAAAATAATTACATATGTGAGAAACATTGAGCACTTCCATTGCTTTATTGTTTCTAGAATTGATCACAATTTGGGGAAAGGATGGGGGGGGGGGAATACAAAAATAATTACAGAGTAAGAAATATTTAAACTCTTTCAACTCTACTTCTAGAATCTAATGTAATAACTTTAAAATTAATATTATTATTTATGTTGCAGATGGATAAAGATTAGTAAAGAAAAGACTTCGACAGAACATTTGATTGCTGATCACTAATTGTTGATAAATAAAGGGAGGAAGGGGCAAAAAATAATTACATCAGCAAGAAATATTTAACAATTCTATTTTTTTAAATGTTCTAGAATCTCATAAAGCAAGTTTGAAATGAATATTGACATTTATGTTATGGATGGAAAAAGATTGGGAATCAGGAGTTTTCGTAGAACATTTGGGTTTCTTTTTAAAATGAACGATATCCGCGATTTTTTTAAAAACGGAAGATTTCATCATCTGTCCGGAAGGCCGGAAGATACGTTAAAAAACCGGAAGTCTTCCGGGAAAACCGGAAAAGTTGGCAAGTATGTCAATTCCTTCTTTTCGTTTTTTTTTTTTTTTTTTTTTTTAAGCATTTCTATTTTTTGAAAGCTTCTTGTTTCTGAGAATACTATTACCCTAGCCAATACTTTCTGTAGAAGGCTACAGACAGGTGGTGTTGCTCCAGCATGCACATGGAGCGGCATTTTGTTTAATAACTGTCCTCTCCTTTTTCTTTATCAACAAAAGTGCAACAACTTCTTTTAAGAGGTTTTATTTATTTTTATTTATTTATTTATTTCATTTTTTATTTTTTGCTTTTTCATTATTTCATGGATGTTTCTTAGAATGTTTGTTAGCAAAATATGCGAAAAAATATTTA
The DNA here is from genome assembly GCA_963930645.1 of Salticus scenicus. Taxonomy (NCBI): domain Eukaryota; kingdom Metazoa; phylum Arthropoda; class Arachnida; order Araneae; family Salticidae; genus Salticus; species Salticus scenicus. The sequence continues at coordinate 206,651,486 of OZ005648.1, forward strand.
CAGAACAGCATTTTTAATTTAATTCGTAGTTTGAAAATTTTAATCGGATTTTGAAAAATTTTAATCGAATTAATCGATCCGATTAACTCGATTAAAAAAATTGATCGGTACTAAGCATTGATCGATTAACCGAACCGATTAATCGATTAATCGACACAGCCCTATAAAATTTATGGACAAAAATTTATATATTGCAAATATATGTATAGTTTTAAATCTTGCAACTGAAATAATTTTTAACGTCATTTTAAGTGTTAATTTCTTATCGGATATTCGTTGAAATTTTTCATAATTTTAGATTATATACTGTACTTTTTTTTTTTTTTTTTTTTCATTTTTCTCATGTATTTCATTTTTAATGCCTTATTTAGTGTAATAGGACTTTGTCTTCTGTAAATGTTTGGCAAATGCATACAGTGTAACTGAAATTACACCTATTTACATATAATATTCAAGCGAATCCCCTGAAGACACATTGGTGTTGTATTCCTTCATTATAAAGATTCTCAATAATTTTTCATGATTTTTTTTTCTATTCTTCATGTGATACATCATTTGTTCGTGTGCAATATTTGTAAAAGTTATAGTAATACGTACGTATGTATCATATAAGAAGTGAATACATATATTTAACATAAGAACTGAAAACCATGTGAAACAAGGACAATATCCGAATAAATGAAACTGAGATAACAATAAAATGGAGCAGAGGCCACACACACACACACACATGCATATTTACTACAGCAATTAACTTTGGAAAACAATTTTTTTTTTTTGTCTTCTTATCATCATTACGAATTATTTTCACTTTTATTAATCCTCATTATTATACTCTTTCAAATGCAGATTCTGAGATGCGAAATGATGCTTATAAGATAACTTGCATAACCATTAAAGAAATGCAGTTACAGAAGTCATAATAAAGCATAGCTAATTATCTTTAAGAAATAAATGAAAGAAAGAAAGAAAAGCTCTTTTTTTTCTCTCCCATTTACGGTATATTTCAGAAATGATCTTTCGAAAATTCTTTAGATTCTTTTAAAGCGAAAAGAATTTTCTTATTTCTGCATGTTTTAGGATAAGGGGAAAAAAAAAAAAAACTTACTACGAGAGAGATTCTAGAAGGAATTTTCATTGTTTAAATCTCACCTTACATGCTTTTAATGGAAAAATGCAAAAATAATATTCTCAAAAGTATTGACAAGGGTCATATCAACTTAAGATTGTTGAAAGGTATTGCACGTCGACTATCTCAGACGAATATGGGATTTTCTTCAATCAATTATTTGAGTCGGGATACTTTTAAGTTTCAGTTTTTTTTTCTTTTCTTCTTCTTCTTCTTCCTTTGTTTCCATCCTTCTTTCATTTTTTTCCCCTTTACAAAATTTAAAACAAAAAGAATATTCTCAAAAGTATTGTCGTAAAAAAATTTTTGAAGAAATATTTTTTGTGCGAAAATCAACAAAATTAACGAATGTTTCTTTTATGGATATTATAGATGAATATGTAATGTATGCAAAACAACAGTTATAAACAAGAAAACGTTAAAAAATATGTTTAGTTTTTCTAAAAGGTGTTACAATTAGCCCCTAGCTATCCTATTTGAATTCTCTTGGGTGTCCCTATACACGAACCATCTGCTTAATCTCAACGAAAAGGTTAGTGTAACATCCTTATATAAGACAGATTTAAGTTACTGAATTTGAACTTCCTAATGTTATTTGTTCTTGAGATATGCTGACAAAGGACACACACACGCACAGAGAGAGAGAGAGAGAGAGAGACCAACCGCTAAAACATGTTTTTCGGAATAATAAAAACTCAATTTTCAAAATTTGACCCAAAAACAGTTACTTCGCTACCATTTATATGTGTAAGAGAAAGTAAAAACAGATAACGAATTGCAATCTTTTTGTGAAAAGTTTCAACGAATAAATTTAAATAGAAATTTTTCTGCAGGGTTTCCTATATGTATTATTATATTAAAAAAAAAAAAAAAAAAAAAAAAAAAAGTATATCACATCAAAACTATATCAGATAATAAACATGTATAAAAAATAGTTCTATGAAGAAGGAATTATTGGAGCTTTAATCGGAATCCTTCTCTCCCGGTGAATTATTTCCCCCAAAGTGGCTTCTTTATACCAATTTGTGCAAGAAAATCCCTGTTAAGACAAAAAAAAAAAAAAAAAAAAAAAAACAGCAGCTTTTTACTTTGGTAATTCTCGAAATAAGACAAAAGAGGAAAAGGCAATATTGCATTTATCTCTTCAGTATATAGTAAATACTTATTATTAATTTAGAAGTGTTGTTAATGTAGATTTTTGCTGTAAAAACTGAAAGGCAGCCTTCCTCATTTTTAATAATATTAGTATACTGCTGGTATCTCATCAAAAGCTGCATAGAAAACAGAAAAAATTTCATTCATAAGAAATGTATGAAACTCAATGAAAGTTAAACTTTCTTTTCCTTTTTTCGTTTAAAATTAAAATCTCTCTCTCTCTCTCTCTCTCTGTCTTTTTAGTTCCCCATCATACTATAGGTATGGGGAACTTAAGTAATCGAGAAAAATTTCGACCTCAGTTTTTTTATTTTTTTATACGTTTTTTTATTTTTTTATACGTTTTCAGGTGTGAAGAATCCGAAAATGACAAAACTTGTATGGTGTCTGTCTGTAGCGTGTCTGTTAGTTTGTTAGTCCGTTAGTGTGTTAGTGTGTTAGTCCGTTAGTTTGTTAGTCTGTTTACACGATATCTCACGAACAAATGATTGCAGAGAGGTCAGACCAGTTTTAAAATATTATTTATGACACTGGCAAGAACCCTATTTATTTGCAACATTCTAATTAAAAAACTTTAGCAGTTATTCGAAATTTATGATTTTCTTAGTGTGATGAAATTATTACATTTCAGATTTATTATAGATAAGTAGGTTTATGTTAAAATACATGTTAAATAGTGAATTTACAATAGTGCTTTGCAAACAATTTGGTGTTGTATTTGTGTAATTTTACCGTTACCGTCATCAGTAATGGCGGCTACTGGACAATAGCATAAGTATAATTTTTTTGGTTTACCAAAAGAACTGGGTCCAAACACTTTGCCAACATATGAGCAGGGCCCGAAATTTCAACTTAGATTATTCTCGCTGAAAAAAAAATTTACTCGCCACAAAGTATGATTAACTTACTATGTTTTTTACGTATAAGGTGACAAGAATTTTGTTATTGGAAAAAAGGAGAAATTACGCAGTGTCCTTTATTTTATAAGAAAATAGAAGACATTCAATATTGAAAAAGAGGTCATTTTAGAGGACACAAAATTGAATGAAAATGATTATAAAAACTGATTCAAAAGCTACTTTGCACAAGTGGTGGAAACATATTTATCTCAAATGATGAATTTAGATCAGTTCACCTTAATTTAAATTAATAATATACGGATACGAGGGAGAAACTACCTAATTTTTATAGGTGTCACTAGACAATATAGATTATTTATTATTATTATTATTATTATTATTATTATTAATTTTTGCTATAAACTTTTTTTTTTTTTTTTTTTTTTTTGTACTTTCATGCAGTTACATAAAAAAAAAAAGTTCGTAGACATTTTTTTTTTTTTTTAATTAAAATCATAATCATAAAAGAAAAAAATTGACAAATGAAAAAACAAAATTAATATTCGGCAGATGAAACAATTTGTTTTTACGAACAAGCATTCATTATCAACATTTTATGCTCTCGCAAGTATATAACCTAAATTAGTCTTAGTAGTTAATAAGATTTAAAGTAGGTAGGGGATTTATTTCACTTCTCTACATTTTGTTGATTGAAGAAAACAGTCACTTTGTGGGAAAGCTTTGCTAGGAGGACATAAAATGTATTCAACTAACTTTTGCATATTTTTGTGAGGCGGTGGTAGTGTATAGTGTTATGATTAAGGCCAATTGTCTGCACTAGGGGCCTAGGCCTGAGTAAGAGAGTCCTCTATGGGGTCTTTTTAAGAGATCATAGACCATAACCTCTCGGTCACTGGCGGGCCTATTTTTATGAGGAATATTATTCATGCAAAAGTAAGAACACACATCAACCTCCGCCGTACCAACCGCAGCAGCACCTTCTTAATGATTTCATGACAATTTCAATAGTGGTTCCGTGTTCTGGATCAAAGAACGGTAAAAATATAGCAAGTACTTTTATTTCTTTCTGATTCGAAGAATCGGAATAGACATAAATCATAATATGCTTTGGCAAGTTTATTAGAAAGTTGTTCTTTTGCGAACCTAACGCAGAAAAAAGTTAGTGTTCACCGTTCGATACAGCCAACAGCCAATTGAGCTTCCTTGTTTTGCGAAATTTTTGAAATTAAGGACTAAATCCTCTTCATTTGAAAAAGAGGACAGAGGACGAAAAACGTATAAAAGAGGACTTTTTAGTCCTTTTTATTTATTTATTTATTTATTTTTTTTTGTGTGTGTGTGTGTGTATGTGTAACAGGCCAGAGCGTTGAAAAAGAAGACTGTCCTCTTAAAATAAGAGAATGTCTGGTCACCTTACCAAAGATTAGCCTGATATTAAGTTTTTAAATCGATATTTTTTTATTTTACTTTATTTATTTATTTATTTTGTAGCACCGTATACTGTAAGAATTCTGTCTACATTTAGACCGAAATTTTACTCGCCAATGGCGAGCTGGCGAGCGGAAATTTCGCGCCCTGATATGAGGATGTACTTTTATGTTGTTTCAATGAAAGGTACAGATTGTCATTATATTCAAAGAAAACACCTGTAATTTTTTCTGTTGCCGATTGCGTTACTTCGCAAATACAACATTTATACCGTGAAATTACAATACCAACTGTGTTCCACATTAGAATAGTACAATTATTAAAAGTCTATAATTATACATGTTACAATTTTTGAAAGTCTTATAAAACAGACACATCTGAAAGCACCTTTCAGAAAAAAGTTGAAAGCATCATCGTTGATGATTAATCAAAGTTGTTTTAAGTCAGAGTATGTAAATGCAAAATTTTGTTTTCTTGCTTTTGTGGGGAAAATCAGAGTTCTTGTGACTATCCTGTAAACATTGATTGTAACAGAATTAAAATTTTTATTAATATTTTAACGGAATTAAACAGAATTAAAGTTTTTGAATGTCCAACGAACTACCAGAAACACTTATATTAATAAACTAGACAGGAAAGAAACGTAAAGGCTTAGAAAGAAGGAACGTAGAAACATATTAGACGAAAATAGAAAAAAAAAAAAAAAAAAAAAAAACAGTTTAATTAGTTCTTTTGACGATTCATCTTGCAAGTCATATAAAGAAACATTAAAAGAAGGTCACATATTTGTTGCTTTACGGCATCAAAAACTGAAATGAGAATTAAGTTATACCTGCTACCACTGTAATGAGTGGCACGTTTAGAATTTCTAACAGGGCAATAGCTTTCATTATTTCTAGTGTTTTAAATGATATTGGACTACAATTTAGTCCAATAATTGGACTATATGATATTGGACTATAATTTAGTGATTAGTGAGGAAATGCCTACTTTGCTTACCCTGAGAACTTATTATTGGCCATGGCGGTGGATGTCAAGAACACATAAGGGAGGCGTTAAAAGAATGCTCACTACATTCTTCTTATTCTCAACTATTGAGTACTCTTCTACAAAATACTCAATAAATTCTTCTGGCTACCGAAGAATACTCAAGACAAGAGATCAGCCGTCAGAGCACACTTCTGTATATATAAGAGATTTTCATCCACCAATATTAAATTCTGAAGCTTCGAACTAAGAAGAGTTGACCGGCTGATTAACGGGTTCGCTTTCTTCGTTTCTAATGATGGAAAATGTAAAAAAAAAAAAAAAAAAAAAAGGGCTTTTGTCATTTCTATAAATTAAACAATTAGAAAAGTTTGAATTCTCAAAATTACCATGTCATACTCAGACTGTTGAAATGACTATGAAACTGTGAAATGAATCTGTAGAAAAGTTATTTGGGGAAAACGCAATAAATGGAATTATAATAACAGCTTCATACTCGCGATGATCAATGCCAAAACAGAGTAACAAGTCCAACTTCAAACCTTAATCCAAAGATAAAAACTTTTCTAAAACAATATTTAAAAAAAAAAAAAAAAAAAAAAATCTGCAATATGTAAAAAAATGTTAAAATAGTCGAATTTTGGCTAATTTTATGTAACTCTACGGCTCATGCGCGATCTAAAAACTGTAAAATAATATAAATATTTGTAAAGATATATGGAAAGATTGTTAAAAGGAAGCATTTGAATGATAGAACTAAAATTATTAACATTTATAAAAAAAATTTCAATACATTTCAATAAAAAATTTTGAAATTTGCCTTTTTCGAAAAATAGGTAAAACTATTTTTCGAACTTTGAAGGTCATGCGCGAACTAAAGACATAAATATTTATTTATTTTTTATTATTTTTCCCAAACTGAGGATGCCAAAGTACAACTTTATTTTGCTATTAGAAGTTGCCTTTCTAAAATATCCACTTTTCGGGCCAGTCTAATATATTAGGGGGACCGGAAAATAATGTCGTTTTGAATTAATAAAATGAAACCGGAAATTTTTGTTTAACAGTGTTTACATGGTACTTTACAAATAACCATCTTATAAGTTACCTAAGAATATCTTAAATTTTATCCAGGATAAATTTCCGATGTCAGTATTTTAATTCAAAACGACATTATTTTCCGGTCCCCCTAATATAAAAAATAATTGCTTGAAGAAGGAATGGTTTAAAAGGTGTTATTAAAATGCATTATTTTCTGCAAAACGTAACGAATCGCAAATATTTCATTACAAATTTATTCACTTTGTCAGATGCATTTAAATAGAAATTTTCTTATACAGTTTCTCATATGTATTATATTTTTTAAACAGAATGTATATCACATAAAAACATTGTCAGATAATATATATGTATAAAAAATAGTTGTTTGAAGAAAGAATGGATTAAAAACTGCTGTTAAAACCGCGTTATTTTTCGTAAAACGCAAACATTTTATTACAAAAATTTCAAACATTTTATTTAAAAAAATATTATTAATTTCATCAGATGCATTTAAATAGAAATTTTCCTATAGAGTTTACTATATATATTATTATATTTCCAAACCATAATATGTATCACATGAAAGCATTAGCAAATAATATACATTCATAAAATATAGTTGTATGAAGGACGTATTATCGGTGCTTTAATTAGAATCCTGTCTCCTAGGAGAATTCTTTTTCCCAAAGTGGCTCTTTTATGCCAATTTGTGCAGGAAAATTCCCGTTAAGATAAAAGGCAACAGCAGTTTTTCGCCGTGGTTATTCTTGGAATAAAACAAAAGAGGAAAAGTCAATTTTCCACTTACGTCTTAAGTTTATAGCAGATACTGGTTATTTATTTAAAACTGCTGTTAATTTAGAATTTTCATATAAGAGCTAATTTTAAAAGAGCTGTCCTACTTAAAAAGCTCTTTTCTGAATATTTATTTTGACATTATTTTGGTCATACATGTAGAATTTCAATCGCTTATGATTCACAGGTGAGTCATTTCTGTCATATAATGATGAATAACATTTTAAACATGCCTAATGATGTCAGACGACTTTAATGCATCTTATTATGAGGCATTTCAGAGGCTCAGAAGTATGTAATAATCTGCCAATAACTTTGTTGAATGGAAATTTGGGTTCTTTGGGACAGGTGCCAAGAAGATTGTAGAGGGGGCATGGCCGTTGGTTGTTGAAATTTACTTTAAAAACAGTTTTAGAATACTTGCGAAGTGTCAAGTCAATAACACAGGGATTATTAATCCAGGCATTTTTGTAGATAATCACGAAAATTTTTATTAAAAATTTTATTTGATATATTACTCATAGGTATAGGTGACCAATTCTATAAAGTTACTATTATTGGATAATTAGATTTGAAGTGATTATAGTATTGGAGTGGGAGCCCAAAACGTCGACTTCTCAGCTCAAGTCATGATGAGGAAGAGACGCTCCGATTTCTTCATTAATTTCGCCAAAGCTCTAATCGAAGCCAAATTCAAAACAGTAGAGAAAAAATGGTTATAATTATGTTACATATAAACACATACAATTTTTGAAAAGGTTACTACATAATTATAATTCAAACGGTCCTCACTAAACGCCAACATTCGCTATGAGAACACGGAACTTTTAAGCAAAATTAACGTACCATGTTATAAGACAAGGAATGCACTCATGGCGACAAAACTGCATTTATTTGTAAGATGAAAAGAACCCGAATTAGAAAAAGATATTCTATATGCTATTGTAGATTTACATTACGTTAAAGAACGAATAATACATGATCAAAGGTTTCGATAGAATTGCAATTAGCAAGAGATACATATGTGGGAAGAGAAGGGATGTACAAATTTAAAGAACTTACTGTATGAAAATTTAAGTTGTAATTTAGAAGTCATAAACGTGTGTTCGTTAGTTTAATTTTTTTTTTTTTTTTTTTTTTTTTAAGTGATAATATATTTTTTTAGAATATGTGATAATCGACATCACATAGTTATGGCCAAAATTTTCTGCTGATAAAGAATCACATTTGTTGGCTATTTTCAAGAAGGCCGACTAATCCTAGTTGAATTGAGAACTTTACTACACTGCAATAGAAATAACTGAGGCAACTGGAGCAAGACGAGTTAATGACAAACTAATTATTCGAGCAATAAATTTTTTCTTATCCAAAAACGTTTGTATAAATTTATACATTTCTGTAAAAATCTGATTACGTTCTATTAAAAATAAAATTAATTAAAGCATTGTATTTCATAACGAACTAGTATGTTGTGGCCTGACAGTGTCATCAATAGGAACTTGTTGGAACTACTTTTGTCCTTCCCAAAACAAAATTTCATTGCCTCACAATTGCTCTGGTAAAATATCAAGTCGCTCTGATAGGTAGTTTTAAAATTATAGCGTTTTGAAACCGAAACTTTAATTATAATCACCCTGTATATAGAAGAAAGTAAAAAACATGCTTTCACAAAAATAAATGCACCCTTTTATTTATTTACTTATTTTTTATGTTATAATTTTGAATTTACAATTTACAATTTACTTATTAATTTATCTTCTGATTTTTAAAAATATATATAAAGTAATAGTTAACCTAATTTTCTAAAATGTATCTTATTAATGTTTAAGGCAACGTCTTTTAAATTAAAGGTGTCAGATTTACTTCTCAGTTTGGGGTAATTTTGCCGCTCATATTTTAAAGCAAAAATGAATAACCCATATTTTAACTACCACCATTTACCCTGAATTTGTATGATATTTTGTATTTCATCCTGTGCAACGTTTGAAGAGATTTTCATAATACATATACATGCACGTACATGTGTATATGAGTATAAGGAACTGATTAAGAATAGAGTGATAAATTACAAATTGACAGTAAATAGGAATGTGTATACGTAAAAGATAAAGAAAGAAAGAAAGAAAGAAAAAGAGCAAGGATAAACTTATTAAAAAGTTAAAAGAACGTTCAAAAGCTGAAGAATTTTCTTATTAAGATCGTATAGCTCTTCAGAGAGCATAAAAATTAGCAAAATTTCGAACTATAATAGCCATATATTAAGCCAAATACTATAGAATACGATCGATCTTGCAATGAATGAAAAATATAATTAATTTGAAAGATCAAATAAACAAATGAAAGAATAATAACAAATGATAAATATATGTATATATTTTAGTAGTATGCATGAGCAAAATATTAAAGAGAAATTATTTTTCATTTGAAAAATGATAGGGTTATTTTAAATAAGAAACTTAAAAAAAAAAAAAATTATTATTTTCCTTTCTAGTTACTCATCATGCTAAGGCATGGAAAATTTAGATATTCGTGAAAGTTTTTACCTCGTTTTTTTTTTTTTTTCAACGTTTCGGCATATTTTGAGATAAAAGGAATTTGAAAATTACAAAATTGGTGTAGTATCCGTCATTTATAGAGTAGTCAGTTTGTCAGTATATGTATGTGTGTTAAGTAGTGTCAGATTTTAGCTCATTAGTAGGTTAGTTTGTTTGTTTGTGTAGACATTATCTCAAGAACAAATGATCGTAAAGATGTCGGACCGATTTTAAAATGTCTGTTGGGATACTGGCAAGAAACCTGTTGATTTTCCAATATTCTAATTTGATAACGTCGTCAGTTATTCGAAAATCACGATTTTCTCAAGGTGGGTGAACAAGGCAAAATTTTACATAAACGTATATTATGATGAATATTTTCATCGTAAAGATGTTGGATCAATTTCAAAATATCATTTATAATACTGTTATGAACGTAACTGACTACGAATATTTTATGTTTTGAAAATTTCGTAAAAGAGTTGAAATTTGCTATCTTCTAACACGGAAGAATGGGGCTAAATTTTGCATAAACATGAATTATGAGAGTTATTTTCATAGTAAGTAAATCAGATAAATTGTAAAATATGATTTGTGATATTGTTAGGAAAGTTATAGACTTCCACATTCTATTTTAAAAGCTTTTTGAGTTATTTGAAATTAAAGATTTTCATAATGTAGCAGAATTGGTCAATATTTCATATGAGTTTGCTTTATGAAGATTTAGAAATAGTGTGAAGCATGAAAACTAAAATATGAAACTCATTCTAATAAAATTAATCAGCAAATTCAAATAAGGTAAATGCATCGAAGCAGAAGGAGGGAAGCCTAATGAGTTTGTTTTTCAGACTGCGGTCATGCCAAGCGATGATCAGAGATAGTTTCGATTAACATCAATATGTGCTCTATAGTATGCCCTATAATATACCTATAATAGCACGCCCTATAGTAGTATGCCCTATAATAGTATTCCCTATAGTAGAAATTTGTGAGAACAAATATATGATTAAGAAATTTCATGGGTCCAACTATGAAAACTAAATTTTATTTTCTAATTATAATTTAAATGCACTTCTTCTGACATTTAAATGATCTTTTAAATCGTATAAAAAGTACTTTTAGCTGTGATGTAAAACAAAATTGTTGAAAAGATAATCAATAATGGAATCACACTATTGAAGTTTAGTAACTAGGACGTCATACATTAGCGAGAAATTCTTTATTGGCAAAACTTAAATTAAAATTAAACAACTTAAAATAAAATCTGGAGAACAAAAATAAAAGACTGCTTCAAATGCAGATTTTATTTCCGCTTCAGAGTGGATAAGGTTAAATGCTTTTTAATTTTATTTTTTAAGATTTACTTTTCCCGCTACCTTCTGAATTGAATCTGCAAATGCAGCAAATTTTATTGCTTACAAAACGATTCTTTAAAATTTGTAAAGAATTTCTTTTGTTCCTTTTACTTATCTGTGGTGTTTGCTTATCTACCCATCTTTCTTTTCTCTAAGATGTAAAATACATCTTCCATCAAAATAAGAAGTGTATGCATAATTGACAAGTATCACAAAAGTATTATTGATCATATAACATTCACTGAAGAAAACAAATATACCGATTTCATCTATAACGAATAAATTGTCATTTTCTGAAGCTCTAAACTAGAAATTTAGATTTCCGAGCTATGCGTCTAAGTAAAGCAAATAAACTGAATATATGAAATGATCGAGAATTTCTAGTTTATACGTTTCTAGATGGTTAAACAATACTATTATGAATATTATGGATATTATGAATCCTTTATATTGCGAGAAATTCTTGCTTGATTTCTAGAAATGGGTTATAAACTCGAATTATAGTTGCTAAAATTGTTACTATTTTAATTGACAATGCAAAAAATTAACTAAAAAATTTCGTAATTTCAAACTGATTTGAACGATGATGCTAGAGTGAGTACTGTATACTTTTTAGAAATAATGCTTTGACAATTATCTAACAGAAACAGCCCCATACCATTAAAAAGAGGGAGCTGGCGACAAAAAACAAACAAATGTATAAAGCATTTCGTATCGATTAGAAGATTTAAAAAAAAAATCATCGTTACTTTTATCAACGCGTGTCAATTCGGCACACGTGCTTAAAATTTATTTATAAAATGGACAAATTTCATTATCCATTCAACACATATTAATAGCATGAAAAAATACCGTAAGCTAATGGAACAAATTTCAGAATTAAGAACAATGCTTAAAGTAATTTTTTTTTTTTTTTTTTTTTTTTTAAGTTCCTATTTCTATTCAAATTTGTGCAAAAAATACATGCTTAGAATTTAAATTATATTAACTGCTTCATTAATCTAAAGTCATAGTCGATGCTAACCATTTCGATTTGGCATTTTTAGTATATGTTTAACATATATGATCTTCATTTGAGGAATTGCTTTATATATTTTCTGATACATTTATATAGGAAATTTTTCAAATAGAAAGAAAGCTGGAATTTAGACTATGCAATAATTAAATTTTATTTCTTATTTATACTTAAAAGTTAAATATATATAGTATATTTATTTGTATTATTTTCTGTAATATGGACATGTTTACATAGGTAAAGGTAAAAATCTTCTTGATAATTTATTTATTTGTTTTAAAGGGAGGTTGTTTTTGAAGATGAACTATTTTTTTTTAATTCAATTGCTATAATTAATGGCGGTTATAACAATAAATCGGTAGCAACTACAGTGATGTCTCCGGAAATCGAGGCCATAACATGGTCCACATTTTCCTCTCTGTAGGGGGGACTTTGGTGGGCATTCCGCCAGCTTTTTCCCTAATGTCAAAGGTCGTAGCGTTCTGCATCCGCCTCTTTCCGTTCTCTCCCTTGAACGGATCGATCCGCATCCAGATAGAGAGGAGGATGCGAGAGCGGATCTCTTTATTCCCTTCCAAGTAAACGCACTGGGGGAGAAGCAGCTTTTAGATCTTCGTTTCTCCTTCTTTTATTTTAAATCTATATCGGGTTCCTCATTAACAGAGCTTGATAAAGGTGCCTCATTAGCGTCGAGGCAAGATTATTTGTTTACATTTTTGGAAGTTATTTTCTAAAAGATAACTACAGGATGTAAATGATGACTTCAAAATTAGTACACTTTGACTTAACGCTACGATTTCGCATCTAGATATGATTATAGGATTTCTTTGAAATTTCCAATCTGCGTTTGTGACAGATGTATGTAGCTAAATAATAAATAATCAAGCTTAACTCATACAATAACAGAGTTTTGTAATGGCTGTAACAAAAGGTTTACAGCATAAAAAGTATAATTATCAAGTTTCATCAAAACAAAGAATAGAGAAATAAAAGCATATCTTCATTAATTAATATAGATTAGTAATTACAATATAGTACTAGTCATAATAAAATAATGTTTAACAAATATCTAAACCCACCCAGACGATCCTGTTTGGGGCACAATATCCTATTCGGGATCTTGCGCCTTAAAAAAAAAAAAAACCAACGAACCACAACATCTAAAAAGAAATAATATTGATTTACCTACCGAACTGGTGGCAGAAAATAAAAGAATAAAAAAATACGCTTGTCACATTTTTTTTTTTTTTTTTTAACATGTAAACATTTTTTTGTATTTTTCCGATGCAAAATTTGTTAGTTCATTTTATTTTTTTAGCTTAGAGTAAAAATGTTTTCGTTGTTCTTGATCATCAAAAAAATGTCGATTCAGACAAAATTTAATTACAAAAATATAGCTATACTTTTAAAAGATTTTGATAAACACACCCACATAAATACGCAACTAAATTAAGAAGATGCATTTTTTGTTTTTTATTTTACCTTTATTTTTTCATTTCTCTTTCTCTTTCCTTCTTTAAAACATGTTTATATGTAGGATGATTTATATGTAGGATGATATTTTAGATGTTTTTCTTAACCTTAAGTGAATTTACATTGACGTCTTGAGAAAAATTTGCAAAAAAGCCTTGATTACATTTATTTCAATTCAATTAAAAAAATTTATTTTATGTCGAGCATAAAATTTATACATATATAATAACTGCGTTTATTATATTTTTCTTTTTAAACAGAATCTGTTATTTCAAATGTAAAATTCCTTAAAATTGAGTAAGAAAAGAAAAATAATTTGTCTTTATTTGCTCACATTGAGTTTTCATTATTATTGTTGAATCTTAAACAACATGACATCAGAACTTTATTTTAAGGCAAAAATTTTGACAAAACTTAACTAGTAACAATGAATAAAAAGACTATTCTACATTAACAGAGAGAGGACATATTAAAAATCGTCAGCATTTTATTCAAAATTATTTGTATGGTTTTATAAAAATGTCTAACCAGATTTAAAAAGTAAAAAAAAGAAGGAGGGGGTTAATATCGTGTACGAAAAGTGTGGTAAATGACTTAAACATTTAATTAATCAACCTACATTAAACTTGCATGCATTTCTTTTATTTTTTAGACTCTGATGATTAAATTTGTTCAACATAATTAAAAAAAAAAAAAAAAAAAAAAAAAAAAAATTGGAGTTATGTTGGGAGGAAACAAGCAAAATCAAACTACCCTTACTTCCGTGGCTCTAAGGTGACATCTTAGTGGTAGTATATTTTGAATATCAATTCGATATTCGGGCATGCGCTGTGAAATGCCCTAAAATTAACCTAATTAAGAATGTGAACATTAATCTGAAAAGGAATATGATTATTAATAAGTAAAATTACTCTTATAAAATAATTCTCGACTCATATAATTTTAATTAATTTCTTTATTAAGTTTCCATTTTTGAATATTAGTTAAAACGATGATTTTCATGATTTCAAAATACATAACATATATGGGATCACAATGATCACCTTTTTAATTACAATTATATCAATTGCATAGAAATAGGATAAAGATGAGCACCTAGAAACAGGTATATGCTTGACATGCGTTTTGCAAAATTTAAAGATTACTGACCAATGAATAAAATATTTTCTCACCAGATTACCAGATTCTAGGACATGAAATGGATCATCACATGGAACAATTCTTTAAGCATCTTTCTTGGGCACTTAATTCACAATTTTTTTACTTAATAAATACACTACGTATTTTTATATAATCTCATCTTGGCCAAAGGCGAGCAGCTTCTTAACGTAGATGACATAAGTCAAAACGATGAGGCAGTAAACAGTTTTCACATGGTTTCAGCATGAAGACAATCGACACAATCCTTTTTTGAAAATTTCTTATCATTTTCCTTCAGGTCTCTCATTATAATTTTTGAGGAGGTTTTCTTCTTGTATTTTTTTTATTGGGTGTTTAAGTTTCACTTGTAATTTCTTTATTGGGTCTTTCTCTGATTGGACCCGATTTGAACCAATCTGCTTGCTTCTAGATTTCTTTAGTGCATTTCTTAAGACTTAGCAGGGGCTTTTTGTAGGTCGCCTGAGGGGCTTAGTATGTGTGGTCCCTTTTTGAGTTTTCCAAGTACTGGTCATAAATCTGTACTGATAAGTATAAAGGATTTAAGTCCATATTCTTGATTTTTCAGGAGACGAAAAATAAAGTTAAGCTAACTAAAAACTAATCAGAAGAATCGATTAGGAAAAAAGGATTAGGTTGATTTATACCCTTTATACCATTCTGTGATTGTCAATCTTCATTTAGTAAAGGGAAAAAATTGAATTAAACATTTTATACTAAAGATTAATGCTAAATTTCTGACTTGAATCTTTTTTACCAGTGGATTTTCTCAAAGACTAAATGACATGAATTTAAATCCTTTATACTAATCGATAGAGAGTTTTTTTCTGAGTCTGACTATGTACTTAACTCAAAATCGACATTTTTGGACTTAAATCCTTTATACTTATCAGTACAGAAATATGCGTTGTAATTCTGTCTGAAGCTTTTAAGAAGCAGTAAAACAACTTTTGTAGTCTTATTTTTTTTTTAAATAATGCCCTTTTGTGTTTTTATTATTTCATTTTTAACAAACGGCTGCTTTTAGCTCAGCAGCTTACTGTCCTTTTTCGAAAATTTCTTATCATTTTCCTTCAGGTCTCTCATTATAATTTTTGAGGAGGTTTTCTTCTTGTATTTTTTTTATTGGGTGTTTAAGTTTCACTTGTAATTTCTTTATTGGGTCTTTCTCTGATTGGACCCGGTTTGAACAATCTGCTTGCTTCTAGATTTCTTTCGTGCATTTCTTAAGACTTAGCAGGGGCTTTTTAGCGGTCGCCTGAGGGGCTTAGTATGTGTGGTCCCTTTTTGAGTTTTCCAAGTACTGGTCATAAATATGCGTTGTAATTCTGTCTGAAGCTTTTAAGAGGCAGCAAAACAGCTTTTGTAGTCTTTTATTTTGTTTAAATAATGCCCTTTTGAGATTTTATTATTTCGTTTTTAACAAACTGCTGCTTTTAGCCCAGCAAGTTACTCCACTCGACTTTCCGAACATTAAATAATTAACGGTTGTATAAATAAATGAAAATAAGAGAAGTTGTTAAACAAACAAAAGTGAAAATTATAATAGGGTCTTTGTGTATTTTTCTCCATTGTTTAATTTTACACTATTCCACTTTAAATAATTTGAGCCCATAGATCATAATGATAAAGAACTTTTCTTTGTGTCCCTGTAAAAATCTATAAGGGCTATATTCACTAAAATGTACACAATTCGTGCGACTATGACTTATAACACGTGTAAAAATTTTCAGATTAATCGAATAAGACGTTTAGACGTTATCGCACTTTAAAAAATTTGGACCTACATAGGCTATAATGGTATAGAATATTTCTTTGTGTCCCCTTGAAAAAAGTATAAGCGCTAGATTCGCCAAAATCTATCCAGTTCGTACGACTGGGATCTATAATATGTGTGTAAATTTTCAGCTCAATCGAATGAGGCGTTAAGACGCTATCGCACTTTAAAAAAATTGGGCTCATCGACCATAATGATAATGATTTTTTTTTTTTTTTTTTTATCCCTGTGAAAAAACTATAAATGCTAGATTCACTAAAATCTATACAGTTCGTGCGACGGTGACTTATGTGTCTAAATTTTCAACCCAGACAAATAAGGCGTTTAGACGCTATCGCATTTTAAAAATTTTGGGCCGATAGACTATAAGGATAAAGAATTTTTCTTTGTGTCCCTGTAAAAAATCATAAGTGCTAGATTCACTGAAAGCAATAGGATTCGTGCTATTATAATATAACATACATACCAACTTCCATCTCATTCGAACAGAGCGTTTAGGCGCTATCGTATTCACTCACTCACACACACACATGTACATAGATCATCCTAAAAATAGTAAAAATGAATTCAGGAGACCTTAAAACGTATAAAAAAAAGTCAAAATCTAAAAGTCGGATTTTTGACATGATTACAATACTTTCCTTGCATACGTTCGGAAATTAAAAAAAAAAAAAAAAAACTACAAACAGGCGAAAATTATTAGAGGAATTGTGAAATTTTAATTGTGTGTTTTATTATTATTATTATTATTATTTTAGCTAGTTGGCCTTCGCCCGCCAAGCTGTCGATATTTCCAAATCCTATTTTCAAATTCGGTGCTTTCATATTATCGAGGAAAGCTACATTCACCAAATTAAAAACAATAGTCATATGTCATAATAACATTTTTAAAATTTATACATATCCTTTTCTTTTTAAAATTTATGATTTTTTTTAAAAATAATTTTGACGCTTTTTTATTCGATTAACCAGCTGGAACTAAACCAAAAATAATTGTTATAAGCTTTATTGATTTAGATGGCAACTGGTTTTTTGCTTCCTAATCTCTATCGTCAGAATAATCCCCGAGAAAATATGGTATTCAAAGACACCGCCTTTTATTCTCCTAATAAGAACTTACCAGGATGAAACGTCCATTAGCGCTACAGAATTTTCCGCATCATGTAATGAAAATGGTCCTGCGGCAGAAACACGATGTTAGGTTAATGTAAGAATGTAATCATATTTTATGTGTTCGAGGATGAGCACTTTAATTCATTTCTAGAAGTTTTCAGCCCCAGTTGTCATTTTTATATTCTTAGTATAGGTTTTGCATATGTATCTCTTCTTATTTTTTTTTCTTCTTTATTTTTTAAGAACTGTTAATATTATTCACAACGTAACGGTTATTTAAGATTCAAAAGCACAAATCTCCCTGACAAAAACATGTTATAGCTACTTGATTGTTTAAAAATTACGTGCAGCTGCAGGTAATATACGAATAAAATGTCGGCCATATATTTCATATAAGAGCATTAATTTACATAAAATAGATTGTTCAATATAATGTTTTGTCCTTTCTCTAATTAAAATGTTTACTGAAATTTACCTAGTTTTGTTCTTAGTCCATAAAGTTTTCAAAGAAAATCAAATACAACATCATACTATGCTTAATTATTAACTTCTAAATAGGGTAGATTCTAAATTCGGTGAATTTTAATTTTCGTACATTTTGTAATGAACTCTTATGATTAAAACGATTTTATAATTACATTTTTATCTTTAATTTAAGATGGTATATTTTACAAGGAAGTTTCCTTGTCGTTGATGGACGGAAATGCTTAAGTGCTTAAGTATTCGTTAACTTTGCTAATACGTTAAAATAAACATGTTTTATTCTAAAATATTACAATTATACATGATATGTTTAGTTTTTCTTACTTAGTGCAATTTTTGGAACCTTTTTAAAACATCTTTCTTACTATTTAACCCTTAACTACACGCGCTGGTGTAAAAAATACACCATTTATAGTAAACAGAATATAAATGACTTTGGGTTCCCTCTCCCGACGCTGCGTGCACATCATAACCTATCATTGAAGTATTTATTCGAAGCTTTTTCATTAGTTTTTATAAAAAGTTTTGATAATTAAAACTTATACAGTTGGCAGCAAAAGTATCCGAGCACTAGCCAATAATTCTTATATCAAAAAAGTGCACATAATACTATTTTGTTAAATAAATCCTTGTCGAATCATGTTCTTAGACTGACTAGGAACATGGCTTGACAAAGATTTATTTAAAAAAGCAGTATTATGTGTACTTTTTTTAGACAGGATTATTGCTAGTGCTGGGATACTTTTGCTGCCAACTGTAGCATACATATTTGTTCTTATTTAATTTATTTTCTCTAACAACACATCTTCTCCGAAAGGCATCCTCAGGATGTCCTGTGGATAAAAAGGAAATCCTATGGACCTCCTCAGGATGTTCTGTGGACAAGTGTTTTGTTAGGGATTTATTTGATATTTTGGTGGTGTATAAAATACACCACGCGTGTACTTGTGTTAAAATATTAAGCGCGTGTAGTTAAAGGTTAAATACAGTTGACCTTATTATTATTATTATTATTATTATTATTATTATTATTGTTATTTTGGTATATATATATAATTTGTATTTTCATCAACATTATGTTACTTATAAAATAATTTGACATGCTGAATTATGACATTTTAATCTCGTCATTTTAAGGAAAATATTTTAAAGAACCATAGAATAATAATAATGATAATAATTGTTGTAATCAAGTATCTGCAATTTTTAAAAAATACGAATATGAAAAATAGCTTAGATAAAGAGAACATGTTAAACTTTAAATTGATTTCTAGTGTTTTATTCATTTTATTTTCAATAGTACTCGTCCGAGATATTATGTCTTTTATTGGTCTTAAAGATATTTGGTTGCAATAATTGTGACATTTTAAAATTGATGATAAACAAGTAATTGTATTAGAAAACTAGAACCAAAATTTCATATTATAAAACTTATATGATTCATATTATAAAACTTATGTTATTACTTTTATAAAACTTATATTATTTTTCATGAATAACTTTTTCATGAATAAGCAAATAAAATAATAATGGGCGATAATGGTGGTGGTGAAAACAGTGATATAAATCTGAAATAATAAAAAGTTAATATCTATAAAATACTAGAAAGATATAATCCTTCATTTTCATATGTCCCTATTGACTTTGTTAAACAGGGAAGTGCGCACAATTAAATAATAATAGGTCACCCGTTATTACTTAGTCTTCCAGCAAATTAAATAGCAATGGATTATAATGATGATAATGGTGTTGGTGATGAAGATAAAAATACAAGTTCAAAATTATAATAAATTTCTTTACGGTTCTAGAAAAATGAAATCCTTCCTTTTCACATGCCCCTAATGACTTTCTCTTTTATTTTCTAAGTCCATTTAATTAACTTCTCTTATAGCTTTTTTAGTGAACTATCATATCATCTCTATTTTTAAGATGAAACAGCGTTTCTTAAAATATCAAGATTTCTTTTGTTCTACTCCTTTACACAATCTCACAGAGTCCAACCAGTGCTTTGAAATGCCACTGATGAAGAAGAAGAGCTTGTTTTAAAAAAAGTCTACTTGTTCACGTAAACTTAAGAGACATGTGCGAGGACTCGGGCGGCATGTATTTAAATTAAATAATCTTAATTCTAGTTCACATTTTATTTTATTTTTTAAATATAGCAATAGATTTAGCTGTGATTAGCTTCATCCACAGGGCACTTATACAGTAAGAAACGTTTGGGTAAAGTGATTATGGGTCTTCTTTGAAAACAAATATTAAAAAAAAAAAAAAAAAAAAAAAAAAATATGATATTACTATCTTTGCACTTTGACACATTTCCTATATTTCTCTTCTCTTATTCTATGCCTTCTCTTATAAGAGAGTTGAGTAAAATAATATCTTGACCAGAGCTGTCCTTGTTCTCTCTAAATTAACATTTTAAGGCCTTTTACGCCTGTTTTTTTTTTTTTTTTTTTTTTTTTTTTTCCTTTGGTAATGAAGCTGTCTTCATTATTATTATTAAATTGCAGACAGATAAACATATCTAAAACTCATCAAGTGTGATTATATATTTTTGTTCTCCTTTTGCTGCTCGTTTTCATATAATTTTCATACAACAACCTTTACATTAATTATAGATCTCCTTTGCGGAAGATAAAAATTGTGATGGCATGGCATGTCTTCGGACCGTCGCAGCGCAAAAACCCACTCAACACTTAACATGCCCTATTTAATAGTTTTAAGCTCAGAAATATATATATATATTGGTATTAGGCAATGTATATTAAGTTATTTTTTTTTTTTTTTTTTATAGTTTTGTTTATAATTTCAGTAGAGATGTTAAACAAAGAAAAGTAATTCTATTAGTACAGCGCGAAAATATAGCCAACGAATAAGTTTTTTCTCCAACAACATTTTCCTGGTTATCTTTATCTTTATCCAGGTATCCATATCTTTTATTATGAAGGTGAGAATTAAACTCTATTAAAATGATGCTAATCAGATTTTTGTTCATTTAAATCTAATTGATGGAGAAAGTCAAAATTGTTTAAAAAAATTTTGAACACCTTCCATGCATACGAAATCTCCCAAAGTACATCTATAAAGTAGTCGGATCATGTAGTGAAATATCGCTTTGAATATAATTGAAAATTAAAAAATAAATGTTTTCGGAGTCAACTTTCAATTTTGTATTACACTATATGCACGGAAAAAACTACGGTAAAATTTCTTTCAGAAATTCCATGAGTTTTAACTAGTTATGTAAAGTGTGAATTGTGAAAGTGAAAATTAGTTGTAAAAGTCTCACATGAAAAACGTAAATTGTTTAATGCAAACGTTTATTATATAAACAGTATTTCAAGTATTTCCTCATTTTGGTTTTTATGTTTCAAGGTTTCAAAACATGAATCTAGCAACAAAACAGATTATTTAGTGAGGTTTTTTTCTTTTTTTTCTTTCTTTGAAAGTTTCTCTAACTAGTTTTATTCTGCTTCTAGAGCTTTCCTGTGGCGTTTTTTATTCTCTAGCAAATTACTTGCCTAGAATTCTGATCTAGATGATTATTTACGTTTCGTTTTATTTTTGTAATTCATTGAAAATAAATCGATATATTTTTTTAAAAATTGACATTTTAAGAATGATTACAAAATTCACGATTGATGTTTTTTAAAACAACATTGTTTTTCCTTTTAGCTTTCATTTTGTTTCTGTCCATTGAAGGGTGAACAGAGTGATCAGTTTTATATTACATCCAGTTTCTACTACTATTCTTTTAATATTATAAAATATTTCCTTGAGTTTCATTTAAGATGTTTTTACAACTATAGTTACAAAATCTTTTTATTTAATTTTCATTCTGCTTCTGTTCCTGGAAGGGTAAACAGAATGATCAGTTTTCTATTATATCCAGATTCCAGTTTAATTAATATATATATATATATATATATATATATATATATATATACTTACTAGTACTCCATTATTTGCGAAACGGATGGTAGGGGCTCTGTTATATCTCTCTCATCATTGTCTTTAATTTCTGTATAAGTTCAAGTTCAGTGCGTGTAAAGTCGCACTAGAGCTACGTAAACAGCTAACAAAGAATAAACAAACTGAATTATTATTAGCGCTAAATCTTGATCGCCAATCTGTTGCACTGGTATACAGTATGGGAATATACGCTCCAAAGACATACCATCGCAAATTCTTTATTTATTTCAATACATTTCTGTAGCAATGACCTCAGTTTCGAATGTTAATTTTGGGAATCTTAGGCTATTATTATTAAGAAGGTTGTTTGCTGTATTTCTTCAGGACGACTGTAACAATTTTATCAAACATTATTATCAAACTCCGATTGCTTTAACTGAAATAATGCGCATTCACTCATTCTTTATGTTCTTTACACACGCTTACAAAAATACATTTTAATAAATCATCTATTAGCATTTTAATCAATTCATTCTACTTTTA
The DNA here is from genome assembly GCA_963930645.1 of Salticus scenicus. Classification (NCBI taxonomy): domain Eukaryota; kingdom Metazoa; phylum Arthropoda; class Arachnida; order Araneae; family Salticidae; genus Salticus; species Salticus scenicus. The sequence goes on from OZ005648.1 coordinate 206,674,247, forward strand.
TATTATCAGTTCCCTATTATACAGTCGGAAGCAAAATTGTTGAAGCACACATCCCCATTTTTTAATTTTTTTAGTTTGATCGCTAATTTTTATCATCAACTTACTTTTTTCTAAATTGCATAAAGACTAAGATCATGACTCGACAAATATTTACTTAACAAAACAGTATTAGGTTCCATCTTTTAAATACAAATTCAATAGCTAGCGCCTCAATAATTTTACTGCAGACTGTACAATAGGTATGGAGAACTCAGGTAATTGTGAAAACATTCGACCACCTTTCTTTTTCTTTTTTCTTTTTTTTTTTTTACGGACTTTATAGGTTTTAAGGTGTGAGGAAACTGAAAATCGCAAAATTAATGAAGGTTAATCAATTAGTTAGTTAGGCTGTGTTCACGTATCGTGAATGCTCGTTTAGAAGTCGTTTATAATATTACTTGCGATACTGGCAAGAACGCTATGGGCTCTTCCCACCGTCGCGTCGTCTGCTCAATCACGTGATAGAGGAAAACGAATAATCGAATTCTGAGAATCGAATTCAATTAAATATTGTTCTTAAGAACAAAAGTGTTATTATTTAATATAAAATAAAATAAAAGTAATATTGTGCATTTGTAAACAGTAGAATAATTATATTTGTAAATTTAATAATTTTTAAAAAACATTTTATGTGTTTATTTGTTTTTACCTATAAGAATCGATTTTTGTATATTGTAGTGTAACTGTAACATTAACTGATCTAGCAATAAATAATAGCTTCTTGTGGAATGTTTATGGATTATAATTTGAAATATTAAAATGTTTTCATTTAATTTGCATAAAGGTGTTACAACAAGTTAATTAACTTAGTTACTGGTCTAAATGGATTTACGCAGTACTATATTGCACTGTCACTGATTTAAGTACCAAAAATCAGAGTATTAAAGATGTTGTTCTTCATGAACATCAATAACAAACATAAACTAAATAATGATTGTAAATGTATACGGCAAACAAAAGATGATGAATAATGATATAAAATGGATTAAAAAAGATGATTTATAAAAAAATAACACAGATTAAATAAGATTGATCAAAAATAAGAATAGAAAATATGTTATTTCAGCAATCGCTATTGATAAACAAGACTTTGTCTGCTATTTGTTTTTCCTCTATCATGTGACCCCTGACGTCAGGTGGGAAGAACCCATTGATTTGCAACATTCTACTTTGAAAATTTCGTAAGTTATTCGAAATTTACGATTTCCTAGTATGAGAGAATAAGGTAAAACTTTGCTTAAACGCCCATTCAAAGGAATATTTCTAAGGTAAAGATATCACACTAGACACTAGCTTTAAAATACCGGTTATGATTCTGTCATACATGACATTGACTATAAATATTCTACTTTAAAATTTTCGTAAGTGATTCGAAATTCACGTTTTGCTCAACAAGTTAGAATGAGGCAAAATTTCGCTTAAACAAATAATATGAAGAATATTTTCAATGAAGATGTCAGACCACTTTTAAAATATCATTTATGTTACTGGAATGAACGTCATTGACTATGAATATTCTAATTTGAAATTTAAGATTTTCTTAACAAGGTAAAATAGAGTAATATTTCAAATGAACTTGTATTATGAGGATCATTGCATTGGAAATAGTATATTACATGAAAGTTATAATAATATAGTAATTCTAATAAAATTAGTCAGCAAATTAAGAGAAGGTAAATGTATCAAATCGGACAGAGGTTAACTTACTAGCTGGGGCATTTCAGTCTGCGATGATAATTGAGTGATTGGCCATATTCATTTCTCTCAACATATATGTATGGTATGCCCTGCAATAAAAATTATGAGAACAAATATATGATAGAAACTGAACAGAGTCCACCCATGCCACCTATTTTTTTTTCTACATTTCATTTTATTTTATTTTTTATAGCTAGTTTTTGATAGCTACTAATTTTTTTATACATGTACAAAAACTTCAGAACTTTAATTTCATCTATTTAATTAATTCACTACTTTTACTATTTTATTTACATTTAGGTAGTAATTTATTAATTATTTCCAGTATGTTTAATGCAAATGATAGAGAGAATATGTATATCTAGCGCCAATGGTATTTTCTATTTCCAAAATATCATTTCCAATGTGAAATATTAACAAAATAACTTACAAAATTCTTAAATTTTTCTCTTAAATACCACCTAGCATTTTGATGGTTTCTTATCCTGAATCTCACTGGAATATCAAAAAGTGAAAGTTCTGAGATGTGGAGTAATCCCCTTGTTCAAATCTCAACTTTCATAGCTTTGTAAAATGTATCTCATCAAACAAAAGGCCACTCGACATTTTTTTCGTATTCTAAGTTGCCATGGTAACAACTGAGCAATCTTCGATAAAAATGAAAGATTTTTCTTTTAGAAGCTAATGTATATCTAAAAATAAATTCATAATAATATTACTAATAATATAAAAAAAAAAAAAAAAAATGGACGAAATGTGCTTATATATATTAGAAAAAGTTTTTTCCTTAATATTAAATTCTAATGTTATTTCTAGAAAAATATTTTTTTACGTTTACTTAAAATCAAAATGTGGTTTAAACGGAGAGCTGTTCTAATTGTCTTTCCGGTACCGATACAAAATTGCTAGAATGCGCTTATTATGAAAAACATATGCCTTGTAAATTCTAATTAATTAAACGTCCAATTAATCCATGCAATCCAACTTAATCTACCTATATTAAATGTTGCCATTCTTTATTAAGTCTTTTAACTTTAACATTATTTCTTTTTTTATGAACTAAATGACATTATTTAAATTTTATTTAATGCACAGTTCTGTTATACATGTAACTTTAATATTTAAAAATATAGCTTCATTTTATTGCGGGCGTGTGTATGTAAATAAAATCGAAATTTCTCTTCTAAGAATTTTAGTATTTTCGCCTACACTGGCTATTTCTTTCCTTACAAATACGAGAAATTGTTTCATAATTTATGTATGAAGCATCACTTTACTGTTTTGATTTTTTACTATAATAATCTTTGAAATAATTTTTAAATAATTTTAGTCGTGAAAAGTTGAAAATTAAAAATATTTTCATAATGAATGTATTTTTTGCCACTCAAAAATACAGTGTGACCATGAATTAACTTTCCGTTTTTGGAGGTTGTTCGGCTAAACTAATGGACGGAATGAAACTAAATTCCATATACAGGTTGCAAAAGGCACTATGATTTCCCTAAAGAAAAAGAATTATTACCAAAGTCGTCGATAGGGAATATTTTGGCGCTGCTCTCATGTACGTACTATGAATTTATGAAAATTATACAACTTTCCTAGTGCAAACATGATCTCTGAGCTGTTAGAAATTAAAAAGATCAATACGTAGAATGAATGCACAGGAAATGAATTATGTAAAGTTTCATTAACATTCAAATAAAAATGTACATGCAGCAATGAATGGCAATACAATGTTAAACACGGAAAATATTATTATTATTATTATTATTATTATTATTATTATTATTATTATTATCATCATCATTATTTTTTAACAGCATTAGGGTCTCCCGGACCATATGAAGTATGTGCAAGTTTGCACAATCTAAGTAGATTGTGCAAATTTCCTAGTGCGTACGTGACAGCAGCGTTAAAAATCTTCCCAATCAGTGACTTTTAGTACTAATTCTTTCCTTTGCAGAAATCATATCAGCATGTCTTCTACAGTCTGTATATAAAATTTAGTTTCATTCGTTAGTTTTAGCCGTAGATGCTTCCAAACAGGGAAAATTATTTTGTGGTTACCTGTATAACAAAATCATTATTACAAGCTGAAAAGAAAACAGATATCATTTCCAACGATCAAAAATTATATAGCCCATCTGGTTGTTGTTTGATTGGTAATGTGACCTTCAGTTCTCAGGAACCAGGTTCGAGTCTCAATTCAGGCATGGATATTTTAAGAGGTTCGAGTTGGATTTTAAGTCATAGGTCAAATGATCTTTAATGGTTAAAAAAAAAAAAAAAATAGACTATGGGCCAACAACTTCAATCCAATTCAACTTAAGAATTAAGGGTTTTTTGACGAATAGATTTAGACATTTATATCAATTTCTAGAAAATTTATCCAGAATGACAACACCTGACAAACTCAGAGACATCCTTTTATGAAGATGTATTGCTATAGTAACTCACAATGACGTCAAAATCCAAGCCTGAATACCAAGGCTATCTTTATCGCAAAAATTTGGGTGGGGATCACTATTCTTACATATGAAAGGTCCCATTTTGAACATGTTTTCCGAATCATTTCTTTTTCCCAGTGGAAGCAGATACCCATCTCCATCATGATTATTTTCTCTTTTCTGCCGTAAAGAAATTTATAAGTATTTCGGGAAGTGACGTCAGGAAAATAATTTCTTGGTGCTATTTTCGATGCCGTTATATTAATGGTTTTTCAGCTTTTATTATCTTTAGAATGTTATCGTATTCATTTTTGCTAAAAAGTTGTTTTAAAGGTCAATTTTTATTTCTAATTTAGTGTTATAATTTTTTTTAAATTAATGATACGAATGGACAATGAAATAAATTTCTGTTTCCTTTAGTAAAATTAAATACAGCGTAGTAAGCTCCCAGACACATGATTATAAATGTTTGTAAGCATATATACTATGCATTGCAGACAAAAACTTACTTCTATTTTTCAAAACCCTTTATTTTTGTAGAATGAGATCTAAGGTTAATTTCTTTAATGTAATCATACTTCACAGCTTTCATCTTTTGAATTAATAATAGTAAAAAAAAAAAAAAAAAAAAAAAAAAAAATCAATAAACAAAAATGTTGCATATTTGTACAATAAATTCCCTCCCCCCCTCTAAATTTTCCCCTTGCCGCAAATGTTGATTTTTTAGAATTTTTGAACTCTGTAGACCCTCAGAACGTATTTAACAGTTAAAATAATCCCCCCCCCCTAAAGTTCAAATTTATAGCCATAAAATTACCGAAAAGGGATAAAAATAGGGGGCCGTCCCTAAAAAATGGTGGGTGATAGGGCTAAATGGACGTCATATTCGGATTCAGAAGGTCATTTTACAAAAGAATTTGCCAAAATGGTGTTGGGGGCAATTTTCATGACGAGAAGTGTAATTAATATGTTGTATTCAAAAGAAAAAAATAATAATGAGAAAAAAATTCATGAACCTTTCTCAATTTTTCTTAATTAAAACAAGTTAAGACGCATATATATGCTTATTTATTAAAATATAATACGGTTTGAATTTTTTACTTTTACTTCTTCAGGAAGGCACATTTAAGAAAAATATACATTTTTTTCTTTTAACAAAATACAATTAACTTTAAACTTTTGGTACAGCTTTAGTATAATACTTCTTTAGCGACATTTAAAATTTGGCGCCGCAGAGTGTATCAAAAAGTATGACCCGATTTTGAACCGTAACATATGAAAGTAACTGAATGCAAAATACTCACAAAGTGCTAACATTTTCTCAGTGCTGTTATAACTATTCTACGTGTCCATCGGCAGCAGCACGTGTAACATCAAAATGATGTGTAAATTCATCCCATACTTTTCGCAAGATGGTGGGATGGACGGATACTACTGCTTTTATAATATTTTGCGTTTTAGGTCCTCTGCATTTGTAGTGTAGGTAACATTGGTGTAGTTCGTCCTGGACTATCGTTACCTATAAACATAGAGAACCATAAAATATACTAGAAGCAGGGGCAACATGACACCTGTCAATATCAATACCATTACTTTACAAAAAGTGTGGGGCGAAATTAACTATCGTCTTGTCTTGATCTTGAACGTGGTGCTGGAGGTGGGTATATAGAGCATTTATAATGCCAATGATAAAATTTTATTACTTTTTTGAATTTTTTGTACTTGTTACATTGTTTTCGTGTGTTTCCACACACACACACAAAAAAAAAAAAAATAAATAAATAAATAAATAAATAAATAAAAATAATAATAATAATAAATAAATTACCTTTTAAAATCGGGTCATCCCTATAAGTTCGGACGTTTTTTCCCAAGGACTCTACTTCCGCAATAGCCATTTTCATTCTAGCCGTGCAATAAATAAATAAATAAAAAACTAATAAGTTGTAGCTACCACAAGATTTCTATATTTTCCCATACAAATTCAAAAAGTACAATTTATTTATTAAATTATTATATATTAACTTTATTTTCCATAGAGATTGCAGACGATTTTAGTCTTAGAGAAGTATAACACTAAATTCTGAAAGAAAACCGATTATATACCGACATGTGAGAAAATGCTTTTTTTTTTTTTTTTTTTAATGGGGGGGGGGGGGAAGTTAACTATGTTTTAAAAAGAATTGTCAACATTTTTTTAATTTATTCCGGAACATTTTTAGCCCCGCCTTCATTTCACACCAGTTTATTTATAGAATAATTTTCTCCAAAATATAATTACGATAAAATAAGTAAAAATTGCCCTTAAAATAAAAGTGGTATGGAATAAAGGCGGGGCTAAAAATGCTTCGGAATAAATTAAAATGTTGACAACTCTGTTTTAAATTATCACAGGTCCATGGTCCATACATTCGTTGTAACCCTTTAAGAAGCAGTGTACTCGCCACAAAGACTCAAGTAACAAGTCCCAAGTGAAAAAATATATCACTGATTTTTTTTTTTTTTTTTTAAAGAAAATTTTATAATTTAGCGAAAAAAGTTATTTATTTGTTTACTTCTTATATTTTAACATTGTTCGTAAATTCTGATGGCTGTCTAATTTAAATCAGCGTAATTACCTTGAGCCTCAAAAGATTAAAGATTTGACGAGTTCTTTTAAAAAATACCCATACTGAATACCCTACATCTCCCCATCTCCGGGGTGAAAATTCGCCGAGAGCGATGCTCATATAGATACAAAAAAAAAAAAAAAAAAAAAAGATCTAGTTGATTATTGCATTTTTAATATAATACATGTTTAATTTCACATTGAAAAGATAAAAGTAATTCTCATCGTGTACATTTATAGAAATATTTTTCCTGTTCTGCCATATTAAAAATTATGAAAAAATGGGATGGCAGCACCACCTGTTGAACGATTGGTCCCAAAATATAATCAACACCTGTTTAGATAAAGGTCCAACTAAATACCAAATTTGGTTATATTTCGTTCGTTGGTTCGTGAAGCACAAATACACACATTAACACACACACTAACACAAAAAGACAGACATACAAACATTTTCTAAAAATGGTCAAATGTGTTCAATACATCTCAAAACGTGTAAATCCATCGAAAACCGGGGATAGAAAAATTTCAAAAATACAAGGAAAGTAAAAATAATGAAAACAGTAATCTCGTAAATTATCTATTTTTACTATGTCTGACTAGATCACTTTATAGAAAAAATACATTCTTAAAAATTGCATATTTACTTCTCCAAGCGCCATTTTAAACCAAGCCGTACCCGAGAAGTATAAGATGACTATAAAATATTGCCATAAATTAGCTAAAATGCAATAATAAACAAGTATGTTGTGGCCACCACATGAATTTCTTATACATTTTCTTATATAAATTCATTCAATAAAAATAATTTATTAAATTTAAGGCTGAATATCACATAAGTGTGCATTTTGGATTTTTTTAAACTTTTTTTTCAAACTTTGTATTTTAATTTGAATTTTTGAAAATAAGTCCGTAAGTGCATCTTAAATAAATTCTGAGTTTGACAGAGATCGAACATAATTTTTTAAAATTTTATTGAAATTTTTCAATAAAAATTTATAATTTTAATTATCTTATAAAATCAAAATTACCATTTAAATTTTTTTTTTGTGGTTCAGATTCATTAAAAAATACAAGACTTAGGCTTTTCTAAAAAGTTCTTCCCATTTTAAAAAATAAAATAAAATAAAAAACCCAAAAATTTTAAATTTAAAAAAATAAATAAATAAATAAATAAATTTAAATTTATTTTTTTATAAACATAAATTATATCAATGGGAAATATCATAGACTGCATACCTCTTGACTATAAACTGGAAATAATTAGTTTACTTGCATTAAATTTTTAATTATAGCATTTAAAGATGTCAAAAAATGATGTCACTGAAATGACTGGTTTGTCACTGAAATGACAATGTTTGTCACTGAAACGACTGTTTGTCACTGAAATGACAATATTTGTCAAAATGACTATTTTTCACTGAAATAACATTGTTTGTCAATGCAATAGGACCATATAATATTAAAAATGGAACATATTAGAACAATAGAGAAAAGATTGTGAAGGGAAAAGAAAGAGCAATAATGAGAATATCAAGCAATTTTATTGTATTAAAATCCTTATAGTTACAAGTTTAATGATTAACTGAATTAAATTCAGAAAAAGCATTTTGAACATTATTAAAATCTTCATCCTGAAGTTTAAAATATCTATTTGAAGCAGGTTCAGGAGAATTCCTAATTTTGCACAGAATATGTGGCACTTGAATTTCATGGACATCCTCTTTGTCAAGCCATGCAAATTATTTTTTCTGCATCTTGCCATAAATAACACAAGTAAAATATTTTGAGTAACATTCTCAATGACACCTTAAAGGGGGCAAAAAAAAAAAAAAATAAATAAATAAATAAATAAAATTAAATAAATAAATAAAAGTTTGCTTTTTTAATTGTATCTTAATATTAATGTCGTATGTAATTTTTTTATATTTACCTGGATACCGGAAAGTACTTTAAATATTTAAATATAAAGCTTATCTTACAACAACAAATCTTTTAATTCAAAATAAAAAATTATTTAAATCCAGGGCTTACAAAATAGTAAATCTCCAACAAATGTCATTTTCGTGACGTCACAAAAATGACCGTCACGAAAATGACAAATCGTCAATAATTCGTTCTGTACTGAAAAACATGCTTTCACTAAGCCGATATCGTCACATTTTCTTCTTCTGGTCGTCATTCTATATTAAAATAAAACTTTGTTCTAAATTTTATAATAATATTTTTTTATTTTTTATGCATCTCGAAAATGACAAGCAATAAAAGTACGCACAGCATGTAAACAATAAAAATAATGTTAACTCTTACCTGTTTTCAATTTTCTTGAGATTTTTTTCCCCCACATATCGTCAATGTTGATTTCTGATCTTTAACTTTAAAAAAAGTGAATGGTGGCACCATCCCTTGATGATATATGAAGTTATTTTCATGTGTCACGAAAATGACGTGAAGACTTGCATACAAGCATTTTAATTACACATGCATTAAAATTAACGTAATTAAAAAGAAAAAAAAAATTTCCTTTGAAAACAAATAGTTTTTTTTACAAGAATTAACAATTATTATAATTATCATTTTATTTTTTTTAGTAAAAAACATACTTTGTATGTAAACATTTGGTCTTGGAGACAGTCACGAAAATGACGGTTATAAGGTTTAAAATTTTCTAAAAAATACTGAAATTGCTATAAACTCACATTTTATGATTTGATGCTTTTTTAAAAAGGTACTTCTAAATAATAATAATAAAATTTTACAATTTATTTGCTTAAAATTAATAATAAAGACCTGAAACACTAAAATGCACATTTATGTGATATTCAGCCTTAATATCATCCTTTGCTAAAAGTATTTAATTATTACAACTCTCATAGTGGCAAAAAACAATCAAATCTCTTACATAAACAGATTTTCATTTAAAAGCGATTCCTAACTATTCTTAATATTCCATTATGCTCCTTTGTATTTCCTATGAAATTCTTATACTAAACATGGCTCCCATCCAAGAAACTCACAAGTGTTTGGAAACCGGAATGCAGGAATTTCATCACGCTGATATTGGAGGGAGAAATTTAATGAATTAGAAAATCAGAATTCAGGGGAATTCAATATTTAAGGACGATGAAAACAACAACGATCTCTGAAAAGTTTAAAAGAGAATTTGACTTATTGCTTTTAGCGAAATTATAATAATATGTAACTCGTTATAATTATTCGATAGGAAGAAATTAAAAATGTCACTATAATAAAATACAAGTTCTTGATTTTTGTGCTGAAAATAAGCTTTCTAAATTAAAAAAATATATTTCACATTTCTACTGAGTTTCCCTTTCAGATTACAGAAAAAAAATATGTAATATTACAAGTATTTATTTGGTAATGTTACATAATTTTCATTAATTACATTGCTCGGCATAAAAATTGTCTCTGACACAATTTCAGCATGTTCTTATGTAAAACGACCTCCTGAATCCGAATAGGACGCCCATTTTGCCCTATCACCCACCGTTTTTTAGGAATGGTCCCCTATTTTTATAACTTTTCGGTGATTTTAAGGCTATAAATTTGATTTTTAAGAGGGGATTATTTTAACCATTAAATATCTTCTGAGGGACTATAGAGTTGGAAAATTCTAAAACATGAACATTTGCGACAAGGGGGAAATTTGGGGGGGGGGGGAGGATTTGCCACTGAAATTATGCATTACATATCTTATATTTTTTTAATCTGTTATTAATGTTATTTTTTAAGCTTTATATATTTTTTTTATTTTAGGTGTTAAATTAATTATTTTTCATTCTTCAAATCAAATTCATGGTCATAAAATTATCGAACAGGGAAAGAAATTGAGGGAGGGCTGGTGCATCTATAAAACGGTGGGTGACTGGGCAAAACGGGAGTCATGTTGGGATTCAGGAGGTCATTTTACATAAGAATCAGCAAGAATAGTATCAGATCTCGAAATAGTTTTATTTTATTTATTTATTATTATTATTATTATTTATTTATTTATTTATTTTCAGAGTAGTGTTATCACTATTTCTAAATGCCAGGATATCAAAATATTCAGAATATATTAAAAGTACATTACTAATAAATTTTAACTTAAATAATAATTACAGGTAATTTTTAATCTTATTTTAAACACTAAAAATTAATTAATTTACAAGAAAACGAATTGTTTTTAAATAGTAGATATATGACTCTATTCATATATTTATGTCACTTCTTGCATTATCTTGTTTACACTACGCATTGTAAAGAAAATATTTAAAATAGATAAAGTACTCTTTCTCTTTAAATGAAAACAGGCATTCATAAAGGCAATATATGTATTAAAATGTAAAAATAAATAAATAAGTGAATAAATATTTTTCAGGCACTTAAAAAAGGAGGCAAAAGGCACAAGTGCAATCATGCGCGTGTTGTTATTGACCCATATTCTATGTTTCGTGACGTAAATGTATATGCTTGTATAAATATTACAGTATAAACCAAATAACTATATACATATCAAATAGGAGAAATATGATAAATATATGTATGTGTGTTATCTTTCATAAAAGTTACAATTCCATTTTCAATACATTTAGATAAATTTATTTTTTATTTCAAGAAATTTTAATTATTTTTGGCTTAAAAACTATTTTGATCAACCAAATTTATTAAAATCTGTACATATTTTGTATTGTACATAACTCAACTTTGCAGTAACTTTTTTTATTTATTTACTATTTATTTATTTAATTGTTTCTTTATTTTTTGTTTATGAAATAGGTGAAAATGCCCAAATTGTTACTGTCGGTAAGGATTAATTTGTGCAAACATAATTGTAGAATAAATAATTGCAAATATCTTACATTTTTTTCGTAAATATCTTATATATTAAAACACACTGCTTTTTTCTAAAAACTAAAATGCAGCATTTTGAACATGCGCGAAAGTCTTAAAAGCGATTCAAAATGCCCATTTTATAGGATTTTCTTTAATCAGATAACCAAGTAAGATACCAGGAAAAAAAAAAAAAAAAAAAAAAAAAAACAAGAAAGTACGTCAAAACTATTCATATATTTCAATTATATTATTTTGCTTTTATAATATTTTGTAATATTTCTTTTTTAAGTTTTTTTTTTTTTTTTTTTTTTTTTTTCAGACGTATACAGACATTTCTCGAAAACAAAATATTGCATTTATTTTGAAAACTTCACTCTTCACCTATTTTACATTAAATCAATGAATGCTCATTTGATCATCACTACCGAAGGCATTCGAAATTCCATTCTACAGTTGTATTAAAAAGAGGCTGCCCAGTTAGACGTTCGAATCCTGGCTAGTATTTTATTAAAATGTACTGATTGTTCATACACATTTTAATTTCAGAATTTTCTAAATATTCATATCAGTCTGGAAATTTTCATTTGTTAAATAATTCTTAATACACTGATTAAATTTAATTTTATATCATTGCATACAATGGACATACGATTATTACCACAGATAGAACAAATTAATTTTCTTTTACAGTCACGAGCAATTTGAGATTAGAAATACAGTTTTACTTTTTTTCTTACGACTTACTTCACTTTCGTCTAAAATATTTATGTTTTAGCATAATTACAATCAGCACATATCGTTATTATTTGAAAACACGGAAATCATTTTTATTTTTCAGAATGACTCCATTGATTAAAGATATGTACCTATTGCGACCACCAGCCCGCTCTGTTTGTTTTCCCCTTGCATTGATGAATTGGACTGAGTAGTCCTTTACTTTCCCTTCCCCCTCTATACTTTTTTAATACCAAAAAAAAAGTAGTAAACCCTTGAAGTCTATTGTTTCCTGCTTTTCCATTGTGTTGCTAACAACATTCCTGTGTTTAATGAGTCCATTTAAGCGTTTCCCCTGACATTACCCTGACAGCGCCATCTATAGGAACATTTTGGAACTACTTTTTTCTTCCCAAAAACAAAATTTCATTGCCTCACGATTGCTCTCGTAAAATATCAAATCGATCTGATGGGTAGTTTTAAAATTATAGCGTTTTGAAATCGTGACTTTAATTATAATCTCTCTGTATATCGTGGGGGGGTGGGGGCAGAATAACGCAGAACTCATACCGGTATTTGTTTAAATTTTTTCTCTCTCCAACATGGCGGCAAAAGTTTAAAAGTCGCCACAGAAAGCTGTCCTGCCTGGGGAAATAGGAAAACTGGTTCGTGAAGCATGAATTTTATTTTGAAATTTTTCTTTAAATGATTTGGTTTAACTATCATTAGCTTTCATCCCACAAAAACTAATAATAATTTGGCTTCTGGTGAATTAAAATTTTAATTGGATGTTGAAATTGGTATAAGGTTTATAAGTTTAAATTTTAAAGGTAAAGAAAAAAAGAAAAAAGTTACTAGTTCAATAGCATCCTTAAATTACCAACTCAAATTCAAACTTAACTATCTTGTTTTATTTTTTATTTTGCACGCGCGCTTTAAAAAAAAAAAAAATAAATAAAAAAAAATAATAACTTTAACAAAACGCATTTTGTAATTTTAATCAAATCCTCTCTCTTGGAGCACTAGAGTTACACAGTTCCTCACTAGGCTCCGATCAAGTTATTGTGAGGCCTTGGGCTCCCTTCCCTCCGTAGCCCATCTGCAAACTCACAAAATATACAGATCTATAAGTAATTTTCGCATTAAAAAATATTAACATGAATATATTTGAGGTTTAGCTCCTTATATTTCAGAACCATACTGTTTTCAAATAATACTTATTATATAGTAATATTTTTTTCTGCTGTGATATAACGTAAAATTTACAAAAAAAAAAAAAAAAAAAAAAAAAAAATAGCGCATCTGGTACACAGTGGCGGATCCAGAACTTAACTTTTGGGGGGGGGGGGGCTTCAGCCCCCTAGCCCCCCCCCCCTCTTAGATCCGGCACTGCTGGTACATAAGGATGCTGGCCATCCTGTTTAATCACAAATATACAGTTCAATTCTGAAAAATATTTATTAGACACTTGCGTGATCATAAATAAAACTAGTATGCTGTGGCCACCACAAGACTTTCTTCTATATTTTCCTATACAAATTCACGCAGTAACAATATTAAAAAAAAAAAAAAAAAAAAAAAAACAATTTTTTTTCAAAGTTTTTTTTCGTTAAAAAAAAAAAATAAAAATCGTTAACTTTGTTTTAAATTATCACATATTTATAGTTCAACCATTCATTTTAAAGATATTGACGAGACCTTTCGAAAGATACCCATCTTGAAAATTTACCCCCCCCCCGGGGGGTACTTTCCCCTGGGGGGGGGGAAGCGATGCCCGAGATTTTTTTCCTAATTAACTACTACTATTATCAATAATTCATATTAATTTCACAATCACAGGTTAAGAATAACTCCCATTATGTACATTTATACGAAATTTTGTCCTATACTGCCATGTTAAAAATTTAGAAAAAATACGATCACAGCACCACCTGTTGAGTGATTGATCCCCAAATCTAATCAGCCCCAGTTTATGTCAGGGGCCAACTAAATACCAAGTCTGGTTAAATTTCGTTTAAAAAAAAAAAAAAAAAAAAAAAAAAAAAAAAAACGATTTTTTTTTCTAAGTTACTTTTTGTTAAAAGTAAAAAAAATCGATAACTTTGTTTTAAATTATCACAGATTTATACTTCAACCATTCGTTTTAAAGGTATTGACGATACCTTTCGAAAGATACCCATCTTGAAAATTTACTCCCCTCGAAGGGGGACTTCCCCCCCAGGGGGGTTCACGAGGCTCCTACGCATACAAAATTTTTTCCCCAGTTGACTACCTCTATTATAAATAATTCTTGTAAATTTCATAAGGATTACTAAAAAATAATTCTCTTTATGCACATTTATACAAAATTTTGTCCTATATCACCATGTTAAAAATTTAGAAAAAGCGGGATGGCAACGCAACCTGTAAGACAATTTTTACCAAAAGTTGATAGGCACTAATTTATGTCAAGGTGCAACTACATACTAATTTGTATGAAATTCTGTGCAGTAGTTCCTGAGATACAGTTGCCACAAAATTTTGTCACACACACACACACACACAGACAGACTGACAGACAGACAGACAGACAGACATTTTCTAAAAAGGGTCAAATCGTGTTCTACAGCTCTCAAAACGTGTAAATCCATCAAAAACCCGAGGTCGAAAATTTTTACGAATCCAATACTTTCTCTATATTACATATAGAAGAAAGTAACAAGAGAAGATATGTAATTTGAAACAATACCGTCGAATAAGTTTTGTTTAACGAATGTGATTATTTTCACGAAATTTATATATATACCTATCTGTCCAAAATTTCTTAATTACATATTTATGACGGCAATTTTATTTTATTTTATTTTTTTGTTTTTGTTTTGGCTCTTTGAAAATTTAGAAAAAGAAAATTTGATTATCCATTTTTTGATAAATTACTTTTGAACTGCTATATATTTCTAATCATCGTTGTTTACCATAATTAGAAATATGAATAAGTAAGGTAAATGTATCAGTGGCGGCCATTGTACTAGTATTAGATACTTATTTAAATGCTACAAATAATTTTTTAAGTCATGTATAGGTTTGCCTCTCATTCGAGGTTGGCGTTACAACCTTCTACTTTTAATTTTTCAAACTATGAGAATTTCAAAGCGGTCGGTTTGAGATGAAAACAATTTAACCCTTTAAAGTTCATTAGTTTCGCAGCGAAACCAAACGTTTGACATAATTTAACATCTATGCAAAAATTCTTCAATATTTTTCCCTTCTTTTAACGGATTTTTAAACATTCGTTCCTTCTCTGTTTGGTATATAGAAGCACTTCTCCAAAATTTTACAAAGGATGTTTCAGAGGAAACCAAATGCAGAAGTCGCTTGAAATTTCTTAGCAGGTGCGAGTGCGCCTTGCTGCGTTTGTGATACACTCGTGTCTAGTTTTTTCACTTGATGAAGGGATGACTAATATTTTAACATGGAACAACTTTTGTGAGTTTCGGTAGTTTTTATTATTTGCTTAGTTAAATATTAGCTGAGTTTAATCTGGTTAACTTATAACTGTTTCAAACCAAAAATTTCTCGAAAATAAAAATTCTCTCTATTTTTTTTTTTTTTTTTTTTTTTTAACATATTTATGATTAGCTAGTGCATACTTGCCAACCATCTCATTATGAACCGTATAATTTTTAGTACCGCATTTTTTTTCACACCAGTCATTTTTTAGAGTAATTTTATTCTTATTTGATCGTAACAGAATTTGGAGAGAATTGCTCAAAAAATTAAACGGTGTGAGAAAAGGGCGTTTTTTCAAGGGGCGTTAACAATTGTACGGTTATTAATGAAATGGTTGGCAAGTATGCTAGTGTCTCTAACAGTCAATTTTGAAATTTATTAGTTTACCAGTTTTCAAAAGAAATCAAGTAATGAACGTTTAAGGGTGAAATTTTTGTCGTCTTCGTTATTTCTTGTTGTTTTGGACAGGTGCGCCAAATTTTGTTTAATATGCTTCTGCTTATTTCAAGCTGATATCTTGTATTCACTGCTTTTATATTACTAATATAAATAATCATAAATGATTTATGGTGTTAATCTTTTGATTTTGTAACAGAACATCATATAACATTTTATGAGTGTTCACTACTGGTACCAAAGTATGTCATTGTCAGTAGTGGACAGCCTTGTCTACCGCAAGGTGATTTGATTTTGAAGGAGAATTTGAGTGGGAGATAAAGGGCTTCGTTATTCTAAATTTGCAATGTAGACAGGAATATGAATTCATTTCACTCAAATTTAGACTATTTTGGTTATGATTTAGTGCTCCGAAAATGTAAATTTTTAGACTAAGATATTCTAAACGAAAGCTTTCTTTGTGTTTCATGCATATTCGAAAAGTTTAATTTTAATAATTGATTTAAACACACAAACATGGCGGGTTTTTAACGACTTGCAGTAAATACGCCGAAAATCTGTTAAAGACTAAGAAAGTAAGCAAACACTGCATAACAATGGATTGAAGTCGAAATAATTGATTTGACCCTCTATCAAATTTAAATAAATAAATAAAAAAGCACGAATGACAGTGTGAAAGAAGCGAAAAAATATAATGTAGACCCAAAGTATTGCTGGTCCAGAACTTTTGAAGTTAGAAAATTCTTGAAGTCAATTATTGAGCTATTCAATATTTACCAATCTTACAATGAAAATTGAAACTAGAAGCTTGCTTTAAATACGCAGATTTCAAAGTGAAAGTATATTTATGGAGAGTTTATCGATATAAAAAATATATTTGTTTAATTTCCCTCCTCCCCCCCCCCTTAATATAATATAGAAAAAGAAAAAAAAAAAAAAAAAAAAAATGGTAACAGATATTTTAGGCGTTGCTAATGTTTGAAATTTTGGCAACATTTGATATTAATGTCGCCATGCTGGCATGAACAATACAAACTGGAAATTTTAAATTTCCTATTTATTTATTTTATTTTGGTATATTTATATACATCCCCCGACAAAAAGATAGGTACAAAAGGTTTTTTCTTTGATTTTTCATAAAATAACATTATCTAAATTGTGCTTATCATTTATTATTATCATAAAATAACACTATTCCCGGACTAATTTTTGTTTTAAGACTAATTTAGAAAAATTTTAAGACTAAAATTTTTTCTGATTTAAGACTACACACCGCGACAAAAAGATAGGAACAAAACGGTTTTTTTTTTTTTTTTTTAATTTTTGAATATGAATATTTTGAATATGATTCAAATATTTAATATGTTTTTGATACGATAATAAATGATCAGCACAATTTAGATAATGTTATTTTATGAAAAAAAAAAAAAAAACTTTGTTTCTATCTTTTTGTCGTGGAGTGTAGTCTTAAATTAGAAATATTTTAGTCTTAAATTTTTTCTAAATAGGCTTAAAACAAAAATTAGTCCGGGAACAGTGTTATTTTATGATAATAATAAATGATAAACACAATTTAGATAATGTTATTTTATGAAAAATCAAAGAAAAAACCCTTTGTACCTATCTTTTTGTCGCGGGGTGTATGTTTTTCTTTTAAAAATACATATTTTTTATTATTTGTGTACATACAACCTTTGGCCATTTTCATTTACGCTTAAAACTCCTATAACATTTTGAGATAATACCTTTGCAAATTGTCGCATCTCTTTAAAAAGTATTTATACTCTTGTTTTCAAGGAAAAAAGATTCGTTACCCTTAGCAACGTTGAAGAGATGAGCAACACGTGTTAAAGATAGAGAAAGGAAAAATAAACACCTACGCTTTTCCACTTCGATTTCTCTTATTATTCATTGCTAATCCCGGGAAGCTAAAAATAGCACAGAAACTGTTCATATTTTAAATTTATGTAGCGGCGCTAGTTGGTTGGCGCGAGAAGCAATAGTAGTTATGTTTAATTAGCCGTGTTTGTACATACGAAAACCTTTTCAAATATTATTCATATACAATTGAACTCTGTTATAACGTCCGTAGTTATATCGTTAACTAGATTATAACATCAAAAATATTTCTCCCGCTCAATAATTCACAAATTTTAATGTCAACTCAACTTGCTTTTAACGCCTTATGACTTCGGTTTTAACGTAAAAAAGTATACGCATAATTGATCATTCTTTCTTTCTTTACAAGAAGAAAAGAGAAAAGTGAAATGACAAATTGTTAAGTCAATTTTTTATACTTTTACACTGGATGTTTATTAAAACAATACATTCATTATGTTTATCATATGTTTCTCACGTTTTTCGATATGTTAGCTGATAGAGATTTCCCTTAAATTATTACGTTTTTGAAACTCACATAAATCAGGTATATAAATTCGCTTGATAAGAACAAAATATTTTATTAGTAAATAAATAGTAACACTGCAGTAAAAAACGTTCGTGAATTTTTGTTTTAAAATTTTACGTGAGTTTTTAGCATGTTCTCAACTTCGTACAGTTTAACAGCTCCACATTTCCTACCATCGATTGTTGCGTAAGTACGGAGTAGGATCCCTTAAAAAGACCCCTACGGAGGGTAATCCACCTAGACCTAGGACTCTCGAGGAATCGGCTTTAATCCCAACACCAAAACCTACTATCAATTGTTTTTAAAACTTTTTTTTTTTTTTTCATGGTATTTTTCCCTTTTATCATTATTATACTCACAGTGAGATTTGAACATTTCGGTTGGTAGGACGAGTTTTATTGTTCTGATTGATGCAAAACTGGAAAAAAAAAATCATCGTACAATATTTTAACTGATAAAAAATAGAATTAGTTTGCAGTACCGAGTTTCTTAAAAAATTTTGATAAAAACGTTTAATAGCAATTATAATCACTAGAATGCTAAATGTAGATATCAATTAAAATCATTAAAATGCTAAATACATAAATGCATATATTAGAGACTAAAATTATTATTTTAAAGTTGAATTTGTCCAATCAGTGTTGCCAGATTTAGCGACTTTTTTATTCAATAGTCACCAATAACTTAGAGTAATGATACTTGATGCAATAATAATCGATTGATCTTCCAAGCGATTAGGCAATTGTTGCATTTAAAATTTTGTGGTGGATTTTGAATTTAAAAAAATGTCACAAAATCTAGCAATACTGTGTCCAATATGATTTGTTTATGTGTTTAAATTAAGCAAAATATTTGTTTGACGCGTATTTAATTTACAGACAATATTTAGAGCTACTCAAAATTACTCGAATATATTTCAATGCGAGGTGTGAGGTAGAAGTTTTCTTAGCCTTAAATATTTGTACGAATGTGGATTTATTATTTAAACGGGTTTGAAAGACTACATTCACTCAAAAATGTATGCCAAATTAAACTGTTTCTGAGACTATTTTGAACTAGTTTTAACGTACGTTGAAAATGTTCAAATATAATATATTTATTGTATTTCATCTTGAACAGTAATAATATGTCTATATTAATATAGGGTAAAAGAAAGTATTGTGAAAGTCCCACCAGATTATTTTTTGTCATAAAATTAGCAAAAATATTATAAATATACATATATAATATAAAATAGTTTTATAGAAAAACATTCTTGCAAATAATAATGATGATGATGATAATAATAATAATAGTAATAGTATACGTCTGAAAATGATCTGATAACACAATGCTAAAAAGTTTTCAAAATTTATTTTAACTACTTTTATTTATACATTTTGTAAACATTGATAAAATAGAATTAAATTTAAATTTTTATCTTTCTTGTCTTTCAATTTGGAATGAATCATACACTTTCATAACTTAAAATTGTAAATCTTTCCTCAACATTTGGTTTCCTTTTTCTGTTGCTACCACTTATTTCAAAAATATTTTTCTTCGCCAAAACTACTAAAAATACGGGTGTGTTATTTTATACCCTAAAGACATATTTTATTGGTTGAAACGCTTTCCATGTTTTTCAAACCCTCCGCTTTTTATTCCCCAGGAATGATAAGTTGCTTTGAAATGTACTAAACTTCTAGCAACGCGATATTGAAAACTCAAAATAAATAAACCAAGGACAGAGAACATCCACCTCAAGATATTTGTTTCTAATATTCATATGTAGAAGCAGAAGCTAAGTATAACTTGAGCGTACACGCAATATTTGGGACTTCTTTTTATGGCCCCGTAAAAAATTTAATGTCTTTAAAAAGTTTTGGATTATTCACTGGAGAAAATTAATGGATTTTCTATTGCTAAAGTATTATTACATAAGCAAGCAATTGAGTTAGTCTATAGTTTATAGTTAGCAACTGATAGTTTTTATCATCTTATTCTAGCAAACGCCTGTGGGTGAAAACTTTGTTTATTATTTATTTATTTTTATAGAATAATTTTAAAATCTGGAAAAATACGAATGTTCTGTAACTTAATATTGTTCGCAATGAACACAATATTTTTTTACTAACTAGAAAAATGTTAATTGCTAACACTGTAGGTTAGAGTTAATGATTCCAAGAGTCATTTAGTCTTCCATAACTGGGATTAGTCAGGGCTGACTAATGATACTTTTATACTTTTTATACTTTTTTTCTTATGATACTTTTATACCCAGGGCACAATCGTATATTGTTGCACCCCGCTCCACCAAAACTTATAATGAAAACTCTAATTAGGCTTTTAAAATTAATAATAGAACAATTACAGTCATATAAAAATTATGAAAATGTATTTAAAAGAAAAAAGATTTTAAATATACATTTGTAAAACTTAATATATATTTTATACTATTAAGTGAGCAATATTTGTATATTTCACTGTTCTCGAAAACGGTAGCTCGGACAGTCACGAGATTTAACACAAAGGTGCCCCCCGAAGGATCATTGTGCACATCGAAGTCAGATTTTCGAATTTTTGATTAGTTTTTTCTGAATTAAAATGTGAAAATAATAACCTTCTAATTTCTGATAAATAAGCCATTTAAATTTTAATATTTTGTCCATAATTTAATTGTTGCCAATTTTTTTTCGACAAAATAATAATAATTAAAAGAAAAAAAACCATACATTTATTTAAAATGAGGAAAATAAATCAGAAAGATTAGAAAATAAATTAGAAATATCAGTCGCATCGTTACGAATAAGATACCAAATGAAAGGGAAAATTTTTGTAAATCCGATGCATTAAGAGGGGACAATACCTAATCTCGCCGGCAGCCTTCGCCCATGTTATTCTATGGGAAAATTTGTTGCTACAATTACACATTACCTAATGAATATTTTTAAATTCTGTTTTCGCAGTCAGAAAATTCATAACCGTTAAATGAGTACTCATTTTTGAAAAGTTCATTTTTTTTTTTTTTTTTTTTTTTTTTTTTACATTTTAATTTTGAGTTCAAAAATGCGATTTTTCACAAAATGCATTTTTCTCATTTTCTAATCGCAAAATGAAATACTAAAATTTTAAAAAATCAATTTTTGGAAAACAAGTACTAATTTAACGCTTCTGAATTTTCTAAATGTGAAAACAGAATTGAAAAATATTCATTAGGTAATGACTAATTATGTAAACAAATTTTCCCATAGAATAACATGGGCGAAGGCTGCCGGCGAGATTAGGTATTGTCCGCTATTAAACAGCTTATCAATCGGATGATTAGTTTTTTCTTAATTAATTAAAATGTGAAAATAATAACCTTCTAATTTCTGATAAATAAGCCATTTAAATTTTAAAATTTTATCCATAATTTAATTGTTGCCAATTTTTTTCGACAAAATAATAATAATTAAAAAAATAAAAATAAAACTACATTTATTTAAAATGAGGAAAATAAATCAGAAAGATTAGAAAATAAATTAGAAATATCAGTCGCATCGTTACAAATGAAAGGGAATTTTTTTGTAAATCCGATGCATTAAGCAGCTTATCAATCGGACAATTAGATTTTTTAAAATTAACTAAAGTATGAATTTTAGGTGTCAACAGCAGAAGATTGTATGGAAACAGTTAGGAGAAAAAAAAAATGAAAAATCTGCTTCACATTAAGTCACATGATTTTTAAGTGGGATTAAAAATTGCAGTTTTAGTAAATAAATTATTCATGAATTTTATTTGCTAAAACATTCTTGTGTATTCACTCGGGGAAAGATTGCCATATTTTGGTAAAATCGCCGTCTTTTCCCGAATGAAAAGGAATCACTTTTTTCTCCCGAATGATCAATCTATATATTATTACTATATCTATGTATGTGATACGATACATTAATAATTTGGGTTTTAAAAGTTTTTTTAAATAGATTATTTAAACTCTATGAACCATATTTTTTTTTTTTTTTTTATCAGTTTCATTAACAGATCCTGCTGGGCGATTTTTTAAATTTTGGTGTTGAAGTACACCGAACGTTTTTCGACAAGAAGTTTAATATAGCAACAGCCATTTTAATCTAAGTAGCGCATCAAATATATAAAAACATAAAGGATTTATTTTTACACAAAATTTACAAAACAAATGCAGTTTTTAAGATAGGAAATTTATTTCAACAAGCACTATTTTAAACCTAAAAACCATTAAAAATATAAGCAGAATATAAAGGATTCTTATGTATAAACAAAAAAGAGTCTGATAAAATTATTAGCAAAATAGTCTTCCCCTTTTTCATACAAAAAAAAAAAAAAAAAAAAAAAAAAAAAACATCGCTGATATGGCGACAAAAATTCAAAAGCCGCCAATGGAGCGACATAATAAAGTTGTGTAACACGATAATATTTACCTATTTATTTATTTTTTTATATAATAATCATTATGCTAATTTATCATACAAACAAATGAGTCTCTGTGTGTTACTGCAGTTGCACGCTGTCGAACAGAAATATTTGAAAAATTCAAATTAATATTTAAATAAATAAATAAAAATATGTTTAATGGGAAATATATCTAACCATAAAAAGATTAGTTGTCCAAAATACGGCAGAAATAGTGCTCATAGCATATTGTTACAAGGGATTAAGTCTTATTGTTACAATGGATTAAGTCTAAAATGGTGACAAAAATTCAAAAGCCGCCAAAGAGAACTATATTAAGGCTGTACTATCAGGTTTACAACCCATGAATTATATATAAACACAAAAAGTTAATTGTCTCATGCGACAGACGTAGCCGGTCACAGCATATTGTAATATCTGGCGTGAAATTGCTGTCATTTAATGGTTGATTGGATAAACAAAATAAACATATGAAATAACGTAAAAGCAAATATTATGTTGTTTAAACCCAGTTACATTTGAGTCCAGTCCGAGTTACATGTGAACAACACTATACGTGTTGTTCACATGTAACTGGGATTCAAATATAAAAGGGAAACTCCAATTTTTTCGATACTATCTATTTTGAAACTATTATATAATAAGCACCTAAATGGAAGCTCATTGGTAAACTATTGTCGCAGGTAATAGGGACAAGCACCCGAGTTGCAGTGGATGACCAAATCGCTGCCGAATGCAGCAGGGACCTGGAGCGAGCTTTTGAACAATTTCAGTAATTTATTTTATTTTATTTTTATAAAGCTATATAGAAAAGAGTTTCCTTTAAATTTAGTGGCCAGGGAAGCGGGCAAAGCCTGCTAGTATATATTAATTAAATAATATTTTAATAAAATAAAAAGATGCGTTTATTATTGCACTTATGTGTGGTTTTTTAAAATAATAGTTATGTTAAATGATTTTTTAATTCACCTTAAAAAAAAAAAAAAAAAAAAAAACAGGATGGGTATATATACATATATATACCATTGATTTAAATGAGACTAAAACAAAAGAACTATTCTTAACAAACTCTTATAAACTGTTTCTATTTTGAACTATCCTATGTCACAGATATAAGTAGCTTTCCATGATGACGGATCTGCGCAAAATTATATCAATAAAAAAAAGAGTGCTGATATAAGTTTTTTATATTGCTTATTTATATAAATATCATTAAAAAATCACACTAAAAAACCCATATAACTAAAAAATCAATGCAATATCATTATCAGAAAATTTTACATTCTAAATTAGACACAACCTATTGTAATCAGGATGTAAAAATATTAAATATATGATGAAATACGTGCGTTTTTACTAAATAATTTTTAACTGCTCAAGCCTAAGCGTTAACAAAATTTTTTGTCTATAGTTCATTATCCAAATGTACATGGTTACTCCGGTTAAAAAAAAAAAAAAAAAAATGGGGGTGAAATATTATGAAAATTCAGAAAAATATCGTCGTTAGAATTAATAGCATTTCAAGTATCCTGAAAGGGAAACAAAACTACAAGGGATTTTACCGATATTTTTATTTGAATCGACGAACATTATATTGCCATTTATTGATTAAAAATAAAAAATATGTGTAAAGAAAAATTTTTTTTTTCTTTTACCTATAGCATTTCTCAGTTTATTAAAGGGAAGGAAATGCTACCATATCAAGTTTTAGGGGTTCTACATAAATTACGAATGATAGCGTGAATAAATGAATAGATTTGCATTTTAATTTGCATTAACAATCTAACATATTTCTATAATTTCAGAGCTGAAGTTTTATGCATGACCTCGTTAGTGTATAAAAAAAAAATTTTTACTCACTGGATATTTTTTTTTTTTTTTTTTTTTTTTTTATGGAACTATATAGCATTCTACATCTTTATTAACACATTTTTGTAATTTGTTATGCATGTGTAAGATCATTATTTAAGGAACTCTATAATATATGTTCTGTATCAATGATCTTTTACTCATTTCATTGCGTTTCAAGAGAAAATTCTCACAGGACTTATATGGCTAGACATAAAAGATGTAATAAGCTTTTTCCTAATTAGCCTATATTTCGTAACATCTATACATTCTTTGGTTCATTCAAAACTCCCTGGGTAGCTAAAATATCTTTCAGCACGCAATGATATTTTGTTTCCATTAGGAAGGGAATATATGCTACCTGGTTACTGAGGTATTTTTTCTTTCCGTTGCTAGAGATTCTTTGAATCAATCATTCTCAATCTAAAACAAATTTCTTTTCTTTTCTTTTTTTTTTCTCTTTCCAACAAAGTTAAAATTGACTTCGGTTCATCTGTTTGATTTGAGTTTTGTCTGTCTGTCAATCCGTTCGTCCGTGTTGAAATTGCCGTAAACACTTTTAGAATGTCTTGAAGACGATATATGTTATTCCTGTTCGCTGTGTCATGTTTTTATTGAAAATAGTACACATATCAGTACTGATTTATGTACAGAGACTTTCAAAATAATTACAAACCATTACGGTCAATGAGGCGTATTTATTTAAAGGTTATAAATCCGCAGATTAATTCCTATTTTATAATATTTTATGTTGCACAAAACATAATGAAATTAACATACTACATAACTATATACCGAAAAGCATGTTTTATGTAGAATATTGTATGATTAGCCTTAAGTTTTACCAGGCCATACAAAAATCAGGCCATTACCAGACCAAATATTCATATACATTAGACGAACTTTAATAAAAAATACCCGAAAAGCATTTTTTTTCCCTTTAAGTTACGTGTTTATAACAAATTATTAACATTTTCCAGTAAATTAAAAAATATATTTGTGTCTTCCGTTCGTCTGTCTGTCTGCCCATCTGCTCTTTAACTTCTGTAAATATTTTTAGAATGTCTTTAATCTGATATATGTTATTAAGTTTAATTACGGCATGTTTCCATTTAGAAACGGCTTATATAGCACTACTAATTTGTGTACAAGAACATACAAAAGAATTACAGAACGTTATGCTTTATTAAACGTATTTCTAATAAGTCTATTTTTACTATCTTTATACTGCACAAAACATAACGATATCTATATACATTATTCATATGGTCAAAGGCATTATATATATATATATATACATATATTGTGGTGTGTTCAGATTTAAGTTTTACAGGGCTATACAAAAATATGTACATTAGCTGACATAGAGGGAATTGCTTGAATTGTATTTTCAATTGTATTATGTGTTCATAACATTCTTCAATTACGTTATAAAATATTTTTTATTTCTGTTATGTTTATCTCTCGGCCTGTACGTTTTCTTATTTTCGTAATTATTTTTAAAATGTCCTGAAACTGATCTATATGTCATTCAAATCCACTAACAAGGGAAATATGAATCAGTAAATTCCTATTGAAACCGGAAACCAATCTTAAATTAAAGAGCATGGTCAAAAACATAGAGTAAAGTGCAAATTTGCCGCAACAACCCCCCATAGAGCAAAAAAACGACCCTAAGAGTTTTATCTGTTTGTATCAAAAACATGCAAACAATACCCGTTAGCAAGACCTCTTGGCGCAGTGGTTAAAATGCTCAGTTTGAGTGCCGAAGGTTGTAAGATCGAATCCCGATGACTGCGCGCAGTTTTTTATTTATTTATTTATATAATATATATGAATGAAATTAAACAAAATATTAAAATAAAAGAATAATTTAGGAGGATACGTATGAAATTTAATTAAAAATAATATATTTTTAATTATAAAAATATTTTATTTTAACCTTTTTTTTTTTTTTATTTGTCTTTATAATTTAAATGAATGAATAATTTAAGGGAAAATATTTTTCTTTATCCGCGATTGTAATGAAATGCTCGCCCTCTGGTGGGCTAAGGTGAAATTATCACACCACTGCATATCCTCATATTATGCAATCGACTTTCCATGATGAAATGGCGGAGAAAGAATAATAATTACACGTGGCTGTTATATTTACTAACAACTGCAGTGTTCAGAGAGCGCCATCTATCGATCATTACAAACGCGGATTGCACGTTTTTCTCCTTCCTAAAGTTTAATTTAATTTTTTTAATTAATATTTTACTCCAAAGCCTCTAGTAGGAAATGGTGATCGTCTGCTTTTACTTTTGTTAGTTTTTATACATGAAAATTGAGATGACCAAACGTCCTCGAATGATGAGGACAGTCCTCGAATTTCGACCTATGCCCTCAGCAATTTGAAAATCATTTGAAGACAAATGTCCTCGAATTTACAAATTTGTTCTCAAATGTCCTTAAATTAAAGCATAATTTAGCTCTGTCCTCAAATGGCCCTTCAATTTGAGGACGCTGCGATGATTTGTCCTCAAATTGGGTTTCAAAAATTTTGTCGCCTTAATGAAAATAAATAATTAAATTAATAAAACTTTTTTTTTTTTTTTTTTTTTTTTTTTTCAAGTGAAAATTATTTTTTCAAAGGAATCCGCGATTGTAATGAAATGCTCGCCCTCTGGTGGGCTACGGTGAAATTACAATAAACATGGTTTAATTCGAATTCCATATAGCCGCCATTGCTAGCCGATGTTTAGTTTCACATATATTTATTGAATAAAAATGAATAAATACGGTAAAAAAGATAACACATACTTTTGTGTGCCACAGTGTAAATCCAAAGCATCAAGAAATCCAGAATTGAGCTTCCATTTATTTCCAAATGACAAATTTAAAATTTCAGTTGCTTCGGCTAATGGAAGTAAAGAATTAATCAGATGATTTGAAATTAATATTTGTTCAACTTCAGTTAAAAATCTACTTCCGATCGAACTTTGAATAAACTGAAGTATTTTTTCCAAAAGCAATCAATTTTCCATAATGTAATGGCGGAGAAATTATAGTACGAATATTAAGTAGAATAACAAGAACACTATTGGAACACACGTGGCTAATGTTTACTAACAACTGCAGTGTTCACAAAGCGCCGTCTATCGATCATTACAAACGCGGATAGTGCAAAAGAAAATATTTATATCGCATTTTTTTTGTCTGCTTTTAATTGCGCTACTATTCATGCGTAAAAAGAAAGAACTTTTACTTATAGTTATCTAGTTATCTTCATAGATATAGTAATATATATAGATCTATCATCCCCATGTTATCGAGCAAAAAATTTTGATGCCGAAACAAAAGTTCTAAAATCAGCCATTAGAGAGTATTGAAAAAAAGAATAAAAAGAAAAATGAATTTGAAACTGTGTTTGGAGTTTTTCATTCACCTTTAGTAAACAAATTATTCATAAATTGTATTTACTAAATTATCCGTGTGTATTCCTGTGTGTGATTTACTCGGGGAAAGGCAGCCATTAGAGTGACTTTTCCCGAAAAAAAAGGTATCACTTTTTCCCTCTCGCTGATCAATCTATGTCTTATTACTATATCTATGGTTATCTTGAGTTATACATGCATTTTACAAAGCTGTTTATCTCGAAGAAAAAAAAAAAAAAAACAATAATTTTTAAAATATTCGCGATGTGTGTTTCTACATTGTAGAAGATTGTAGTGAAATTAATTGTAATAATTTTTTCTTGTTGTTCTTATTGTGAAACGTGCTTATGCTTTGATCATCATCTTACTTCTAATGATCGATAGATGGCTCTTTTCCAACTTTTGTTGTTAGTAAATATAATAGCCACGTGTATTTATTAGTGTTGTATTTGTGTTATTACTTAATATTCCTGCTGTAATTTCTCCGCTATTATATCATGGAAAATCGATTGCCTTTGGAAAAAATATTTCAGTTTATTCAAAGTTCGATCGGAAGTAGATGTTTAACTGAAACTGAACAAATATTAGTTTCAAATATTCTTTACTTCCATTAGCCGAAGCAACTGAAATTTTGAATTTGTCATTTGGAAATAAATGGAAGCTTAATTCCGGATTTCTTGATTCTTTGGAGTTACACTGTGGCACACAGAAGTATATGTTATCTTTTTTACCGGATTTATTCATTTTTATTCAATAAATATATGTGAAACTAAACATCGAATATACAGCAAGCAGTGGCGTCTCGACGGAAAGCTATCCGTGGTATTGTTAATTTCATCTTAGCCCACCAGAGGGCGAGCATTTCATTACAATCGCGGATCATAGTCTTTAACTAGAAAATAAACTGGTAAATTTAAACGTGATTTTTTCTTCATAAAAAGGTAATTTTACCCTATATATTTCTTAAGTTTTTTAAGAGTATATTTATATTTTTTTAATTTCTTAATTAAGTTTAATAATTATTTTCTCTTAAGCTATTCATTTATTTTAATGTTTTGTTTTATTTCATTAATAATAATAATAATAATAATAATAATAATAATAATAATAATAATAATAAAAAAAAAAAAAAAAAGAGCACTTTGTTGGGATTTGAACTCAAGAAAATTTTAAGGAAGAGATAAATGTAATAAAAAAATACTTAAATCGTAAAGAAAATTTTTAAATATTTTTTTTAAATTGAAATCAAATTTTTCATTAATTAAAAAACATACCATTAATTATATATCTTTTAATTGAACTTAATATATATCCCTCCCTTAAATTATTCATTTATTTTAATATTTTGTTTTATTTCATATATACAGTACCCGCCACTTTATAAAATCACTGGTTAATAAAATCAGCTGCTAATCTGATCAAATTGCTGGGTCCAGAATCAAATCAATAGAAACCTCCGCTTAATAAAATCAGCATCACTGGTTAATAAACTCAAAAGAAAATCTCTTCAACAGTAAAAATGAAACAAAACATAGCAAGCCATCACATTATTACTCTTTGTCAACAATTTTACGCCTCAATAATAATAATTAAACCCCCCCCATGTGTTGTTATTAATTCAAAGAATGAATTCGACAAATGATTGGCCAATGAGTTTTTTTTTTTTTTTTTTTTGTCTTTAAAAATTCAAATAGAGTTTCTAGTTCTCATTTTGAAGCAACTTAGCTGCAAGATATGCAAGCTGAAATTTTTTATTTTGAAGAAAAAGTGTAATATTTTGGTAAAGTATGATCGTTTTCTTAAAAATGTATATTCAAAGGAAGGAGACATCGAAGCTTGAAGTTTCTCAATTTGCTTCATGTGAACATGAGAATAAAGATGATATTAGTGCCTAAATTGTACCAATCGAAAAAGTGAACTGAGCGAAAATGAAAATGAAAAGCAAAAGTCATCAACGCAACACTTCTAAATAGGTTCAAGAATGCCAGATCAAAGAAAATTTCCATGTTTTACGCAGTTTTGTCCATAAAAGCTGAAATTTTTACATGAATGATAAGTAACAAAAACTCCATTCCTACGAATCAAAGCACGTCTCTGTGCCAGGTAAGTATCCATTCCTGCAGATGGCTAGTTGATAGATGGAAGGGCGAAGAAGATTTTCTTTCCATATTTTGATAAAGAATACTCTTTTATTGAGTTCGGGCATGTTCGCCTGATATAAAAATCAGCTGCTTAATAAAATCATTTTGATAAAAACAAACGTGATTTTATAAAACGGCGGCTACTGTATATATACACTAAGCGACAAAAAAAAAAGCCGCACTTGGATGTTTCCCTTTTCGCCTTCTACAACTGCCAATTTTATCGTTTAAAAAGCAAATTTTCGAACAGATTTTACTATGTTGTCCTCCACATACACTTTAGCTTTGAGTCTAGTGTTAAAAACAAAATGCAATTGTCAGGAAAATTGTAATTTTAGAATTTATTTCAAAAATGGTAAGAATAAGGAAGTTAACGATGCCACAAAAAGTATTAATTTTTAAATGAAAATCAAAAAATATTTTAATACGTGAGATGGCAAAATAATTAAATGCTAACGAAATATTGGTAAAATGAATTTTAGTAAAATATAAATTTTTTTGGCCGTTTAAACTGGGAATTTGGCTTTAGTCGGTCATGTTGCTCATCCAAGCTAGATAACCGCAAGTTAAAATGCGAATGTTTAAAAAATCGATTTGTATCATGTTCAGAACTTAAAAAAGATTTTAAAAAAGTGTATAGTAAATTACTTTCTTCAAAAACAATGCGGGAACAATTAAACAAAGCGGGTTAAAGAACGGAAGATCTGCGAAAAAAGCCATTATTAAGGAAAAGAACTAGAAAAAACAATACTTTAGTTGACCAAAATTTAAAAACATTATCAGTTAATTATTAGGCCGAACTGGTTTTCTCTGATGAATCAAGTTTTCTTTATTTCGTGCAGTTGAAAAAAGCTAGAATGAAGACGAAAATGTGACCGACTTAATAAAAATCGCATTTTTAAAACAGTGACACATTCTCCGTACATTATGGTACGGAGGTGCATAACTTTTCAAACACACGGGGAAATTTTTATGCTCAAGGAATCAATTAACTCGAAATAAAACACAATCTGCATAAAAGTGGTGCCTGACCGACTATTTTGGAGGTATCTTAGACATTTCCGTAAACAGCATTTGAAGATAATAAGGCACCTTACTACACGGCGTCTGTGGTAAGTTTATTCACTTCAAATTGTCAAAATTTCTTATGCATTCCCATGAGAACCTATAATTCTGTAAGTAATCATACTTTTTTTTCAATTTAAGTTAAATACCACAAAGGATATAGTAGAATTTCTTCTTTACCAGACATGGAAATGGTCAAAATCGCGATCCGCTCGAAAATGTTTCGTCTATAAAAAGGCGGGGGAGAGGAGAGAGGATTCGAAATTTGCAGCCTATAACTCTGCCAGAACTAGAAAAATTTATTTGTGATATTTGGCACATTGAAATTTCTGAGATTTATATTAAAACACTGCATAAAACTATGCCATTGCGCATTAATGCAGTAATTCCATATAAAGGTGGAATTAACCCAATGCAGAATACATATTTTTAACAAAAGACTGCTTAGATCTAACAAATAAATAGTTTTATTTCATATATTAAAATATCACTTGTTTATTTCATATAATAAATCATAATAGAATGCAAAGTGTATAGTTATTGCATTATGTTCAAAAAGAAAGTTTTATGCAGATTTTTAAAAAGTACTTC
This sequence comes from Salticus scenicus, assembly GCA_963930645.1. Classification (NCBI taxonomy): domain Eukaryota; kingdom Metazoa; phylum Arthropoda; class Arachnida; order Araneae; family Salticidae; genus Salticus; species Salticus scenicus. The sequence continues at coordinate 206,706,352 of OZ005648.1, forward strand.
GTAAAGTGCAATAAAGCGAATTATTAAATCGAAAATATACATAGGTATCATTTCATACCTTTGGTATTATGCAAACAAGACAGTTTTATTTGTTTCAAACATTAATTTTAAAGTTATTACAAATAAAAAAGGTATAAGTCATTTTTTCTGCAGTGCGGCTTTTTTTTTGTCGCTTAGTGTATATGTATAAAACTGCGACCTCCGAATACCTCTCTGAGCGCTCGATCTTACAACCATCCGCATTGAAACTGAACACTAACCACTGCGCCACGGCGTCTTGCTAAACGTCTCTGGTTCATACGTTTAATAGGAACAGCTAAAACTTTTAGGGTCTTTTTCTCGCCCCACGTGGGGTTATTGCTGCAAATTTGCACTCTACTCTATGTTTTCGACTATGCTCTTTAATTTGAAATTGGTTTGGCTTCAATAAGAATTTTACTGATTCGTACTCCCCGTGCTCTCTATCGAAAATGGTATGAATATCGCATAACTTACAAAAATTCCCATTGGAGGCACCTTTTAAAAGCCTTTTTTAATGTCTTTATACTGCTCTACAACATAACAAAATTACTGTACATATTTAAGATTAGAAAACTATTTTCACAGTAGAATAAGTTATGAGTAGCGTAACTGATTGGTTTACAGGACATCACAAAAAAATTTCACATACATTATACGATATAAATGAAAATTGCTCAATGTAAATTTTGAGAGTATTGAAGATTTTTTTAGCATAATTTATTCCGTATATGCAGTTTTTAGACGATATGCAGGGCTATATAAGTGCAGTCTTTCTAACGTTTTCTCTTTCGAAATAAATCTATAAAAGTAACGTGTCTGAGATTCCTTCCTCCATAGTTAAAATTATTTATATAGTATTTGTAACCTAACTTATTTCAAACAAAATATAAAACTACTATACAAAAGTTCTTTAGTGTAAGTTTTATTTTTTAAAGGGTCTGATGCTTTTTAAAGAATCATAGTAGGTAGAAAGAAGTGTGTCAGTTTAAACTGAAAATATAGGTTGTTCAGTTCTCATTAAAACTGGACAAAAATTTGAGTGGTGTAAGAAAGCTTATTTTAGATTATAAAAATTTAAAAAAAAAATTAAAACTCCGAATAAAATTACAATAAAAAAAATCGTACCAAAGTTTCGATATGGCAAAATGTTTTAGTGTTATTTCAAAATCTGAAAAATAACTTAATTTTGAATTTGCATAATAATATATATATATATATAACTTGGATTAAAATATTTTCAAAACTACATTATATAGAATAAATTAATATCGTTAAAATAATTAAATATTTTCATTATGTTTAATGATTAATTAATTAAAAATTTCATACATTCTTTTCCGAATGTGCACTATATTTTTAAATACTTAATGCTAAGGGATTTCTATATAATTAATTCATTCTATAGACCATTTTAACTAGGGAACATTTTACGAGTAAATTATATCGTACCACAGCAAGAAAAGTGACACAATTAAAAAAATGTCAATTTTGAGTTTATGACATTGAAAATCGCTTTTGAACTGCCTAAATTTGCACAAAAAGGGTTATATCTTTATCTCGAATATTATCCACTAAAGAGGTAGCGTGTCAGTTTTATTATAATGCTCATGGATGAGTTATTGTTATCTTTAATTTGATTTTTCTCAAATACTGCATTTTTGAGTTTGTGTCACTTTTCTTGCCTGTATCTGTATGCGATATGTTAAAATGTAAATTCTAAAATATTTTGCGGATCGTGAAATAACATTAAAAAAATTGCTAGCTTCATTTATAATAATTTACTAACAATATTAATTTTATTCTTCTCCAAAAACTAAAAGAAGCCTTAAACAGGTATCAAAACCTGTTACTCGATATACCATAATAAGCTTGTTCAGAAAATTTTACCACAAATGCAGTTTTAATACATTAGTTCTGTCGTTAGACTTCGATAAATGTGTATTTGGATATTTTAATTTGTCGGGACATTAATCAAGTCTTGGTGCTGATTAATGCCTCGCCAATGTATACTAGATTTTTTTTTCTTTTCCATGTGTATCTCGTTATAAACACATCTAAAAAAAATTCTGTAAACTATGGCTCCCCTCGCATTTCTTGCTTCAAATAAACATAAACTATGAAAATTCGAAGTTTTCTTCATTTCTACTGGATAATTTATGTAACGTTTATGTTGCAGAATGAAACTACATCAAATTGCTACTAAATATTCAACGAAATATAAAAGTATTTTCTTCTTCCACGGTATATTTAAAAATATTCTGTGGAAGCCATGGTAACATCCGCCTTTCTTGCTTCAAATAAACTATGAAAATTCGAAATTCTCTTCATTACTACTGGATAATTTATGCATACTTGCCAACATCCTAATTAATATTCCGTAGTATTGTTAGTACCGCCCCTTTTTCCACACCAGTAGTTTTTTTGAATAATATTCTCCAAATGCAATTGCGATTAAATAAGATGAAAAATACTCTAAAAAAATACTGGTGTGATAAAAAGGCGGGTCTAACAATACTACGAAATATTAACTAGTATGTTGGCAAGTGTGATTTATGTAACGTTTATGTTGCACAATGAAACTATATCAAATCGCTACTAAATATTCAACTAAATATAAAAGTATTCTCTTCATTTCTACTGGACAATTTATGTAACGTTTATATTGCAGAATAAAACTAAATCAAATCGCTACTAAATATTCAACGAAATATAAAAGTATTTTTTTCATTTCTACTGGATAATTTATGTAACGTTTATATTGCAGAATGAAACTACGTCAAATCGCTACTAAATATTCAACGAAATATAAAAGTATTTTCTTCTTCAACGGTACGTCTAAAAATATTCGCTGTAAGCCATGGCACCACCCGCCTTTCTTGCTTCAAATAAACGATGAAAATTCGAAGTTCTCTTCATTTCTACTGGATAATTTATGTAACGTTTATGTTGCGGAATGAAGCTACATCAAATCGCTACTAAATATTCAACGAAATAAAAAAGTATTTTTTTTCTTCACACGGAGGTTAAATATGTACATTGAAATTCAAATGATATAATGAGAAAGTACAGTTAGAAAATGTTAATAATCTATGCGAAACGTATGACTTTTCTTGCTTGATTTTTCCTATCTATTGAAAATAAAAGACAAAATTGTTTCTTTCATTTTATTATGAAAAATATACTGCCTTTATCTAACTGACATCAACAAAATGAACATTTATTTTAAACATACATCAATTCAACAAATATTTAATACTTTATTTAGTAGGTAAAACATTCTTATTTAAATTATTTCCAGTGTGTAATAGAATGTAAAAATAGGCATTAATATTTTTCAATTTGTCATTTTTATTTCTTATTGTAACTAATGAATAAAAAATAATAATAATAATAAACTGCCATAAAATTTAAGCTGTAATAATATATTATTTTATATTTCTAAATTCTCACCATATGTTCAACAGTTTGATATTAACTTGAATTAGGATTAAGTGGTATTAATGCTATAATTTGAGAAAAAGCACGATCAACTCCGTAAAAAATGCTGATGTTTTCAGCCTTCTTGATCTTCTTTTTATACAAAATTTTTGAAGAAGTTATTGTATTTGTAACTATTTGAAATTTTTATATTGATTTTTAAACAACAGGTCAAAGTAGTAAGATTTTTATTTTTATTTTTATTTTATATCTTACAGGCTTATATATATATATATATGTGTGTGTGTGTGTGTATATATATATATATATGTATATATATATATATATATATATATATATATGTATGTATATATATATATGTATATATATGCGCATTTATTTATAAAGGTGTTAAAGGTATACTCACTTTTTTTTTTTAATGAACAACGTGAATGTTATTACTATGAAAAATTTCAGGTATTAACATTCTAAAATCTTGAATTTAAAATCGAAAATAACTTTTTATTTTCCATTTAACTGAATGTTTTAGGAATTATAATTAATTGCTTTCCTGCTTTTTTATGGCTGTCATTATCTTAAAATTATATAATTGAAAATCCTTGACAAAATATCAATATATACCGCATATTAAAAAAATATATAGTTAAATTACCAGAAAACAAAAAGGAGTATTTAATTACTTGACTTTATGAATGAGTCAAAATAAGACATGTTATAATTTCTAAAATGTATTCTGATATATCATATAGATAGATAAATAGATTGACAGATAAATAGCTTTTCCCCCTCTCTGCATTAGAAAAATTTTTCGTGCAAATGGAATTACTTTACATTTACTATCTATCATAATAATACATGTACTACATGTATTATTATAGCAAAATGTACGAAATTTTAGGAGTCATTACAGTTCATATTATTAGAAATCGAAATTTCCATATTGCATGTTACTTTTCCTTGAAATGTATTAAATTTCATATTAAAATAAGCTGTCTCCCAGTGGCAATACCCTTTCTGATTGTACTATTATGAAAATTATATCTGAAGATCTCAACTTAGTTCTTTTCTGAAATATGTTTTGCTTTTATAAAGAAATGAGAAGCCTTATTTTAGAATGTCGGCAAATTCCCCTTCATTGGTTTAGTAAACATTTTCAAATATGTATCAGAAAATAGCCAAATATTATTTAAAAACAGTCTTAATCTGCCAGTTGCAGACTATTGTATTTTTAGCCTATTATCCGCAGGTCAGGTAAACCAGTTGTACACCAAAAAATTAAATAATCAGACAGAGTTAAATTAGTACGAGATACTCTCTCGTACAAATATACATAGGAAAATATGTTAATTTATATATTTTTTGCTACTATGTTAACTTCAAACTAATTTATAAATTTCATTCACATGTCTAAATATATTTATAATGTTTAATTTCATAATAGGACAAGCTCCTGGTGCGATTAGAGGAGCATGAACCTGAACAAGCCCTTTCGCAAGATGAAGAAGTGAGTAAAAAAGTAATCTATCTTTTACCTTACTCTCATGTGTACGTCCTATTATAGTCTTCGATGTCATAATTGCTCGTGAATATAGAGAATGAAAGCATGCCTTTATTTAGAAGTTGTGTCCTGTATTCTATGTGGAACTCTGTCAACTCCTCCATTTGTCCTTAGATCTTTGTATAGTTTACGTGACCTAAATTAGTTATGTGAAATTAGTGTAAGTTGTGTCTTTAGTTTTTCTATTTTCTGTGCAACAAGAAGACTTGTCTATATTTATATGTATAGCTGATAGATTAGTTTCAGTATTTTATTTATAAAAATGGCAGGGGTGTTTGAGTTCCGGGTTTTTTATTTTATTTTCTACCAGAAATTATGAATTATAATTTTGGTTATAGTTAATTGCTAAACTTTACTAGAAAACTATCAGTAATATCACTGTTAAAAAATTCCAGTTGCAAAATCCGGGGTTACAAACACCCCTGAAATGGAATACGATATCTGATTTGTTTTGGTTTTCAAAAGAAATTTTTCTGCTGTCTGTTGTGGTGCAATTATTTGTTGTATGACATGTGGGATATCAAGTAAGCATCGAAAAATAAAGGAAAATGTACTTAGAAGTAGCTTGGTATTCAAGGCAGGCCCTGATTAATGAAGAGGCACGAGAAGCACATGCTTATCTTAAAATGTTTGAAAGATCACCAGAATAAAGCAAAATAGGAGCCCTAAATTGCATTGTTTATTCTCTGAAAAGCAAGATTAACGATGCATCCTAATACACAACAATAACCTCTAGATTTTAGACCATTCGTTTATAAAGTATATGCACAAACATTTACCATGTGATAATTTTATATAACATACAATGTTAAGCTCGAATTTGCCCTTGGATATCAAAACTATGCAAAAGTATATTTTTCACAATTCCCTCCATTTAAGTTTTGTGTTTAATGACAGCTTTTATATTTTTTGAGTTGTCTGTATCTTTGGATCAAGCTGTCAGTGGGAAAACCGAACTGGGTTTGTGCTTCCTTTCTATTGGAAGATTAATCGTGCCCTAGTTAAAAGTGCAAAAATTAGTAAGTAGATCTCAAAATGATATTTAAGTTCTCAAAATTCAAACCAGTACTTTCTTCACGTGTCTCAGAAAACACCATTGGTGTACAATGGGCTGACATTGCCATTTTAGAGCATATTTACTGCTCCCTTCCTTCCAGGAGAAAATTCGACCTGCGTTGTTCCAAGAGTAAAAATAATTTGAATTATTCAACACTAATGATTTAGATTGACGCATTATAATAGTAACCAGCTATCCATCGTCAATTACTCATTTTAAAAGTGTATTTTTATGGTGCTACAGAAATCCGAAATTTTTACTCTCGCGATTTCTGCGCTCGATTAAGAACTCTAATCAGTTCTCTCTCCCTCCTGCCCCCCCCCCCTTAAGTATATTATGAGAGGGAGGGCATTGTCTCTTCAATGATTTATTTTTATTTATTTTTTTATTTTTTTAAGTTAATACACAATGCAACTTTAAGCACCAGTCTATTAGTTTATGCATCAGCCCCCCTTTTTTTAATGCTGATATAGCCTCCTAAACTAGTAGTTTGAAATAAACACTGATTCAAACCCAATATCAATTCAGTAGACTATAAAATTATAATTACTTGTGATAATCTTAATATGATGGTCTTTATTTTTTAATCCATCAAGTTCCCATTTTAGTTTCTAATTTGTAGATTTAAAGAATGACTAAAATGATTGATAGCAATGTACTGAATAAAAATAATTTGGTATGGCACTTACACTACTTTCTCTTACCCTGCATTAATATAGGCATAATATTAGAGAGTTTAAGGTGAGAGATATGAGGGAAACAGTTCTTGTTTATATACATTTCAGTGTAAGAGGGCAGTTTTTTGGCCACCTCAACTATTTTTGAATATTGTAGCTACATTCATAAAACTGGCTGTTATTAAATTTAGAAATTTATTTCAAAATAATCAAAAAATGTTCGTCTACACTACTCTTTTAAACATTACTCTTCGACTAATTTTGAGAAGCTTCGAATGTTACCCATAAATTATATTCGAAACAAATTGTGCACTTAAATTTAGCAGACACATACACACACACACACACAAAAAAAAAAAAAAAAAAAAAAAAAAAGAAAGAAAAAGCGTGAGACACAACTTGAAATTTATTTTGAGTCACTTTAAATGATAATACTAATAGATCAGAATTTTTTCAGATTCCCTTGCAAACAAAAAACAATTACTTTTCAGACCATATTATGTGGCAAACATAGCTTTGTACATATAAAGAATGTATGCTAATTCCATTTTGTTTATTGCAATTTAAATATGTTGCCCCCCCTACCCTACCCCCTGACATGTAATGTATTTGAATACTTTTGTACTCTCTGTACACGAACACCATTTGTTCGATTTCAATAAAAAGTTTCAAGTAGCATTCCCATATGATTCAGATTTAGAATACTGAGTTTAGAACTCATGCTGATGTTTGTTCTTGAATTATGATAAATAAGACTTTCCGACAGACAGGCATGCAGACAGACAATGACCGACCTCTAAAAACCTGACTTTCTGTTTCAAGGGACCTCAAAATGTGTAGTTATAGCAAAAATTCAATTGGAAAAAATTGACCCAAAAACCAAACATTAGCTACCACTCGTTAGCAAGAGAAAGTAAATAATCTGGTGTGTCACTCACACGACTTTCTCGTACCCTGAAATTTAATACTATAAATACAGGTTGCAGATTAATAGGTAAGATAACGAGTACTGTTATGTAAACCTATGTTAAACAATTCATATTAGGCTTCTGAAGTGTTTTATATGATAATTAGTTCTGTGTGAGGGGGGCTCCGTTTCATTAATGCACCTACATTTATATAGAATTTAATACGGTTATTAAAAAATATTTCTCTTTTTAAAAAATAATTTATTAAAATTATTATTTAAAAAAATTATCTTTTATGATAACGCAGACGATTTCCATATTAGAGAAGTAGTATAACACCAAATATCCAAAAAAAAGTCCATTTTATTCTCAAAATTAAAAAAAAAAAAAAAAAAAAAAAAAAAAAAAAGGACGATTTTTCTTCAAAGTTTTATTTTTCGTTAAAAGTTAAAAAAAAAAAAAAAAAAAAATCGATAACTTTGTTTTAAATTATCGCAGATCGATGGTTCAACCATTCGTTTTAAAGGTATTGGCGTGATCCAGGGGTGGAGGCGAGGCTCCTACATACACAAAAAAATTTTCCCAGTTAACTGTCTCTATTACAAAAAATATATATTTGTTTCATTTGGTTTAGTGCAGTCTATAGACGTTGAACTCTATTTTCCTGCAATTTCTCCCATAGACGTAATGTATTAGAATTCTCTTGATTGTCCCTGTACACGAACCATTTGCTTGATCTTAACGAAAAGCTTACTGTAGCATCCCTATGTGATACACATTTAGAATACGAAGTTTGAACTTTCTGCCATAATTTGTTTTTGAGATATGCTGATAACAGACAGACACACAGACACACACAGACGCACACACAGACACACAGACCATTTGCTAAAAACATGATTTTCGTATTCAGGGACCTCAAAACGTGTAAATATAACAAAATCTCGCGTTCGAAGATTTGACCCAAAAACAATACTTTCGCTACCTTATGGTAAGAGAAAGTAAAAAGAGAAAAAATACACTATTTTATTGCTAAATTTATCGTGATTATGGGAAAATGAAGCATTCGAATGTTGTGTTATAAAAGAGCGTAAAAGATGTTTGAAATGCTTCCAAGCTATAAATCAAAAAGAATTAAGTAATTATCTTCGAATAAAAAATGTTGAAAAAAACAACACCATTATTATATCATTCGGTTTGACTTGTCAAAGGCTACATCTAATTTCCAAGAAATACATTTATGTTCAAACAGAAAAATCTGTCAGTTAAAAATGCAGCGTAAGCTTTTCATAAATAAAATAAGCTGAAATGACTGTAGACTTTGAATGGCTTCAAGAAGGCATTTTAAGATTAATATCAAGGCTTTGGATTTTTCTGACATTTATTGAAAATAGTCCAGAAATCGAGAGATATACGCTATGCCTTAACAACTTAGTCCGTTTTTTATAAAGCTCAAAATCAAAGTATAAGGCACTAAAAGCAATTTCCAAATGACGAGGCTTTAAAGAACTAAGAAAATTATATCTGCAACTTAATTAACAGAAATTCCTATATAATTATATAAAGTTAAGGATCTCCATTTTTTTACTTTCCGAATACACATATGTAAGAAACGTATTGTAATCATAACAAAAATCCGACTTTGAGATTTTGTGTTTCTATACGTTTTGAGGTCTCCTGAGTTCGCTTTTGCTATTTTTAAGGTAATGTATGTGTATATGTATGTGAGTGAATACGATTGCTTCTAAACGCTTTGCTCAATTGAGCTGAAAGTTGGTACATATGTTATAGATATAGATCACCGTAGCACGAACCCTATTGATTTCCGTCTTTGAATCTAGCACTTATATATATATATATATATATTTTTACAGGGACACAACGAAAAATTCTTTGTCATGGCTTATGGGCTCAAATTATTTAAATTGCGATAGCGTTTAACTGCCATATCCAATTGAGCTGAAATTTTATATACATGTTATAGGTCACTGTCGCAGAAACTGTACAGATTTTGGTGAATCTAGCACTTATATTTTTTTACAGGAACACAACGGAAATTTCTTTATCGTTATGATCTGTGGGCTTAAATTAGTTGAAGTGTAGTAACGTTAAATAAACGAACATTTTATCTAGAGAAAAATACTCAAACAGCCTATTATAATTTTCTCTTTTGTTTATTTAACGATTTCTCTTACTTTAATTTATTTGTACAACTGTTAATTACTTAATGTTCGGAAAGTCGAGTGAATTCACTCCAGATTTTTATTTTATTTTATTTTATTTATTTATTTTGTGTGAGAAACTGTATGAAGATACAATACAATACTTGCCTGTATGTATAGTTGTATGGTATTAAATTTGTAGGGCTGAATTTCAATGTACAATCGTTTTTTTTTTCTTCTTCTTTTAACAGGATTTACAGAATATATACACTTATTTTATTACTCATGGATCTGACTATCAATATTTTTTCAGGAATCAAAAATTAATTTCAAAATTACTTATAAGTGAGATATTTACTAATTTTAATTCATGTTTTAATGGCCGAAAAAATGTTCTATCATACATATTGTTAATAATTACACTGCTCTGCATGAAAATTGCCCCCAACACCATTTTTGCAAATTCTTATGTAAAATGACCTCTGAATCCAAATATGACTTCCATTTTGCCCTATCACCCACCGTTCCTTAGGGACAACCCCCCTATTTTCATCACTTTTTGGTAATTTTATGGCTATAAATTTCATTTTTAGGGGGAAGAGATGGATTATTTTAACTTGTTAAATATCTTCTGAACTCTCTAAAACATGAACATTTGCGGCAAGGGGAAAAGGGAGAAAATTTAACCTTTATAAATACTTTATTTACCATATGTGTATGAGGAATTCATTTTCATTTCTGAGCAGTTTTCCTGGACATAGTAAAATATACAAAAGAAATTACACTCACCAATTACAGTTAGGATTTCTTGGTAATATTTGTTCTTGAGATATGCTGAAACACACCTAGACTAGCCACTAAAAAGTTTATTAATATTCAGGGAACCACAAAACATACAAAAACTTAATTGGGAATATTTGAACTAAAAAACAGTATTTTCTATGCTAGAAGTAAAAAAAAAAAAAAAAAAGATGAACTGATTGAGCATTTGAAAATTTTTATTTAAAAAGGTACATTATACTCTAATGTTGGATAAAATAGGTGGTATTCGTAATTAGTTAACCTTACATGCATCGTGTCCCACTGTTTTTGTCATTTTTCATAGTATGTCTGTATATTATGTATTTATTTTAACTTTATAAACATGTCCCATCCCTCCCTCATATAAGGGAGGGATGGGACATTTTTATGACTATGTTAATTGGCTTATAAAATTAATATTTTAATAATTACCATCAAATTTATATTTTTAAAAGATCTTTCAATTTGTTTCTCTGAAACTTACAGTGTTGTACCAGTAAAAGTAAATTTGTAAAAAATATTTTTGTCAAAACTGTCCCATCCCTCCCTACTCTCCCCTACTCTTAAGAATCTCAGTAATGTATGCTAATTTGAAAATGCTGATATGGAATTGATTTTTACTCAATAATGAATGCAGTGTGTTAAAATGCGCTTAAACGATATTCTGTCCATAAGGCGTAATGATAAGAAAAGTGTCCCTGTACACGAACCATAAACAAAATAGATACCAATAATTATACGGTTGCTATTGTGGTGCATACAAATTCTGCCCATAGGCCGTAATGAACAAGTACACGAACTAGAAATAGAATGCACACAAAAAACTATACAGCTAATTTTGCATGGTTCATGAAATGTGTACCAATTTCCAAGTCAATAGGGTAATTTTTGCGGCCACAATCGCGAGACATACAGACATACAGACAGACACACAGAACCCAAAAACTTTTTGAGTCTTCACATGGAGATCTCTACTGATGTTTCGGCAATTATTAAACAGATTGAATCTATTTCTAATTTTTCGCAAACTATTACAAATACGTCTGAGAAAAACTACCTTTAAATATCTTTAAATATTTTAATTTGTAATGATAGAAAATCGAAAAATTCACAGCACTCTATCACTTAAAAAAGGAAATATAATGCAAAATTAGTCATAAAAACTTTGTTTATTGTATGCGTACGTTTTCATTTAGTTTCTTCAGTTTTGTACAATATTTCTGCGCACATGCCAGTTTCTGAAGGTTACCTTTCTTTATCAAGAAATATAACACTAAACAAATTTTGTCATTTCGGTTTTTTTTTTCTTTTCCTACCAGGATTTTATCAGGCATTTACGCTGTCTTGCCAAATCCTTCCTGTTCAGATAAGGAAAAGCCATTGCAAAATTTAATTTTCTTGTGCTTTTTAATTGCCATTAAGACGCAGTAAAACGAAAAGGCATGAAAGGCATAGGAAAAAAAGCTGAAGATTTTTACACTTATGTTACATTTTTATTTATTTATATAGTATTAATAATAATTTAATTATTATTTTACTTTTCTTCTATATTTAAAAGTAATGTTCAAAATAATATCATGAATGATAAAATGCATATATATTTTAAAAGGATAAATGATGCACAATTACATTAAATTTAATTAATCCGTTTGAAAAGGTATTTAATAGCATTATGAATTAAAAAAAAAAAAAAAAAAACTTATGATATTATCAGAGAGTTTCTCTTTATTCAAAAATAATTTTTTACTGATTAACTATTCTTTATAATTTGGAAAATAAACAAATAAATAAAAAACAGTCATTTAGATGTCAAATTTTAGGAAAGTGAGATACAATTTAAGAGCAATCGTCTACGCTAGGAACTTAAGTTTATATGAAAACCGTTCATAGGATATTTCTCTAAGGAGTCACGAGTTTCGAAGAAAACCATGGAAACATCAAACGACTAGGTTGACGGCCACGACGTGGTTTCAAAATCGGCGGCTCCCGTGTAGTAGCAATTATCACATATTCTAAAAAAATATATATAATCATACAAAAATCATTTTAATATAATGAAATATTTTTATGCCGCTAAATTATAACTATAATTCTTATATAATACTTCTTTAAATTTTTATATCCTCTCTCTTCCCACATAAGTATCTATTTCGAGTTGCAACACTCCCAAATCGTTGATCACGTATCATTCTTTCTTTAACATAATGAATAGAAACATAACAATAGCCTCTTATGTATTTTTGCTAATTCGGTTTCCTTTTATCTTGAAAATAAATTTATCGTCCGGTATCCTACTGTCTCTTTTTTAGTTTTAAAATATGGCACAATAATTTCTCTGTCTCCCTTGTTCCCATAAAACCATTTGGCGAAAATTAGAAATTATTAAGAATTGTTTGAATTCTATCTGCCTCTTAACCTTTTCAAAAAAAATTTTGTGTGTTTTACGTATTATCAGTTACAACTATTTTTTCTCTATTCTGGTGAATTTGGCTGCGGCAGGAAGCATCGCGCCATGAAAGAAGAATTCGAGCCATCACTTTATCACTAACATGTAACTCAACCTGATCAACGCTCTGTAACTCTGTAGGCCCCCACTCCAATATATTAGAATTTATGTATTTCTAACTATTCTCTAATAATAATTTGCTTTAAATGGTTACCTGTCAAAATGTCAAATGTGTCAAAAAATGTTTAATAAAATTTATCATGTTTCTATTTAAAAAAAAAAAAAAAAAAAAAAAAAAACTAATTTATTGATCGAATCTTGTGTTTTGCACCTCTCACTTCGCAAGTATTTTAATGATGTATTTAAATTACCTTGAAATTATTTTTCAATGTAATCGGCCAATAATAACTCTACTACATCTCGTCTACCAGTTTCAAAAGTAGAATATCTCAGACACTGATGGTTCTCAAGATTGTTTAATAAAGTATATATTTAATGTCCATTATTATCTAATATTTTGTTTAATGTGTTTTGCATTTAATCTGAGAACTTTTCAGAAATTTTGAGAAAATTTTATTATTTACGTACCCCATATGTATAAAGTCAATATCCTTAATTTAAACTGGTACTGTTTTTATTTGTTTCCGTAAAATATCACTTCAAATTTATGGGAAATAAACATCTATAGATAACAATTATACATTTTAATGAATACGATAAAATTCCATTCTTTAGTTATCGTGTAGGTGTTAATGCCAATTGACCTCACGTGAGTCTTGGGCCTGGATGGAATGTCTTCTTTCGTGGGGGAACTTTCGAAGACTCCTAGCCCATATTTCGAGAGTTTCGCGGAAAACTATGGAAAAAATAGAACGCTTAGTTTAAAGAACGCGGCCTGGAAACAAACCCTGCACTTCCCAAATTTGAGCACTTCATACTTTTAGCAATAACTGATAAATAACTCTTATCGGCTTGTCTTAATTTCGTAGCATTTCATTTCATCTAAAAAAGTTGAAGTAGGATGTACAGGAAAACGCAACACAGAATGCAATATCCGAACTTTAATTTCGATAAAATTTACAAAATCATTCTTTTATTAAAATAAGAAAATTGTTTTTAATATAAAAGCCTCAACACCATAAATAATAACGTTGTATCGTGATCCATCCCGATATTGTACACTAAGAGACGAAAAAAAAAAAAAAAAAAAAAAGCCGCACTGCAGAAAAATTGACTTATGCCTTTTTTAATTGTAATAACTTTAAAACTAATGTTTGAAACAAATAAAACTGTCATGTTTGCATAATACTAAAGAGTCGAAATGATACCTATGTACAGTCGATAACAAAAGTCTCCGAACACAAGCAAAAATTCCTATATAAAAAAGTACACTTATACAGTTTTGTTAAATAAATCCTTGTCGAATCTCGTTTTTAGACTGACTAAGAACAGGATTGGACAAGGACTTATTTAACAAAACTGTATTAAGTGTACTTTTTTTATATAGGAATTTTTGCTAATGTTCGGAGACTTTTGTTACCGACTGTACATTTTCGATGTAGTAATTCGTTTTATTAAACTCTACGAAGTACTTATGATTTATACTCATTTTAAAATACAATTTACATACTATATAGAACAATTTGAGATATCTGACGCATATATTTGCAATACATGCAATTTTAGGAAACGGAATTAATTACCATCCATCGTTAAAGAGAAAAAATTTTCATAGCACATAAAACATCAAATTTCAAGCAAAAATATTATGAATTTCATTTTATTAAACTTTTAGATGGAAAGGCTCAAATAACTTTACAAGATCGAAACTAAACAGGCTTAGAATCAAACTTGGGTCTTTGGCGTAACGCGTCAATGCTCTCCCAACTACACTATAATCATTCGACAGCTGACTGGCACAATATGTTCTGATGAATGTTCGACTAAGGAAAGGATCCAGTATAGATCCTTTGCCTGGTCACTTTTCCTTTTCATAAAAAATAATTTGGCCTTTTTCATTTAAAAATATACTCTATAACAAAAAAAATCGACGCACCAAGAAGGAGTTATCCAAATGAGACGAAAATTGGTAGATGTGATGCACATTTGAAGAAAAACAAATGATTACAGTTTCAGAAAATTTGGTTGGTTTAATCAAGAGAAACGACCTCACAAAAGTCAACAATTCAATAACACATTGGTCCACTTCTGACCCTTATGTAAGCAGTTATTTGGCTTGGCATTAATTGATATGCTGTTGAGAGATATCACGCCAAATTCTGTCCAATTGGTGCGTTAGATTGGCAAAATCCCGAGCTGGTTGTAGGACCCTTTTCCTGATGCTCCAAACGTTCTCAGCCGGAGAGAGATCCGGCGACTTTACTGGCCAAAATAATGTGAGGCAATCAGGAAAACGAGCAGTAGAAACTATCTCTGTGCGCGGACGGGCATTATCATGCTGAAATATACGGTCAGGATTGCGTGATATGAAAGGAAACACAACGGGACATAGAATGTCGTCGACATACCACTGTGATGTAAAGATGCCACGGATGACAACCAAAAGGATCGGCGACAGTCGGGTTGGAATCCCCTTTTTCCGGGGCGCCTCCAGACGCGTCTTCGCTAGTCATCGGGACTCAAATCAGAGTGTTACTCATCACTGAAGACATATCTACTCCAGTGACATTCCAGTTCGAACGATTCCGATATCACTGCAAACGTGCATGTCGGTATACAAAGTTTAATAGTAGTTCGCACAAGGGGTTACTTGAGCTCAACCCCATTTCTCTGAACATTAATAGTCTTTTAAGTCACTGAAGTACCAGTTGCACGTAGGATCGATGATAATGATGAATTGGGGGCTTTGAGTACCGCTCTGATGATTGATCTGTTCTCCCGTTCTGACCTCTCTCTAGGTCGACCGCTTTCTCCCTGACGCTGTGTTTGGCCATGGTTCACCTATTCCTGTCAATATCAACTATTAGTGGCATCGCTCCTATCTAGTTTTCAAACAATTCGCAGATTAAACCAACTAGCTTTTTTTAGCCCAACTACACACCTCTCTCAAATGCTGTCATCTGCGCATATTGTTTGCGCACCTGTATGCGAGGCATAGTTACTGTCTATTTGAGCAGACGGAATGAAATTCTCGAAGAATTTATGACCTGAAATCAAAATTTTTCATTTTTAATATTCTGCCAAATGTGCAGTTGAGATGCGCTGCAGCGTCACATGCTCATTCGATGGCAGCCAAACTTTAAAATTTTGCATTTTCCATCGAAACCTGTAGGCATGTCAATTTGTGTCCAGTTTGTACTATACTTTCTTGGTGCGTCTTTTTTTTTTTTTTTTTTTTTTTTTTTTTTTTTTTGTTATACAGTGTATGTTATTTACATTTTATATTAGGTCAAACTTTTAAGTCCTAATTTTTGTTTTATAATCAAAACTATATTTTATAAATCACATAAATACACTAGATGTGACACCAGTATATGAATTGTATCCTTCAAACTATCTGACCACCGCTATTGGACATATTCTTTCACTCAGCTGTTGTTTTTACCGCAATATACTTATAATTAAAATTTACTAAATTAAAGTTTCCCCCCCTCCCCTTTGTATTTAAGTGTGAAAGTCCTTCATATACACATTTATGTTTATAATGACTCGATACTGTCCATTGTACATTATACAAATGTGCAATGGAAACAAGATTACAATTTTACGCTTTTCCAAGACAGTCAGATGAGTAATGGGACAGTAAATTTTATAATCACAAAAAATCAACTAATAAATTATTCTAACAATAAAAAATGTAAATAAATAAATATGTTGAATTACTCTAAAAGAAATGTTTATAACTTTGGAAAAGTAAGTATTATAGATTGGAATAAAAATGTCATTTAATAAAAGTAATTTTTCTCAAATGAGTATTTTTCAGAATTTCATGTTTTTAAATTGCTCACTACTTTGCGTGTTAACCTTAGACAAAATGTTATAAAAAAAAATTAATTGTTAAGACTGCTGACAGACATTCAAAAAAATCTGTGGACCTGTTTTATTTTGAAAATTACTGTATTTTTGTGGACCATCATCATTTAGAATGTAATGCACAATTTAAATTTTGAAAAACTTTAAATTTCAATAAACATAAAAGCACTTTTTTAATTAACTTTCGAATAAATTTCCGTCCTCTCCGAGACTGCGGTAGCCCAGTCGGTAGAGCGCCAGGCTCGTAATTGGAAGATTGCGGGTTTGGTACTCAAGCCGGCCAAAGACCGTCGTGTACACTAGTGGTGGCTGGTGCACGTAAAATCTGTCGTGGCAGCAATGTCCTCCACGTTCCCATCAAAATTATACCTCTGAGGATCACCGAAGCGAGAGAGGAGGATTAAAATTGTGATGGCATGTCTCCGGACCGCCTTTCGTCGCCAATTGTCTATCTGCGCAGCACTAGTGCGACGTAAAACCCAACCAACCAACCCGTCCTCTCCGTGAAGGATCAAAATTATGATGGCATGTGTCCAGCCACTCTTAGAGATAAGTCTCAGGCCGTCGCCAATCGCCCATTGTGTAGCACTAATGCGACGTAAGACCCACTTACTTACTCGGTTGGTTGGTTGGATTTAACGTCATACTAGTGCTGCGCTATGAGAAATTGGCGACGGTCTGACACTCATCCCTAAGGATGATCCAGAGATATGTCACCACAATTTTGACCCTCCATGGAGGGTATGGCTTCCCTGCTTGTCCCCCCAGAGCTGTAATTTCGATTGGGACATGGAGGACATTGTGACCACGAATGACCATTTATATGCACCAGTCACCATTAGTGTACACGACGGTCTTTGGCCGGTTCGAGTATTCACTCAATCGGATAAATCCCCAAATGATATGCGAAATTTCATAACTCGAAACCAATAATTTATTTAAATATATATATATATATATATATATATATATATATATATATATATATATATAACCATCTTCTTCTTTTTTTTTTCTTTTTCTTTCTTTCTTTTTGTCTTTTGAATTTCGAAAAATGCATATTATCCACGGAAAAGAAAAAAAGAAGAAAAAACATATAGTTTCAGTATTACTCTCTTAAACTGGGAAGAAATAAAAAGGTAATAAAAGGGAACTATATGTCGCAAAAAAAATTCCGTCACAGATGATAACCTGATGAATGTAATTTATAACTTTTGACCTTTAACAAATATAGAACGCTATGCCGGCTTAGAGATAAAACTTTAATCAATGTATGATAGATTGCCGACGGCTCATGCTAAGCCAGAAAAGTGAGGTCGTCTTGACAAAAAAAAGATCCAAACACATATAAGAAACAAAACGAAAATTTTGCCAAAATTAAAATTTATAAATGAATGGAATGATGCATGTTAATTATTTATAAACAGATATTTATTAATTTGAAAATGATTTTATTTTATTAATAAATATTTCATTACTTATATATTTTAAAAGAAAAAAGAAATCAATAGCATGCAGACTCATTTAGAGTCCGGGTTGAGAATGAAATTCTGAAAATTTGATCGCAGTCATTTATTATCCTTATAAGCTAAAATGAATTTTATTTGGACTAACTTGAACATTTCATTTATGTTTCTAATAAACTTGCTGGTCAGTTTACAATAACAAGGTGTTATAAACAAATTAAATTTCATTTGATTTCTACGCAGAGTGCTAAATTAGCATAATTACTTCTCAATAATAGTAATAATAATAACCATATAATTGCCAAACACTTTTTTGAAAGAAAAATTTATTTTTGATTGAATAAATGAGAAATTATAGCAAAACGGTTATCATCGAAAAAATTCATGAGCAAAAATATAGAAATTCTTCTTTTAAAAGAGAAAAGTGTTAACCAGAAAAGAGAAACAGTTAAAAATTGATTGAAGACTCATGAAATTTATAATTTCAAAAGCACTGACCGAACTTCATCAAAATATTCTGATTTTTTTTTTTTTTTTTTTTTTTTTCAAAACTGTTTTAGTAAATTTAAGCATTAAAAAAATTATATAGATAATTGCTTAAGATTTTGTATCATGAATTCAATGCGTTAATCTTTAAGCAGAGCTGCCAACCTAATCCGGCAAATTGTTAGTACCGCCCCTTTTTCTACACCAATTAATTTTTAGAGTAATTCTTTTCAAATGTATTTACAATAACTTAAGAAGAAAAATACACTAAAAAACGACTGGTGTAGAAAAAGGGGCGGTACTAACAATTTGCCGGATTAGGTTGGCAGCTCCATTTAAGGTACATAAATTGTTTATTTTAATCATAGTTTTAGTGTAAGTTTTTTCCTTTCTGAAATTTAATCCCCATCGCAATTAATATATCAAATATTTCTTACGTCATTTGTTTATGTAATGTTCATTATTAATTATAATTATATCTAAAATTATTAAAAATGATAATTATTAAATATCTCAGATCATTATTAATATAAATAATAATTGATCCTTTTTTTTCCCTCCCTTTTCAGTGCGCCATTTGTATCAGTGCCAAAGCAACAATGCAAACTTTCCCCTGTGGTCATCGTGTAGTGTGTCGGAAATGCTTCGTCAAGACCATCCAAATGGCCGTATCTCAAAGATTGTTACCACTGCGCTGTGTCATTTGTCGTGCCAAGATCCTCAGACTCAAACAGCTGACTCCAAGCAATAGGGCAACCGGTACAAGCAGTTCCAGCAATAGTCATCCATACCAGCAGCAGGAATTTTCGACAGCCATTTTCCCAGCACCATATGCCAATAAGCTTCCAGAAGTTGGGAACCTGTGTCGACGTTCTCAAAAACCATACTTCGGTCATCCTTATGCCAATGCCTCTTCGTATACTCGAGCAAATTTCAGGCAGCGAATTGCTGCTGCTAGATCCCCAGATCTTTTACCCATACCGGAAACAGAAGAACTTGAACTTGTCAATACTGTACAAGAACAAGAGCAGGTTCTCTGTCCAGACTTTGGAAATTCTGATGATGAGTGGCCTGAAAAAGATGACTTAAAGGCAGAACTGAAATCCAAAGATCCATTAGAAAAAATGGATCACTTTCAAGTGATTAGGTGGTTTTCAAAATTCAAACGATTTAAGCCTCCTTCTATACTAAAAGGCATTAAGAATAGATGGAAAAAATGAAATATTCTTTTCTATCAAATTCATTTTGGCTAATCATGCAATCGATGAATTTCATACTTAATTCTGACATTCGTTTCAAAAGAATGCTATTATACTATTTAAATAATAATAATAATATAATAATAATAATTGATATTCATTTTAAAATTTTATTAAACTCTGTGTAGATAAATGTAAAGAGAAGGGGTTTCTAAAAAACACACGAAAAAATCTTAACATAAAATAGCAATTATTTTTAATGATATAACAGCAGTTTTACATTGCATTAATGCTATTAGGTAATTATCACAATTCTATCTTATATCTCAAGAATATAAAAGTTATATTTATATATACATACATATATCTTCATATTCAATTAACATTGTAAAGAAAAAAATATGTTTATGCTTGTTTATGCTTATAAAAATAATGATTACAATTTTGCGTTGTATTTTAAGAATGTAAAAGTTTATAATTTAAATTATGTTTATATATATATATATATATATATGTGTGTGTGTGTGTGTATGTTATTTTAACATAATCCATATGGAAAATCACACCTGAGTCCGAGAATCTTTATTGTTCTAACAGAACATTGATATTCATTGATTTATACAAGAATATATTTGTGCATACCGCCAACATCCTAATTAATATTCAGTGGTATTGTTAGCCCCGCCTTTTTTTTTCACACTTGTATTCTTTTAGGGCATTGTTTTTTTATTATTTAATTGTAATTGCATTTGGAGAAATTACTCTAAAAATTTACTGGTGTGAAAAAAGGGCAGGACTAACAACACTAGGGAACGTTAATCAGGATATTGGCATGTATGATTTTTATATCACACTTATTAAGTAAATAAGCAAACTTACAAGTTTCAACACATATTTGACATTTAAATTCTTTTAGATATGTGATTTCTGTGTTTGTTTCATACCAGTATTTTCTAACGATAATTGTTACTTTATTACATTAAAAAAGGAAAAAAAAAAAATCTATAAGAATAAGAAAATTTCTGAATGAGAATATTGGTATGAAAATTAGCAAAATTCACATCCTTGCGTGTTGCATGGCTCAAAGAAGATAACCAGAATAGCACATGCATATGGTATTAGTAATGAATTTATTAATAAACTTTCGTCATAATTTTATATGAGGGCAGTAATCCCGAAAGTAAGTTCCATTTTCAAATTTTGCTGCGGATGCGTAGCATTCTTGATTTAGTTGACACAGTGGCAAAAAATTGAAGTTATTTATAGATCGCTGAGTGCATGCTGAACGTTTAAAGTGTTCAAAAAAATTGAATATTCCACCGCGTGTGAGTTATGGTCTGTTTTCCGCTTTCTGAATGCATTAAACCAACTTAAATTCACTGAAAATTTTTTGAAGTTTACGGATAAAATGTGATTTGTGTTTTGATGGTAAGAAGGTGGATGTGAAGTTTTAATGAAGGGCGTGAAAACGTTCACGTTCACGATGTAGAACGAATTGGGCGGCCGTTTTTTATTGATGATGATTTGCTTTTGAAGACAAGATTGGATTGAACTAAAAATTCACCATTACGAGACTGCAATGCATTTTCTTCAAATTTCCTATTCACTTCTTTATTATGTATCCTTTTTTCGTTAATTGTGAAATTACAGGCGTCATGTTAGTTTCTACTACGAGGGCATAGAAAAATCTCGTGCCCTGCACTGATAAATGCTTCTACGCAAAAAAGTGTTTTTCTTAGGGTTTCTTTTGTTTAATTGCTTAACGGAACTAACTTTCTGGATTGCTCTTGTATATCATAAATTTAATTTCTTTAATAATCTATACTAAAATGTTATTTACTTAATAAATTTATTTCGATAGATTTTGCATGTTTATGCCTTCAAAGTTTATGTATATATACAGCGTATATTCCTGTCTTATTAATATGGGTTTTAAAAAAAAAATAATAATAATAATTTTTCTATAAAAAGTTGTTTTCAAATCTGACAGGATAAAACCAATACTTTACACAGAGTACATCTATCAATATAAACATCGTAATGTTTTGTATCATTATGAAATTAATTTTTATTTGTCAATAGAATGACTACATAAATAATTGATTACATGATTAGCCAATGATTGATCTTAGATGCTCTAATTCCTTCCGTTCGTTACGTTAATATTGATTTTCTATTTCATACCTTTTGTATTTAACAAACATTATAAATGTAACTGAAAGGATTATATTTCCTTTAAAGTTTATAAACTTTTATAGCTTTTTTTTTTTTTTTCTTCGAATTAGATTTATCCTGTTTACTACATTTCAAAAGCTGATTATACTTATATCCTTACATGTGAAATTCTTTATAATACATTTTTCAATTTAAACAAAGGTGTTTTATTCAATTGTTTTTTATACAATCAATAAATATTTAATTAATATTTTGGACTTTGGACTGTTACTAGAAAGTGTAATGTTAATTTGTAAAAAATTCGTTTAAAAAAGTTACTGATTGATCTAAATAATCATGATCAATACCAAACCAGTTGATTAAAACCAAAAGAGTTTTCTTTTTTCGGAGATTGTAATGGATTATATCTATTTCTGATGAATTTCTGTTTATTCTAAATGCAGGTTATCATCTTTTTTTTTTTTTTTAAAGATTGGGTCACCTTTTGTGTATTTTGCGTAATATCACTTGCCAAAAAATGAAACCTTGCATTTGTTAGCTCAGTGGGGGAAGGGGGTTTGGTGGGTAGTGATTCCTAACTAATTACCTCAACATTCTGAGCATTTTATTTTATTTTATTATTCATTTTGTGTCCTGTTCTATAAATTCAGCTTTTCTCATATTTTGCTTTGGGTTCCTTTTGTTATTGGCAGTTCGAATAGAAAACTTTTCATTCCAATCATTAAAAAGCTTCTTCTTTTTATGTTTCTATGTGTTTTGTATTCTCATTGGAATTATTTTAAAGTAAATATTCTTCTTCTTTTTTCTTATATATATATATAAGCTACCTAGCTACCAAGGAACAGTTAAAATTTTTGTAGTGATAATTGAATATTTTACTCTCTAAAATGAATTTTCTCTTTAAATTGCTATTTAGATCTCAAACAGTAAAATGGAAAGATAGTGAAGTTAATAGAGTATTTAAGATCAAACCATTTAAACCAGTGGCGAACAAAAAGAAAACTGAATTCCAGACCTTCACGCTTGAATTTGTGAAGAACAGCAATTGAAAAATAAAAAAAAAGTCTTCTGACTTTAAAAAAAAAAAAAAAAAAAAAAAAAAAAAAAAAATCATACATGTCCATTTTTTGGATCATCTACAGAGCTCTCCATAAAAATGAACGTCACTGATGATTATTCATTATAGTGATAACATGCTCAAACAGTTGACGCCAAATATTTTTTTTTTTTTTTTTTTTTTATTTATTTATTTATTTATTTATTTTTAGCTCTGCATTTTTAGTTTTAGAAAATTCATATAAAAGTTTGAGAAATAATTAATTACCTGTTTGTATTTAGAAGAAAATTATTTAGCCTTATAAAAGTCATGATCATTAGAAAACAGTCTAATACTATATTGTCGTCACGGAAATAATATATTATTAGCGATGCAATTTGCTTCACTGTGACTATTTGCATTCTTTGTAATGTAGTACTTGATTCTGATTGGACATTCGGTTTTTTACATCTCGATTAGTCTTTGCTAACTAAAGATGTTATTTTTTTATTTCTTTAAAAACCACTCCATAAAAACAAAATAATGTTAACTACTTCAAGCTTTTTGCATAAACATAAACAGAGGTTGTTCGGGTGATTTTTTGAATGACTTGAATTTGTTATCATTAGTTTTGATCTTCGAAAGTAATATTTTATGATTCTTATTAATAACAATCATTTTACATTTTAATATTTATTATTGTAATATTTTTTCTAGCACAAATTGGAGTAATTTTTCACTGTCCTGTTCCAAAGCTTCCCAAATTACACAAATGTTTTTCTGTTAGTGTGTAAAGAATGCTTCTATTGAAATTTCAAAACATATAACCCTAAATTTTGTGAATGCTGACAACATAATATGCTCATTTCATATTTTAAAATGTAAATAAACTTTAATTATTTTATTAAAAACTAAACAGATAGTTCTTGCAACCAGCGGATTCTTTTTTTCTTTTCTTTTCTCACTCTTTCAATAAATATTTTTTAAATTGACAATCTTACCGGAAAAATAATCTCAAACTTTCCATTTCGTTTTTGATTAAATACTTGGCTTTGAAGTATTTTTACATTAACAGAAGAAAAAGTAGATGAATAAAATTATTTATTGTTAGTTATTGATATGTCAATGATTTTACATCGTGTTTTAATACCTGAAAATGCATATTAAGTTTTATGAACATTTCAGTCATTACTGCTTGTTTGAAAGTACATATAAAGTAAACGAAACTATTTAATGAAAAAAAAAAAAAAAAAAAACTTATACTGCCCCAACTTTTCTGCAAGGAAAACCTATATTATTAAACATTTATTTTTTCAGTTCATGAAAAGAATATCCGAATATCCTCTGTTTATTTGAAAGTTCTACAACAGGGAATTTTCCTTAAAAATATATATACATAAAAAATAAAAAATATTTTCTGTCTTTGTTAATGTTCAGTTTTCAGAGATAATTCAACGCATAGAATACTTGTCATTCTTTATTAATGTCCATGATTATTATTTTCTGGAACTTATGGTTTTAAAAATCTAGAATGATGCACTCCTGCTAATTAGACAAATAAAAAGAACTAACAGACGATTTTCCATTTCTATTATATATACATATAGAGAGAATAAAAGGAAATTAATGTGACAAATTGTTATTATTATTATTATTATTGTAAATTTAATAAATTTTAAGGATATCCTTTCATATTTTGAAAATATGTTGTATAGCATTACTCAATGGTTCAAACTATTATAAAATCTATGTTACTATTTAATCAAGATAACAGAAAGTTACTTTTTATACTTATTATATCTTTTAATGCAGATGATTTCACTTATTTTTATGAATCAGTATTTACTAATCAAAGAATGTGACAAAACAAAATTCTGAACTGGTGTACAATCGATTTTAAAACTTCAAAACTTCTGCACACACCATAAAATTTAAACCAGCACAACCGGTTTCGAAAGGACGAGGCCTTTCTTCTTCATGTGAAAAAACACGTGCTACTACCTTGGAGGCAAAAGCAATACTCAGTCAGTTTTTGCCTCAGTTTTGTCAGTTCAGATTTTATGGTGTGTGAAGAAGTTTTGGAGTTTTAATATCAAAGAATGTGAATATAATTACTAATTGAAACTGATTAGTTTATTTTTTGTTAATGATACTGTAAATAATATTGTACCAATTATATTTTTCCTTTTAAGCAGATGATCCTTTAGACGCAGCTCGCAATCAATTATTTTTTTGACGGAGATGATTCTTTGTCTATCTGGATTACCTAAAATGTTGCACAGAAAATTAGTTATGATAGACACAGTTCAAGAATTCCTTATAAAAATAATAATGTAATTTGTAATAACTACATTGATGAAAAACTTGCAATAATAAACGAAAGTTTTCTTAGCAAATGTCTACAGTCAATTTAATCATACTATTAAATTCTGAGCGATAAAATGGAATTCTAAGGAAAATACGAAAAGCAGTCGAACAATACATATATGTTATAGCAATGTCTAAATGTGAATTGCTTTGATTATTATGATAATTGTAAAAAAAAAAAAAAAAAAAAAAAAATGTAATTGATTGTTTTTTAATGTACGTGTATGATATATATTTGCTTATGGCAGTCAATCTCTTTTTCTATTGTGATTAAAAAATTTCAATGAGCGCGTGCAAGATGATGGCGCTCTTGCCATTTTCGGAGATTGGTAAAATTTCTCCAAAATATAACAATGAACCAAATGTGCATTTTTTATTTCCATTTCCACACTGAAATAAACCTTGTTCAACATTTATTATCCCCCCCCCACACACACACACTTTTTCTAAGAAACGTTAAGTGTCCTTCAGACTGATCAAAGTTACATTATTAGAGCTCATTACTCCGCAAGTGAGAAGTAATCGAAAGAAAATGCCTGTATCTCATGCTCTCCTGAATATTCTGAAGATCGGAAAGAAATATAGCAGAATGGTAACTCTATTTTATGAGAATTTAAATAAACTATTCTAAAGAAACTGGAATGTTGCATTTTATAAAAGAATTCTTGATGTTTTTTATTCACAATAGTATAATGAGATCTTGGCTATACAGAAATTTGTTATGAATCATAAATAATCAAATCATGGTTGTCTGCTGCAATTAAATAAGCGCAAATGATTTGTTTGGTCCTGTTTTCTATTTATAAAGTTGTCATGTTATTATTATTATTATTATTATTTTCAGTAATGTGTTTCATTGTATCATTTGTTGATGTTTTGCATTTTGAAATACCGTGTATGGTGATAATTTTTTTTTAATTGGGATTTTATTTAGAGAAAACATAGCATCAGCTGAAAAGCGTTAATTATGAAAAAATTTCTGCTTACATATTTATTTCTGCAGATTTCATAAGTCATATTTATGAAAAAAAAAAATCACAAGCATGCTCTTCTCCCAATTCTTTCTTTTAGTCTATAAATCATTAAGTTTTAATTTGGATATTAAAATTAATAAAGACGTGTATGAGTGGGGCTTTCGCGGACAAATAGTTTATTTTAAGAATAATTAGGCGTAATGCTCAAGAAATAAATATCCCCACCTGTAAGATGCTGTTCTGTTTCTTTCTTTTTTTTTTTTTTTTTTTTTTTTTTTTAATACTACTATCATCACGAAAACCATTCTAAATTAACTAAAATTTTTAGCATACTTTTAATATATGGAGGAATTTAAAATTGGATTTTGGGTTTGAAAAGATTAATTTATAAAACAAATTGTTGTCCTTTTTTCGTTATCTTTTCTTTTTACAAATTTTTATGTACGCTAATAATAAATGCGTACAAGACATTTTTTAATTAAGATTATTGTCTCTACATGCGCAATTCTTAATACGAAATTTCTAAAATAAAATCTGTAAAATATATCGATAATTCCCGTGTTATTACTCATATTTTTCCCATTTCAATAAATAAATAAATAAAATAAAAATAAATGAATAAATAAATAATAATTTCTTGTCATTACAGAACAAAAAATATTTAAATTTAAGCACTGAACAAAAAAGCTTTTGTTTTGTTCTTAAATCCCAGTAACCATTACTTCTTCATCAAATTAAACTTTAACACTACTGCAGGTAATGAATTAATAATGGTTCCATGTTATATATTCGATAAACACTTTGTTATATGATTAAAAAGTGAAATTAAAATCAACATAAATGTACATAAATAGAGAATAAAGAGTGAATTATTACACCGTTCAACAAATTTTGAAGTTTTTGTAAATCTATTCAAAGGAGGTTTTTTACATTTCTACGACCATAAAAGGACAAAATATTAGCACATCACTATATAATTAACTGTAGTAAGTAAAATAAGATATTTGGGTAATGAAATTAACGAAATGCACAATTCATGGTTACAAAGTGAATTTTTCAAAAATCTCCACCTATTTTAAGGCCCTGGAAAAAATTATAGGGTCGATTAAAAAACCAGTTGAACTAGGATTTATGCAAATTTTTCGGATGGGAAAGCAACAAAAATACAAAGTATGCAAATGATTTGTTAATTATAATACACTTTAATTAAAATCTAATTCAAATTAAATGAACTAATTACCATATTAGATATTTTTCTTATTTGCTGATGGAAAAAAGTATAAGGTCGTCGAATTTTTTGGAGGGACATGCAAATTGTCTGCAGTCTGAGAATGCAAGAAATAGAAAAGATAACTTAACAATGCATATAGGGTTACTTTAGTCTTTCTCTGTGAAATTGGCAACGATGCCGAGGCAGAACACCGTAAAATCCTTGGAATGAAAGCGAGTAGAAATGAGTGATGCAGCTATTTCCAGGTCTATCGGTTAGTCTAAATCGGCAGTCAATAATTTTTTTAAAAATCTTTCAAAATATAATAAATGCAAGCGCTCAAGAAGGCCAAATGCACTTTCAAAACGCAAAAAATGGACCGTTTTTCGATGGATGTGCGATTAAAAAAATTTCTTCTTTAGAAATAGTTCGTGGTTTAAGTCTATACCATGTACTAACCGAACTGTCTGGAGTGTTTTAAGTTCCAATCCGAGGGTACAGTTTGTAAAATTACAACCTCCACAACACTTGACAAAGAAGCATAAATTAGCTCGCTTAGAATTTGCTAAAAAATATGTTTCGCTTGGAGATAAGTGGAAAGATTTACTTTTGTTGGATGAGAAAATTTTATTTTGATGGGCCAGACCGTTTTAACAAATAATGTTACGATATTTAAAAAAATAAAACCCTACTTTTCCAAGCGGCGATATGGAGGGGGGATTAGTAATTGTATGAGGAGCGCTTGCTAGTAATGGTACGTTACCAG
Source organism: Salticus scenicus (assembly GCA_963930645.1). Lineage (NCBI taxonomy): Eukaryota > Metazoa > Arthropoda > Arachnida > Araneae > Salticidae > Salticus > Salticus scenicus. The sequence goes on from OZ005648.1 coordinate 206,735,092, forward strand.
TTGTGGTAATTTATACCTAAATGAATGCAAAAAGTATCAAGATATGGTGGGTGATAATTTGCTTCCCAATGCCACTCTAGTTATATGAGGATATTGGACATTTCAGCCAGGATAATGCCAGTATACATGCTGCTTCTTCAACTAAAGCTTGATTTGAAACAAATGAGGTCCGTTTGCTTGATTAGCCATCCTGCATTCCACATTTAAACCCATTGGAAAATATTTGGAGCATACTTGCGTAGTCTGTTTATAAGGACATATGACACCATCGAGGGAAAGACAAACTCATCAATGCGATCAGATATACAAGGGAAAATATCAAAAGAGAAACTTCATCTCGACCTGAATCAACAATGACTGATCGACTGATAAATGTCATTGAAAAAAAAAAGTCAATTTGTAGGATGTTGATTTTATATTTTCATTCACAACTCCTCGACCTTATAATTATTTCCAAGATGAAATGCCATCAGATTTCTAAATTGTCATTTAATGCTTTGATTATATATTACATACGTTCATAACCTATGTATATGTTTTTAATTTCATTTCTAAGAAAAAGTTATATTAAATTTTTCGAGTTTTACTATGTTTTATACTTTTTTTGTTAACATACTTTGCGACCGTATACTTTTTCCAGGGCCTTATATTGGGAATTTTGATGATAAACTATCATTACACGAACCAAAGTGTATAAAAAGTGATTGAACAATAATTTCATATATTGAGAATGGTTGAAGGGATGTTTAGATAGATTATATTCCTTTCAGAAATTTCTCGCCGAATAGGTGGTATCACACAGATAGAAAAACCTGTTGAATGATTTCTAGATTTTTTCTAAATCATGGGCTTTATAAAAAGCATTGAACGACCTTTACCATCAATCCAATTATGCAAATTATTTGCACAAATTTTGCACATAATATGAAGCACCCACTATTTATCTTGATGTCCAATTCGGCAATCAAAATAACGATTTCATGTCGTTTTATTCAGTGGTGTGATATCTTGTCTCTTACTAGATAAGGTTACTTCCTCACAAACGTATGCAGGAATTGTCAGGAGAGTTCATACAAGCTCAAGACATTCTAAAACAAGAAATAAATATCACCAAACTGCAAACAAATGATAGCAAGACATTACATTTAAACATTCATTTATAAAATCGAATTAAGCAACAATTATAACCTTTTCTACATACAGATGATTCAAAATACAACGTACAAACTTTTAGTGGAGGTAGGGTACATCATAAGGATTTAAATTTGCATAGGAACTCATGGTCGCAAATGTCATGTTAACCCTTTAAGAACTGGATGTTTTGGGTTAATTTTTAACAGTGAAACTCTCGTATAGGCGTGGCATTTGTAAATGGCTTTTTTAATTAACACTTTCGCGACTGCATGTTTTTGACTTTTTGACCGTAAGCTCCGCCTGTGGGCGTTAATCTTGTATGTTGCATTATTTTAAATCAATGTTTTCTGTATTCATATTTATAATATAAGTGGATATATATTACTCTTATACTCTTTCTAATCAAAGTATTTGTATTCATAATGCATTGATTGTACAAATGTGAATATTGGGTACATTGTTAAGAAAGAATGAAACCTATGTAACCTAAAGAAACGCCCACTGGCGGAGTTATAGATTTTCAAATGACGTGAATTCACGTCAGCGGTCGCGAAAGTGTTAGACGTTACGTTATATGTAATACTGCTCTTTTTATGTAAACATTAACATCTAAAAATGTTTAGTTAAAAATGCAATATACAAAAGCCACGCCTACTTGCGTGTTTTACTGTTAAAAAATTAACTAAATAATCCCGTTCTTAAAGGGTTAAAATGATATTTTCGGTCAGGGATTCCTATGCAATTTTTAATTCTTATGATGCGCTCTAAAAGTTTGTACGTTGGGTTTTGAATCCCCCTGTATTAAAATTTTTCTATTAGCACTCACTAGACTGAATTGATTTTTGATTCTGCAAGATTTATTTCATTGCAATTTTCTATAATCAATGCTGTTAAAAAGAAAATTGGAATTAATTTTTACTTTAGATTATCCTTTTCGTTTACAGTACAGTAGCATCGAATCGATACAAATTTGCCATTTTTATTTAAATTTAGAAATTTATTTTGCTGAACAGCGTTATTAAAAGAATTAACAGAAAATTAAACTATTTCTTTAATAATTAGAAAGCAGATAAGAATAACAGCATTAGCATTAAAAATTCTTATTGTTGAGCTCGATAAGTTCTGCCTCATAACCAAATGTGATGCTGCTGCTGCTTTCTTTCTGGCATATTCTGGGCACCGAAGAAAATATTTATTTATTTTTTTTTAAATTGTAAAATAGCTGTTTTAAGTGATTTTTTGTTAATTGTGCTTTATTTTTACGTAACTTTGCTTTCCGTGCTCATGCTTTAACATGATGACAGTAACTCAAAGCAGAGTACCTCACTGTTCCTTACAAATTCAAGATGTAAGTGCCTTGTACAAAAGGCACTTTCAGAATATCTCTCTGTTAGATATATGTGTGCGTCGTCTTCGTATTTTTAGTCGTCTTCGATATGGCCTTCATACTTGAATGTATTGGCGATAATCTCTGTTTGCCATAACTTTGACCGTGGTAAATGGATTTTGTTAGCTGTAGTGTTTATATGATAATGTAAATGAATGTGATACAAGTTTGCAAATGTTTAAAAAAAATGTTCAGCTACTTTAATTTCAATTTATTTTTCTTATGTTATAATCAGAACTCATATTTTGATGATTACTTTTGCATTTTCCGACCAATACGATTTCTATTTTTGAAAAAAAATAAATAAATAAATAAACACGAACTTAACTTTTTACGACTTCAAATCTCAAAACAAAGATTTTCGGAAAATCAGAATAATCTTTCAAAATTAATTTAAATATTTTTTTAATAGCTTAAAATACTTTTAGTGAGCAGTGACCATTGAAATTTTGAACTGCATCGCTACCATTTCAAAATGATATTTTTGTTCCAAGATACTCTTCTCAGATCCTGTCCATAGAGTTATTATTTCAATATTAGGTCATAGGTTCAGCTCCTGGATCTTTATAACTAAACAGGCTATAAAGTTTACATAACAGGAAATATTTCAGTATTCAATATTGTTTACATTTTATGGAAAAGATTTTGTGTTTATTTTTATCTTTTGAGATAAAAAAATTTGGCAAGTTTAAAATAATCTTCTGCTATTATTTTGTTTCAATTGGAATATATAGAATTAAAAAAAAATTATTTTGACTCCTAAAATTGATAATGGTTTGAAAGTTATGTAACTACATTTTCCGAGGAGGAATTATAAAATGGCGTAATCAACAATTTATAAAAAGCTTAAAAACCACGCTTATTGCATTTCAAAAAAGGTATTTATAGTACATTAAATTTAAAACGAAAAAACATTTAGCAGAAAATAAAAATAAAAACAATGACCTCAAGACTGTTTGAATATTAAAAAATAACAGTCATTGATCCTAAAAGAAAATCCGCTGACTCAAAAACCCATTGAATAGAAACTAGGAATCGGAATGTCTTCTGGTACTATAAGTAAAACTAAATACTGTAAGTAAAATTATTCATAAAGATTTGGTATTAAAAAAGATGTTTAAACCTAAAGTTCAGTTGCATTTCACAAGGGATTTGCTCAAAGAAACATAAATTGTAAAAATTGTTTTATATGAACTTAGATAAGGAAAACGAACATTGTGATAATACTCGATGAGGCATGCGTTTTTTTAGATGACCGCAATTATTAAAAAAAAAAAAAAAAAAAAAAAAAAAAATCCTACTGTTTAACTGACAAAAATGACCAAACGAAATGACTTTGTCATTGTAGGGGAAAGTTCCTAGAGGAATTCATGATAGTTGCAGGATTTCATAATAACAGCAACTTAAAAAAAAAAAAAAAGTTTTAAGTAAATTCAAAATTAGTTCATTATAATATACAAACATACAAAATATACAAACATACAGGTTATTTCTTTCTTTCTTTTCTTTTCTTTTCTTTTTTTTTTTTTTTTTTTTCAATTTTGCGAAAATGTAATTTTTAATCACTTAATAATTTTTTAGTATTTTATTTTATTTAAGGGTATATTTTTAATTTAAGAATTATTAATATTAATAAATCGTTTGTATAAGAAGTATTTTTATCAATGAAATATGGGTTCTGGTTTTTAGTAAAATATGATGCTGTGTGTTGTGAGATGATGTTTTTATAAATGCTTCAGTAAAAATTAAAAAAAAAAGGAAAAATATTGTTTTACTTTATTGAATTATGGTTTTAAGATATGAATTAAAGCACTTTGTGTACAGAATTTTTGTCATTTGTCTTGATTTTTAATTCAAATTGTGTAATCAATTATGTAAATTAATGAAAAACGATTATAATTCATTTAACATTGATATAAGTTTACAACTAATGTCATCAAAAAAAAAAAAAAAAAATGTTTCTTAAATGTTTCTAAACAAATCATATTTACAAGAAAATAAAACTGAATAAACATTATCTGTATAGCAGAAATCTATTGTATCAATATTTCAATTTAAATATTTATATATAATCTATATCATAAAAATTATTCGGTGGTCATTATTTTCATGACAATATCCATTTTTTTTTTTTTTTTTTTTTTTTTTTTTTCCTTTCAATATGCATATATTATAGGACTTTTTTCCCCCTTACTAGGGGACTCTGCCCCCTTCTCACTTGGCTCACCAATTCCACGCTGCAGCATACCTAGTAGGCTTCCAGGGATGGCGCCAGCTAGGGGGCCGGGGGGGCACGGGTGCCTCCGTCGGGGAGTCCGTGACCCCCCATCGGGGCATACTCCTGTCGGGGAAAAAATACAAAATTTTCAGTTTTTCTCCTTTTAGCAGCATCTTTCTTTCCTTTTACAAACTTGGAACATTCCAGTTTTTGCATTCTTTATTCAATAAAAGAAAGTATTGGATTCGTAAAAATTTTCAGCTTCCAGTTTTCCATGAATATACACGTTTTGAGAGGTCCAAAACACATTTTGACCATGATATTTTTATGTCTGCCTGTCTATGTATGACAAAAATTTTGTTCTAACTGTATCTCAAGAACTACTGCGCAGAACTACATATAAATTTGTATGTAGTTGCATCATGACATGAATTAGTGTCTATTAACTTTTTGTCCAAATCGCCTTATAGTTGGCGCTGCTGTACTGCAATTTCTTTCATTTAATGGAAAGGTTCTATTTTATTTCAGGTTCTATTTTGCTTAATCGAGCAAAACTTGATATGTGAGAGCGCCATTATGAAACATGAGATTGATTTAATTTAGCTGCATATTGGCCGATAAGTTGCTATTTTCCTCGAGAAGAGGAAGGCTATATCTCAGTTTCTATTCTATATTATTGCAAATAACTTTGTATATGTCAGGGCCATTATGAAACATTATACGGAATCAGTTTCAGTACACATAGCCAGATAGGTGACGCTCCTGTGCTTCAATTTTTTCCGTGAATGGGAAGGGTATACATCAGATTCTATCGTATATCATTACATAAAACTTGGTATATGAGAGGACCATTTTAAAACAGTATACTGAATCAATTTAGGTGCATATGAGCCGATAGGTGGCGCTGCTGTTATGAAATTACTTTGTGAATAGGAAGACAACACCTAGTGAAAGGCCACCTATCTGGAGAGCCAATTTTCTCTCGTACGATAGGTGGCACCCTTAGGGAAATTCGACTGTATTTATACCTGTGATCAACGGATATGAAGATTAATTTTTTTTAAAGAATTTTCCTTCAGGCATTCTGCACATATTTTTTTTCTGTGAAAAGAAAATATTATACACTCAGAGAATGGCACGATGGCCTCCAAAACCACGAGGAGTACTAACAAATGGAATGGTACAAATATTAACAGTAATATTATTAATAATATTGCAGTTTTTGATAAATATCCATATAATGAACTCTCTCTATATAGTGCCACCCCTGTCGGGGAGGTGGTGTCCCCCCGTCGGGGAATTTCTGGTGCCACTACTGGGCTTATCCCGCTTAGCAGGCTACAAGAATGAGAAGATTGTCTGACGAATAAGTTGGATAAAACGACATATTTTCAATTAAAGGTGTTTAAAAATATTTATTTTATTTAGGCATTCTTTTGCTTCATAGACTTAACTGTGACATTAAATAGATATATAAAGGAATGATTACTCAATATATGTATATATATACATTTCTGTTATTAAGTTTAAAGGCAGGAATTTTTTAAGACGGGAAAATGTCTAAAAGCACAAATTGTGAATAACTGAATATAATTGACCACCAAGTTGAAAGTATTTACTCATACGTCACTATCAATTATTTACAGCTTAAAGGATAACAGCTTAAAATGGGTTAAATTGGCAAAATCCATGCCTTAAATAATAATTCTGATGTTATAGGCGTGATTGACTTGGCTTATTGGGGAAAGGAGAAGATAATCAAAAACCATTCAGAAGATGTAATGATTGTGCATGCGCACATATAAAATACCAGATTCGTTCATTATAACAGTATTATAATTATTACAGCATATGTTAATTATAACAGAATTATAATAGTACTATAATGTTTTTTTTAAGATTATTAATTATTTCTACTTACAAACTAATAAAAATTTCAAGCGACATTTTTTTTATCGAAGTAATAGATAGTAATAAACTAAATAAATGTGAATTTTTAATGATTAAAATTAAAAAAAAAAAAAAAAAAATTATGTTGAATAATAAAAAGAAAGAAAAGAAAAAAGAGAGAAAGAAAGAAAGAAATGGAAATTATTTTCGGAGGGAACCAGTGGCGGATCCAGAACTTAACTTTTTTTTTTTTTTTTTTTTTTTTTTTGGGGGGGGGGGGGGTAAGCTTTTTCAAGATGTTATTCCAGATCAATGAAAAATTTACAACTGTAATATTCAATTGTGAATGTCAGTGCTTTTTTTTTTTTTTGGGGGGGGGGGGGAGGCTTCAGCCCACTAGCTCCCCTCCCCCCTTAGATCCGCCACTTTAGGGGACCAGTGACGTACCCAGGATTTTATTTCGGGGAGGGCTGAGGCTGAGTTGAGTTCGATAATGCTTCATAGCATACGGAAATCATAAATATTACTCTTAATCTTGATTTTTTAAAACTTTCTACAAAATTTGGGAGGGGCTTCAGCACATCAGTCTCTCTTCTGGATATGCCACTGGAGAGAACCATTCCACACAGATTCTGTTTTAGGGAAGAGTAGGCACATCACCAGAGTTTTTCCTAACAGACACGCTCCTCAAGAATGAAGAAATATGAACAATGAATTATTCAAGATATACAGTTTTAAGCTTTATCATTCTTCTATAGTAAACTAAATAAGTATTTATAAGCACTGCAATTGTAATTAAAATAAATTAAGAAATATTATACTATTATTTTAAGTAAAGATTATTTTTTAAAAAGTTCTTTTGTCAATGCTAGAAGCTATTTTTAGGGGCCGTATCCTTAGCGTAAATGTTATCCCCCCTTCGGTGGCGTATTTTTAGCGTAAGTGCCTTTAGCGTAAATCTGCAATAAGTTAAAAAAAGAAAAAGAAAAAGAAATACAGTCGGCAGCAAAATTATTGAAGCACGAGCAATAAAAGGTATGTGCCTAGTACTGTTATGTAAATATTAAATATTATCTTAGTCTTTATACTGTTTATAAATAGTAAACTGAAGATAAAAATTAGCGATTGAACTAAAAAAAAATGTATATGAAGAATGTGGATGCGTACATCAATAATTTTGCTGCGGACTGTAAATAAATTAAAAAAAAAAAAAAAAAAAAAATTCTTCACATTATATCCAGACTTAGGATTGGTTATTTAGTTTCAAAATACAATAGACTGAAATCGACGGAGTTTATTATTATTATTATTATTTGTTTACACTGCTGGCCAGCTAAAATGAAACACTAAGAAGGAATGCAAATACCAAAATGATATTTATTGGGAGTATACATTATACTAGAAAGAACAATTTATTAAATTTTCAGGAAACTTGAAGTAATATATCCTGAGAAAACAGCACATAAAGCAAACGACCTCTAGAAGCAATAACTGCACTTATCTGTCTATGCATGGAATCGAACAGTGATTGGATAACATATTCGGGTACAGCACTTCATGAAACTTCATCGTCCATAGTACATCAACCGTAGTTACTGGTTTGTGGTGGCGAGCCAGTCGTTTTTCAACGATTAAGCAGTCATTTTCACTGGTGCGAGATCAGGAGAACGTGCTGGCACGAGCAACAGTCGAACACATTCTGTAGCAAGGGAGGTCCGTACAATACAGACAATTTTTGGTCGTACATTGTCCTGCTTAAATGTTGCGCTTCGGAGGCCTCGAATAAAGAGCAGAGCAGCGCACCTTAACTCATTAGAAATGAGTTCTAATGAGTTCTGAGTTTTCTAGCCGCTATTCAGAGCGCCGGGAATGCGAACAAGAAGTGATCGAGACGTGTATCTAATGGGACCCCATACCACCACTGCAGATGATGAACAGTATGATGATGTCGAATGCCAGCTGGCAATATGCATTATTAACAATGCCGTTAAATACGGATGAAGCAATCTTGATACTGTAAACAGAATTGTGATTTGTATAAAAGGCGACATCACGCCAATTCTTGTGTCCAGGTTCGTCGTTGATCACACCTTAAAGGCGCCCATATCAGTGATGCAGCTTTGAGGGTAATTAAAGTTTTTGTAGCCCCATACTGGGTCACCATCTGGAGTGATGGTATGTGGTACTACTGAATACACGTCTCGATCACCTCTTATTTTCATTCCTGGTATTTTGAATTAAGGCCCGTCGCTCTGCCCTATATTCAAAGCCTCCGTGACGCAACATTTAAGCAGGACACTGCACGACCCCAAGTTGTCTGTATTGTCCAGACCTTCCTTGATACCGAATGTGTTCGACAGTTGCTGGCCAGCACTTTCTCCTGATCTCGCACCAATGAAAATGACTGTTTAATCATTGAAAAGCGACATGCCCGCCACCACTCACCAGTAGCTACGGTCGATGAACATGAACTGTGGCATCGTATTAAAGCTTCATGAAGTTCTCTACCCGTACATGTCATCCAATCGCTGTTTGATTCAATGCCTAGGCAGATAAGTGCTGTTATTGCTCACGAATGTCGCTGCTTTATGTACTGTTTTCTCAGTATATATTACTCCAAGTTTCCTGAAAATTTAACCAATTGTTCTTCCTAGTATAATGTATATGTCCAAAAATAGCATTTTGATATTTGCATTCCTTCTTAGTGTTGCATTTTGGATGGCCAGCAGTGTATTTTCGATAATACAAACTGTTCAAATTGTAGCTGTGTGTATAACTTTAATGAAACTTCCTATATTACATTTTAAATTTTTCATGTCCTTTTATTATTTTTATTTCAAAACTATGCACAAATGAGCATTCTTAAAATTTTCTAGTCAAATACCTGTTTTTTTTTTTTTTTTTTTTTTTTTTTTTTTTTCCCTTTTAATGATATGAAACATGAAATTCATATTGCCATACTTACTGCTTGAGAAAGAGCCGTCTTTTCTTGCTAAATGCCTTTTGACAGAACCGAAGATGAAAATAGCTTAAATCGATAAGAAAAAATATCCATATTATGATTTTTCTTTATCGATTTCCTTTTCTCGTTTAAGCATGTATCAGTCAAATGAACCAGACGGTAGTAAAAAAAATCATTGTACTGTATATGTATGGTTAACTAATACATACTTTTTAGATCTGCTATTTAGATATGGCTGCTTGATGGTGAATTTACACAATGTTATAAACTTTGAATATATACAGTCGGTAACAAAAGTGTCCGAACACTAGCAAAAATTCCTATGTAAAAAAAGTACACTTCATACGGTTTCGTTAAATAAATCCTTATCGAATCATGTTCTTACACTGACTAAGAACAGGATTCGACAAGGATTTATTTAACAAAACCGTATGAAGTGTACTTTTTTTACGTAGAAATTTTTGCTAGTGTTCGGACACTTTTGTTACCGACTGTACACATATATATATTGTGTGTGTATAACAGAAGGTAAATAAAGTTTCAAAAAGTAAATCATTTTACTGCCAATTATTCGCATAGCCATGCAATTGCTGAATTAACCACCAAAATTATGTCGTGAGCTTCTTTTATTAACGTTCTGTGCTTAATACGAGTAAGAAACGTATTTTATAAAGCTATTAAAATTATACAAAACTCTTTAAGAAGAAATTTTAATTTTTCAGAAGTTAATTTTGTATTATTCATACGTATTTGTCTTCTTAGCCATTAATATTGTTATTCCATATTTTTTTATATTTACATATTCTATTTTTTGTAGACAAAAAATCGAAAAATATTGCACTTTATTTTATTTTAAGATTTTTATTTGTGGGATGAATATGTACTAACATGTTCCGGCCAAAGGGTTAACGGCCCTCTTCACTTACCGTCGCCGGAAGCCCGAGCCAATGTTATACTATAAAGAAATTTTCTTTACAAATAACTTATTAACTAATACATATTTTTAAATTCTGTTTTCACATTCAAAAAATTCCCAACTGTTAAATTGACGGACCTTTTTTAAAAATGTATTTTTTTAATTTTTAATATTTTATTTTGAAATTGCAAAATGAAAAATGAAAAAATTTCACATATTGAAAATTCGTATTTTGCAGCTTCAAAATAAAATATAAAAAATTTAAAAATATAATATTTTTTTTTAAAAAGGTCCGTCAATTTAACAGCTGTGAATATTCAGAATGTGAAAAGAGAATTTAAAAATATATATTAGTTAATAAGTTATTTGTAAAGAAAAATTACCCATTGAATAACATTAGCTTCGGCTTCCGGCGGCGGTGAGTGAAGAGGACCCTTAAGTAAGTTTATTTCACATTTATAAAATGAGCATATTTGCGCATTGTATATGATCGTTACTGGGTAAGCGTATATTTACATTCCTTAAAAAAGGAATACACTAGTTTTCCATGAATGACCGACAATTTCGATTTCAGATGTTTTGTTGAATATATCCAATATTACTTGACAAACTGCTTAAAACTTTAGGAGTATAAAGAATAACACTTATTTAAAAAAAAAAAAAAAAAAAAAAAAAAAAAAAAAAAAAAAATGCCCTTTTTTTTAATGCACTAAAAAGAACAAAATAACTTTTTCAGCTCAGTACCGCCGATCTGAATACTTGCATTTTACTACTATTCCAGTAAAATTGCACCTCAAACGAAGAAAGGGGCGGCTCAAACCCAATAAATATTTAACCCAATAATAATTTTAAATTTTAAATTAGTTTTAAATTATTATGGATTTATGAAAATGCGAGCTGAAATTAGCCAGATTGGAAATTTTTGGTATAAAATGGTTTGAGCCGCCCTTTTCTTCGTTTGAGGTGCAATTTTATTGGAATAGTAGTAAAATGCAAGTATTCATATCGGCGGTACTGAGCTGAAAAAGTTATTTTGTTCTGTTTAGTGCATTAAGAAAAAGACATTTTTTTTTTTTTTTTTTTTTTTTTTTAAATAAGTGTTATTTTCACCTTTTTCGTTTTGTAACAAAATATTTTTTAAATACTTATACTTATTTCAACTTATTAGCTATTATATTAATTTCACATTCATTATCTTATTTCTCTCATTTTCATATTTTTTTTCTCATTTTTTACAGCCACGAGTAATTCATTTCAATTATTACATCATTTACATTTCATGCTATTAATTAAAGAATTTTATAATTTTTATATATTTGATGCGATACCTAGATTAATGATGCGTTACATATATTTCAGCAAAAGATTTTCCCTCAAAGGAAAAAGGGGACTATTGAAAAATTAAAAAGAATACACGTTTAGAATCAGACTGTTAAAAAAAATGCTTGAAATGCATTCTGACTTAAGCATGGGATAATGAGTTGTTGGGGCCGCGGTAGCCTGGTCGGTAAGAGCAGCGAGTTCGTGATCGAAAGATTGCGGGTTTGGTCCTCGAGCCGGCCGAAGACCATCGTGTACGTTAATGGCGACTGGTGCACGTTAAATTCCGTCGTGGTCGCAAAGTCCTCCAAGTTCCCATCAAAAATTATACCTCTGGAGTTACCGGAACATGGGTTTAACTCGCTTTGATCCGGATCAAAATTCGAGTTCCTGTTGTTTGGCTGGTGCTGCCATCTTTCACCAGCTTCTGGAGCTAAAGTCGTACTTCCTCCCTATGAGGCGCTCCTAAATAACGGAAGACACCCCCCTCATGCCTTGAAATAAATCGGGATTGTTCCACTACCGGAGCTCGGAATTCCCGAGTGGCATACGACAACAACAACAACAACAATGAGGCTTGTTTAGATACAGTGTCTCACAAAAGTGATGGGACACTTGTGCTTTGCAAAAGGAAACTGTAATAAAATAAATAAATAAACATGTACAAAAAATTTTGGGGTGTGTTTTATATTTAAAGTTAGTAACGATTATTACATTATATACATTTTGTCAAAATATTAAAATATTAATTTAATAAATATACAGTTATTTAGAAAGGAGCAAAAAATGGCTCACATAAGTGATGGGACACTTACTTTTCCATCAAATATTTATCCAAAAATTTTACTTTTTAAAAGGTTTTAATATTTTGTTGGATTTCCTTTTACTTTTAAAACATGATTTAATCTTCTTGGGATGGATTTGACTAATTTTTCTGTGATTTCTGGAGTGATTTTACCCCATTCTTCTTGAAGCACCGATTTTAATTGTTGTTTTGAAGAAATGGTGTGTTTGCGAATTCTTGATTCCAATTCTTGCCAAATATTCTCTATGGGATTTAAGTCTGGAGATTGTGGTGGTGTTTTTATTATTTCAGGACAGGTATACAGCAGCCAGAGTCTAACGTTCAAAGCAGTGTGCTTGGGGTCATTACCCTGGTAGAATTTAAAATCGTTATGAAGGTTCAATTTTCGTGCTGAAGATTTCAAATTTTGCTTTAAAATGTCAATATACTTGTACTGATCCATTATACTGTCAATAAAAACAAGATTACCGACTCCAGCGGACGACATACACCCCCATACCATAACTCCTCCTCCACCATGTTTTATTGTTGGCACCAAGTTCTCTTTACGAAAATCTTCCCTGGGTTTTCTCCACACCAAGATTCTACCGTCAGAACCAAATATATTAAATTTACTCTCATCAGTAAATATAACTTTATTCCAGAAATCAGAATTCTTATTTATGTTGGATTTTACGAATGCCAGTCTGAGTTTTCTATTCATTTCACTTACGAAGAATTTTTTCCTGGCTACTCTACCGTGATATCCAGCAGATCGAATTACTCTTCTAATAGTCTCAGGATTAACAATTACTCCATATAATGCTTGTAAATCAGCAGTAACTTTAGGAGCACTCATTCTTGGATTTTTTTTAATAATTCGAACGATAATTCGCTTTATTCCATTAGATAGCTTTGATGGTCGGCGAGGTCTTCTTTTATCCTGAATCATATGATTCTTTTTATATCGTTTAATGATGTTGAAAACTGTTGAATGACTCAAGTTAACTGTTTCAGCAGTTTCTCTAATAGATTTTCCACGTTCAATATGCAAATTAATAATTAATTTTCGAATTTCAGGCGAAGTTTCTTTTCGTTTAGCATTCATGGCTGCACAGAGCTAAAAAAAACACAAAAATTCCAAAGCAATCTGGAGAGAAATACTGCAGACGATTTTATAAATTATTGCCAATTGCTTTTGAGTAAAAATAAAACCCCCAAAAAATATTTTTAATGCTTATTTCAGACGATTTTTGTTGCATATCTAATGGTGTCCCATCACTTATGTGAGCTAATTTTTGCTCCGTTCTAAACAATTATATTTTTATTAAATTAATATTTTAATATTTTGACAAAATGTATGTTATGTAATAATTGTTACAAAATTTAAGTATGAAATACACCCACAAAAAATTTTTACATGTTTTTTTAATTTCTTTTATTACAGTTTCTTTTTGTAAAGTACAGGTGTCCCATCACTTTTGTGAGACACTGTATGTGTAGTACGAGATTAGCTCATATATTCATGGAGATATAAAAGTTTCTTTTAAAAAATTGCCCTTTTGTTTTATTATAACATGCAGGATATTAAACCCAGTGCAAATCCATTTTTAGAAAACTTGACACATACTACATTAGACACAACATATACTACAATCAGAGTATAAAAATATTAAATATCAAATGAAATATGAGCAGTTTTATTAAATAATTTTTAATCGCTTATAAGCAAGCATTAGCGTAATTTCGTTTGCATAATTCATCAGGCAAATGTATTGATATACTTATATGGAAACCTCAAGCAAATATCCTGAAAATTCCAAAAGTTATCGTCAATAAGATGAAATAAATTTCAGTTCCTCTCAAAGAGAAAAAGAAAATAATATGCGGTTTTATCAATATTCAATTACAATGAGCAAAAATTATTTTACCATTGATTTAGTCAAAATACAAAGTTGAGTAAAACCCCTTGCATTTTTGCTCTTTTTTTTTTTTTTTAAGAAGAACTGAAATTTAGTTCATTATATTGATGAGAACTCTTTGAATTTTCCCATATTTGTTTGGGACTTTGATGTAAGCAGCTCAATACGTCTGCCTAATGAATTATGCAAATGTAAACTTATGAACCCTTGAACATTCGCAATTAAAATTATTTAGCAAAAATACGCATATTTCATTAAATTTGGAGAAGTAATATTTTTATTTTCTAACTATAGTGTGTTGTGTCAAATGCAGTGATGTCAAGTTTTCTAAAACTGGCTTTGCATTGTGTTTAATACCCTTCAAGATATAATGTAAAAGGATAATTTTCTATAGAAACTATTACGTTTCTATGAATACACGCGCTAGTCTCACACAAGGATATAAAAATAATTAAAAGAAGCCCCATAATCACATGCTATAGTCAGAACGCATTTCAAACACTGCAGCCGGGTGTTCCCAAAAATTCTGTTTTTCTTTAATTTTTTACTGGTCCACATTTTGCTTTAGAGGAAAAAAACCTTCACTCAGATATAAGAGGTACAGTGAAACTTGAATAATTCGAACTTGTTTAAATCGAAATTCTGGATAATTCGAATTTTTTACTCAGTCCCTTGAATTTTGTATTAAAACAATGTTAAAAAATCAGGGATAATTCGAATTCTATTTTGGATAATTCGAATTTTTCATACGATTACCTTTAAAATATTACAGTAAAATTTGTCCCCGAGATTTTTTTCAGCTAAAGTGCATTATTATTTTTATTTATTTTTTAGCAGTCTTTCAAAAGAAGGATAAGGTAATACAATATTATTTCCTACCTAGTGCATCAGAAGATATGGTTCATATACATGAACTTCGAGGGTTTTTTTTAATTGAAAGTCATGTCTAATGTAGAAGATTCTATTTTTGTATCAGTTGGTAGGTTGATGCCATATGCTATGACACAAAGATTGTACTTGAAGAAGCAATCAAAAATATCTGACTATTTTTTTAAAAATGTTGAATAATTAAGCTCGTAAAAAAATATGATTTAATGCCGGGGAGGGGGGGGGTGAATGTAGCAGTATTCTTAGATATAGAGTTTATGTGTTAAATTTGATGGTAGAGTTTTATTATTTTTTTTAATCTCTTCTTTTTGACAAAATAGTATATGTAATTCAAATTTTTGGATATTTCGAATTTTTCTCTGGTCCCTTCAACTTCGAATTATCGAAGTTCTACTGTATAACATGTTCTTTACACTGTCAAAGTTAGTAGATGAATTGTCAAATCCTTTTTAAAATATTTGACAAAATGTCTGAAATAAAAATTCTGGTAATTTATAGAAAGGTAGCGTGTGGTCCACGGGAATTCGAATTGTGAATTTAGTGGTCCGTGCAGTCGAAAAGGTTGGCGACCGCTGCTTTAAAGCAACTCAATAAAGTATGTTAATTTCATTTCCTTTAAAGCAGCGTAACTATGTTAAAATGCATTTAAACGAAAATCTACCCATAAGCCGTAATGATAAGAAAAACTTTGGTGTGTCCCTGTACACGAAAAATAAACAATATGTGCACCAAAAATTATTCAGCTATTTCTGTATAGCCCCTAAACATGAGAACCAAATTGAAAATCCATACTTGCCAACTTTTCCGCTTTTTCCGGAAGACTTCCGGTTTTTTAACGTATTTTCCGGTCTTCCGGACAGATGATGAAATCTTCCGTTTTTAAAAATGTCGCGGATATCGTTCGTTTTAAACAGAAAACCCAAATGTTCCACGAAAACTCCTGATTCCCAATCTTTTTCCATCCATAACATAAATGTCAATATTAATTTCAAACTTGCTTTATGAGATTCTAGAACATGTAAAGAAACAGAATTGTTAAGTATTTCTTGCTGATTTAATTATTTTTACCCCACCCCCCTCTTTCATTTATTTCCAACTAGTGATCAGCAATCAAATTTTCTGCAGAAGTCTTTTGTTTCCTAATCTTTATCCATCTGCAACATAAATGATAATATTAATTTTAAACTTCTTTCATTAGATTCTAGAAGTACAGTTGAAAGAGTTTAATATTTCTTACTCTGTAATTATTTTTGTATCCCCCCCCCCTTTCCCCGGATTGTGATCAATGATCAATGCTAGAAACAATAAAATGGAAGTGCTCAATATTTTTCACGTATTTAATTATTTTTAGATCTTTATTGCTGAATTTAATGAATCTGTTTATTTTTCCTCAATTAAATTAAATATTTGTATGTCACATTTATACCAAATGTGTAAACATGGGAAAAAATAATTAAGAATAATTTTTTCAGGTAGGAAATTTTTTTCCAAATCAATTTAAAAAAATTAATACTTAGTTGGTTTTATGCATGTTTGAAACTGATAATTAGCTACTGCTTCTTTTTTTAATATGTATGTTTAATGTACATACACAAAAATCATAATCTATTTATTTAAAAAATTAGTTATACTTTAACTTAACTAAGTTTTTTGTCTATTGTTAAATAAATTTCTTACAGATTCTGTTTTGTAGATATTTATATGTTGAAGAGGAATAACTTCATTTAAAACTTTTATATATTTAGTATAATCAATCTATAGTAAAATGTTTTTATAGATTGCTTCTAAATATTAAAATTGTAAAACTGTATTTTTTTTTTTTTTTTTTTTTTTTTCTATTTGACGTAATGAACAAGTAAAAAAAAAAAAAATCTTCCCTTTTTTTATGAAATCTTCTGGTTTTTCAACAAAAATCTTTCCTTTTTTTATTAAAATTGGTTGGCAAGTATGAAAATCTATCGGGAACTTTTGCGGCCGCTATTGCAATACACACAAATTCTGTCCATAAGTCGTAATGATAACAAAATACTTTGTGTGTCCCTGTACACGAACTACAAATAGAATACATACCGAAAACTATACAGCTAATTATATGTGGCTCAGGAACAATGTGTACCAAATTACAAGTCAATCGCGTGATCTTTGCAGCCGTTATCGCGAAACATACGCACATACATTCAGACAGACAAACAGACAAAGCATTTTGAGTCCCCACACTCAACGTAGAAGCCTCCACTGATGTTTCGGCAATAATATTCAACATTTTAAATATTCAATAAGGGGATTAATTAATACAGGAAAAAAATCCATTTGCAAATAAATGCAGGAACCTCAATCAACAATAAAGAAATCTTAAGGCGAAGTTCTTAAGTGAAAAAAAAAAAAATGTTAAACTGATATCTTTAATATTTACGACATCGTTTTACAAACAATTTGAAATCTATAGATATAAAAGAAAATATATCATGATTGTTCTTGGATAAAATGATTTATCTATAGCTTACCTGTCTAGTGAAACAGAAGAAGAAGAAGAAGAAATCTATCAGCTTCTAGATAAGATTTTTTTAAATGAAAAATATTCAAGAGGGCAAAGTTATATGAAGTTCTTTCACTCATTTTCTCACATATTTATATATATATACAGTCGGTAACAAAACTGTCCGAACACTAGCAAAAATTCTTATGTAAAAAAAGTTCACTTCATACGGTTTTGTTAAATAAATCCTTATCTAATCATGCTATTACACTGACTAAGAACAGGATTCGACAAGGATTTATTCAACAAAAACGTATGAAGTGTACCTTTTTTACATGGGAATTTTTGGAAGTGTTAGGACACTTTTGTTACCGACTGTACATATGAAAGAAAGAAAGAAAAGAAGAAGAAAAAAAACCCGACATATTTGTGTTTAAAAAAATCTTTTAGAGAATAATAAAATATTGTTATCATTATTACGGTTCATATTTAAAATTATTGAAATTAAATCTTCCAATTTCATTTTTAATATTTTTCTTCCTATCCAGAATATAAAATTATTAAGAAATGTTATTTTTATACAATGGTTTTGAGATTAAATCGTTAAAAAATCGATCGCCACTTAAAAAATATTTTTATCAAATAGTGCTACTGCTAAGATTTACTACACTTAAATGTTTAATTTGAAATATGAGATAGAAAATGAGAAGTCATAAATTATTTCATTCAATTTCCTTTACTATATAAACACAATGAAAATATTTCCTAAAATTTAAAAAAAGAAAAAAAAAAAAAAAAAAGATTTATCAGAGAAGAGGGCTTAAAAGAATGCTGAACCTGAAATATAAAATCACTTTCTGATATGGTAAAGAGCTATACTTCAATATAAGGAATAATTCCACATTCACCACTATGCGAAAAATCGATAACTATAATAAAAATAAATAACTAAAATAAAATAAAAAGCAAAAAGAAACCGAAGCCTATTTTTTTTTTTTTTTTTTCGAATCAATAAATATAAAATTTTGTACAAAAGGTAATTTAATTTAAGAAGACAGGACTTTTTTTTTTAGCTATTGAGCTATAATGTTAGAATTATTTTAACTCATTGCCCTATTCTTCTATCTAAAGATATGTAATAATTGTGTCACTTTCATTAGAAACGGTTACAATATTCATTTCTTAAAATTTCTTCGCCCGTTTTTTCGCAATTTTGTTTTTAATATTTTTTTTTTTTTTTTTAACTTGATGCGAAATGGGAAAAAAAGGAAACATTTTCTTTCAGTTGCTCAAAATATACAAAAAAAGCGTTAAAATAAATAAACAAATAAATAAATAAATTCCGGTTTCTTATGCGTGTAACAACCATACGACTTCCATTATCTACTACTACACGCTTTCTTTTTTTTTTCTTTTTTGAGATAGTGTGGTTAGAAGACATAAAATTGATTTAACAAATTATACATCTAACAGTTTTCCTGTAAGAACAAACTGATACATACGTCGTAAAGACATAAAAGTAAATTTACTTAGTGAGTTAAAAAGAAAAAAGAAGAAAAAAAAAGTGGTTAGAACCGTTGTTTGAAACATCCATTTCTGATTTCTCTCTCTCTCTCTCTCTCTGTCCGTCTGAGATCTATAGCTGACCTAAACAAAACGCCTAGCCAAAAGTTTAGCAATATTTGCAAACAATCATTTTTTTTTTTTTTTTTTTTTTTTTTTTTTTTTAAATTTTAAACTTATCTCTCGATGAAATGTTTTCAAACATTGGATATTTTAAGAACTAAGTCTTCCTCGTGTTTTTCAGTAAAGATTGATTTAAGACAACAATTTAGGGGGCCGGTAACAAATTGGAAAAATCCATAATGTTTGTGATCACCCTGTATCGTTAAGTGAACAAAATGATCTGTAACTTTAGGATATGTTAATATAGACCCAGTACAATTTGTGGATGAATTTGTGTGACGATAGCATGTTAAATAACGGAGATATAAACATTTATTTTAAAACAAAAAAAAAAAAAAAAAAAAAGGAAAAAAAATCAGCATGTTTTTTATCTATAATATACAGAATTTTAAACAAAAATTATTCCAACTTTTAGATAAATTGAAAAAATACCTTTGAAACAATATACTGCGATCGCAATATAAATATCTTAAATATCCCACGGAACATGAGCATTTTTATGAAAAACGTTTTTACTGCGCATGTGGGAAAGATAGAAACATTTTTATTACATAGATTGAAAGCTAGATATATTGGGCAACTTTTGTCAAAAGTTCATTTCAATAGAGTAAAAATTAAGCAAATTGTTGGCAAAAGAACGAGCTAGATTTTAGGTATTTTCCAAGAGTTGGTATTTCATAAAGGGTTTTTCACATACCACGTAATTAATTTGAAGATCCAATTATTTCAACCACGCTCCAAGAGTACTTTTTTGTGAAAAACCCCTTATAAGCTTGTAACTCTAACATTTTTTTGTTTATTTACTAAGATTTGTGAGATTATAAAGGGTTTTTTCACAAAAAAGAATTTTTATGTGTGTGTGCAAAGTGGTTGAAATAATTGGATCTTCAAATTAATTACGCCGCGTGTGAAAAACCACTTAAACTCTTGGAAAATACTTAAAATCTAGCTTGTTTTTTTACCGACAATTTGCTTAATTTTTACTCTATTCAAATGAACTTTTGACAAAAGTTGCCCAATGTATCTAGCGTGTAATCTATGTAATAAAAAATTTTGTATTTTTAGCACATACGTAGTGAAAATGTTTTTCATAAAAATGCTCATGTTTCATGATATATTTACTCTATTTTGTATTCAGATTGCAGTATATTGTTTCAAAAGCATTTTTTCAATTTATCTGAAAGTGAGAATAACTTTCGTTTAAAACTCCGTATATTTTAAAACTAAAAAAAAAAAAAAAAAAAAAACAGGTCTTTTTTTTTTTTTTAGTTTTAAAATAAATGCTTATATCTCCGTTATTTAATATGCTATCGTCCTAATTCATCCACAGATTGTACTGAGTCTATATTAACATATCCTAAAGTTACAGATCATTTCATTCATTAACGATACAGTGTGATCACAAACGTTATTGATTTTGCTCAATTTGTTACTGGCCGCTAAATGTTCTCTTAAACCAATCTTCACTGAAAAACATGAGGAAGACCCAGTTCTTAAAACATCCAATGTTTGAAATCATTTCATCGAGAAATGCGTTTTTAAATTGAAAAAAATTGATCGTTTGCAAATCTTGCTAAACTTTTGGGCAAGCAAATTTGAAAAAAATCATTAAAGCCCTTTATGAGATACCAGGTTTCTGTCCAACTGCCGATTTTCAATAAAACTTGGCAAATTCACCGGAAACTAATAAATTCATACGAAAGGATATCTAAAAGGAAGTTATATGGCGAGTTTGAAGGAAATCTGTAAAGTAGTTTTTAAAGCAACGCAGTTGCGACATCTAAAATTGACCTATTTATACAGGACATCTATGAATTTTCTTGAACTAAGCAATTAATACATACGAAGAACATCTAAAGGGATGTTTCTATAGCAACTTTGAAGAAAATCATTAGAGAAGTTTTTGAAGAACGAACATTCGTTCCCATTATAAAAAATATAGGAAAGCGTATAATGATTTATCAGTTATACATAATTTTACAGTGTGTATGAATACGTGCGCGTCTGTAAGTAAAATCGAAATCTATCTTCAACAGATTTTAGTAATTTCACTCACAATGACAATTATTGAAATTTTCCCTACAAATATGGAAAATGGTTTCATAACTTATAAGTGATTCAAGATTTCACTTTCTTGTTTTTTACTATTTGTACGGATATGTTTTGTTCGCGTGTAAAAACAAAATTTATTAAATACTTCATTTTCATTTTCCACGAGTCGCAATTACAGTATTTGTATCTTGTAGTATGGAAGACTGTTTCATCTTATCTTATTCCAAGTGCCTCCTACCCCAAGAAAAAAAGATAACGCTTTTGTCGGAGATTGAAATCACTAGCCTTTGTAGGTAAATAGGAGAAGATTCTGCCAGTTACTGTACATAAATTTTCTGTTTAATATAAATTAGCATCCTTTAAAGTTAAAGACATATTTCTAAAATAAAAGGATAAAGTTAGGGCATGGCATATAATAAAGGGGAATATTTAAAAAAATTTAATAAACTAATTGAACATAAAAATGACGCTAAAAAAAGAATAAAGTAAAGAAAAAAAACTATTGTTTTATTTTAGCTTTTTTACAAAACATAAAAAGCAACGCAACCTCATAACAAAAATAGTTTTTAAAAGATAATTTTAGCTGAAAAAATGACACCACCATTAGTTGAAATGTGTGTTGCAATAACGGTAACGATGCGAGTGGTTAAATATTTTACATCAAAGACATCAAGATTAAAAAAATATATATATATAAGTTTCTAGAAGTTTCTAGAAGTTTAGTTGAAATGATATCAGAGATTAAAAATATTATTTCATATAACCATTAAAAAAAAAAAAAAAAAGGATAGCATAGAAGTTTAATGTTTTTTATTGGAATTTTGATTTGCGCCTCATGGTATGGACAGGGTTTCAAACAATTATTACTTTCACAGAAAAATGAGAAAACAAATATTTGTAATTTTTAATAAATTTTGAATATATTGAGTATATAAAAACCATCTTATTGAGAGCATAAACAGACAGGATAAACTAAAGCTTTAGCTTTATTATAGGCAACAGAATCCCCTGATCAGTTCAAGACGAAAATGAGAGTGGGGAACTATAAACATTCTTGTGTGTTTGAAGTGCACAGAATTTGATTTAACCTAATCGAAATAGCTGCACACTGAACTGCAATATCAAATTTGCTTATGTTACTCTTTATGTCTATAAAAAACATACATATTTAAAATTTTATTTAGCATATAATATACTTAGTTAATTATTTATTTTTATTTATTTATTTATTCATTTATTTTACTTTTGGACGTTTTATTTTGCACGATGACTAGACAATTATAATTATAACGCAATATTCATCTTACATGGGTTAATGACAGTGTTGCGAGATCAGGCGGAATTGTTATTCAATAACCACTAATAATTTTTAATTGTAACGTTTGCCTAATCATTTCGAAGATTAATCGTCTATTATGTATATATCAAATATCACTTTTTAAAATTATTGGTGATTATTGAATAAAAAATTCGCCAGATCTGACAATAATGGTTAATGAAAGCATGCGTGACAAGTTTTATTTTGTTATTTATAACAGCAAAATTCTTAGACTGTCTTTCATAATCACTACCTGAATCATAAGCGAAATATACAATTAAAAACTTGTTAGTTCTTTCTGATTCCTTCCTTTTAAATTTTTGGTTATTTTTGTTGTTCAATTAATTGGATCAGAACATTTAAAAACAAGTGGAGCAAAAAAAAAAAAAAAGTAACGAAAGTAAACTTATCTTTCAATGAACCAGTTCTACAGAAATGAATATTGCATAATTATTTACTCTTTCCATTTGACACCTTTGGATTAGCCTATTTAATTCAAAAGAGATTAACTAACTTAGAAACGAAACCTCGAACATGAAACTGCATATTACAAAAGTTGATTTAACAACAATAATAATAATAATAATAATCCACATTTGTTGAATGGTAAGAGACAATAAGTTTAAAAAAAAAAAAAAAATATTTCTTTCTACTTCACTTTATTTATTTTGCCATATTAATCTGTTTTTTATTTCATAACAGAACCACTCCTACACACACACAGAATTGTTTTCAAACAATTGATGTATAACAAATACTTTTTTTTTTTTTTTTTTTCCCTACTCAAAAGATAATAGAAATTTCACTTTTACCAAAATTAACATGATTAAAATTGTATGTACACTACTTAACCTCAGCTTTAAAATTTACGGTTTTATAATAATTTAAATATATATATGATAAAATTTAAATACAGGAAGGAGTAAAAGTCGAATTATTAAATATATAGAACTAGAACAAAGTTTTTATAAACCAATGCGCAAATGCAGCAAAAGGAAATATAAAACTATAATAAATAAGCAAAATAATTAAAACCAGATGAAAAATTAATCCCAAAACGCATGAGGGACTTCATCAGGGGAGATCCCCCATGTAAGGAAAGGAATATGAGAAATTTCTGACGAAACGCTGGTAATTTAACCAAAAAAGATGTTTCTAGTCACCAACTTCTCAGAGATGGAAGCAAGATAATACAGCAAACGAATTTTAATTAATACAAAGCATAAAAAGCAATTAAATTCAGAAATCAAGAACAAAATATAATACATCAATATAAAATACAAGAATATATAAATACATACATGGGAAAACTGGAATAGTCATTAGAATATGGAAAATTGAAAACCACCCCCATTATAAGCATAGAACCCGCTTTCAGTAGAACCACCAAGTATTTTGGGTAGAACAGGCCTGTCCAACCCAAAATACTTGGTGGGCCACATTAGAAATATATTTTATTCATTCGGGCCACACTGTATGTACAGTCATACCCCCCCCCCCCCGCTTTACCGACTAATTCCGCCGTAAATTAATGTAGACTTGCGACTGGTGCCAATCGATTAGTAATAAGGCCTAGTTTAGACGGTTTAGTTATATTTTGCTTAAGGGATGTATACATATTAAAACTGACATCAACTTTTTTCCTTTTTTAAGGCAACCCGCAATTTCGACAAGCTTTTTGGATTAAAAATTAGATGTCATTACCAATCGTTAGGCATCAGCTGCTAGTTTCTACGATGATTTACGGCGAAATTAGTCGGGGTGGAAATTATTATTATTATTATTATTATTATTATTATTATATGACTGTACATATGCATATGTGTATATATGTTTGTGAGTATATGATTCATGTATGTATATACTTTTTTCGGAGAAGGGCAGGGTGAAAATTCGGAGGAGAATACATTAATTTAAATTATTTTCATTCATAAATTAACAATAGAATTGTAAAAAAAAATCACGACTATATATTAAAACTATAATAAAAAGAATGAGTAATGGATCTAATAACATTCCATTACAACAGTTCCTTATCTACCATAATCATTGAAAGGTATTTTCACTTCGAAAAGTCAAAACGTATTTATTAATTTTTGATTCGTTAACCAAAGTTGTCAAACTTTAAATATCGTTAGTCTCCTCGCGGACCGCAAGAAACTACGCGGTGGGCCGCAGGTTGGCCACCCCTGAGCTAGAAGGCCCACTTACCAGCACTGGAACAACAAACCTTAAGTGGGATTGTCATCAAGAATACTGAAATGTTTATTGATTAAAATAACAGGATAGTGGTTAACATTTAGTATGTTTTTGAGATTTTTCATAGCCAGATTCAGGTCTAAATTGTTATTGCAAATCATTTTAATTATGTTTATTTGGGTGAACATAATGTTTTTTAAAACTTTATGACTAATACAGGAGAACCAATTTCTTAAATTACAAACTTTAAGGTTAAAATCTTACCTTTTATCATAAATCCCAATAAACCAGTTATTATCTATTTTTTTTATTTTTAAATCCAGGAAAGAAGTTTGGTCTTCAGAGTCAGTATGGTTTAAGACAAGATCGGAGGGACAGATTTCAGCTGCATATTTCGCAAAATCTACACGCAGTTTATTGCTATTACGTCACCAATATACCTATAAAACTTAATATCTTTGAATTTTCTTTCAAACATAAATAAAAAATGTTGGTGAAGGCACTCAAGTAACTTGTTCCAATCGGGATACCGAGAATTTGTAAAAAAATAATTAATACCGTTAAACAAAACATTTTCGAAGATGTAAAATTTAATGAGATTAATCCAGTAAACTTTTTCGCAGTCTATTACATGATAAAATTCTTCGTAAAATTTTTCAAAAATTTCGAGAACCAAGTAATGTGGGATACTAGATACTACCAAAAAGGTTTTCAAAATCATAAGTATTAATTGTAAAAATATTTTCTGAATTTTCTTTAAAATATTTTAAAATTGGGTAATTATTTTTAATGATACTGCAATTATCGTCTGAAAATTGTGCTTGATTTCTGAATTTAACTGCTTTTTATGCTTTGCATTAATTAAAATTCGTTTGCTGTATGTGTATGGTCTTACTTCCATCTGTGAGAAGTTGGGGGCTAGAAACGTATGTTTTGGTTAAATTACCAGCGTTTCGTCAGAAACTTCTCATATTCCTTTCCCTACATGCGGGAGCTCCCCTGATGAAGACCCTCATGTGTTTAGGGATTAATTTTTCATCTGGCTTTAATTATTTTGCTTATTTATATATATATACACTCTGTAAAATGTGAAGAGCTTAAATGATAAGTTTTGTCAATTTTAGAATCAGATCAAAAAAATTCAACCTTAATAATAATAATAATAATAATAATAATAATAATAATAATAATAATAATATTTCTGTGTAATACGAGTGTTACTCTGAAATTCCTGAGAAACGGTTAAATGGTACAAGTTAAACTTAACCAAATCTTAAGAGTGTTCCAAGTAGTCACGGGAAATTTCCAAAGCTGGAATCCATAAAAAATATGTTTTCATAGCTTCCTCAATCTCATCTTCGGAATGAAAACGACGACCGCGTAATTTTTTCTTTACATTAAAAAATAGCCAAAAGTCACGCACAGCAAGATCAGGAGAATAGTGTGGATGTTTTATCATTTCGATGTGTTTTTGTTCAAGGAATTCAACTGTCAATCTTGCCCCGTCAGAAAATGCATCATCATGACGAAGCATGAGAATTCTAGCATACATTTCTTGAAAAATTTTGTAAAAGACATTTAGTGGTGTACTAGTTAGCAATAACTATCTTCTATCCTTCCAGCATGATGGCTTTATGGCCTGTACTTCTTTAGAAAACTATGTAATACATTACTCTTATTTTCATTGTTCATTGTCTTTCAAAACCATTTTTGGTTTGCAATAATGTTCAAAGACCTATACTTTACTTTTTTCACTTGTTGGAAGGTTAAAAAGCAGTAGATACATTTCATCCCCAGTTATGATTTCAGAAATAAGTCGGTATTCACCATCATTAAGTAATTTTAGGGTTTCTTTACAGATTCTGACTTGATATACTGTTAAACTACAAGAGTCCCAGAGATAATCTACTTTTTACTTCCATTACCCGATGCCGTAGGTAACGGAAGTATTGTATTCGGTCGAAAAATTCGATATCCAGTTTTCACCTGATTTATATATTTTAAGGTCTCCTGAGTCTAAAACAATCGTTTTTAGCAGTTGTCAGTGCGTGTGTGGGGAATCTTCTGACTACCATATCTCCGAAACTACTAAAGATAGAACTACGAAACTTCCGAATCGAGACAGATCTGGTGTACATATGGTTTTTACAACTTTGGTGAAATTTGGAAAACCAGAAATTGGACATCGGAAACCGGAAACCGGAAGCCGGAAGTGGGATCGTAAGTCCGTATCTCAAAATCTCAAATATGGCACTAACGTTTTTCTTCAGTTTTGCTATATAAGCACTTTATCAGATATATTTTCGTATGATATAGTTGGTTAATTCAGAAAAACTGATAGCCAGATATTAATCTGGCAACCGCTACCGTCCAAACGAGTACTAATATCGATCGTACGATTTCTTACTCACTGGAGAGGGGATTGCTATAGCGGCACTATTCTCGGATAGATCATCGTAATTTATTTGTGGATAAGGGGTTAACCTTTTGTCGAGAGGTACGTCGTTCGATTTCTAATCCTAAGTTCCAAGTTTCAAATACAACTTCCCGCACGCACTCCTGCACTAGCATAAACGTAATTAGATATGAAAATTCAACTTTGAAAACTTTGTAAATTATTTGATACTTACGAAATTTTTAACATGGCAGAATAAGGCAAAATTTCCCACAAACGTCCATTTTTAAGAATATTTTCATCGTGTCAGACCACATTTAAAATATCATTTATGATACTAGCTTGAACATCATCGACTACAAATATTCTAATTTGAAAATTTCGTAAGTTATTTGAATTTTAAGATTTTTTTCAATGTAAAAGAATAAAGCAATATTTCATACAAATTTGCATTATGAGGATCGTTGCATTGGAAATAGTATAGAATTCTATGAAAACTAAACTACGAAACTGATTCTAATAAAACAAATTAGGATAAGGTAAATGCATTGAACTGAACGGTGTGTAGTTTATTAGGTGGTAAATTTCAGTCTGCCATCGTGTCAAGCGATCAGTCAAATTGCTTTTCCTTAACAAGCAGGAATACAGTATTTCTTGCACTAGAAATTTATGAGAACATATAGATGATGGGGAACTAAGCATAGTCCACTTAGTCTAACTAATTATGTTTTGTTATCTAATTACAGGAACTGTATAGGTGTTAGATCTAGGAAATAGGGACACTGATTACATCTTAAATACAGTATATGGGTTGCGACGGCGCATTGAATTAATTTTGGTGCGTATACAATATTGACACGGATGGACTTTTACCCTGTTTGCCTAAAAATCTATCTAATCACATCATTGCATATAAATTGATTTTTCCCCCTAAACAGTCACTCCATTATGAATTTCGTTACAGTTTTCTATTATAGCAATGCACTTAAGGATGAAATAAATGCCATCACAGGACTTTCTTCTACATCATTCTATATAACATTGCCACTTACTGCTTAACATGCATAAAAGTTTTATCATAGCTTCTCACTCGGGTTTTACGTATAGAGATTGGTGCAATTTTAATCAACAGTTAATTGAGATTCAGCTATGTGAGAAATCATAGAAGGTGAGTAACAGTAGCGTCAACTGTCGGCCGATATACATCCAAATTGAATCTGCATAGTGTTTCATGATCATCCTCTTATATATCAATAATGCATTATAGAATTTGAAATATAGCCTTCCTATTCACAGAATAAAATGCAGCACGGCAACGCCACTTATTGGTCGATACGTACCCACATTGAACTAGCATAGTGTTTCATATAACGACCCTCTAATATAGTAAGTTTAGTGGTATTATATTCAGTAGTATATGAGATACAGCCTTCCCATTTATGGGGAAAATTGTAGTATAGCAGCGCCACCTGTCGGCCGATGTGCATCCAAATTAAATCACCATAATATTTTAAAGATGATCCTTTCTCCTATTAGATTTTGTTCGATTATATTCAATAGAACCTGAGTAATAGTATATTAGGAGCTAGATTACGGTACCTTGAAACTTATCAGTCTTGATCAAACTTTTCCAGTAACAAACTTATAATTAATTTGAAAATACAACTTTTGGATCTCCTGAAATTATTCGTTTTTAATTTACTCTAACAGACGCAGTCAAAGATCAAACGTTAAAAAACTTGACTTCGGTAATCAGGAAGCCTCAAAACGAGTAAATATACAAAAAAAAAAAAAAAAAAAAAAAAAAAAAAAGTAAGTGATGAATATTTATCTTTAAAAAATACATTATTTATCGTATGGCTATGAGGACTTAATTTCAATTCCTGAGCAGCTTTCTTGGACATGGTAAAATATTATAGTAAATCACTTACACTTACAAATAAAAAAGGATGTCATGACTTAAATGTTGGCAGCCCTGTATATATTCTGAAAGTTATGTACACAACACATGGTGCATGGCACAACCTAAAGTACACTTCCATCAATTTACAAGTATTGCCGCATTATAATCTAATTCTTTTGTGTAACCCTGTAAACAAACAGTGGATGATTTCTATAGCATATTCTACACGAAGCATGTTTTTACGCACATAAGAAATATATATTCATTTCATTTGTTTTAGTGCAGTCTATAGCTGGTTAAACTCTACTTACCTGCAATTTCCCCCATAGACGTAATGTATTTGAATTCTCTTGGGTGTCCCTGTACACGAACTATTAGTTTCAACTCGACGAAAAGCTTAGTGTAGCATCCGTATATCATACACATTTAGAATAGCAAGTTTGGAATCTCTGCTGCTATAATTTGTTTTTGAGATATGTTGATAACAGACAGACACACACACAGATCAATCGCTAAAAACACGATTTTCGTATTCAGGGGACCTCAAAACGTGTAAATATACAAAAACTCACGTTCGAAAATTTGACACTAAAACAATACTTTCTCTACCTTATGGGTAAGGGAAAGTAAAAATAATGAAGAAAGGAAACTCCTCATCTTATTTCCACAATACAATATTTCTTATTCTTACAATATAAGAAATTGAATTCAGTCTTCTGGAACGAAAAACAAGAAGCAGGAAGAAAGGAGGGGGGGGGGGGGGATTAAGACGATTTTCTGAAAAGAAAGAGAAATTGAATTGCATCCTGTTTTTCAAAAATCACTGAAAAATACAGAAAATTTAATTAAAAAAAATATATATATGCTTTATTTTCGCTTTTGATGTGGTTGGGAGGACAACGATACTTTTTAATTTATTAAAATTTTGGTATTAAGCCATTTTGGTACATTAATGTTTAAAATGTTGTTAATTTAATAAAGAGTCTTATTTAACATGATATAACCCTTGTCCTAGAATTAAAAAAATCTTGTCTTTAAAATAATAATTTATGTCACATGATAATACAGATTAATAGTAAAAAAATGCTTTATCAAAATAACTCTTTTCTTTCTTTCTTTCTTTCTTTTTTTTTTTTTTTTTTTTTTTGAAATGGATTAACATCTACATTTAAATCAGATTTGTGAAGGAAAGAAAAATTAATATATTGTGGCCACCACAAGACTTTATTCTATATTATCATTATCTCATACATATTTAGGCAGTACAAATTATCTATTAAATTATTATATATTTGTTAAAATTATTTTCCATGGTGGATCCAAACGATTTTTATCTCAGAGAAGTTTAACAATGAATGCCGAAAGAAAGTCAATTTTGTACTTTTTTTTTCCCCATTAAAAATGAAAAAAAAAAAAAAAATCGACACCTTATTTTTAAATTATTACAGATCTATACACTATCTACCAATAAGTATTTGGACACTTTCGAATTTATAAGTTTTGTCAAATATCTAGAAAACACCATAAGGAATTATCTTGAAACTTTGGGACTATAAAGAACATGTTATACCTCATATATTTCAGCAAAAGTTTTGTCCTGAAGAGGAAAAGGGTACCAGTAAAAAATTAAACAAAAGTCAAGATGTTTTTGGATCACCCTGCAAAAATGTAATGTTTAAAATGCGTTTTGGCTGTAGCGTACGATTATGAGTATTCTTCTAATTATCTGTATAATTTTTTTCTGAGGTTAGTACACGTATTCATGCAGATACAACGGTTTCTTAAAAAAAAAAAAAAAAAAATGCCCCCCCCCCAAAAAAAAAAAATATATATATATATATATATATCTTTTTTAAAAAATTATAACACGTAGGGTATTAGACCCAGTGCAAAGCCATTTTTAGGAAACCTGGCATACTACATAAGTCACATCATACTGCAATCAGAATGCAGAAATGTTAAATATCTTACGAAATATGAGCATTTTTACTAAATATTTTTTTTTGCTACGCACGCACAAGCTTTCAAAAACTTTCATTTGCATAATATAATAGCCAAAACTATTGAGCTACATATATGAAAGCCCCAAACAAACATCATGTAATTTCAAAAAGTTATGAGAGATAGAATGAACAGAAATTTCATTTCTCTCAAAATAAAAGCTAAGGGGTTTTTTACTCACATTTTTATTTTATTCATTCAATGTCCAATGGTAATACAGTGTTCGCTGATTGTAAATAAGTAATAATAAAATCCCCTAATCATCTTTCTTTTTTTGAGAGAAAGGAACTGAAATTCTCTTCATTCTATAACTCATAACTTTCTGAATTTACACGATATTTGTTTTGGGTTTACAAATAAATAGCTGAATACATTTGGCTATTGTAATATGTAAAGAAAATTTTTAAAAACTTGCGCATGCGTAGTTAAAAATTATTTATTAAAAATGCTCATATTTCGTAAGATATTTAACATTTTTGCATTCTGATTGCAGCATGATATGTCTAATATAGTATGCTATGTCCAATGCTTCCAAAAAAGGACTTTGCACTGGGTCTAATACCCTACGTATTATAATTTAAAAATTGGAATTTTTTTTTTTTTTTGGGGGGGGGGGGGATTTTTAAAGAAACCGTTATAGCTCCATGAATATATACTGTAGTG
Organism: Salticus scenicus; assembly: GCA_963930645.1. Lineage (NCBI taxonomy): Eukaryota > Metazoa > Arthropoda > Arachnida > Araneae > Salticidae > Salticus > Salticus scenicus. The sequence goes on from OZ005648.1 coordinate 206,767,206, forward strand.
TCGTAAAAATTTATACAAATAATTAAAAATATCCACAAAATCAATCACATGCTACAGTTAAAATGCATTTCAAGCATTACTTTTTACAGGGTGATCCAAAATATTTTGATTTTTGTTTACTCTTTTACTGGTCTCCATTTCCTCTTCAGGACACAACTTTTGCTAAAACATATGAGATAAAACATGTTCTTTGTAGTCCCAAAGTTTCAAGATAGTTCCTCAATAACTTTTCTAGATATTTGACAAAACGTCTAAATTCGAAAATGTCCAAATATCGGTAGATAGTGCAGTTGACCATTCTTTTTAAAGGTATTAACGAATTCTTTTGAATGAAATCCATAAGGAAAATGTACACCCCCCGAAAATGTATTTCCCTCCCCAAGGGGAGGAGCAATGCTCTTACATGCCTATAATTTTTTCCTAATATGCTACTACTGTTATAAATAATTCATATTAATTTTACAATTATTTATTAAAAATAACTCTGATTGTGAACATTTATACTAAATATTGTCCCACACTGCTACTTATGAAAAAAAAAAAAAAAAAAAAAAAAGGATATTGTTAAAAATTATGAAAAAAAAAAAAAAAAAAAGGTGGGATGACAGCGCCACCTGTTGAGCGATTGATCCCCAAATGTTATCAGTGCCAGTTTATGTCAAGATCCAACTAAATATTAAGTTTTGTTAAATTTCGTTCGTTGGTTCGTGATATTCAGCTTCCACAAAATTTGTGATACACACACACACAGACAGACATTTTCTAAAAATAGTTAGATCGTATTAAGGAAATCTCAAAACGTATAAATCCGTCGAAAACCGGAGTTCAAGAATTTTTCCTGAATCCAATACTTTCTTCTAATGTATATATAAAAGAAAGTATAAAGTAAAAAATAAACTATTTTCCTGAAAAACGTACCGTTTTTACCCTGTGAATTTTTATAATTTAATCTCTTAAAGATTCCTTATATAAAGAAATAGTTTTAAGAAGATTTTAAAAACACACGTACGGTTAAAATGAAGCAAGCATCTGAACAACATTTTCTCAAGATTAGTACTTTTAAAAGATAAAAGAAATATGTAACAAAGATTGGAAGCATCGCAAAAAAAAAAAAAAATGGCCTTCATCTTGAAATAATTAACTGTCTCGCGAAAAGATTTCGAAAATTTTCGAGAGGTCTTTTATCTTAAATTTAGATGTGTACCTTTTCAACGCAATCACATTTCTAGATAACGAAAGATAATGCTTCGGTACAAAGCTGAAAGTCATGTTAAATATACATATTATAAAAAAAAAAGAAAAAGAAAAAGAAAAAAATATGGTGACATCTTAATCAAATAATGTTTCACTGATAATGTCACTTATTTTTCTGTGCGTGAATAAGATTTTCATAGATTAACGGTGGCTGTAAATCCTACTTCAGTTGAAATTACAAACTAACCAATGTAATAAATAAATTTTTATTAAAAATATTGTTTAAAATAATTATTAAATAATTATCGAGCGTGCCCGGGGCACAAAAAATTTAGGGGGCACGAAAACTTACATAGTATGAATTTTTATTTTCTCTTACCCATGTATATGGGACCACGTTTTCAGGTTCCATGAATCCAAAAAACATGTTTTTAACGTTTTGTCTGTGTGTCTGTTATCCTCTCTCACGAACAAATAGCAGCATGAAATTCAAACTTATTCTAAATCTGTATCATATAACGGTGCTACTCTAAATTTTACTTTGAGATCAAGCAAATGGTTCGTGTACAGGGACATCCAAGAGATTTCAAATACATTACGTCATGGGCGAAATTGCAGTTAAGTAGAGTTTAACATCTGTAGACTACACTAAATCAAACAAGATTAATATATATATATTTACTTTCCGAACACTATAGTGAGGAAAGTATTGTAATCATGTCAGAAATCCGAATTTGAGATTTTGATGTTTCTATACGTTTCGAGGTCCCCTGAGTCCGTTTTCACTATTTTTACGATGATATATGTATGTGTGTATGTCTGTGAGTGAACACGCTAGTGTCTAAACGCTTTGTTCGAATAAGCTGAAAGTTGGTATGTATATTGTAAGTCACCATAGTACGAACCCTATTGATTTTGATGAATCTATAGCTCTTATAATTTTTTTTTACAGGGACACCAGGAAAAATTCTTTATCATTATGACCTATGGGGCCAAATTTTTAAAAGTGCAATAGCGTCTAAACTCTTTATTAATCTGAGCAAAAAATTTGTACACATGTTATAGGTCACAGTTGCACGAACTATATAGATTTTGGTGAATTTAGCACTAACAGTTTTTTTTACAGGGGCACAAAGAAAAATCTTTAATCATTATGGCCTATGGGGCCAAATTTTTAAAAGTGTGATAGTGTCTAAGCGCCTTATTAATCTAAGCAAAAAATTTGTACATACATGTTATAGGTCACAGTTGCACCAACTGTATAGATTTTGGTGAATTTAACACTTACAGTTTTTTTTACAGGGACACAAAGAAAAATTCTTTATCATTGTGGCCTATAGGACCAATTTTTTAAAAGTGCGATAGAATCTAAACGCCTTATTCAATTGAGCTGAAAATTTATGTGAATATTATAAATCACTGTTGCACTAACTATAAGCATTTTGGTGAATCTAGCATTTATAGGTTTTTACAGGGACACAACGAAAAATTCTTTATCATTATGATCTATGGGCTCAAAGTTCAGTAGCGTTAAATAAAAAATCGTGTAATATATGGAGAAAAATACTCAAACACTCTATTATGGTTTTCTGAAATGAAATAAATGAATGCATTAAGTGATAAGTTATTAATCTTTAAAATTTAAAAGCTAAAAATATTATTAAGAAGGTGATTTAATTTTAACGTTTTTCTATTTTTCAGTTTAGATTTAACGTTCAACGTAACGTGAGCTAGCGCCATCTTACGTGAAAAAAGTGATTTACTTTTAAGTAATTACAGAAAATGTACGATTTGACTTCCAAATTTGACTTTAGTTTAATTTTTATTCTCAAGCAATCTCATCAAAAGACCAACAAGTGATGATTAAGACATTATGATTATGTTTATTGGTGAATTATTATTTTAATTTTAATATTTATTTATTTATTTATTTATTTAGAATTTATTAAAATTAATGAAACCACCATATATATACACAGAGTGTTCCAAAAGTTCCCCCGCCCTTCTAACTCGAAAATAAGTTGGAATTGTGAAAAATGGCGAAACATATGTTCAATGAATTCGAGAGGGACTTCTTTTGGTGAAAAAAGTTTGGGCCCGGGGAGGGCTAGGGGGGCCACTAGGGAGGGCAACTTTAAAATTTCAAATGGGAAGGTATGCCTTCTGATACATCCCTGGAAACGTCTTTTCAAAACACTGAATTTGATATAAACAGTTTTGCCCTACGGTGATTATTAAGTGAGATACGTGAGTTTTTAGACTTTTGAAATGTGAATTTTATACTTATGTATCCCTTTTAATAAACACTGCAGGACAAAACTGTTTATATCAAGTTCATTGGCTTGAAGAGACATTTCCAGGGATGTATCACAATATATACTTTTCCTAAAAATGTTTCTGTCCGGGCAATGGGGTAGCAGTAGTGCCGCTAGGGAGGGCAACTTTAAAATTTCAAACAGGAAAGTATGTCTTGTGATGCATCCCTGGAAACAACTCTTCAAAAAAATAAATTTAATATAAATAGTTTTGTACCGCAATGATTATTAAAGGGGATACATAAGCATAAAATCCACATTTCAAAAGTCTAAAAAACTCAAGTATCTCCTTTAATAATCATAGTAGAGCGAAACTATTTATATGAAACTCATTGTTTTCAAAAGACGTTTCCAGGGATGTATCACAAGACATACATTCCCATTTGAAATTTTAAAGTTGGCTTCCATAGCGCCCCCCCCCTACCCCCCCACCCCTCCGGGTCCAAACACCAAAAGAGGTCCCTCTCGAATTCATTGAACACATTTTTCGCCATTTTTCATAATTCCGACTAATTTTCGAGTTAGGAGGGGGGTGTGGGACTTTTGGAACACCCTGCATATATAGATATAACGTCTTTTCTTAACTATATCTGTAAAAGTTTTTGTCTGAATATATATTTTATGAAATAAACCTAACCTAATATAGTTCAATTTATAAATATTAAATGGAAATATAAGCTTTTATATGAAACCTAACATCCGTAGCGCCATATCCCCCAAAAATTTTCAAAGAGAATATTATTTTAAATGAATATAATTCTTTTATTTTGATTTTTGGAGCACACATACAAAAATAAAGTAAAATAAAATAAAAAGAATGAATAAAAGCATGCCTCCATCTTATGTTAGGTTGATCTTCTACAAAAAATGCAATTACTTTACACGACAAATGATGTAACATAACTGACCTATTATAAAATGGAGCAACCGTTTATACATTTCTTATTTGTTTTTCCAATTTATATGTGTTTTGCTCAATACATTCTTATGTCTTTCAGTAACAAACCTTTTTTATATGAAATATTGTCTTTATATTATCATTTAAACATTATTTTATTTATGCATTAACTAATTCCATATTTGAAATGCTTTAGCAGCAAAAATAATCGGTCTAATTCACTTGCTCTTATGGTTCTTTTCCCCTGATAATTAACTATTGTTGGCCATTAATTCTTCCATGCTCCCTGTTAAATAATATACTAGCTGGAACCCGTCGAATTCGACGGTCACTGTATTGACCGTAATGTTTCAAAAATCGTCGCATCATTATTTAAATGTATTTCAAGTTAAAACATCTAATAATAATTTACGACATTTCACTTAAAGAAAAAGAAATTCGGAAAAATGCTTATAAATAGAAATACTATATATGACATCACTTTCTACAAAGTACTGTCAATGTGACGTCAAACTGACTCCAAATAAACAGTTGCTATCTTTTATTTTCTATTTCGTTTAATACTAAGATTACATGTTAGCTGACCCGCCCGGCTTTGTCCGGCCCCATGATAATAACCTTAAATGAACCTTAAATTTGTATGCTTTTATATCTTAAACTCGATTTTGTTTGAATTTCTATTTTTAAATAAAAGCATCGCGAAAAAAATTATCAGATGTAACAAAAAATAAATAAATAAATAAATAAAATAAAATAAAATTACCTTGAACCGAACGAAACTCTGCCTTGTGACCCCGGTGCCTGCGGCAGTGCATACGCCGGCCGCTAATAACATAAAAAAATTCCCAAAATTAACTTGGAACCAAACAAACCCGACCGGCGTTGCCCGGGCCCACGATAATAATCTTTAATTTGTATGATTTTATATCTTAAACTCGATTTTGTTTGAATTTCTATTTTTAAATAAAAGCATAGCTTCACAAAAAATAATCAACTGTAACAAAAAAATTACTTCGAACCGAATAAAACTCTGCCTTGTGACCCCGGTGCCTGAGGCAGTGCATACACGAACCGCTAATAACATGAAAAAATTCGCAAAAATTAACCTGGAACCAAACAAACCCGACCGGCGTTGCCCGGGCCCACGATAATAACCTTAAATGAGCCTTAAATTTGTATGATTTTATATTTTTAACTCTATTTTGTTTGAATTTCTATTTTTAAATAAAAGCATCGCGAATAATCATCTGTAACAAAAAAAATTACCTCAAACCGAACGGAACTCGGGCTCGTGACCTCGGTGCCTGCGGCAGCGTATATGCGGGCCACTAATAACATGAAAAATTTCTTTAACACGTTAATCGCCACGATAATATCAGAAAAATGTTCACATGGGCCATGGTAACTTTATTAGATAATTTAGTTAAAAATGTATCAAAGAAACTTAATGTATCAGAGAATTTTTTTTTTTTTTTTTTTTTGGCCAAAATTCCCGGAAAAACACTATTTTTTATGTCACACATATATGACTGACATGGCCCTATATTAAAACTTTTTTTCTCGACAAGCCGTGTCAGTCTTATATGTCTGACGCATCCAAATAACACACAACAAGTATTACCTGTTTATGCAAATCTATCGTTTGCGTCGGACATCTGTGATTGACGTGGCCTTCTACCAAATCGCGTACGTCAGACATATATGTCTGACATGGCTCATGTAGAACTTCTTAGCGTCAGGCACATATGACTGACATGGCGATTAACGTGTTAAAATTAACCTTGAACCGAACGAACCTCTGAATCGTGTTTCCGCTGCCTGTAGCTTCGGCACCGTATAGCAGGCATGCTACGCATGTGCTGCAAAATCCACTTTCCTCCACCAGGGGGTGCAGTATGTTGTATACGAACATCACCAATCGCCTTGAATTTCCAAGAGCTTTCAAATAAGGTGTCGCATGGTGGTGTCAACTGGAAAATTCTTTAGTTGCACTTTCCACCGCAAGGGGGCACAATGTGTTCTGTACGAACATCACCAACGGTCAGAAAATACCAAGACCTTTAAAATAAGATGTAACATGATAGGGTCTACTACAAAATCACCTAGTTCAATTTTTCACCACCAGGGGGCACACTATATTGCATACAAACATCCCCAATCAACAGGAAATTTCAAGACCTTTATCACCAATCGCCTTGGATTTCCAAGACCTTTCAAGTAAGGTGTCACATGGTGGTGTCAACTGTCAGCTGCAAAATCCTTTAGTTGCACTTTCCACCACCAGGGGGCGCAGTGTGTTCTGAATGAACATCACCATCGGTCTGGAAATACCAGGACCTTTAAAATAAGGTGTAACATGATGGGGTCTACCACAAAATCACCTAGTTCCATTTTTCACCACCAGGGAGAGCACTACATTGTATGCAAACATCCCCGATCGACGTGAAATTTCAAAACCTTTAAAATGAGGTGCTACATGTGTGGGTCTACAACGGATTTCCTTCTCAAATTAATTTTCCCCCTTTCCCCCCCCCCTTTAAAATCGAAAATTCCAAATTCGCAGAAAGTGCTTTTTTAGTATTCGACTCTAGTCCCCCCATGTACGATTTCTTCACCGTGAAGTAATTTGGAGCTGAGTTAAGCTCGCAAACGTCTTTTTAACCCCTGCCCCGCCAGGGGGGAACCGTTCGACTTTTTTTATTTTTCTCTTTTCATAACACTTCTACAGACCAAGACCTTTTTTTAGACACCTGAACCAAATTTTTACACTTAGCCGTTCTCTCAATTTAGTGGAGACAGACAAAAACATGTTTCACATTAATATATAGATGTATATATATATATATATATATATATATAAACCCTTAGCCTATTTTTGTTTCCTAAGTAATAGATATAAAATTCTGCATGAAGCAGAACTTAATTTAGTACTACAGGACTTCTTTTAATCTATTTTTCCATATAAAAGCATGCAGTAACTGTGTTTCATTCCCTAATATCTCTTGCTATACTCATTTTTTAAAACTTCTTTGGTATAGCTTTAGCATGGGAGCCCCATAGTGGCCTTTAAATTTCTGTTATTATATTGACGATGAATTAAAATGGCTATTGCAATTACAAGTAAAAATCATGATGAGAAACGTCCGAGTTACTTTTGTGTGAAATTTAAATTTCGCTAAGGAATCCTATACTAAAACTGTTCCATTTCTTTAACACGATTTTCTCAATTTTGTTTTAATTATTAAATAAATAAATAAATAAATAAAGCTTTGCACGTACATTATTTTTTTTTTTTCATTTTTAATAATTTTAAAATGAGGTTTTAATTTAATATATTTTGATTCAATTATCCGAAGAAACTAAAAAAATACGGTGTTAGCTAAATTTCGTCCGGATTAATAAGTGTACCATTTTTACTTTCTCTTACCCATAAGGTAGAGAAAGTATTGTTTTTGGGTCAAATTTTCGAACGCGAGTATTTGTTATATTTACACATTTTGAGGTCCCCTGAATACGAAAATCATGTTTTTAGCAAATGGTCTGTGTGTATGTCTGTGTGTCTGTGTGTGTGTCTGTCTGTTATCAGCATATCCCAAAAACAAATTATGGCAGAAAGTTCAAACTTGGTATTCTAAATGTGTATCATATAGGGATGCTACAGTAAGCTTTTCGTTAAGATCAAGCAAATGGTTCGTGTACAGGGACAATCAAGAGAATTCTAATACATTACGTCTATGGGGGAAATTGCAGATAAGTAGGATTTAACGTCTACAGACTGCACTAAACCAAATGAAAGGAATATATATTTTTTTGTAATAGAGATAGTAAACTGGGGAAAAAAAAAATTGTGTATGTAGGAACCTCGCCTCCCCCCTCGAGGGCAGTAAATTTTCATGATGGGTATCTTTCAAAAGAGCTCGTCAATACCTTTAAAACGAATGGTTGAACCATCGATCTGCGATAATTTACAACAGAGTTATCGATTTTTTTTTAGTTTCTCTTACCCATAAGGTAGAGAAAGTATTGTTTTTGAGTCAAATTTTCGAACGCGAGATTTTGATATATTTACACGTTTTGAGGTCCCCTGAATACGAAAATCATGTTTTTAGCAAATGGTCTGTGTGTATGTCTGTGTGCGTGTCTGTCTGTTATCAGCATATCTCAAAAACGAATTATGGCAGAAACTTCAAACGTGGTATTCTAAATGTGAATCATATAGGGATGCAACAATAAACTTTTCGTTAAGATCAAGCAAATGGTTCGTGTACAGGGACAATCAAGAGAATTCTAATACATTACGTCTATGGGGGAAATTGCAGGTAAGTAGAGTTTAACGTGTATAGACTGCACTAAACCAAATGAAACGAATATATATTTTTTGTAATAGCGATAATTAACTGGGAAAAAAAAATGTGTATGCAGGAGCCGCGCCTCCCCTCTGCCCCCTCGAGGGGAATAAATTTTCATTATATATAAATATATATTACTCTCTTCTATATTCAATAGAAGAAAGTATTGAATTCGTAAAAATTTTCGATGGATTTACACGTTATGAGAGGTTCAGAACACGATTTGATCATTTTTAGAAGAAGTCTCTCGGTCCGTCGTTTGTCTGTGTGTGACAAAAATTTTGTTGCGACTGTATCTCAGGAACTTCTGCACAGAATTGCATATAAATTTATATGTAGATACACCGTAAATTAGTACCTATCAACTTTTTATGTCAATCGCTCAGCAGCTGGCGCTGCTATACAGTGATTTACACAATCTATATCTCAAGAACTACTACAGAGAATTGTTTATAAATTTATATGTAGATGCACATCTACATAAATTAGTGCCTATCAATTTTTGGCCCCAATCACTCAGCAGGAAGCACTGCTATACAGTGATTTCTGCAATTTAAGAGAAAGACATATTTCAGATTCTATTGCGTATAATCAAACAAAACTTGATATGTGAGAAGGCCATTATCAGACACTATGCTGATTCTATTTGGATGCATATCAGTCAATAGATGTCGCTGCTATAATGTAATTTTCCCCGAGAAGGTAAGGCTGTATGTCAGCTTTTATGGCATATAAAAGTTGAGATATAGCCTTGAGATATATTAGTACGAAACTTTATGTGTGAGATAATCATCAAGAAAATGCATTTTTTAAGATGTTATTTATAGAAAATAAAACTGTCTTTCTTTTGATGTTTGGTATTAATTTTCTGTAAGATTCAAATCATCCGCATTCATCAGAGTAGATAATTTTGATATTGTTTTCATAAATTATTTGTATTGAATGGATTTATACAGGAAAATATAAAAGAAAGTCTTGTGGTGGCCACAATATACTAGTTGTAATATGGAATAATCTATAAGCTTGGTAAAATTTGTTTAATTTTTCGAAAACAGATTTTAATTTCAGAATTTTAAGAAAAGAAATTCATTAAAAATTGAAATCAGGGTGCAGAAATTTTGAATGTAAAGAATTTGATAATTTTTAACAGTAGTAAACTCCATTTATTGCATCATGGATTTCAAGATTTAACAGACAACTAATATGTAAGTAAGCTATCAAAAAACTGTTTATATATTCAATTCTGTATGTGTCTAACCTTTACTATTTTTAACACATCTTTACTTTTAACTGAATGGAATAAATTCTTTAAAATGATAAAATATGTAGAAATATTCTTACACATTATTTCGTTCTTTCAGTATATTCCAGTTTAAATATTTATTCAATACGCTTCACTAAATATAAAGTTTAATCTTGAATTTATAAATATATTTCAAATATTAAGTGTTTAACTTAAGGTATCAGAGTATAGTATAGTAAATCGGGATAGTTTTTTTTAAACTTGCTTAATTTAGTTTTATGATCCACTGAATGCCGTTGAAACCGTAGAAAACTGTATAACATTAACAATCTAAAAATTTCTTTAAATTTACTGCAATTTTCTCATATCTCTGAATGCATGAAAAGTATATACTATATTTTTTTTTTGTTTTGTTTTGTTTTTTTTTTTCGAAAATTTACCAAGGTGTCTTACTTGAAAACAACTATCGCAACAAAATATGAAATATTCTAAATTACACCTAAGATTAGTTTGATAACAAAGACTGTCGAAAGCCACGTACTTCTGTTAACAAATTATGCAATACATTTCATTTTTACTTTCTTACCCAATATATGGTAGAGAAAGTATTGTTTTTCGGTCAAGTTTTTGAAATTTAGTTTATACTAAATTTAGAGGTTTTCAGGTGCTCTGAATCTGAAAATCACATTTTTAACGATTGGAGAGAAAGTATGTATGCCTATTATCAGCATAAATCAAATAGAAATATCAGCATGAAGTCTAAACACAGTGTTTTAAATATGTATCATATAAGGATTCCACATAAAAAACTTTATTAATATCGTATAAATGACTTATGTACAGACATGCAAAAGTAAAAGTATTTAAATATAGTACGTCTGGGGGCGAAATTTGTGATCGGCACAGTTTATAATCGTTAGTCAGCACTAAGCTAAATGAAATTAACATTTTTTTTCTTTTATGTTTATAAAAGCATGCTTCGCTTAAAATAGGGTATAAAATTTTTTCACTATTCGTTTACAGGGCCATACAAAAGAATTCGAATATATTAGGGCTATATTTGGAAAATGCTGGAAGTATATTTCAAATTATGTTATAAGTTTTTCTGACTTTGCTAAATTTAAATACATTATATAGCGTGCATATAATCTAGAGACAAAATGCAATGCTTCCCAAACTAATGCAAATACATTCTTTTCTGTAGAATACTAGTCGATGTGCGCCTCCTAATGTTCGATTTTTACTCATGTATTTCTAAATTTATTTCTCCTTGATAGTTCAAATTATTAAACTTTGTTTTACTGCATGATATTTAAAACAAAGGGCTTCATATTTTACATCATGAAATTTATATGATTTGAAGTCTAAACGTCTCCAAGAAATTAACTAGTATATGATGTGGCCACTACATGGCTTTCTTCTATATAATTTTACACAAAATTCATTGAATACAAATTATTTATTAAATTATTAAATTATTTTCCGTTATAAATGCAGACGATTTTTATCTGATGCCGAAAGAAAGTCAATTTTTTGCCAATATCAAAAAAAGTACGATTTTTTTTTCAAAGTTTTTTTTTTTTTTTTTTTTTTTTTTCATTAAAAGATTTTAAAAAAAAAATCTATAACTTTGTTTTAAATTATCGCAGATCTATAGTTCAACAATTCATTTAAAGATATTGACGAAATCTTTCGAAAGACACACATATTGAAAATTTACTCACCCAAAAGGGTGTACCTCCCCCAGGAGGGTAAGCGATGCTCCCACATGCACATTTTTTTTTTCTAGTTAACTACTACTATTATAGATGATTCACATTAATTTTACAATCCTACGTTTAAAAAACTCTCATTATGCACATTTATACGAAATTTTGTCCTATACTGCCATGTTAAAAATTTAGCAAAAATGCGATCACGGCGCACCTGTTGAGCAATTGTTCCAAAAATCTAATCAGCACCAGTTTATGTCAGGGTTCAACAAAATACCAAGTTTGGTTCAATTTCGTTTATTGGTTCCTGAGTTACAGCGTGCACAAAATTTGTGATATACACACAGAGAGAGACAGGCATTTTCTAAAAACAGTCAAATCGTGTTCAGGACATCCCAAAACGTGTAAATCCATCGAAAACTGGAGTTCGAAAAATTTCACGAATCCAATACTTTCTCAATATATACATATAGAAGAAAGTAAAAATGGTACCGCAATCCTTTAATTCAAATTTTATAACCACGTGTCTGTTTATTTATCTATATTATTAAAGTCTCGTGACGTTGTTGAATTCTAGTTATTTTATTTATTATCATTATTTTTTCCTGACGTATTAAAATTCCGCATAGCAACGAAAATAATTTATTTTAAAAATAGAAATTGCTTTGTTTTATGGATGAATAGATTCTGGTTAATTAAGCTTCGTTTTCTGAGATGATGATAACAACTATTACACACTATACTGAGATACATTTTTAAAATAAATCTCTGTAAAGGAATTAATAAATTTTTTATTTTAATTTATTCTTTTTATTTATTTTCTTTTTCTTAATCAATTAACGAATCTTCTAAAACTATGAAAACCATGGATAAAATTTTATTTTCTTTATCTCAATACATTATTACGATTGTGATGTCAGTTTTTCCATTAAATTATCTCTTTTCATTATTTTATTCAGTTGAAACGCAAAAATAGAAACCATGGATAGAAGTTTACTTCCTTTATTCCAATACATTATTTTAGCTATGACATCATTTAAAGTGTTAGTTTTGGGAAACTTGGGCTTTTATTATTAAGATGATAATGGAAGTTTTTTTTATTAAATTATACCATGCCTAGGAAAACTGCTTATAAGAATGACAATAACTTTTCATACTTAAGTAATAGACAGATAGATAAAGTATTGTTTGGAGTCCAATTTTCAGCTATAATTACGTATTATGAGGCCCCCTGAATGCGAAAATCAAGTTTTAAGTGACTGATCTGTGTGTTTTTGTTATCAACTTAATTTAAAAACACACAATTACAGGAAATTCAAAATTTGATAATTTGAAGATCGTATAACGTCGTCACTTTAAAAATTTAATATAGATTGGTAAGTTTCAACGAGTGATGCAGGTAAAACTTGCTTGAATAATATGGAATATATATATATATATATATATACATATTATTGTATAGTACTATGTTCAAAGAGAAGTTGAATAAGGCATAAAACTATTTGCAAAATTATTTTTAACTATTTTTAACTATTTTTAAAAGGGTATTCATGTACAGTACTTCTTATCTTGCTCTTTAATCTATAATCTGTTTTTATAGTATTCAAACAGAGGGCAAAAGAAAGTTGTATAAGTGCCGCACCAGGCTATTGTAATTAAAAATGTGGATTCCCAGCATTTCAGTAACACGAGTTTCTATACATTTCAAACAAATTATTAATGTTAAAGTTATACAATATTTTTTTTTCTGTGAAAAAATCAGCAGAAAATAAACTAGTATGTTGAGGCCACCGCATGACTTTCTTCTATATTTTCCTATATAAATTTACTCAGTAAAAATAATTTATTAAAATTATTATTTTAAAAAATTATCTTCCATGATAATGCAGACGATTTCCATACTAGAGAAGTAGTATAAAACTAAATATCCAAAAAAGTCAATTTTATTCTCAATATTACATAATATATATATATATATATATCGATAACCTTATTTTAAATTATTGCAGATCGATGGTTCAACCATTAAAGGTTCAACCGTTTAAAGGTATTGGCGAGTTCTTTTGAAAGATACCCATCATTAAAATTTACTCCCCTCGAGAAGGCGAGGTTCTCACATACACAATTTTTTTCCCTCATTTGACTATATCTAATACAAATAATTCTTTTAAATTTCATAATGAATATTAAAAAATAATTCTCTTTATGCACATTTATACAAAATTTTGTCCTATACCACCACGTTAAAAATTTAGAAAAAGCGGGATGGCAACACAAACTGTTGGACAATTTTTACCAAAAGGTGATAGGCATTGATTTATGTCAATGTGTAACTACATACCAATTTGTATGAAATTCTGTGCAGTAGTACCTGAGATACAGTTGCCACAAAATTTTGTCACACACACACACAGAGACAGACAGACATTTTCTAAAAATGGTCGAATCGTGTTCTACGGCTCTCAAAACGTGTAAATCCATCAAAAACCCAAGCTCGAAAATTTTTACGAGTCCAATTGTACTTTCTTCTATTGAATATAGAAGAAAGTAAAAATATATATGTTTTTTTTTTTTATAATTCATAAATTTTATTTGTCTATTCTTTTTTTTAATCGTTTCATTATTTAGCGAGATACTGTGTCTTCTATTGTAAATTTTCGTTTTCTTACTACTATTATCGAATGACAATTTAATGTAAAGAAATAATTTATTGTGCATGTATGAAGAAATGTCATGCTTCTTCGAGCACTTTAAATTTACATGGAATTTAAGAACTTTAAAAATTATATGCAAAAAATGAATGTTTTTCAAAAGTATTAGTTATATTAATATTTACTTAAGTTAAGTTATAATTTCTTTCTGTAAAACAGTAAAAACAATACACACGTAAAATTATAGTATTCAGTGTTTAATTTACATGAGAATTCAGTTGATTTTTACATAAAGATGAAAGACATAGATGCCGGCCCTGACTAACGGCAGGGCATACGGGGCAAATGCCCTGGGCCCCCCTTCTGGAAGGGGCCCCCTACAGGCGTATACAGAAATTCTGCAACCTAAAGACCTCTTATGCCACTGCAAGGGGGCCCCCCAGAATAGGCTTGCCCCCGGGCTCCAGGCAGTCTAAGTCGGGCCCTGCATAGATGCTAATTAATATCGTGTATTGTCCAGTACATTATTTCTAAAAAATCAATCATCTCTGAATAATCATAATTTTTTCTTCCCTGTAATTCATACTATTTTTAAAAGATTGTTACGTTTAATCACGATTTAAGAAAGAAAGTAATATAATAGGGAATTTTAAATAAAAATGAGAGTTTTTGCGTCTTGTTGATTTTCGTGACTGGCGAGTAAAATTTGGTTTACGACTTAAGAAACTTGAAGCTAATTTTTTTTTTTTAACTTGCCAATGGCCTTATAAAATGAGAGATACTCATGAACATAAGTTATAAAAAATATTAGTGACCTCAAACTTTTTTTTTTTTTTTTTTTTTAACAAAGCCCTAATTATATTTAATTTTATAAAAGTATTAAAACAATAACATAATTAAAACAAAAATTGCTTCTTTAAACTAAAAATTTATTTATTTACTATTAATAAACTCTGAAAATCATTTACGCCGGTAAATATGAGCAGGGGGAGGGTATTGGCATGCCCCATCCTTATATCTTGGAAATTAATTTAAATTGTGCTTACTTTTCTAAACTTTGAAAGAAAAATAACAATAATAATAAATAAATACAAAGGTATTTTAAATAATTAAATATTATGAGTGAAACATTATGATTTATGAATGTGTAAAAGCATGAAAGTACTTTCTTTCTTCATACGCGTAAAGCGAAACTGTCAAAAAAAATCTTTCTCTTCGCTGGATTTTTTTTTTTTTTTTTTTTTTCCTTACCGGCGCTTATGCTAACCTTGAAATATATTGATTAATAATGAAAATGTTCCGAGAAGTCTACTTGAAAATTAGTTTGGACAAAAGTATGACAGAAATTAATTGTTGAAAGAGGGACAATAAATAAATAAATAAAATAAAATAAATACATAAATATAATGACACTATAACACAATGAAATAATTCGTTGCGTAAATATAAAGAAAATTTACGAATTTTCAACTTGAAAATTACATTATTAAACTTAACTTTATAACTTTTATAAATTATATAAAAGAAATGAATATTTTTAACAATACATTAAAATTACACTTTTTTTTCTTTTCTTTCAATTATTAAATAAAAATTAATTATTATAACGAAATTATATAAATTATTAAAAAATAAATAAATAAAACAAACGTAAAATTATATTTATTTTTATAAAAGTAATATATTTTTACAATAGTATAATTTAGAAATATTTCTTTTAAAAATTAATTTTATTCCACCATTTTCAACAAATTCTTATAATCTTGAAATATGTAAAATTAACAATGAATATTCTTAGAAGTGTATATGAAAACTAGTTTCGACATCAAAAGTGTTGCATAGAAGTAATTGTTTAAAAGCGAAAGAGAGAGAAAAGTTTATTACTTTTCTTTCTCTCTATATATAATAAAATAATCTCTTCTCTCTCTCCATAATAAAATAAATAAATGTTACGAAACAGAGTAGTATGAAATAATTTGTCGTATAAATATGAAAAAAAAAAAAAAAGTAACGAATTTTCAAACACTTTAAAATTAATTGAAACTTCAAAATTTTATAATTTATATACAAGAAATTAATATTTTCAGAAGTGTGAGATACATTAAAATAAAATTTTTGTAATTGTTTATAATGCAATAATTAATATAATTATCAAAGTTATAAATTATTTCTATAAAATTTAAAAAATAAAACATATAAGCAAAATTATATTTATTCTTATAATATATAAATGTTTTAGAAACATTTTCTTTTTAAACTAAAATTTTATTTATTTATTTTTAGTAAACTGTGGTAACCTTGAAATATATTGATTAACTATGAATATTCTTAGAAGCCTATTTGAAAACTAGTTTCAGCAAAACTGTGACAGAGATGTAATTGTTAAAGAGAAAGAAAAAAAAAAAAAAAAAAAACTGAAATTTCCAAACATCTTGGGTTCCTATGGCAACCATGCATAGCGAGACACTTCGTTCGATTCTATTCATTCCGGCTGGTTAGTGCAGTTAAATTTCGCGCATTATGACACGACACATCAACACTGATTAGAGAGTCGCCCGCAAGGCCGATCGTAACTTTGCCAGGTGTGTAAAATATCTTGTCGGATGATGAAATTTATTTTATCTTTTGACGCACCTTAAATGCTTACGTAACTCTCATTTCACCGAAGCAATTGAACCGTCACAGCTACTGAAAGAGGAGAGGTTCGCCTTCAAGCAGCACAGCACGCAGTTATCCTGCATTGCTTCGCACAACATTACCACGTACATTTCCTTCTGGCGTCTATTTCGTTTCTTTTTAAAATTCTTTTGTAAAACATGGACCCAGTGTCACCGGGAATTATAGTAAGTTAAATAATTATAAGATTATTATTATTAATCATACACTCATTTACTGTAGGCATTGTAGTTTTTTGTTGTTTAGCTGTCATTAGAAATCATGTAGTATTTAAAAGCAATTAATCTTTTGATTCTTAAATCATATAAGATTTTGCTTTTGTTTCTCTACTGAATAATAGTTGGTAATTCTTAATTCTTTTTAAAATTGTAAAGTAAGGACAGTGAATGTAATTATGAGCTTTTAAAAAATATGGAAATTTTTGTTATTAGTTTAAATCAACATCTCTAAATGATCATTTACTATTTCACTTTCTATGCTTTTTCTAGATTGCTGATGATTACAAAGGCTATCATCCTGACTTTTTCTGCATTCCTAGGCATTATGTAGGTGCATTAGAATGTGTCTTAGTGCCTGGTGGTGTTGTCAGGGACAGGTAAAATAAATAAATAATCTTTTATTAAAATATACATGTTCTTTGTAATAGTTACTACTTATTTTAAAGTATTATTTCTATCTTTTTAAGTTTGAATCTGCCAGCTGTAAAACAGCATTACAATGCATTTTAAATGAAATTCTGAAGTGTTATATATTTATTAATTCGATATTGTGCATTCATATTTAAAAATTAAATGTCTGAAACTATTAAACTTTTTTTTTTTTTTTTTTTTTTTTTTTTAAGTGTTTCATATTTTAACAAAATATTACAGTAATAAAATCAAAAATATTCATTTCTTCTGTTTGAGTTTTTAAAATACGACTGTTATATAATTGTCATTAATTTTATATATTTAACATTAATAAAATTTAATTCAATACTTTTTTTTTTTAATGAATGTTATTTAATTAGTTTATTTTTGAAGCTGTTTCATTCTTTTTAATAGTTATGATAAAAAAAAAAAAAAAAAAAAAATCAAAATTTTTATTAAAAGTTTTGTTTTATTTTTGTGTATTTATATTTATCATTATTTAGGTAATAAATAAATATAATGACAATATCATACAATGAAATAATTTGTTGTGTAAATAATTAAAAAAAAAAAAAAAAAAAAAAAAAAAACGAATTTTTAAGTATTTGAAAACTTATATTTGTCATTGTAATTGAGAAATTACACATATAAAGATGTGAATTGATCAAAACATACATTTTATTTTGTCTATTAACATAAACTATTTCTACATAAACTATTTCTTTACTCTTAAACTCTCTCTGAAGAGAAAACTGAATAAATGCTTTTTTACTGTTTAGAAAATCTAAAATAAATTTGTAATGGCTAGAAAATAAGTGAAGAGTTTTTTTTTTTTCTTTTTCTTTTTAAAGCAAAACTAGAAAAATTTAAGACATTTTGTATAAAGATTATCAATATGATCTCTGCAAATATACAAAAAATTTTGTAGCTGAATTATTAGTGTGTTAACAAATTTAATTTATACTTCCTAAAGTGAAAACATGAGTAACAAAAAGGAGAAATAAATAATGAGAATATGATGCAATTTTTCTAGCTTCTTTTCTAATTTGTCAAAGTGCACATTTTCATGTCATAAGTAGTTCATGTGTTTAAAAATATTGAAGCTCTTCTTAATTTTTACAATTATATAATTTTGTAAAAGTTCACTTATTGATAAAGGAAAGATATAAATGAATATGCTAGTTACGGTTATATTTTTACCTTTGCTGTCAAGACTTAAAAAAGTTATATTTTTAACTTGCATATTCTTTTCATATCCTGATTTAAGCAGTATCATAGATTTATATAAAGGTCTATAGAAATATGCAGAATTTGATTTTATAATAAACTCGGTTCATTTCTACAATAGCAAACACTAGTTAGTTAGCCACTCATGATAACATACTGTTAAGAAATTATAAAAACAACGAAATAAAATTATAGTGAAGTTTCTCTAAAAATTCCTCTATTTAAGGGCCATCCATTTCCCTGTCCCAAACTTTCCCCTTAAGATTTAATACCTTTTTAATTTCTTTTTTTTTTTTTTTTTTTTTTAATTAAAGGCCTATGTATAATTGTGTGCATCTCATAAGAGTTACATTTTGTAAGAGTTGGATGATTTTTTTTTCTTTCTTTCTTTTTTTTTTTTCTTCCTTCCTCCCTTGTAACTTGATGTAATACTCTCCACCATATAAATAAGGTTTACCTCTATCTGTGTAAAAATGTGTGTACAGAAAAAGAAGTGAATATTACGATTCATATTTTAGTACTTGCCCATTTAAAAGAAAAGTGAATTCTGTGTCATATCATTGTTTTGCGAAATAAATTTAAATGCAATGGCTCCTAAATCAGTCAAGTCAATGGTCACTTAAGATGGTAAAACAAAAACATTAAACATAGTTAAAAATCAAGAGCTAAAATTGGTATTTTCTGTAGTAGAAATTAATATATTAATATTATTAATAGACATATCTCTTCCCCTCTTAAAAATTATGCTAAACATTAGAATTTGATCCAATATATAAAATAATCTTTAAAAAACAAATTTGTTAAAATAATAAATAAATTAAAATAAATTTATATTGACAATTACAAAGCTGTATAGACAAATTATATAAATATGAATAATTAAAACCATTGAATTTATAGAATTTATTTCCTGAATTGTCATTTTTTTGAATGATCTCTGTTAAAAAGCTAGCTCTCTAAAAGGCCAATTTTCAAGAGGTAAGATAACGAGTACTGTTATGTAAACCTGTGTTAAACAATTCAAATTAGGCTTCGGAAGAGTTTTATATGATAATTAGTTCTGTGTGAGGGGGAGCTACCGCCCCCCTCAACCCCTCGTTTCATTAATGCACTTACATTTATATAGAATTTAATTCGGTTATTAAAAAATAATTCTGTTTTTAAAAAATAATTTATTAAAATTATCATTTAAAAAAATTATCTTTTATGATAAAGCAGACGATTTCCATATTAGAGAAGTAGTATGTATTACACTAAATATATATTTAAAAAAAAGTTGAATTTATTCTCAATATTACATAAAAAAAAAAAAAAATTGTGTGTTAAAATTGAAAAAAATTAATAACTTTATTTTAAATTATCACAGATCGATGGTTCAACCATTTGTTTTAAAGGTATTGGCGAGCTCTTTTGAAAGATACCCATCATGAAAATTTACTCCTCTCGAGGGGGGACTTCCCCCCCAGGGGGGGGGAGGCGGGGCTCCTACATACACAATTTTTTTTTCCATTTGACTATCTCTATTACAAAAATTATATATTCGTTTCATTTGGTTTAGTGCAGTCTATAGATGTTAAACTCTACTTACCTGCAATTTCCCCCATAGACGTAATGTATTAGAATTCTCTTGATTGTCCCTGTTCACGAACCATTTGCTTGATCTTAATGAAAAGTTTAGTGTAGCATCCTTATATGATATACATTTAGAACACCAAGTTTGAACTTTCTGCCATAATTTGTTTTTGAGATATGCTGATAACAGACACACACACAGACCAACCGCTAAAAACACGATTTTCGTATTCAGGAGGCCTCAAAACGTGTAAATATAACAAAATCTCACTTTCGAAAATTTGATCCAGAAACAATACTTTCTCTACCTTTATGGGTAAGAGAAAGTAAAAAAGTGTATATATATATTATGTTTTTTTTTTTTTTAGAAGACACTTAAGCCAATCAGTTATGGCACAACTAAGCCAAACTGCTGCCTGGACATACACTTCTTCAAAGGTTCCTTAATACTTTTTTTTATATATAAACTAAAAAACAAACTCGATTTTTAATACATTTGATTTGGAATTCCACTTTAACATGGAGGGGGGCAAGGTTAGTTGTCTCATGCACTTGAACTAGTCAGGCCCTGCTTCTAGTAAAGTAATACTAATATAACAAGAAAATGTAAAAGAATAATTTGAATAACTATTAAAAAGTATACGAAATCTTTTAGCTAATAAAAACTTCATTCTTTAAAATGTTCAATGTTTAAAAGGTACAGCTTGGTAAATATAAATAGCCAGCCAGTAAATAGCTCAAACATTGCCAGCAAATGCCAGGAAAATGGAAATATATTGCATTAAAAATCCTATGTTCCTATTTGTCATCTCTCTTCATAATAAAGGCTCCCTAAATATTCAGAGTGAAATTTTGATTCTTTCAAACCAGTATTCATTGCATCACTAATTCTAACTTCTTTCCTTTCTCTTAAAAAAAAAAAAAAAAAAAAAAAAAATACATTTATTGTAATCTTATGATGATTCTCCTTTTACAGAATTGAAAGGCTTGCACAAGATATTGCAGAAGACATAGGACATGAGCCTATATATGCCCTGTGTGTTTTAAAAGGAGGTTATAAATTTTTCACTGATCTTATTGATCAGGTGAAAAAATATGATCATTATGCTTCAAAGAATGCTATTCGAATTGCTGTAGATTTCATTCGAGTGAAAAGTTATAAGGTAATCTACTTTCAAGTAATTTCACATCCTGATTTTTTACTATAATAAATTGCTTTGAATAATGATTTGAAATCTATTAATAGGAATAATATGATTTTGCAATCTATTAATATGAATAATATGATTTTGCAATCTATTAATATGAATAATATGATTTTGCAATCTATAAAGATGCGTTTATTATATATTGCAATCAATATACAGTAAATATACAAGGTGTGTTCGAAAAGTTCGGTGATAGGTCTCATAATTAAAAAACCGCGCTGGTTAGGATCTTGCATTCACGCAGACGCAGTGAGAGAATTGTCATCTAGAGCCATCTAACGGCCATTTTACGACAGATAAGAGGAAGCGCACGCTATGAGCAGTTTAACACAGTCAGTGTGAGAAAGATTGTCAGTGTGACATGGAGCAACGCATAAACATAAAGTTTTGCTGGAGGATGTCAAAGATGAGCTGCGGTCGGGGCGCCCTACAACAAGCACAGCTCCAGACAATGTGGAACGAGTTCAACGGATGCTTGCGGCAGATCAACGACTATCTTTAAGAATGATAGCTGGCGAATTGCAGATATAGATAAGCCTAGACAGTGTGAGCACCATTGTGCACAAACATTTGCATAAACGTAAGACATGCGCCCGGTTTGTACCGCACTCGCTGTCAGACGAGCAAAAGCAATACCGGATGGAAACCTCTGGAGATTTTATTGACATGTGTGACCAAAATCTGCAATTCTTGGAAACAATAATTACAGGGGATGAGTCATGGTGCTATCAATACGATCCGGAGACCAAGCGGCAATCCATGGCATGGTGTTCAACGTCGTCATCCCCTCCCAAAAAAAGTCGTTTGACAAAATCCAGGATCAAGACGTTGTTGATTGTCTTTTTCGACAGTAAGGGTTTGATCCATCGTGAATTTGTACCCGTGTCTACAACCGTCAATACGGAATACTACGAGGGGGTTTTGAAACGGCTGCTGCTACGCATACGCCGGATTCGGCCACAGTACCGGAATGGACAGTGGAACCTGCTCCATGACAACGCCCGGCCGGCCGCACACTGCGATCCGTGTAACCCAATTCCTCGACAGGCACTAGGTTACAGTTTTGGATCACCCTCCATATTCTCCAGATCTGGCTCCCGCGGACTTCTTCCTGTTTTCCCGCCTCAAAGGAGTTCTGAAAGGCCAACACTTTTCCGACATTACTGAGATCCAACAACGTGTGACAACGGTGCTTCGAGCCATACCGAAAGAAGCGTTTGCAGACAGTTTCCAACAATTGTACACCCAATGTCAAAAGTGTATTGTTGCTAATGGCGAATACTTTGAAGGCCAGTAAAGCTATTTTGCTTGTTTCTCTTGTTTCCTGTTTTTATGGCAAAATTCACCAAACTTTTCGAACACACCTTGTACGTTAAAATATTTTGTCTACCGGTCATATAAATTTTTATTTATTGAAGAGGAAAGTTTTGTTTAAAAAATAAGCTTGCATATATTTTCTTGATTCTGATCTGATTGTAATTTCATATTTTTACCACATTTTTGTTTTGTTTTCTTCACAGCTTATTTAATTTAAATGAAAAAAAAAAAAATTCAGTGGTAACTCAGCTAGTGAAAAAAGTTTCTTACAGGACCATATTTATTAGCTAAAAATTTTTGATCAAAAACATGATCTTTATAAATTCTGCACAAAAGTGTTTAATTCTGGATAATGTCTGCTATTTAAAAATGCACACTAGGCCTTGCTATTTTTGTAACCAAGGGGCAGGCAGAGCCCAGAACCCTCTTGAAACTGCTTCAGATTTTTTTTTTTTTTTTTTTAAATATTGGTCCAGACTTCCATTATATAGGGAAGACTTTTAAACTAGGTATAGTATTTAAAATGTTTATGATAATAAAACTGCATTATGTTAGTGCCTGACTCCATTAAAACTGAAAATTCATTATCAATAAATAAATGTATGTTTAATATGAGTGATTCACAAACATTTTCTAATTGTCAATATAGTAAGATGTTATGCATTACACGGTTAATATTCAGTGCTCTTTATATCTAAAAAAACAGTATTTTATAAATTTATTAATATTGTTTCTTAATATTATAAGTTTACAAAATTTTGAATTTTAAGCAGGATGATAGAAGCACAGGCAATGTTCAAGTCATTGGTTTAGATGATTTAAGTGATATGACTGGGAAGGTATGTATTTTTTCTTATAAATTTTCTTTCTGCTATTTTTTTAGAGCCTATGTTCCATGTAATTGATTTTTTCATATGTAGAATATTTCATCTTGATTAATATAGTTTTTTTTTTATGATGAGTGTGTATAAATAAGATTAGAGAGATAATCAGTTGAATTTGGTTTCATTGTATTCTTGAATTTCACATAGCTTTTTCTTAATTGATAAACACTTTACATGCTTTTTTATCGTTGTAAGTATATTTTTAAATCATAAAATATAGTTTCTTATGTTTTTTAAAAGTATTAAATATTAAAAACTATTAGTTGCTTAATGCATTCACTGCCGATCTTGTGCCAGTGCAGGATGTGGAATGTTGTTTCAAATGTCAGTCACATGAGATTGGCAGTGAATGTGTTAATTTCTTCTAAAATTTTTTTGTGTGAATTAAAAATTTTATCTTTTAAAATTATTACAGTCAGCAATTATAAATTGAAGAATAGCTATTTCTATTGAAATTATTTTGTGGCCAACACAAAACTTTCTTCTATGTTTTTCTTGTACAAATTTGTGCAGTTTAGACTGAAACAATCACCACTGCATTATTATTTGTATAAATATATTATATATATTAATTTACTTGGAGGCAAAAACAAGTCTTACTTTTGCCTCCAAGGCAGTAGCACATATTTTGCACCTAAAGGAGAAAGGCCACGTCCTTTTGAAATTGGTGGTGCTTTCTTTAATTTTATGGTGTGTGAAGTTGTTTTCAAGTTCAAATATTTATGGATAGAGGCTACCTACCACCCCTCTCAACTCCCAGTTTGGATAAAGTTGTTGATATATTTATCTAGAATTCCGAGTTGTAGTAAATTTGTGTCTTTTTTAATTATTCAGGCGATTTCACACCTCAATGAAATTTATCAATCTTGATCAAACTCTTCAATTAGTAATAACAGGAGACTTGGCATTGGAATATTAAAACCCGAATGAACTACTACGTTAGAAATGCCAAAGAAAAATATTTGAGGTACATACAGCTGTTTCGGTAGCCTTAAGCATACCATCTTCAGTGCAAAAAGAATTCTGAATCTGGAGAAGTGCTCGTATATATAGGAGAGGAACCGAATTTAGTTCAACCAATAGGATTACGGGAAAGGTGGGGAGTGTAGCCAATAGGAATTTAGGAATGTTAGCTGTGTAAACAGTAGAAAAATTAAGAAAATGTGGACTGAATGTGAAATTTCCAAAAATCAGACAAATAGGGAACAGCGAAATCACAATTTACAAGGTTTTTAAAATTTTTATAAATATGAAGAGCTTCAAAGAAATCGGGTTCATGAATGGATTTTGGTCTGCAGATTATTTTAGCTGAATTAAATTTTAAAATTATGATTTTCCTCCCAGCAATGTTTAGAAATAGCCGATTTATTGGTTTCTTGTTTGCGGACGTAATTCATGTGTTCTTTTAGACGAAATTTAAGACTGCGTTTAGTTTGGCCAATATATGATAAACCACACTGACAGGAAATACTATAAATGCCCCAAGAATTATGCATATCAATGGGATCTTTTAACTGAGAAAAGGTGAGTTTATTGGAAGGCGAAAATATTATTTTAAAATCATATTGTTTGAGAATTTTAGCTATGGTTTGACTGGATTTAGGAAAATAGGGTAAAACAATACTGATATTAGAAGAGACTGATTTAGTAGACGAAATATGAGGGAGTTGTAATTTTTGGATAGCTTTGTCTATAATGGAAGGGTCATAACCTCTGTCAGTTGCAATGGCTTTCAGGTATTTAATTTCAGATTTTAATAAAATAGGATTTGAACAAATATTAAGGGCACGGTTTACAAAAGTATAGAAAGCAGCCATTTTTTGGTTAGGTGGGTGACATGAACGCGCATGGGGAGGAAGGGAGACTGCAAAATTTTTACGATAGACGGTGGTTGAAAATCCATTTACAGTGCGAGAGACGAGGGTATCAAGAAATGGAAAGGAACCATTATTTTCTATTTCATATGTAAACTGGATATTACTGTCAATTGAATTTAAAGTTTCTAAGACATGGTCAATATTGTGACAAGATATGCTGATAAGCGTGAAGGTGTCATCAACGTAGTGGGTCCAAAAAGGAAAAGATACTTTTTAAAAAGCTTGCTTTCGAAATAGTGCATGTAAATATCTGCGAGAATTCTATCGTCAGTCTGAAGGTTTAGCCATGGGTTCCCCTCTCTCCCCAATTCATCCAAATGATGTCAAATTAGTCTGAAAAATTAAGTTATATTTAATTAGGTGTATTCTTATTATTCCTGTAATTGTGGCAACTTTTCCGGGATACGTAATAGAATTTTGTACTATTATGGTCTATAGTCGGTATTTCTTAAGTGTATTTTTAACATGGTTACACCCCCCATTAAATATAATGGAACTTTACTGGAATTGTAAAAGCATGTTTTTCAGTGGTAAAGTGTACGCATTGATAATTAGTTTACAGGGTTACACAAAATAATTCCGATATGCTATGTGATCTTTTTGCATGAAATTCGGTACAAATATTTATAAATTTCAGGGAAATAATGCAAGACTGTCAATTACTAAGAATACATATAGCTATATAATATACAGATAGGTATAGAAAGAGAGATACAGCGGGGGCTTGAGAGGGGCGGCAGCCTCCCTCAGGAACGTATTTGTTTATTTAGCAAGTCAATCGAATCAGTATATACATTATATAATAAGGAGTAAATAAAAATGACCTGTTGAATAATGTGTGATGCAAATAGGACGTTGAGGCTCCTGATCTGCAGATCCACTAGTTTTATAATTTTACTGGCAAAATTTCTCATAAATATGTACATTAAAAATTATTTTCTTGATAAATGCAGGGCTAGTTTTAAAATATCATTTATGATACCATTTAACATCATTGAATATGAACATTTTATTTTTTTAACTTCATAAGTTATTCGAAAGTTGATTCTCTTAACATGGTAGTACAGGGCTGAATTTTATGCAAAGAATGTATTATGAAGATTTTTTTATTCATAGTAAATAAGTCTTAGTTTAAAAATATCATTAATGATATTGCCGTAAAAATCATTGAATATCAACTTTGTATTTTTTAAGCTTCTTATATTGTTCGAAATTAAAATTTTTTATAACATGACAGAATTGTGTGATGTCACATAAACTTGCTTTATTAGAATTATTGTGTTGGAGATAGTATAAAATTGCATAAAAACTAAAATATGAAACTGACCATTATAAAATTAGAAAAAGAAAATGTATCAAAGTAGAGGAAAAGTAGTCTAGTGTGTTAGACATTTCAGTCTGTGACCATGCCAGGCAATGGGCAGTGTTAATTTCTTTTCACATTAATACAATATGCTCTATAATAGAAATTTATGTGAACAAATATGTGATAGGAAACTGAGGAGTCAATGAGTTTAATATATATTGAAACTAGTTTAACCCCACAAGCAAGTCACAAGTCTTGCAGCCTGCCTCCTTCCTTCCTATCTTGGGTTTCTTAAATTATTTTTTCATAAATTTTGATATAGTTTATGGTTTTAAATTAAGATATGTTGTGTTACTTTATTGATTCGTTTGTTTTGCAGGCTGTTAATTAATAAATCTGGTTTCTTTGAATTTGTGTATTTCATCCCCTGATTTTTTTTTTTTTTTTTTCATTTTTCTGAGCTTCTCAAGGAAATTTTTAGTCTTATTGGTCATTGGTGTTTCAGTGATCTTGTATCTGTTGCTTAGCTTCTACTATGCTTAATAGATCATCATTATTATTATATTTTTACTTTATTGATTCGTTTGTTTTGCAGACTGTTAATTAATAGATCTGGTTTCTTTACATTAGTATATTTCATCCACTGATGATTTTTTTTTTTTTTTTTTTTTTTTTTTATCTTATTGGTCATTGGTGTTTCAGTGATCTTGTATCTGTTGCTTGGCTTCTACTATGCTTAATAGATCATCTTTATTATTTACACATTTTAATTCATGTCTGCATCTTTCGGTATTCAGAAACATCATCATTAATCATTTATTTCGAATTAATAATTTATGCTCTGCAAAGTTTAAAAACAAGAATATTAATAAACTGATCACAGCCACTGCTAAAATGGGTTTTCCTAAAAACTTTGTATTTTCTATTTTATATCCTTAACCATGTCTCTGTCAGTACAAAAAAAAAAAAAAAAAAAAAGCTGTGTACTCTTGTGTATATCAACAAAAAAATAATAAAATAATAAAAGACAATAAAAAAGGTGGCGGTTGGGTGGGCAGATGTTTGATTACGGAGGTGGGGTGGTGTTGTAAGGCTGGATGGTTGGGTGGGTTTGTGAAATTAAAAAAAAAAAAAAAAAAAAAAAAAGGCGGCTTGTTGCATTTGCTTTGTATTACTATGCAAACTTTCATTTTCCAATAAAATTTCAGATTTTTCCTTTTTGAGTTGTCAACTATATTTAATGTTCTAATTATACTGTTAAACACAATGTGATCAATCTGTGAATTTCATTGTGGCTTCGTGGTTTCAATGTTGTTCATCTGCTTTGAAATTTTGCATTTTTAAATCCATATGGTTCCTGTTCTGGTTGTGGCAGGCTGGGGGAGTGTTGCCGGCGTAAAACTAGTGTAACCCCACAGGCAAGTCACAAGTCTTGCCGCCTGCCTCCTTCTTCCTATCTTATGTTTCTTGGGTTGTTATTTCATTAATTTTGATAAGTTTATGGTTTTAAGTTAAGATTTGTTGTTTTACTTTATTGATTCGTTTGTTTTGCAGGCTGTTAATTAATAGATCTGCTTTCTTTACATTAGTGTATTTCATCCACTGATGATTTTTTTTTTTTTTTTTAATCTTATTGGTCATTGGTGTTTCAGTGATCTTGTATCTGTTGCTTGACTTCTACTATGCTTAATAGATCATCTTTATTATATATATATATATATATAATATTTAAATAATGATAAGTGATGACATGAAAGTGAAATGTAACAAACAACAAGAAAACTTATTAAACAATGTTAATAAACAAGAAAATTAGTTAAAGTTAAACTCTATTTAAGCCAGAAAATTAAATTATGCTGTGCCAATCTCCTCAGCAGGTGGGAACACAGCTATTAATAACTATGTAGTACTAGCAGGTTTCAAAAGATATGCAGGCTACCATACTCCAAATATATTTCAAACTGAATAGAAATGAAAAAATTGTAAAACAGTATTTCTATTTCTTGAAAATTAAATATTGAAATTTGAAAATCATAAAATTGTAAAAAAGTATTACTATTTCTTGAAAATTGAATATTGAAATTTGAAAATCACATGTTACAGCCAACAGAAACTAAACAAATTAATTTTTGTCATTTATATTGAATTTAATATATATATATATATCAGGGTTAGTAATTAGAATATGAAAGTCACGTGTGAGTGGTACCAATTTTTTCTTGGTTACCAAAATGGTCTATTCAGGTGTAAATTATTGTTTATTTGGGACTATAACAGGATAAATCTTGGTTATTTATATTTTTAAAAAGAATTAAATCTTACTTAAAACAGTACAAACAGGTAGAAAAAAGTTTTTAATTGTATGCTGGTCAACTGATTTTTAAAATAAGTTAAATACTGAGTATTCCATTTTCAAGTAAAAGGAGAAATACCAGAAAGTATTCATTTACACAATTTTTAAAATTATTAATTTATACTGTCAGGTTTTATAAGTGCAAATTTGGTTTAAATTAATTCAATATTTCAGAAATTATCAGTATGACAATTTTTTAATTATATATACACAGATAAACTAAGTGATAACATTACGTAAAAAAAGTAAAAAAAAATATATATATTTGAAATTTTTCTACAAACAGCATCTATGTATTTTTGTACTTGCTGTTCTTTATTGGACTTGTGTATAAGCGTTTAAACGGAAAATTTAAGAATTTTATAAAGATAATAAAAAACAAGCATTTTGTAAATTATAAAGAAAATATTTATTATAACAAAATTAATTGTTTTAAATCTCGTCGAAAGTTAAGTAAAAAATGATGCCCGAGTGTGATTTTATGGTCACCAAACTTAAATTTCTAGGTACAAAATACGCCTAACGACTGCCAATTTCGAACTCGGATATATACAAGTATGTGTGTGCATGGTGGCCACAAGTCAGGGAATCATGAAAAAGTTGGGGAATTTACGTGAGTCTGGAAAAGTCATGGAATAGTCGGGGAATTTCATGTAAAGTCAAGGAATTTTTACAAATTTTGTAGAAATAAGTCGTATTTGAAAGCTCGTTATTGTAAATTGCTAAATTGTTTGCTAATTTCCTGAAATTTTTTGGCAAATAAACAGCGTAAGTCAGGGAATATGGTAAAAAATTAGTCATGGAAAAGAATTTGGCATCTTTTGACTAGCACATTAAAAATTAATGAATTGGTTCCAACTCTTCAGAGTAGAAAAAACTGGTTATAGTAACTAAAAAATCAAATATTGCACTGGTTATTGTTGATGAAATATTATCAGAACGATTGATTCTTAATATAATTATTAATGTATATTTATAAATTTTTGACTGTTCTATTGCTAATTTATGAATAAAAATAAAATTATTACTGTATTCTTTTTTCAAATCTTTACCCCCCCCCCCCTCCCCGTATCTATATCACTATTGCCAATTTTTAGGGACTTTAATATGCAATATCCATCACTAATTTTTAATTGTAATTTTTATCTAATTGCATGTTTATGTAATCAACTATCATGAATATAAAACATCATTCTTCAAGATTAGTGGTAATTATTAAGTAATAAAGGCCCTACAAATCAGCAACATTAATTATTGATATATATACATAATGCAGCCTGTCAAGAGTTTTGGGTTGTACAGGCTAGATTTACCATACATAACTAATAAAAAGGAAATAAAATAGATAATTCTCAATTTTTTGGAGGAAATGTTATAACTATAAATTATTAGCTTAAAAAAAAAAAAAAAAAAGTAGTCTTAAATTCCATATAAAATTGTTTTGTCAGCAATATTTATTTTATATCTACTTTTATTTTTATGATATTGTTGTTATTGTTGCATTTTTTTTTTTTTTTAAGTCCTGCCACTTGAGCTAAAATTGATATGTTACCACAGAACCTTATAGCAAGAACATTTTTTGCATGTAAAGTGAAATTTATTTTTCTAGTTTAAGCTCAAACGCACATTAGCTTTATAAAGCTGATATTTTCTTTGCATAACTCATGCAAATTTTTAAATTACTTAAAAGAAACCTAGATTTAACAAGCATTTTAAAAAATTTATTTTTCAGATTTTAAAATATGCGTTACCCTAAAGCATTTTTAGAAATATCCCCCCCCCCCCCCCCAGAGGGCACTCCACCCATAATCCTAGGATCCTAATGCAGTCAATCTGCATTAAACGCCACAACCAATCCTAAAACATTTTAGCATTATATTCTACAGTCTTAGTTGAGTTGTTTTAAATTATTAATTTTTTTCGTGTAATTCTTGAACCCAATTCCTCACATTGTTGTGTTTAGAAAAGTGGTTTATTTTGTTTTAAGTTTTTGGCAGAAATTTATATAACAGCAAAATCTCTCTTTTATTTATATTGTCAACTTAATTGCAGTTACATAAACATAAGGTCGTTTAAGCCATATTTAGATGATAAAGTAACTGTAGTTTTTAAAGATTTTAGAAATCTGGTCACACTAGTAGCTGAGAAGTTCTGCTGTCAAAGCTGGTAGATGGCAAGTACTAGGTCTGCACTCATCTCACATTTGTTGGCCATTTGAAGTTTTTTGTAGATTTCTTCAAATTTTGTGTAAATATGGCTACAACCCTTTATAAAGTAATTTCTCCCATGGAGGGCATTCCACTTAAGACTAGGACCCTAATATAGTCAATTGAGCACACCATACTTTTAGAAATTTGCTCTAAACTAAGTCTGCTTAAATTAGCACACTTGCCTAGCTTTCTTTCTTTTTTTTCCATGCATGCATGTTTTAAAAGTAAACACATAAACTGTACTAAATCTTCATTTGTTTATGCATGCATTAAATTGATATGTAGTAGCTAATTCTAAGTTATTCTGGCTACCTTAT
Organism: Salticus scenicus; assembly: GCA_963930645.1. NCBI lineage: Eukaryota > Metazoa > Arthropoda > Arachnida > Araneae > Salticidae > Salticus > Salticus scenicus. The sequence goes on from OZ005648.1 coordinate 206,799,144, forward strand.
ATTCATTTGCAGACATTGCTTAATTGAAGAGTTCTTTGATATGTAAGTACAATTTAAATATGTATACATTTCAGTAAAACATCTTTTATTTAATATATATATATATATTGTTCCATTCATATTTTTGTAGAATGTTCTGATAGTGGAAGATGTAATAGATACTGGTCGTACCATTAAAGAATTATTACGTCTTTTGAAGGCTTATCAGGTGAAGTCAGCTAAAGTTGCTAGGTATGAGTTTCTTTTATTTTAACTAAAATTCTTTAACATTGACAAGTGTCTTACATTAATTTCCAATTTTATCAATGGAAATAATTCTTTATTAATTATTATACAGGGTTAGTCAAAAAGAATAGGACAATAAGAAAACTATTTTTAGGCGAATGTATGTTTATTGTAACCAAACTACAGCTACGTATGGACAGATAGACTATCAAAGTTTTATTTGGCAACACACATGTATGTTAATGCCGCTAGGAGACGCTGTTTTCAAAATGGCGCAGTCAGGCAAGGAGAAGGCGTTTTGTGTGATATTTGCTAAAACAATGTCAGTAATTACGGTCCAGCGACAATTTCGAGCCAAGTATGACAATGAACCACCTCATCGACATTCCATTGCGAGGTGGGTAAAGCAATTTGAGGAGACGGGCTGCTTATGCAAGGGTAAAAGCACAGGACCACCACGTGTCTCCGAAGAAACTGTGAAATCCATTCGTGCATCCTTTCAACAAAGTCCCCAGAAGTCGACAAATCGTGCAGCCATGGAATTGGAAGTTCCATGAGAAAAAACTTTGATAGTTTATCTGTCCATACGTAGCTGTAGTTTGGTTACAATAAACATACATTCGTCTAAAAATAGTTTTCTTATTGTCCTATTCTTTTTGACTAACCCTGTATATTAGTAATTCATCCAGTCTTTAATTGCTATATATATATATATATATATATATTTATGAAAATGCACTTATTTTTAAAGTAACTCCATTACTTATTAATTCTAATTAAAAATAAAAATAAATAATATTGCTACCGAGTTTAACAAATAGCAAGAGTAGTATGAGTTGCTTGCATTGTAGCTAATTATCTGTTCTGAAAAGGGAAAAAAAAATAAAACTTTATCAATATTATTTTAATTTCTTCTTACTAAAATAAAATTATTTATTTTAGATTATTGTATGACTTTTATCAACAGATACTGGTATATAACTATTTTTTAAAAGGGAAAATATTGAGCCTTTATTAACTGTCAGAATTTATATATATATATATATATATACACATTAGAACCTTGATCCATCATTTTTCATGGGGTGCATGAAAAAAAAACAATGAATGTGGGTTATAGTCAAAACATGAAGAAAACAATGTTTATGGATTCATACATACAATGTATGCAGTTTACTACTAATAAAAATAAAAACTAATTTGTTACTTTTCAAACTGTCAAAGAAATAAATTGGTGTTGTAGAACAATAAGTAAAATTTATTTTTTAAAATCAAAAATTTTATGTTGGGCTTTTTGTTCTTTTTATAAATTAAACAGAAATTTATCCAGATTTGCAAAATTTTTCTGGTCGTTTTCCGTAATTTCGTGTGCTTATTTAAAACTTCGTGCATTTTTAAACACCATAATTGAGTCATCGGCGTGAAAATTATCCTCTGTTTCGTCACCATTATTTTCGTTTTTTGAAGTCGCACATTTCTTCTGTGCTTTAGGTTACCGCATGTCACAACGTTTTGATTAATGCAAATATTATTACTAAATTTTGTTCCAGACGCATCCTCTGCTACATGCAACTACTCTTCATTTGCATTATCAGCATCATCATCTTCTTGCCCTTCTGTTTGATAATCTTCATCATTTTTTCGCACTTAACCGCATTTCACAAAACAATTTTCTGAATTACTAAAGAGGATATGTCCTGCCATGCTGAAATTGCAAAATGAATAGATGGTCCGGAGACATTGCATCACAATTTTGATCCTCAACGGAAATGGGGGTAAAGAATTGTTTTAGGATGAAAGAAGTATTTCCAGTTTGTATGCCATATGGAACCGTTTGAGCTCCAGGAGAAAATTTTACAACAATGAATGCGGGAAAACAACTATTTGAAGCACGATACACGCAGGTTTCATTAACAATATTTAAATACAATTTGTGCAGGAACCATAGAAATAAAATGATCAATGCGGGGTTTCACTGTATTTGTAAATCACTCAGCAAATCTGTGTGAATTTTTAGTGCACTGTACAAAGCTGCACCATTCAACCAGTCACTAAAAAAATTGGTACAGTCATTAACCAGGACAAATTCTAGCTAATACCATATAGTAAAATTTAATAAAGATATTAAATAAAAACACAATTTTAACTTTAAAACTATTAAAAAGAAATATTAAGCTAATGTCAAAAAGTTTACTCATTCATATTTTCCTCTCAACATAAAAGGAAATATATTTATTTACACATGAATAATAAAATAGAAATAAAACTATCAAAACTCAATTTGCTCATGTCTGTCAATAAATAAATATTTCTTTTATTTTTATTTATTTTTCAAACTATTTATTTTTAATTGTTTATTTGTGGTTAATTCATTTATGTTCTCACATTGTGTTCAAACTGTTATAATTTTGATTTTGATATAGTACATTTAATGAATCATTTTATTGCTTACTTTTTATTCTACAAGATTTTTCTCAATTTCAGTATCTGAATAATTTTAATATTAAAACTCAATAGCCATATAAATAGCTAAAACATTTGTTTAGTATCTATACATAAGTAAAAACTGTAATTCATTAGAAAAAGGGAAAAAAAAAAAATGCTCTTTTTATGTGAAGAACTTCTGCAGTATATATATATATATTTTTTTCATAAATTTCGTTTCAGTTTAAGTTTTTCTGTTAAGATTTTGTTGAGTTAGTTTATTGTTTCATTTGTTTTGCAGACTGTTAATTAATAAATTTGGTGTCTTTAAATATGTGTATTTCATCCCCTGATACATTTTTTTTCACCTTTCTGAGCTTCTCCTACACACAAAAAAAAAAAAAAAATCATTCTTATTGGTCTTTGTGGTTTCAGTCATCTTGTATCTGTTGCTTGGCTTTTACTACACTTAATAAATCATTATTTTATATATATATAAATAAACAGTGAAACCCCAATCTATCGTTTTCCCGCGTTGATCGTTTCATTTCTATGGCCCCTGCACAAATTGCATTTAAATAATGATGAAACCCACATGTATCGTGCTTCAAAAAGTCGTTTTCCCGCATTCATGGTTGTAAAAAATTTTTCCTGACCTGTGAAAATTTTCTCCTGAACGTCAAGCAGTTCCACAAGGCATACAAACTGGAATTACTTCTTTCATCCTAAAATAATTCTTTTCCCCAATTCTATGGAGGATCAAAATTGTGATGCCATGTCTCCAGACTAGCTATTCATTTTGTAAGCATGGCAGGAAGTTCAGTAATCCAGAAAATTATTTCGTGAAATGCAGTTATGGGCAGAAAAAATGAATAATACCAAACAGAAGGGCAAAACAATGATAATAATGCAGATGAAGAGTGGTTGAGTGTAGCAGAGGATGCGTCAGGTATGAAATTTAGTGATAATATTTGCATTAATCGAGACATTGCAACATGCGGTATCCTAAAGCACAGAAGAAATGTGTGATTTCAAAAAACAAAAATAATGGCGAAGAAATAGACGATAATTTTCACACCAATTATGCCATTTGAAAATGCACAAACTTTAATATAAGCACATGAAATTACAGAAAAGGACCAGAAAAATGTTATAAATCTGGAGAAATTCCTGTTTAATTTATAAAAGGAACAGAAAACCCAACATAAAATTACTGATTTTTAAAAATAAATTTTACTTAAGATTCTACAACACTCATTTATTTATTTGACACTTTAGAAAGTAACAAATTAGTTTTTATTAGTAGTATACTGTATACATTGTGTGTATTAAATAATAAACTGTATACATTGTATGTATTAAATAATAAACATTGTTTTCTTCGTGTTTTGACTTTAACCCACATTCGAGGTTTTACTGTATAATATATAATAACAAAGAAACACAGCAAGGAACTGTTCTACAACTGCAGGTTAAATTAATTAGAGAAGAAATCCAGGAACTAAAAGCAAGACTCCTTGTTTAGTGTCAAAGGAATGCTGTGCTAAGACAATGGTACATGCGTCTCTCACTGTGGGTTCCAAACCGCATGGTTATAGGGATTTCTGTTCCCACAGGAGAAAAAGCCTGTCTACGATCCTGGTAAACCATGAGACAGTCTTGGAGCACAACTAGGACAGAAGACTATAGTTTAATTTAAAAACAGGAGATGTAGAAAAAAATTGTACATAAGATTGTTTCCATGAAAAACAAAGTTTCAAACAGAAAAATTAAAATAAATAAATTTTAGACAAATTACATTTCATTAACAGAGAAAAATAAGTCAACGGATATAGTATTAAAATTTATATTTTATGAATGAGTAATGTTCGTTTAAGGTATTATAAATATGTTTTAGTTTATTATAATTACCTGGATTTAATTATATTGCTTTTAAGTTTTGCCTTATTGTTTTATTACTATTGAATTTAAAATTGATTTTAATTAATGAGCATTTTTCGAATATATAGTGAAAAGGGCTACCTAATTTTTTACATTTAGAGAGTGCGTTTGGTAGTTTATTGATTTTAAAGAGGAAAGTGGGAAAACTACCATGCCCTGAGATAAAATATGATATTTTATTTGGGCAGATGAAATTGGGATTAGCTGTTTTAAGAACTGCGTATGTATCTCTATCTTTATGGGAATATTGCCACTCTTGTTGCCAATCGCTAAGGATTTTAACTTTTATAGTTGATTTGATAAGTGAGATTGGGAAAGGAAGAGAGATCTCATGATTATATGAATTATTTAATAAAACTTCTTTTGCTAGTTCATCTGCTTTTTTCATTGCTAAGGATACCCACATGTGCTCTTGTCCATGAAAGTTGTACTAATGAGAAATTTTTGTTAAGTATTAAATTATGTGATTCTAAAAGGTTATTGTATTTAGGAAATGGATTTTTTAGTAATTTTAATGTTGATTTATTATCTGTTGTTATTGTTACTGGGATATTTATATATTTCGAACTTAAATACCATTTAATTGCCTCTATAATAACTAGGAGTTCTGCTTGAAAAATAGAATTAAGTATATATAATTTGATTTTTTTTTTATTTATGTATAATTATTCTCGAAGACAATAAAAGCACAGGAGGTTCTCTTTGGCAATTTTGAACCATCTGTATATATTTTGAGAGGTGTATGATTTGGATTGCCTGTGAATGCTATATTTTTATTATTGTAATAGTTTGGAAATTCGTAAGTTGGAATTGTTTTCATGGTGTTATTGTTGTGAATGATAGCATTATCTATATTGATTACTAAAAGACAAAAAGAAACTGACCAATAACAACAAGATAAGTATTGTGGAAATGCTCAGTGGACTGTGGCTAGAAGACAAGAACCTAAAGAACATGCCCAAGCCTTGTATCAAGAACATGCTAAAAAAGAAGCTGCTAGAGTATGAGAAGAAACTGACGAACAGCGACATTTTAGGTATGCAGATAATCAGTGGACAACAGCTAGAAGTTCGGCACAAGCCAGGAATTGGGAACATAGTGAAAGGAAGCTGTTGAAAGGTGAAGAAGTTGGCAAATGGAGAAAAGGCAAGTATTGTGCAGTGCAGATACTCGACGCACAGAACCTAGAAGACAAGAAAGAACAGAAGAAACACAATTTCAATTTCAAGTTGATGCTAACACCATGCTAATGTATTTCTCTCATGTATTTCTCTCTATACTCCCATATAGGAACTTACGATAATTTTTATGTTTATGCTGCTTCAGAAAAAACTAAAATTGTTTACACAGAAGTTCTATAAGTCTGTCAATATGTTTTATTAGCCTCCTGTTGTGTTGAGCTTGTAATCCATTTATTCCAAATTTTTATTTGCAATATCATAAAGCTGGAAGATTTTTTTATCTATTTTTATTTAATCTCATATTTATTTTGCTTTGTGTTTTCTTTAATTCTAAAATTTTATAAGCACTACTTCAGCCTAAACAGTCCTGTTACTATGTGTATAAATCTTTAATCTGTACAAAAATACTTGTGAAAACTACATAAAACTTCACTTTTATTTATTTATTTTTACAATAAAGTGAAAGGGTGCAAGTAGAAGAAATAGAACTATTGTTATCTGTGGTTTTATATTGCAAATTTTCCTTATTAAATATAAATAAAATCGAAATTATGCTGTGTGCTGCTAAAAGTTACAAATCTATTATCTAGTAAACTCAAGTGCTAATTTCAGATTGGTTTGGAAGAATTGCAGAAGTTAGTTTATATTGTACTTGATTCACTGAGAAATTTTTATCTGCTGAGTTGCAACAGAAAAAACAGAAATTGATAAATAAAAAAAAAAAAAAAAAATTTGAACACCCTTATTTCAAAATCTACTAAAAATTCCAAATCAGCAGATGTGGACAATATACACATTTGCAAATTTTCTGCTCAATCAGTTGATAAAAATATAGTTAAAATTTGAAAACAAATTTTAGTAATTTTTATAGCTTTTCTACCGCAATTCAGCTCCTAATAAGTATAATCTATAAAAAGTATTACATATTTTGATGTTTTATAATTCATAAAATAATAAAGATAGATTTAAACTAATAATATTAAAGGTTAGATTATGAAGTTTTATGACCTGTGTCAATGAACTTCTGTCACTATGGTGCATTTCCTTCGTTGCATGGAAAATATCAAGACAATAGTCTGTTTTATGTCATCATGTTATTGCATGTCATACAGGCAAGCATGTCTGTATCCATAGTTGCTATTGTGGTTATAATACTAAGTTATCAGTGTTCAAGATTTTTCTACTTAAAGAATTAAAAAACAATGGTACCTCAGTGAGATAGTGCACCCATCTTGTTACAAAAAAAAAAAAAAAAGCTGAAACTGTTTGAATTGTAGAAATATGAAATTTTCCAATATGTCTGAGTAAATTACAGATTCTGTTTTCAATGAAAAGAAATAGCTAATGATACATAAGTGCACACTACACATTACTTTTTGTGGAGTCCCACTGTACCTTAGGGTATTCATGGTGGTTTTCAGATCCTCATATGTGCACATTGTATTGATTTACTATGCCAAAATAATAAAAGCAAGCTTCATCAGGTAATATGCAATAAAGAAATTCAACATCATCCTCTATCTTAGTAAGTTATTTCTAAATGAATGTCCAAAGTAAGATCATACTGTATAAGCCACCCTTCAATAAATATCATTTCAGAAAACTAGCTCAGATTTAATCTTTTAATCAATGCGTTAATAAGTTTCTTATTAAAAGTCTAATACAAGTGGAAGTATTGTGAACTTATCCACATATCTTTGCTGTTCCTGATATTATTCACCCAGACATAATTGCTATTGAATATGGAAGGGGAAAGGAAATTTAACCCTAATATTTTGCAGCACTCTATCTGCTTATAATGTAACACTAAACCTGGAAACAGAAAATGCTTAAAACTGCGACATACGCCACAGAACAACCGTATCTTTTGCAAAACATTTCATTCATTTGAAAAATCTATTAAAAATCAGGAAAAACTAAGGGAATTTCAAAGTTTTTTGCAAAAAAACTGAAAAAATTCAGGAAAAAAATCAAAATAGTTTAATTTTTATTTTTTAATTGTCTAGTTTCATAGTTAAGCGTTTTTTTTTTAAAATAAACTCTGAGAATTAATAAACTCTAGATATGTTCAAATGACTTATAAATGTGTTAAGCCATAAATTCATTAGAAAATTGCTGAAAGCAGCTATTGCTTCAATATATAGAACAAATTTTCATACACATTTTTTAAATAGTTCATCTACATTAATATCACAATATATTTAACATAAAAAATTATTAACAGAATAGTAAATTCTGAGTGTATATCTTGGTTTCAGATTAACATTTTATATGTTTTATTATAAATTTATAATAAACATTTTACTAAGTATTCTTGTTTTGCATTTATTGTGATCTGTTAAACTTGGAAAATTTGCTTGTAGAATATTTGCAACTGTTTGAAGTCATGTTTCAGAACACTAGATAATTCTGCTCTTAGGCACTTAAGTCATTAAAAACTTAAAATAATTATAACAAATTAGAAAATATAGTTGTGTTATGCAATATAGTAGAATCCTAATTATCTGAAAAGCTCTGGACTGAAGCATTTTTGGTTAATCAAGATTCCATAGAAATTTTTGGATAATTAGGAAACAATCGTTTCACACAAGGAGAAACATATTGCATCAGAAGAACTACACAGATTTCCAGTATCATATATTCGAGGTACAAAAATTTTAGATGGATCACTTGATATATTCATATACACGATGACACTATTTCAAAAGTACTCTTATTTTAAAGATGACAAGATTGCTTTAAAACAATCGAAAAATAACTGTCAGTTTTGTTAAGAAACCAAAATACACACACACACACAAATGTAAATAAGAATTTTACAAAAATATCTTTAAATAAAAATAAATAAATAAAAGCCTTGAATATAAAAACTAGATCGACCTCCCCCCCCCCAAGTGAAGGAAAATAGATTAAATAGTTTTTTTTTAAATGATACACAGAGAAACCATTTCCTGTTATGCAATGTTAATTTATGCATTTGCATAAACAAACGTAAATTGAAAAGATTTAACTTAACAGCCAATTGTAAAATTGAGTATTATTCTATTTACTTCCAAAAAGAAATTTCTAGATCATTTTTTCTTTTCTTTTTCAGTTTACTTGTAAAACGCACCCAAGGCAACTCATATCGCCCAGATTGTAAGTGTTTAATTTAAATGTATTTTAAGTTAATGCATATATTTTTTACTTTATTTTCTCTTTACTGTTTTATTATTATTATTTATTTATTTCAGATTGTGGGTTTGAAGTTCCTGATAAATTTGTAGTTGGTTATGCCATTGATTATAATGAATATTTTAGAGATTTAGATGTAAGTTTATTATTATTTTTAAATAAATATTTTATCACATCTTATTGTTTTTCACAAAACAGAAAAATATTATTTATCGAATACTTAATATCTAAAATTTCTATTAAAATCCAACTAGTAAAAAAAAAAAAAAAAAAAAAAAATGAATTTTTTTCTGTGAATAAGAGAAATTTAATTATCTGATATTTCTTCTAGGACCCAATTAGCTGAATAATTATTTTTTTGTTTTCTTTGCTTATGTACCATCTGCAATTGAGAAAAATTTGATTAGTGACCATTAGATTTTAACTTAGAAATCATGTCACTATTTTTCAAAGGTGTTTAACAGCTGTTTGAATATTTATTTTTAAATGTATATTATACTTATCTGTGTCAGAGAGGTTTGGGGGGGGGGGGGGCGATAAATTAAAAATGAAATTTGATCCTCATACAATATTCTGACAAGTAGTACAGTTAATATATTTTTTTCACTAAAATACAATGCATACTGGAAATCAGTAATAGGAATCATTTCTTGTAAAAGAAATACAGTATGTGTAGAAACTTATGAGCCATAATTTGTCCCTTAGCCTAACTACTGAAAATAAGAAGGGGTGAGGGGAGAAGAATTGTGATTAGCAATATCTCTCGACTCTTCCACTTTTTGAATGTAACTATTACTGAAGAAAAAAATTCTGCAAGACTAAAATTCTCTAAATAAGGCAGAGAGAGTCATTTGGAAAAATGTTGCTTGTAAAAGCCGAAGATTGGCATGTTAATAATTAAGTACTCTTGTTAATAAAACAAAGAAGCTTCTTAAAAAAAAAAAAAAAAAAAAAATGTATCTTGCATTTAAAAGAGTATTATTAACAGAGCTGCCAATCTTCAGTTTTTTAGCATCACTTTTGAGAATGATTCTCTTTGTCTTATTTAAAGAATTTTGGTCTTTAAATAAGCATCTTCTTCTTTACATAAGAAGAAAGTGCTGGGGCAGTAAAAATTTATCTCCAGTTTTCGATGCATTTACACATTTTGAGATGTACTGAAAATGATTTGACCATTTTTAGTAATAGTCAACCAGGATAAAAATTTTGTATATATAGGAGAATTGATTCTTCCCTAGGCCGTGAAAAATTTCAATATGAGTATTTAACAAAAAAAAAAAAAAAAAAAAAAAAAAAAATGCACATACTAAGACATTGCCTGTAGGGCACAAAATTGATGTTCTTTTAACGTTTAGTGTTAAACTTTTCTGACATGAAAACTGTTGTGCATTTATCATGGAAAATAATTTAAATAATTTGCACCACAGGAATTTGTATAAAGACATATGGAAGAAAGTTTTGTGATAACCACAAAAGTTATTTTTGAGAATCAAATTTACGAGTTTTATGTCTTGTTATTCAAGTTGAAGGACTTAAAAAAAAATCCTTTTAACTCTTATAAAGAATTTAAAAAAAATATTTTTTCTTTTTTTAATTCTTGGAAATAAAAGCACACTCATGTAAAAAAAAAAAACAAAAAAAAAAACTACCATTCATCCTTCATTTACATTAAACGAGTTAAACATATGACTTAAGATATATATATACATAATATCTTATCTTGAGTCTCTTGGAAATAGCTCTAATGATTATGATAAAAGTTTGGTGATAAAGGATTTTTGATGTGAAAAAAAAAAAAAAAAAAAAAAAAAAAAAAAAATTGGTCTTATCCTCATCTTAAGGAAATTTGTGTTCATTGTTAAACCCTTCATTGTCGTTTGCAACATATGGCAGAAACTGGGTGTACTTGGAAATGTATGAAACAGGGTTCCCACTCTTAAAAAAGAAAAAATTTAAAGTACTTTTCAAGGCCTATTTGAAATTTTTCAAGGACTAGGGGAAAATCGCAGAACTCTAGGCATATACACAAAACTTTAGTAACTACTTTCATTAGTAATATTTTTTTTTATAATTAGAATAACTTTGCCTGTTTTCACAATACATTTTTGATGGCTTGACCAAATTAACTTTTACAAGAGTCAAAAAACGATTAGTTCAAGATTTGGAATCATTATGATTATTCCAAAGTTTTTAGGTTTGAGTCCTGGTCTAGTCACTTTCTGCTCAAAATTAATGACCAGTCCATCAAACAGGTATGAGACAGGCAAAAAAAAAAAAAAAAAAAGTTGAAACTATATGCAAAAGCAAGACAATGAAATAACAATTTTATGACAAATCATTATATTAGACAATGGTGTGCACATGTGGAGATGGAGATGGTTTAGCGTTGACAGAATATGCGCTATTGGAGTGGAAAATTTAAGGATTTTCAAGGACTTTGCACAAAATTCAAGTACTTTCAAGGGCCCTTGAAAAAGAAAATGAAATTAAAGTACTTCTTAAGAACTTTCAAGGACCATGGGAACCCTGTGAAATGATTTTGATGAAAATGTGGACTAAGAGTTTTCTGGCGTGAAAAACTAATTGGTCTTATTCTCATTTTCACAAAAATTAATGTTGTTAACCATTTATCTGTTGGTTGCAAAATATGGCAGAACTTGGATTACTCAGTAATGCATAAAAATACTTATGAAAATTTAGGGTTAAGCATTTTTTAGGATGCAAAATTGATTGAGCATATCTCCTCATATTTAAGAAAATTCATGCTTGCTGTTAACCATCCATATTCCAGTTACAAAATATGGTAGAAGTTGGGTTTATTCGGAAATGGATATAAAGATTTTGATGAAAATTTGGGGATAATTGTTTTTTGGCGTAAAACATTACTTGAACTTATTCTCATTTTTCGTCAAATTTGCGTTCACTGTTAATCTCCTCTCTGCTAGTTGCAAAATATATTTACAAGGACATCTCCACCGTATAGGTGTGAAAGATACTCCTGACAGTCCCTTGTGTTTAAATGGAGAGATAATGGATTTTAAACATTTGACTGTTTGTGCTTCTTTAGCCAACATTAGTTCTAATCTTTTACCTCTGGACAAGTGAGATTTCTAAAAAGAATGCAAGAAGAAAAAAATAAAAATAAAATTTTTGAATTAATATAAATTGCTAATTTCCAATTTTACTGCTCATTGGTAAAATTTGAGCTTAATCTCATTTAATTGCTTAAATATCTTTTTTTTTTTTACTGCTAATTACTTAAATAGGTCGCTATTGCACTGCAAATTACTGAAATTTCCTTTCTTATAACTAAACTACAAGATTATTTACCTAAAGTTTGAAAATTCTTGTTTTTCTGGCGTTTCATTCTAGAAATACAATGTATTTTTGTAGCTGATCAGCAAAATACATAATTTTCTTCTCCAAGCTTTTTGAAACTTTCAGTTAACTTTCCTGAAGGGTATTTAAATTTGCTGAAAGGTTTATCATTTTAAGATTGTTGATTTTTAGGAATGGCCTATTTTCAGCTGATTTTTATTATTATTTAATTGGTCCCAGAAGAGTGAGCAAATTTCTCTCAATGTCCAAAAATTTATGTGAGAAAATTAAGGAGAAAAAAAACATGCAAGAATCTTGTGTTATCTCACTCTAACAATAACCTCGATTGATAAAAAAAAAAAAAAAATTAGATTTAGGGTCTTTTTGAATTCACAATTCAATCTAATATGTCACTTTAAAAAAAACAGTTAGCAAGAACCTGCACTTTGCTCTGGAAAAAGTAATATAGACTTTATTTAATAACAGGAGACTTGGCGTTGGAATATTAAAACCCGAATAAACTACTATGTCAGTTTTATATTCAGTCCACATTTTCTTAATTTTTCTACTGTTTACACAGCTAACTTTCCTAAATTCCTATTGGCCACTCTCCCCACCTTTCCCGTAATCCTATTGGTTGAACCAAATCTGGCCCCTCTCCTATATATACGAGCACTTCTCCTGATTCAGAATCCTTTTTGCACTGAAGACGGTACGCTTTAGGCTACCGAAACAGCTGTATGCATTTGCAATATTTTTCTTTGGAGTTTCTGACGTAGTAGTTTATTCGGGTTTTAATAGACTTTATTTCCTTTGAAAGTACTCAAATGATTTTGATGAAAATTTAAATTTAGAGTGTTTTTGCAGATGACATTTTCATAGATTCTCTTTCGACATTACCCTCATATTCAGGATAATTAGCATTCATTGATAACTCTCCCTCCATCCAGGAAAAATATGCAGCTATTTTTTTTTTTCCCCTGTTTTAAATTATTGGAATGATTAATAATAAAATAAAAAGGGTTAGAGGGTTTTTTTTTTTTTTTTTTTAGATTAAAAACAAATCTTATCTTCTTCCTCAAGAATATTAGCAGTCACTGGTAATTCATGCTTGGCCTAGGATAAAATGTAGCAGAAATCTGGTTTTTAGGAAACTGTTTGAACAATTTTAATAAAAATTTGTAGTTAGGGGGTTTGAGTTGATAATTCGATTGGAATTTTCGTTATATCCAGGAAAATTAGCTTTCACTGGTATCATGTGCTCCATCTGGGGCAAAATTAAGAAATATATTTCTGAAAACAAATCACTGTGTTTATACTATGAATTTTATAATGAAACCAAGTGAACTCCATCCAGGTACTAAATATAAAAAAAGATATGTAGTCAGAAATAATGATATGAGTCATACTTTATTTAGGAACAATGAGGTAAAGGTAAATCATAGTGTATATAAAAAATAGCTCAGTCGTTGTCAGCAACACAAAATCTCACTGAATGCTGAAACAATCATAAGAATGCCTGAATTGGCATAGTCAATTTAGACAGACTTTGCAATTTCCAAGGCTAAGAAGGGTTAAAGCTATCACAAAGCTGCACTCTCAAAATGTGAATGAAAAGATTATTGTTGAAATGCTGGAATACAGTTGTGATTCCAAATCAAAACATTTCTGATTCTCAATATACCTTAGTGTCTGATCTCCAGATGGCATCAAACCAAAAATAATTAATTATAGAGTTCCATTTCAAGATTAAAAAAATGCTCTTCATGAGGTTTGGAATTGTTTGAGCACACACTCATAAAACCCCAATTGAAAATATGGAAAAACTGTTGTGCATTCAGAATTTGACTTAACCTGTCTGGGGCAGATACTTGTTTGGTGGCCCCATACACATACTTACTAAGAAAAGAAAAAAAATCTGATGTGAAACAACCATACGACTTCCATTACCCACTATTACACATATTATATGCATTTTTTGGAGATAATGTTATCAGAAGATATAAAATTGACCTAATGAAATAGACACCTAAAAATTTTATGGTAAGAGAAAATTAATACACATGTAAAAACATAAAACAGTTTATATAGCGATTTTTTTTTTTTTTTTTTTTTTTTTTTTTTAAGAAATAGAAATGAAATTTGGTAGAGTTTATTTATTTATTTGAAACACTAATTTTCAAGATCTAAAACTGATCTATCTGATCAGGATGACTTAATTTTCCTGTGATAACCAAGTAAAGCATGAGAAAGGATATCTAAAAGGGGCTTATGTAACAATTTTCAAGAAAATCGTTAGCGCCATTTTTGAGATAGACTTTTTGCAAAGCTTGGCAAAATTAATTGCTGGCCAGAAAACAACAATTACATGCAAAAGGATATTTAAAAGAGGGTTAATATGACAAGTTTGAAAAAAATTCATACAGCCATTTTGAAAGGAACACACTTGCAGGACCTGAAATTCAGGTATTTGTACAGGATGCTTATCCATTTTCCTGAACTAACCAACTATATCATTTGAAAGGATATCTAATAGTGTTTATACAGCAATTTTGAAGAAAATCGTTAGAGCCGTTTTTGAGGTATGAACTTATGGCCACCACTTCCGGTTTTCCAATTTTCATCAAAATTTGAAAAATTCATCTGTATACCAGACCTGTTTCAATTCTAAAGTTTCATAGTTCAATCTTTAACAGTTTCTGAGATATAATAGCTGGAAGATTCCCACATACACACACACTGACCAATTGCCAAAAACCACTCTTTTGGACTCAGGAGACCTTAAAACATATAAATCAGGTGAATTCTCAATATCGAATTTTTGGACTGAATACAATACTTCCATTATCTACGGTAGTCGGGTAATGGAAGTAAAAAATATAAGTTTTATATTTGATTTAAGAGCACATGTCAGCATGGGAGTCTGGAACCCTTCCTTAATCAAGCCCTGGCAGCATGCTGGCTACTTGAGATTTTCCCACACACTGTATTAAATATAATATCACATTGTTTCATATATTTTGCTTCAGTGAGAATATTAAAAAATTACTACTTTTTTTATAATATGCCACTATCATTCTTCTTTTGAGTTTCTCACTTGTATTCCTTTGTATTTTGATGATTTTACATAAACAGCAAAAATACTTAATTTTTGAACATCAAAATATTAAAAAAATTGAATGTTTTATGTAAACTAACTTAAATAGTAAATAATATTGAATAAATCATCCATTCCTCTGTATGTGTTTGTTTCTTTAAGAAAAATTGATACTTAATATTGTGTTCATTTTTTTTTTTTTTTCTTTCCCTAGCACGTCTGCATTGTAAATGATTATGGTAAGAAAAAGTTTGGTTGCTCCAATGCCAGCATTAGGCAGTAATAAATCTGTGATTGTAACCATTTGTGATCATCAACCGTAGATAGATGTAGCAGTATTATGTCTTAGATTATTTATCATAGTTTGTGTTCATCTGTTAATTTTTGTACTTCATTTACACAATTAAATACATATTTTTATTAAGTCTTGGTGATAATTATTTTGTAAGAAATACTGTTTGATTTAACATTATTTAGAAAGGAAGAAAAAAAAAAAATAGATAGGTTGACTTTATTTAGTTTTAGACTGGTACATCCTCATTCAACTTTAAAATGTTTAAAAAAACACTTTCTAACAAAGTGTCTGCCTCTCTTGTGTAAATATCAATGAAATTCCCAGAAACTGATATATGTTGATCAAGTTCACTATGGAGTAAATACCACCTTTGGTTTGTGTACACACCTGAAATAATTTCAAAGTTCTATGAGAGGTATTTCTATACCTTTTTTGTATAAATAATGAAATTGACATTTATTATGCATAAAAAAAAAAAAAAAACTGTAGAATATAGTATGATTAGCTTTAATATTTCAGGACCACACAAAAGTATTGTTACATTAAGGGCTATAATTGGAAAGCTGTTATTGTATTTTTCTTTTTAGTAAAGCTTACACTTTCTAACAATGTTTAAGAGTGATTATGGTTTGAATTAGTCTATTTGATTGTTAGTCTGCCTGCCTCTAGTATTCTTATAAATGATATGTTATTCATGTTCACTATGTGATATTCCCTATTGAAAATGGGGTAAACACCACCCAACACAGGTTTGTGTACAGGGATACCTAAAAAAAAATTCTGAAGTATTTTTATACCTTTCATTTTGCATAAATCATAGTAAATTTGATATTGGTTGTTCACATGTACACACACACACACACACAAAAAAAAAAAAAACCTTTATAGAGTTTGAAATATTTAGCGTTACTATTTACAGGGTTACACCAAAATATTCAGATACATTAAGGGCTATAATTGAAGTTATATTTCCATTTGTTTTAAGCATTTTTAACACTTTCCAATGATGTTTAAGTGTAATTATGAATTTATTTAGTCTGTCAGTCTTTCACTATGTAGGCAAAGTACATTAAACAATGCAACTTGTACGTACAGTTGGAAAGTATTAATAGTCTATGCAAACTGTATTTCTTTCTTTGTTCTTCTCCAGATTTTAATAGCATAGGCTATTCGTATTTTTTTTTTTAAACTCATTTTGTATTCTTGCAGGGAAAACCTGGAATTCTCAGGGAAATTAAGATTCCCAGTTCCAAACCTCATAAAAAATTAAATTTTTGATTAAAATATTAGAAAAAATGATTGAGGATTTTTTTTTTTTTACTATGAGGAGTAAATTCTTCTACAGGGAAAGTCCTACATTTATTAATTCCAGAAAAGAAGAAGTATGCAACATTTAAAATCAAAAGACCATTATCTACAAAGTTGAGTCATGTTGAATACAGTGAATCTTGATTCAAATTATAATATGTGCATAATTTTAAGATACTTTATAAAATTTCTACCATAATTGGCAATAACATCATTTGGTCATTTGAAATATGTTTTTAAACTTGCAAGTGTTTTAAGTGTTTTTTTATAAATTTAAATTGTGAACTGTTTTCTAAGCTTTTCACCCTGATCAACAGGGCATCATCAGAAAATCTACATGACTTGTTTTTGATTTGTTAATAATTAAATTAATTCACGGTGGAATTTTTGCATAGACATCTTTATATATATATGTGTGTGAAAATTTTGTTACATAGAACAAGGCTGGCCAACTCGCAACCTGCCGTGTAGTTTTTTGCAGCCTGTGAGGAGGGGCTAATGATATTTAAAGCTTGACAACTTTGGTTAACACATTAAAAATTAATAAATCCATTCTGACTTTTCGAAATGAAAATACCTTTCAATGATTATGATAGCTGAAGAATCTCAATGTTGTAATGAAGTATTATTAGATCCATTATTCATTTTTTTTTTTTTTTTTTTTTAATTATAGTAATTAATGTATAGTTGTGAATGTTTCACTATTTTGTTGTTAATTTATGAATGAAAATAATTTAATGTATTCTGCTCCAAGTCTTCACCCTGCCCTCCCCTGAAAAAGTATATACATACATGATTCATACGGTGCAGCTCGCCCAAATAAAGATTTCCAATGTCTAATCAAGTGTTTTGGGTTGGACAGGCCTGACCTAGAACAAATCATGCCATAAAGAGGAGTATACATTTTTCTTTTTAGAACATCAAATAATCACAAATCAGTTTAAACAGAACTCTTTATTTAAAATATACATTCATAGAAAAGTGAACTAACAAAATTCTGAATCTTTCAGTAAAAATAAAAGCTTACAAAATATGTTTTTTGTGATCATTTTATGACTTAATAGTAATAGGATTACAAAACAGTATATTGAATAAAAAATGCACTTCTTTATTTATTAAGATTCACTTTTTAAAAAGTTGAAGAAAGAAACTGAACATTATAGTCATTTTTACAACAAAAACTGGAAAAACATTACTTTCCAATGTCTAACAACATTCATATATTTAAAAAAAAAAAAAAAAAAGGTTTACAAAAAAATAAAATATATTATATATACACAAACAAATACAGGAACTATAAATAGACATAATATTAAGAGATGATTGTTTAAATAATCTTAGAAAATACTAGATTCAACATGAAATTGGAATGTTTTAAATATGAGTTTTCCTGCCTCACAGATAGCAAAGATAAATGTATCACATCATTAAAATGTTTTAAACTTCTGTTGTAAGAAGAAAATATTTATCTTTAGAAGTAGATAAAACATGCCATGCTGATATGTTTTCTTCATCAATAGGTACAGTTTTTGATCCTGCAGAAGCTGAATGGCTTTTCTAGAAAATAAATAAATCTGTTAAATGCATACAGGAATGAAAACTTGCTACTTTGCCAGATTTTTTTTTATGCATCAGAGTAGCAGAGATAAATTATCTACAAACAATTTATTTCTGAGATTTCATATTTATTTTCTATTTCACTTTTGCAAGTAAATAAAATTTAATATCTTTATATTTACAGATACAAATTTGTTATCTAAAAATAATGATAAACCTTATTTTCAATAATACATCAGAAATTGACATAAGCTTAAATCGATATTATCAGGAATCAGCTTGAATTTAAACTGATTTAGTGACCTAAACATTAAATCGATATCTCTCAATAAATTGATACATCACCTAGTTCAAGCCAACAATATATTTAAAATAAAGTCATTTACATAAGAAGTTGAACATAAATAGCTTTAAAAAAATTACAATGATGCTATTATCAAAATTTATGCAATTCAAAACTTGCATTGAAAAACATGAGATTTCTTTTATAATTCAGCATTTTAAAATTTAGTGAGGGAAAATCAAGAATTTTAGTAATGACATTTACCATAGATTTTGCACTTCAATAAAAATTTTAAAGTCTTTTCCCCTAAAAATCTTTAGAAAAATTATATATGTAAGGAATAATTTATTTTAAGCATTTATTTGCATTTTTGTTTTAATAATGTAAATGTAACAATACAACATAACATTTGGTAGCAAATTGCTGGCAAACATACTTTTTTCCCTTAAGTCACAATCTAAATTATATGAAAAGATTGAAATTTGGGGAAAAAAAAAATATCATTACAGTCGAACCTTGTTAACGTGAATTACTCTTAACATGAACTGTTTTCACAATCCCCATCAAAATGAATATTAATTTAGTTATATGAAGATTAGTTACTGATAGTGTGAACTACTGTTAACACAGACAAATTTTTTATCCTCCTTGAGATTCATGTTAACAAGGTTCGACTGTATTATCCCACAGGCAATTTAACCTATATTTTTCTATATAAGTTAATACTTAGAATATAATTAATGGATAATTCTTGAGTTACATATTTTGTAGGAAAACACTAGAATACTTTCATACACAGTTTAAATAACTATTTATATTGTACTAATAATACAACAACATGTAATAGTTATAAAATATATATTATATTACTTACCTCTATTTCATCATCCTTTGAATGACTCATTTTTGTCTTATTACAAGTATCACAGCAACTGAAACAATATTTATAAATAAATCAGTACAAAATTTTCCATAGAAAGTAAAGACATATACATCTTAGTTAAAACAATAATTACCTATCTTTTGTGTCATCACATGATGAAATTGAAGATTGGTGAATTTTTTCTATAATATTCAAATATTGGTAACTATCTTCATCTATATCACAGGCTGTCCCTTTTTCACCTGAAAATATATAAAGATCATTATCCCTTTAACGTTCACTACTTAATTTATTTTAAAAATCACTAAACTAATTGTAAAAATGGCTTTTAGACACATAGCTGATCATAAATATTTAAAAAAGTAACAATTCCTTTTCGATAAATTTTTGTTTGAAATATGTATAAGATTAAACTTATTAAATTCAAATAATATTTAATTTAATGAATATAACACATTGTAAGTAAACATTATCGACTACAAAAACTCATAAAAGATGTTACAGGTGAAAATAATAGTCTAGCTCTTCATTAAATGAAAAAAACTAGACCCGAGTGCATCATCAAACCAGCAATTTGTACTCACGCACACTAAGAAACTTCAAGTGACTTATGCATTTAGCTTCCTTTGAAGCATTATTTGTTAAATTTTGGAAGAGTGCTGCTACAACCAAACAGAAAAGGAACAAAGGTAACCTGATTAAAATAAGGGGGAAATGTTAAAAAACTGCTGCAAAAAGAATTGTTAAATTATGTCAAATGTTTGGTTTCGCTGCGAAACCTATGAACGTTAAAGGGTAATATAGTAAGGAATAAAGGATACATTTAACAAGTACAAAGGATACATTTAACTATTAAATTTAAAATAAATAAATAAATAAATGTTTTGACATTCAAACTTTAAGAGGGGACAATACCTAATCTCGCCGGCAGCCTTCGCCCATGTTATTCTATGGGAAAATTTGTTGCTACAATTACACATTTTTAATATTTTTAAATTCTGTTTTCGCAGTCAGAAAATTCATAACCGTTAAATGAGTAATCATTTTTGAAAAATTCATTTTTTTAAATTTTTTCATTTAAATTTTGAGTTCAAAAATGCGATTTTTCACAAAATGCATTTTTCTCATTTTCTAATCGCAAAATGAAATACTAAAATTTTAAAAAATCAATTTTTGGAAAACAAGTACTACTTTAACGCTTATGAATTTTCTAAATGTGAAAACAGAATTGAAAAGTATTCATTAGGTAATGAGTAATTATGTAAACAAATTTTCCCATAGAATAACATGGGTGAAGGCTGCCGGCGAGATTAGGTATTGTCCGCTCTTAAGATAAAAATTTAAATTGAAGCATTTACAAACATTATAATAACTAATTAAAAACTTTATGTTTCAGCTTCAAGAAGAATTTGTGGATTTTTGGGTGTAGTACTTTTTTGTTATGGGGATCGTCCTCAACACCTATCCACAGGTGGTGCTTGGCTCAGGTGAACTTCTACACCCAAAAATGCACAATTTTTTCTTGAAGCTGAAACATAAAGTTTTTAATTAGTTATTATAATAAAAAACAGTTTTATCAGAAACATCTGTTAAACTCATATTTGTAATTTAAATAGGGTGAAGTGGAGTAAACGTAATAACGTTTTGGTGTAGTTCGATTTTGATCTCATTTTTGCTCAGTTGCTATTTATTATATTTCTGAATATTTTTAGACATAAACTACAAATAATTGGCTTTTTTTTTTTTTTTAATAATTTAACAATGCGTAAGTTAAAGGGAAAAAAATGATGAAAATTTTGTGCTTTGTGGTTTTACTTGCTCTATGTGTTGGGGGCAAGTGGAACCTCAGTCTACTATATCCATATACATAACATTAAGAGATATGTAAGTTAAATTTCCAGATAATGAAAACCTTCAAGAATTTGGGACTTTTTGAATCTTTAAAATGACTCAACTCTTCACAAAGTTGCAAACTTTTCCCATATGCCTCAAACTAGCATCATATTTTAGATTTTTTTAGACTCCAGCAAAACTAAAACAAAAAGATCAAGATATTAGGTCTCATTGAAAGTAAGTGATGCAGTTAAGGTGTTTTAAACACATGTAAGCACCCTTGTTACACATGCCTGACATACAAAATCCCTAGAGTAAGTGTAACCACGAGTGATAAACCAAAAGGTTTAAAAAGTAAAACAAATCTAAAACATATTCAAAATCTACACACAAAATAATTTCCTTTCGAAAAATTGTGAAGTTGAGACGCTCTGTTGAAGAGGAAAATGTAAGCAATTTTTCAAACATCTAAAACTATCACTGTTTCTTATTTAATTTGATAAGTTAAAGCAAATTATAACAAATAAAAGTTCAAAGAAACAGTTATGATGACTATTAGATTCTAATACATCAATGAAATTGGGATAATATTTAACATGTTCATTTTTGTTTGTTTGAAAGTAATTTGCATAATGATTTCTAGCATAAAGTCTACTGCTTTTACATGTTTAAAAAATTAAATGTGCTCTAAGCGAAAACATTTTTCAAATAAATGTATACCCAAAGGGTTAACTTCACCTTCATTGTCTTAAAATTTAGTATTAGATGATTTCCTGAATTGTTATTTATCAGGGCCCGAAATTTCAACTTAGATTGCACTCGCTGAAAAAAAAAGTTACTCGCCACAAAATATGATTACCTTACTCTATTTTTCAAGTATAAGATGACTAGAATTTTCTATTGGAAAAAGAGGAGAAATTACGCAATGTCTTTCATTTAAAAAAAAAAAATAGAAGACATTCAATTTTGAAAAAGAGGTAATTTTATAGGACATAAAATTGAATGAAAATGATTATAAAAAACCGATTCAAAAGCTACTTTACACAAGTGGTGGAAACATTATCTCAAATGATGAATTTGGATCAGTACACCTTAATTTAAATAAATAATATACGGATACGAGAGGGAAAAATCCTTAATTTTTATAGGTGTCACAGGACAATATAGATTTTTTTTTGTTTAATTATTAATGCTACAGAAAAATCTTTTTTTTTTTTTTTTTTTTTTTTTTTTGTGTGTGTGTGTGTGGTACTTTCATGCAGTTACATTAAAAAAAAGTTGGTAGACTTTTTTTTTTTTTTATTAATAAAGTCATAATCATAAAAGAAAAAAGAAAATTAGCAAATGAAAAAATTAAATTAATATTCAGCAGAGGAAACGATTTGTTTTAATGAACAGTCATTCTTTATTAACATTTTATAAAAGTTCTCACAAGTATAACCTAAATTAGTCTTAGTAGTTAATCAAGTTTTTAATGTAGGTATATAAAGGGGATTTTTTTCACATGTCTACATTTTGTTCGTTGCAGAAAACAGTCGCTTTGTGGGAGCGTTTTTACCAGGAGAACATAAAATGAATTCAACTAACTTTTGCATATTTTTGTGAGGTGGTGGTAATGTTATCACTAAGACCAATTGTCTGCACTAGAGCTCTAGGCCTGAGTAGGAGAGTCCTCTGTGGGGTCTTCCTAAGAAGTCCTAGCCCATATTTGCTTTAGTTTCGAAGAAAACCATAGAAAACTAACGGATAAGCCAACGAGCGTGACCGGGTATCGAACCCAGCACCTCACGTATACCATCTTCGAGGACAGAACTTCTCGGTCACTGGTGGGCCTATTTTTATGAGGAATATTATTCATGCAAAAGTTAGAACACACGTCAACCCATGGCGTACCAACCGGAGCACCACTTTCTTAATGATTTCATGACAATTTCAATAGTGATTCCATGATCTGAATCAAAGAACCATACAAATATAGGGAATACTTTTATATCTTTGTGATTCAAAGAATCTGAATAGGCATAAACCATAACATTCTTTGGTAATTTATTAGAAAGTTGTTCTTTTGCAAACCTAACGCAGAAAAAAGTTAGTGTTCACCGTTCTATACAACCAATAGCTGATTGAACTTCCCAGTTTTGCGATTTTGTTTAAATTAAGGACTAAATCCTTTTCAGTTGAAAAAGAAGACAGAGCACAAAAAACATAAAAAAGGGGACTTTTTAGTCCTGTAATGTTTTTTTTTTTTGTTTAAGAGGGCAGAGCGTTGAAAAAGAAGACTGTCCTTTTAAAAAGAGGATGTTTGGTCACCTTACCTAATATTAGCATGATTTTACGTTTTTAAATCGATATATATATATATATATATATTTTGGTAGCACCGTACACTGTAAGAATTCTGTCTACATTTAGACCAAAATTTTACTCACCACAGTAAAATTTCCACTGAAAAACAAAATATTTGAGTGCAGGATCCATGCCATTTCACTATGACAGCTTCTCAGAGATTATGATTTATATGCAGGTTATTTTAGGACCTATGACTTTATGAGTGATAATACCATGATTAATTAATCAATTACATTCATAAACATGGTATATGATACTTCGACTTAGTGTACCTATTTGAGATATATTAAAACTATTACTAATGTGAAAATTTGTTAGATAGATTCAGTAGCGGCTCGTGATATTCCTTTACAGGGGGGCTGCATAGCTGCATGTCTACGTAAGATTTGAGAAAAAAGCGAAAATGATTTTCTAAATAATCTGTTTTTATCGGGGTCTTCGGGTTTTATATGCGCAGACTGAGCAAGAAGCAGAGCAATACAGGATACAGCATAGATTTAAAATTTTATATTATTGGACATTCATTACAAAGAAAAAAAAATAATCTGGATATTTTATTTTGTTAACTTTATTTATTAATGATAATCAATTTTCCCCAAACAAAATATTTTTCATCTGCATGCTATTATTTTCTCCAAGATGGTACGAAGTATACATAAATTTTGCTCATTAAAAAGATACACACAATCATTTATATAAAAATAATAATAAATAGTTTGATTACATACTTATGTAGATCTGTACAGTTCTTGCGATAATAACTGCAAATAATTCGAATCTATAGTCCACAATGATAAATAATTTCTTTTTGTGTCTCTGTACAAAAATGTATAAGTCCTGTACTCATCAAAATTATACAAATTGCGTGACGATTACCTGTAACCTACCTACCAATTTTTAGTTCAGTTGGATAAAACATTTAGGCGCAATCGCACTTCATAAATTTAAGTCCATTAATCAAAATGATAAGGAATTTTTCTTTGTGTCCTTGTAACAGATCTATAAGTCTCACATCCATCAAATTCTATACAGCTCGTTTGATGGTGACCTTTCACATACCTACCAGCTTTCAGTTCAATCAAACCAAGCATTTAGATGTTATGATATTCACTCACATATATACACTTACTCACACCATACATATAACACTGTAAAAATAGCAAAAATGAGCTCAGGAGAAATGACCTCAAAACATTATAGTAATGTAATGCTCGTACCTTAAAAGTGCAATTATAATGATGCGTTTCATTAATTTACTTAGAACATCCTTTGAAATATTAATTTAAAGAGTTAACATTGACGTAAAATCTTGCACATCACATAGATTATGAAATGCTTGTCTAACATTACGAATATTTTATTGTTATTATTTTTTTTAATGCGAACTTTACACACATGTACAGTAAACTAAAATTTCATTTAAATATGAAACCTTTGTATAATTAAAAATGAATTTCCAAAATTTGCTGCACATCTTCTGTATTGCCGTGCATTAAAAAAAAAAATCTATAAATGTTAAAACACCATTTTCTTTAGAGATATTTAAAAAGGCTTGAATAGTATGTATCAGTTTAATTTGGTTTGAAATATTATCCAAGCCAGCAGTGCATTCTGGATGTTTTGTGTGTCCTCGTAAAAGAAGTATATAGGTAAAATAGTGTGGCCAATCTAAAGAACGGATATTAAAATGCTTAAATTTCCGAGCATATTTCTGAAAGTTCTCACTCAAATATAAAGAGAGATGAAACGAAGTTATAAATGCTTTCCAACTTCGTTGTATGAAAATGTCAGAAATTAAAAATTTAGTAATCTCGTGTTTTTAAGAAAGGTTCGACTGCTAATATTTCTCATCAAAATAGAAAAAAAATTAGTGACTAAAATACAAGTGAAAAAAAAAAAAAAATTATAATTATAATAATAACCTTATCAACAAAGCGATTAAACACTTGATAAATTTTAAATATTATGTTTAAGGCAAAATTTATATAAAAATTGAGATTCTGTCTATTCAGTTTCAATGTTTCTGCCATTGGCAAACCAAGAAACCGAAAAACCGTTCGAAATTTCCATGTAATATAAAATAAAAATCTGCTTGAAAAATAAATAAAAATGACTTATATTTTCTCATATAATCGTGAATAACCTTCATGCTAAATTTTGTTTACCTCTCATACATAAATAATCATCAAACACAGCGATTACCGCATTAAAAACTGTGAAGAAAAAACGTAGATTACAAAGGGAATTTGTTCTTTTCCAGCAATACCGAAATCCCTAATCAGGTCGGTGCTGCAGCGGATGCAGCTCCAACCAAATGGTCGAAACTGGTAGGGAAAACGAGTAGGGGCGGTTGTAACTGTTCTTTCCCTAAAGAAATCCCTTTTTTCGGGAGCTGCACGGATGAGCAGTCCCTTTACGACTTTTCGAGGTGCTATTACGTTTAAAAATGGTTAACTTTTCTCAGCTTTTTAATAATTTTTCATGATAACGATGTAATCTGCTTTTCTATATGCATAATACTATACAATATAATAATATTTATTTTCAAAATATTTTGAAAGTTGATAAAATAGTTTTTTCGAATATTTCTGGGGGGGCTGCAGCTCTGCAGCTCCTGCCACGAGCCGCCACTGGATAGATTTAAAATGTGCAAAAATTATAGACAATAACATTCGTACTTACTATTTTTTGTAATTTCTTGATTGATTTTCGATTTTAAAATATTACATTTCATTTGATCTATAGGAATTGGTTTGGCACCACCACAACTGGGTAAGATCTGATTATTTGGTAGAATATTAACATCTCTTGTTGAACTTGGACCTCCTACTTTGGGAAGAAGGCCCTTCCTTATCTTGGAAGGGGAAGAGTCCAAAGCTTTCAACTTGCAAGCTAATAATTCTGATTCTAGAAAAAGGGAAATAAATATCAGTAACTAATACTTTGCAATTTTTAAAAATTGTAGTTGTTCTTGACACAATAATACAAATTTAAATTTTCAGCAATGACATTTTTAAAATATATATAAAACGGTCATGAAAATTAATAACTGGATAAAATACCTTCTTGTAAACCGCAATTGTTTGTTGTCAATTTCATTCTATTTAAAATAGCAATTTATTTTTCATATTTGCTTAAATATTAGCATACAGACCTGGACAAAAATTATAAGGCCATTTGAAATGAAGAGACCAATAGAATGACTAGGAAAAGAAAGTTGTTTAATATTTTTATTATGTATATTATTGTAGCAAGCAACAATTGCCAGTTACCACATCAATGGTTTACTGTTTATGTGGTAAATATATGTTAATGCTATGTAAATATATGGTGCTATATGTTAGTGACCTGTATTTTGAAACAAGATGGTCATTGAACAGAATGATAATACCACTATGCAAATTTTATGCCAGGTAGAAAATTTAAATATGACTGATGTACTTTCTGGCACGGAGCCAAAACTATCACTCTAGCTTGTAGCATTTGTCACTGTGAGCATTATTAAACATAGATAGAAGCAAACCACTATCTAAAAGAGAACAAGGACAGATTCTTGCATTTAATCAGTGTAGGTTAAGTTCTCATATTATTGCTGATAAAATCAGAAGGTCAAAGACTAAAGTTCAAAGACCAAAATTCAAGAAATTAATCATTTCTTGAATGATACATCCTGCAAATTACTCCCAAAAGTGACCAAGAGACTACAGTGAGGCCAAGTTCTTAAACTCCTCGACAAAAGTGAATTATTATAGAGCAATGTCTTCAGTGGCAATTGTCAACAGTATGAAACTTCTGTATTCAAGTAGAATACAACGGCAAGTAATGTTGAATTCACTATGGCATATGAAAATGAAGGGTATACTTCCATTGACGATAAAGCATAAGAGGCGCCATTTACAATTTGCAAAAGAATACGTAGCATTTATAAACAAATGGCAAAATGCGGTATTCTCTGATGAAAAGGAGTTCAACATGGACAGACTAGACTGCTTTCAATACTATTGGCAAGATGTTCACGAGTCCATTCGGGAGGGAAGCAGTATGGTATGGGCAGCCTTAGCTGCTGGCAGAGTCACTTCCATAGTGTTTATAAAATCAAGAATGACATCACAGGGTTGTTAAGATGTTCTGGTCCATAATTTGTTACCAAAAGTAACACTTATCACAAATTGAGACCGTTTATTTCAAACTTCAAGCTAATGAAATGGGTGTTTTGGTCTGGGTGGCTAAGAATCCTAATCAATCCAATTCACAACTTATAGAGTATTTTAGTTCGTGATATTTAGAAAAACTGGAAATGTTACAATAATAAGGATGAGCTGGAGAAAGAACATTTGAAAAAACTTTTTAAAGAAATTGTTGGAGTTCATGATTTCAAAACTGATTATGGTCATACAGAAAAAAAAAAAAAAATCAATTTTACTGACTCTAACTTTATTTTTGTCATCAGGCTAATGTTAAATTCAAAATACGTTTGAAACAATTAAGTATGTACAATATTAATCCAAAACCAAGTTTTCAAACAATATATTTCTTATTCTAAATGTCACAGTATCAACTGCTTACATGCTGTAGAAAGGTAAAAGAAGGGAAATGTGCATTAATCCAGAGAAGAAAATGCAGAGAACAAAACTATAAAGATTTCAAAAGAAAATATGTTAAGTTAAACACGTTTGAACATTTAAGGGTAATGTAACACAACAGGGTTGAATATTTAAAATGTTCTTATGAAATGCAGTTTCCAGCTCAGTCATCGTTTAAAATGTACATTTAAAAAAATATTTAAAAAGATATAAAGATTGTGAATGATTAAGATTTAAAATGTGTATTCTTCTTCAGAATACATGAAATGATGGTGCATATGACATCATAAAAAAAAAAAAAAAAAAAAAAATTGCATTAAAATTAATATTAAATGATTCAAACCTAATTTTTTCAT
Organism: Salticus scenicus; assembly: GCA_963930645.1. Taxonomy (NCBI): domain Eukaryota; kingdom Metazoa; phylum Arthropoda; class Arachnida; order Araneae; family Salticidae; genus Salticus; species Salticus scenicus. The sequence goes on from OZ005648.1 coordinate 206,827,951, forward strand.
TAAGTATCCCTTTTTATATACAAATGTTTACACTTTCTTTCTAAAATAAATAAAAATCTCATTAAAAAAATTACAAGAATCTAAACCAAGAATAATTTACAATTATCCTATCACATTTAGTAGTTATAATTTTTAAAATACTATACCTGATAAAATTGGTTCATGATTTTTGGAAAAATCTTGCAATTCATGGCTACTTTCTTTTTCATTGATGAAGGATGAATCTTTGGCAATGGACTTTATTAATTCACTGATATTTTCAGGCTGATTTCCTAAGATATTACTTGTGGAAGGGTCATTAGTTTTTGTTATAAGTGTTGATAACTGAGTTCCACCAGAAGAACATCCAGCTTCACCAGAAGCTTCTGTGTTTCTATGGAAAGGGAGAGAGAGAAAATGCATAACAGACAATTTATATGAATTTGTGGAAATTAATACATTAAACATTTCCTTAAAAAAACATATGTATTGTGATTTAAAAGAAAAGTAGGTAATGATAAATAATGAATCTTCAACTAACTTATTTGATAAAACTGAAATACAGTACAATCCCAGTTATATGAAAAATCGGCTTAACCAAAAGGCTTCATTCTGTTTTCCAAAAATCTGTTTAACAGAATGCTTTTTACTTTTAAATTGCAATTGCTTATAAAATATTTTGACTACTTAAATAGGCAGTTAATTTTCTTTGCTGGACATTTGGAGATCCTTTTAAAGCAGCTTTGTCACATCACTTTTTAAATAAGAGCACTTCTGAAATGGTGGTTTTTCAAAATTTTTGTAGCTTGGATATATGATATACAGGAATTCAGTGTTGTAATTCCATTTCATGTCATACGTTTCTCTTTGCACAAGGTGATTGCTTCCCGATGATGAAATAAAAATTGATTTTAATAAAGTAAGCATTAAAAAATGTAACAGCAGCAATCTTCCCTTTTTTCCCCTTACAAAATATACTAAGTTTTTACTATAGTGGAATTTAAGAATATACACTTCAATATACATTTAAGAATATAAACTTCAAATTTTATTGCTAGAAATTTATCAAAAACACAATAGAAGTATGTTTCTTTACCATAAAACACCAAATAATCCTATAAGTAAATTAAAAATGTTGTCTATTTAGAGGCAAAGTGGAGAAGGTGATATCATTGGTTAATTCTGGCCATCACAGAAAAGCTTGATAAAATAAAATTCCAAAAGAATGCCATGCCAGTTGTCTCTTTCATACTAGGAAAACCCGAAAAATATAGTCTAGCCTAACTATGCAGGATTAAATCTTTAAAATTTAGCAATGAAGTCTTTCTTCATATCTTGGATGTGTAGATTTCATCAATAGATTTATTAAACTGAGTATACTATAATAAAGTTAATACCTTTTGATGAATATTTCACATACAAAACAGTGATGTGCTAACAACTTGAGGGCCCTTCTACAAAATGTTTGAGGGGGCTCTCCTCATAAAAAATAATACCAGACATTTTTAATAAATCCCATTAAAAATTAAAGAGAAAATTTGAAAAATGTAACAAGTGCACACACACAATCACAAATGTGAACCAACAAGAAAATCAACCGACCACAGTGAAAAATTGTACAAAATATAATTAGGTTAAAAGAAGCGTGAGAAGAATAAGGCTTGAGTACTATAATTGCCAGGCAGAAGCTACTGCTTCATCGAGTCCCCTTCTGGCTATTCATAATTAATTGAATTGGAGATTTATCTTTTAAGAAATATATTAGTATAATTATTTTTAGACAGCTTTTATGCATTAAAAGTGTTATGCAAAGTGAATATGGCGAAACATACCAAAATTATACAGCTGATTCATTTGACATGTTTGTTTTGAACTGTCCACTGCCGATATAATTAAATTTGAAGGTAAAAAAATTCACTATTTTATAACTGGTTTGCTTAAAAAGTAATTTTTATTTGCACTTTTTGTCCGTCCTTTGCTGGAGGCTTCGTAAGTTTCAAGTCCTTTCCTGTGCCACAAATCTTTATTGCCAATAGTGATAAAAGATACTTAAAACTGTTTGATTTGAAGCAGAAATAATTAGAATGTATATATACATATTTTAAGTGTGTATGTAAGCATATTGAGTTTTGCTTACATAAGGCCATAAAGGTCTTTTGGGCATGTAAAAGTACTACTGAAAGAACTTGGGGTTTATGTCCCAAAGCTGTCCATTGGATCTACCTCCATGGTTATCTGTCCTATCATCACCTATGGCTGTATTGTCTGGTGGTCTCAGACTAGGCTGACTATACTGTTATTTATTTTAAAAATGCCAAACATTAGCACTTAAGCCATCAGTTCACGGGCTCTCCAATACTTCTTAACAATATCCTCACACTGAAACAATACATTACAATAATTCAAATGTTCAAAAGTCATTAGTTGACCAGAGTCACACAAAACACTGTCTGGGGAATCTGTCATGCCAATTCTTCAGAGACGGCTCCATAAACAATTATGTCCAGTTAACCCTCTAAAAAGAGCCACTGCAGTCTTTCTTGGAAAACCAGGAATTATTTTTTCATCTTCCAGAATCTTCCATCTCTTGTCACCTGCACCTTGAGTCATATTCCGTTTAACAGTTTTCCCATGGATCAGGTTGACATACAATTTAGTCGAATGGAATGAGAGCGGATGGTTTATACATTGCTCTATCAAAGCTCCTTTTTTAGGCAGAGCATCAGCTTTTTCATTGCCCAAAATTCCACAATGGGCTGGAATCCATTGGAATGAAATTCTGTGTGCCAGTACCTTAAGTAAGGACGTACATTCCAAAATTCTTTGGGAATTATTTTGTTTGTTCAGTAGGGCCTGAAGAATCTGACAATAGTACTGCTCTTTCAAAGGAGTGTTTGCGGATCGACAACTGCTAGATTGCCACAGCAATAGCTTCGATTTCACCATTGAAAGCAGTAGTATAAGGTCCTACTAGTAAGTAAAAATTAAAAAGTTCACAATGAATATCTGCTCTAGCACTGCAAGTTCTACCTAACATAGAACCATTCGTGTAGACACGCAGCCAGTCTTTTTCAGGATAATGAACCTCTATAGTTTCTAATGCAAAAGTTTTTAATTGCATATCACTCATTTCATATTTAAAAACTCTTTGGATAAGATCAAGGTTTATATTTACATCCAAAAAGTCCAGTGGACAAACAGGGGGAGGCAAGACTAGGTAATTTCTGCTCAAATTCAGAGAGATTGGCTGACTACTGTTAGAGCTAGCTTTAATAGGTTGCAAAGGATGGTCTGTTTTGTTGCTCTTTCAGGCTGCATTAAGACTACTCTAACTAATGCCCTTGAGTGCTTGTTTTAGTTGCTTCCACTTCATTTGCATGTTGAAGCTGAGGCTTTGACTTGCATAAAACGGTTTATGTGTCTCGGCTTGTGGAAGGATTGTTCTAGGTATGTGTCATGGGGTTCCCTCATTTTACATGTGGTGGATTTTCCTTCTTTCATTATGTCTAGTGATTACATGACTATGAGATATGCTTTCCATAAGCCTTTTAAGCTCTTTTTCCCTTTCAGGGAAGATTGGCTTATGTCTCCTTAGTTGGCTTAAAGGCAACTGTTTGGTTTGGTATACTGATGGCTCTAGGCTTGGTTCTTATTCTGGGGCAGGTGTTTACTGCTCCAAGGATGAAACTCGGCTTTCTTTCTCTCTTGAAAAGTTTGCCACAGTCTTCCAAGCTGAGATCTTTGCTATTATCTTATGCTGTAAGATATGCTTAGATAGGAGTTATAGTAATTTAACTATTCATATCTGTTCAGACAATCGAACTGCTCTCCTTTCATTGGTGAAATGTAAGTTCACCTCCTCTTGTATGGGAGTGCTTCAAGGTACTTTGTGACCTTTCTTCTTGTAATAAGGTTAATCTTTATTGGGTGCCTGATCATATTGGCATTCCTGGTAATGAATTCACCGATGAACTGGCTAGGTCTGGCTCCAGCACACTCTTTTGTGGTCCTGAGCCTGATTTGGGTATTTCTCCCACTACTCTCAGGGTTTCTATTTTCAAGCTCTTTGGTAAAGAGCATTATCGGCTATGGCGTAATTCTAGTGGTCAAAGGCAGGCAAAAGAGCAAGTCGTGACCATCCATGTCTGCATCATCAAGAGCTTTTAAAGCTTAACAGAAATGGTTTGAGGAAGGTAATTGGCCTTCTTACTGGTCCTTGCACTCTTAAGAGGCATCTTCACATTATGGGCATCAGTTCTGATCCCATTTGTCATGGTTGTTACCTGGAAGAGAAGACTGCTCGACACATTTTATGTGACTGTGAGGTCTTTTCAGCTCATAGGTTTGAGCATCTTAGTCATCATCTCATTGAGCCTTAAGAACGAGGTGTCTGCTGAACTTTTCTTCAGCAACAAGACTTTTCTCTTAAGGATACTTTTGGGTTTAGGTACAATAGACCTTTGGTCGATGAGCCCAGTTCTCAGTGAGCTGCTGAGGACTAGCCTCCTCTTAAGTGATAAGTCATAAATGTATATGTTTAACAAATCCATTCATGAATATAAACAGTACAGCTTGAAAGATCAGAAAATTTCATTATGATCCCTTTAACATGTTGCGAATTAATGGATCAGAACATTTAGAACAAATAAAATATTTTAAGTGAAAGTGTTGCAGTTGAAAGACATATCAAAAGCAAACATTCAAACCATGTTTTCTCCAAAAGTAAAAAAATTGAGTTAGTGATTTTTCTTTAAACTTAACATAACATAGTATGTCTACATATCTTCCTAGATATGTCTACATGTCTTCCTAGTAACACATCTAAACAAACAATAATTAAGGTTTAAGTTTAGTTATTTTTTAATTTATTAGTTTTGTGTGTTTTCTGAAAAACTGTATCCAAAGGAGAAAATATGGTTTGAATGTTTGCTCCTCATATATCAATAATTAAGCCTAGCATACTCAAGATTAAAGTGCCTATAAATTGAAATTTATGAAATATTTTAACATAGGTTGGTTTGGTAATATAGTTGGTTTGGTAATAAATACCTGGTAGATTTTTGAGCTTCAGCATTTTGAGAATGTTGTGGCCTCCTCGAATATCGCTGGCTAGGTTTTCGCTCAAATTGTACTGTTCTGCGAGCTCGACTATGTTGGGTAACTTGAAATTCAGTACGACCACTAAAAAAGTAATAATTTCAAATACAGCATGCATGAGGTTATTTACATTTAAATTAAAATACCATTAATAGATTTAATTTTTTAAAGACATTTTATAAGAATTTTATGCTTGTAACACTTAGTTACCAGCCAAAACTAATAGATATATCATTAGTAATTTTTTAACTTGGCAGTCCTTTTCATACAAAATTCATTAATTTTAAAATTAATTTACTTTTTTCAAGGTCTAATATACAAAATAATCATCATTTAAATGCAGACCTGTTAGTTTTAGATGAATTAAAATCTGAAATAACAAAAAATAAAATCTTGCCTGTATCTGAAACGAGATCCCATGCGAACAAATCCTTGCCTGGTAGCATTTTCAACAGGTGGTCCCTTGAGTCTGAAAAAGGCATGGTGTTCAACAGCACATTTCCATAAGTGCTTACATGCTCGAGGATTATGTAATCGGAACACAAAAGTATGCTCTTGTTCTTTTCCCTAAACAATGACAAGAGTTAATAAGTTTTTTAATTCTATAATAACCTTTTCATTGCATATTTACTGAAGACACAATTATTTTGTAGTAAAAAATAAACATTTAATATATATGATTAGCAAAACATGCAACATTCAATAGAAATCTAAAATAAATTAAATTTCATGCTTTCAGAACATTCTATGTTCTTAATGTTATAAATTTTTTTCTCCCCCCTTTAAATAAGGAAAAGCAATAAAGTAAAAAGAGTATAATTTGACAAAAATTACTAGAATATTTTGACAGAAAGTATAGCAAATAATTTACTTTTTAATCAATTTCAATGGTAGCACTGCAATTAAAAGTAACATTCTCTATCTAATATCTATAAACTAAGAGCCATTCCAGTACTTGAGAATATAATGCAACGTTTAAACATGAATGTAAAAACACTTCATTTAAATGAAAATTGTTTAATTATTTATTATTATTATTATTTTTTTAATACATGCATGAAAAAGCATGCAAATATATTTGGGAAGGAATACACAATTCATTATACATAACACATTTAAAGAAGTTAAGTTTCTTTTCTCTACCTGAGCATCTCTTCCACACAACATTGGAAACCTTAAAACATAATAATGCTAAGCATAAATATAAAATACAACGTTTACATCAAAATCATCATGTAATAAGAAAAATTCAAAATAGAAAACTATGAATATTTAGAGCACACTTTATATTAGACTTTATAAAAGTTTTAAAGAGAAATTCCTCCCATAGTAGAAAGTCACATTTTTTAGATAAATATAAACTATATAATTCAATGCACAACATCAGTAACATGATACGAAAAGCCCTTTAATTTCTACTGATACTTTTATCATTGCAATATATATAATCAGAGTACATAATAATTAAATACAATTTATATTATGCTTTAGATTAGGCTAAATTGTTATTTGGATTTTTAGATTAAAAATTAGAGTTCTTGGTCTTAGATGTGAAAGACTCCAAATTACTTAAAATGATCAAGTTAAAAATGAGAATGAGTATTGTTGGTATTATAATACTAGAAAGTAAAATAAGGAGCTGAAGCAAACTTGAAATTTTTATTTAATTATGAATTCACTTGAGTTAAAGAAAAGTAAATGTTAAAGAACTGTTTTTTTTTTTTTTTTTTTTTTTTTTTTTTTTTTTTTGGGGGGGGGGGGGGGGGATTTTTTATAAGAGTAATTTCTTTGTAAAAAAAAAAGCTTATTAAATTTAACTCAAAAAATTACATGAACGGAAAGGTTAATTGGCTTTCAGTATTTCTTCCTTATTTGTGTCAGTGAAAAATTACCTTCCAGGACAACAATATAATACAAAATAGAAATATTAAATTATCAATACTTTAACAGGAAATAATGATGATAATAATAATAGGAAATAATGATAATATGAAAATACATAATAAAAAACAAAAATTCGAAAAATTGGTGAAAACTTACTTCATCATCATCTTCAACTACTACTAAAGTTAATTTCTTATTTTTAAAATTCAATTTTGTAATTTTGGACCAGAAAAAGAGACCTATTTTTGTATTTCCTTCAAAGACTAGAATTCCAGTTGGAGTAAGACCCAATGAGTATTCATTGCCATCTTTACCCTAAATAAATATAAAAATTAAATTTTTTATTCAAACTAAAATTGCTAAGTTTTAAAAAAAAAAACATATATATAAACATATAATGTGACATTAATTGTTAAATGCAATATAATTGATATTTTAGTCGTCATACATTTAGAAAAAAAAAAAATAATAATAATAATAATAGTAGACGGCACCAATATTCATTGGTCTTTCAAGCTGTGATTTAACATCTTTTATGTATAAGTCTTAAAATTTATTTTGAAAATTAAAATAAACTTTTAATAAAATTCGCATTCTATATTTTGACATCAATAAATAAATAGATATTAAAATATTTCAAATGTTTAAAAAAAAAAAAAAAAAAATATCCAGTTTAAACAATTGAAATGATCAAACTCAAAGCTACTGCGAATCTAATTAAAATTGAAATAAATCAAGATAATTGAAAATATATGAAAGCATGCTTGATTCTTATCAAGGGCATGATAGGAAATCAAAGCATGCAAAGTAAATGTTTTTCTGTTACAAAGAGAGCACAAGTTAAAATTCTCTTTGTTCCATTGCCTGAACCATTTACTAACCACTAATCAAGAAAGAAAATGAACTTAGAATAACTAAGAAACATTAAATTAATTAGTTGAAACTATGAATGAAAAAATCTGCTACAAAAGTACACTCAACATATTACCACAAATAACCATTAGTTGCCATTCGAATCAGGAATAACCATATACAAACAATAAATTAAGAAATAAAATAAATACAAGCTACTAAAAAACATTATATATATAAACAATAAATTAAGAATTAATTATTTAACTTTACACTTTTTCACAGGTAAGTTTTTCTCCTTTTTGCAAAGTCTATATTTATTTTCAATTTATTCAATAAAATTTTAGACATTAAATTAAAGTGAAAGAAAATTTAGAACTAGAAAATAAAGTTATGCAATTTCAGTAAAACAAAGAAAAAATAAATGGTTTGTGCTTTTAAAATGATTTCAGCAGGGCAAAGTGGTTTCAAACATTAATATATAATTGCAGTAGGTAACCAATCATCTGGAATGGTAGGGACAAAACTATTTTAATTAACTGCTTTCTCATTACAGCAACCCCTATTAATCAGACTTGCAGGATGTATATGTTTCTGATTTAAAATAAATATTTTAAATCATTAATAAAATTTAAAATTTTAATTAATTTTAAAAACTTAAAACACTTTTTAAATATTCTTAATCAACATAAATTACACTGCTCGGCATGAAAATTGCTTTCGACACCATTTCAGCATATTCTTATGTAAAATGACCTCCTGAATCCGAATATGATGCCCATTTTGCTCTATCACCCACCGTTTTTTTTTAGGAATGAACCCCTATTTTTATCATTTTTCGGTGATTTTATGGTTATAAATTTGATTTTAGGAGGTGAGAGGATTATTTTAACTGTTAAATATCTTCTGAGGGGCTACAGTGTTGGAAAATTCTAAACATAGACATTTGCAGCAAGCAGAATTTTTTTTTTTTTTTTTTTTTTTTTTTTTTTTTTTTTTTGGGGGGGGGGGGGGGGGGGGTGTTTGTTACTTAGATTATATATTACAAATCTTATATTTTTTAAATCTATTTTTAATGTTATTTTTTAAACTTTATACTTTTTTGTTTTTAGGTGTTAAATTAATTTGTTTCCATTCTTCAAATTAAATTCATGGTCATAAAATTACCAAACAGTGAAAAAAATTGAAGGAGGGGGTGGTGTTTCTAGAAAATGGTGGGTGACTGGGCGAAATGGGAGTAAGATTCAGATTCAGGAGATCATTTTATATAAGAATCAGCAAGAATGGTATCAGAATTTGAAAAAAAAAATCTTTTTTTTGCAGAGCAGTGTTATTAATCAGAAAGAACTGTATAAGAAACTCTTGGAAATTTAATAACTCTACATAAAAATCAAAATCTGCCTTAATCTAAATGTTAAAAACCCTAATTAGACAATGATTTTAAAACATTAAATATTATTCATATGGGTTAGAAAATTAAGACTTACAGGTTGATTCTTTTTTATTTCTTTCGAAAATTAATATTGTTTATATCCATAACAGTGCAAAATATTCGTAAATTTTTAAAGATCATGTGATTTCATATAATCACAAAAAGCATAAATATATAAAAATAAATAAAATACAAAGACATTTATAATATATAGAAAAAACGAAGTATAATTATAATTAAATACATTTTAAATAAAAAACCTAGTTATTTACTTCGTGCATCGTTTTAGATCTTTCGAAACCAGGCACCCGGTCCTCTTCAGAAACGAACTTCTGTGCTTGAAACTTGAAACTGGGGAGTGTTCTTCTGTTGATTTCTCAGCAGATGGCCTTTCTCAGCAGACCATCTGCTGAGAAATCAACAGAGGAACACTCCCTAGTTTCAAGTTTCAAGCACAGAAGTTCGTTTCTGAAGAGGACCGGGTGCCCGGTTTCGAAAGATCTAAAACGATGCACGAAGTAAATAACTAGGTTTTTTATTTAAAATGTATTTAACAAAGACATTTATTTGTTAACAAGATTTATATTCTTTAACTGTATCGTAAGTTTTCTTTTACTTAAATTTCATTTTTATTGAGATGCTTCTTTTATTTATTTTGAAAAAAAATTGGAAGTTAAACTATGAAAAATATGATTCTGGATAACTGGTTCAACATTGTATTTTGTTATGAAGAAAAAGCTAAAAAATAAAGATATTTTAAGCATCCATTTCCAATAGTGTGTACTACCATGGTTACTTTATAAATTATTTAAATAGATATATACACTTGGGAAAAACTGTTAAATATATTTTTTGTAAACTTTTTATTACTTGGATATATATATTTTTTTATCTCAGATCTTTTGTTGATTTACAAATTATTAACTTGAGTATGACATTTATTACCTTAATTGAAGAAAATATAATCATAGCAGTACATCAATAATAAAGCTTATTCAGACACACATTTCATAAGATGTGATATTAAAAGATTACTTTACATTCAAAGGAAATAGCAACAGAAAAACTTTAATTACTAACCAAAACTGTATGCATATCAACACCATACATTTCCAACCATTTTGCCTTGTGGAGAAAATTTAATTCAGCTTGTGCAGGCGTTTGACCTCTAAAGAAATACATACATATGTAGATGTATGGAATAAATACATTTACAAACAAACAAACATACCTTAGAAACAAATCATAAAAGTGTTGTATAAGGGTTATATTAAAAGTTATAAATAAATAAACAATAGTTGTAAAATGTAAATGGCTCATGATAAACAAATGTCAAAAAAGTCTGGAAATTACTTATTTCTTTTAGTTTAATTAAGATATCTAAGAAAGACAATCTACGATCAACCTCAAATTCAATTGTAAATTTGATTACAGAACATGAAGAATTAGCCCAACTTAAAATTGTTTAATATGTATATCAAAACAATATTACTAAATTATTGTATAAATAGAATTTAATGAACTTTGCATTTTATTGTATCAAAAGGATGTATAAACAGTAAATACTTACCGATAACATTTAATCATGCAATATTAGATTTTGACACATTTACAAGTCAATTAAACATATCTAGAGTATATTCATTTTATTAACTTACTAAAAATGGCAAAAATCATGCGACTTTTTTCTTTCTTTACTATAAATCACTAAAATTCAAAAGGAATCTTTTCTCAAAACTATAAAACTAAACAATTTAAAATTAAACAATGAAATTAAAACTTCACAAAGAAAAGTTTTTTTTCTGTTTTCCCAAAATAATTTCTAAATTCCCTGTATTTTTCCTGTTTTTGCAAAACATTGTGAAATTCCCTGAGTTTTCCCTGTGATGTCGATAATCACATATTCTAAAAAATATATTATCATATTAAAAATTAAATTAAACTAATGAACACATGTTTATGACCTCTAAATTGCAACTTAAATTCACATACAGTATGTTCTTTAAATTTTTACATTCTCCCTCTTCCCACATATGTGTCTTTTGCTTATTGCAACTTTATCGAAACCTTTGATCATAAATTATTCGTTCTTTAATGTTAATGCAGATCTACAATAGCTTGTAACCGTCTAGATGTTGTCTGTGTGACCAAGGGAAGTCACAAAGAACATCTATGACGTATGTATACAAAATTTTGAGTTCTGTCTACATTCTGTGTCAATCTTATCGATAAATTCTTTTCCATTAAATAGTTATAGCCGTTTGTAATCGCTATATTCATTTTGACTTACCCTGTATAGTGGGATAATACTTGGAAATTCATGGAAGTGCATTTCAGGTTGTGCTATATGTTATTAATATAGGATTACATTTAAGTGTGCAATGTGTGTGTACATAATTTTTAGAAGATGTACAGGGCTGCCAATAATTAAGCAAAAACATTCTTTTTTATTGAATGTAATTAGTGGAAGTGCTTTTACTATAATATTTTACCATGCTTTGGAAAACTGCCCAGAAATTAAAATTAATTCCTCATACCTATGTGGTAAAGAAAGTATTTTTTTAATTAAATATTTAGGGGTTGTTTTTTTGTATATTTAAACATTTTGAGGTTCCCTGAATATTGAAAGTCATGTTTTTAACATTTAATCTTTGTCTATGTCTTTTAACAGACAAAATTAAAAACAAGTAATTTCCGGCAATTCAAATACGGTCGAACCTCATTAACAGGAATCTCAAGGGGAGGTAAAAAATTGTTCATGTTATCAGTATTTCATGCTATCAGTAACTAATCTTCATATAACTAAACTAATCTTCATTTTCATGGCGATTGTGGAAACAGTTTATATTAAAAGTAACTCACATTAAGTATGTTCACATTAATGAGGTTCGACTGTACTGTATTTTGAAGTTAATGCAAGGTTGTTAATTGAAAAATTTTATCAAAATTGATGAGTTTCAAGAAAAGGTGCGGGTGAAAGTTGTCTGGATAATTTGGAATGAACTTAGCTTTTCTGAAGTGTATTTTAAATTGTTTTTAATGAAGGGTTATATTGTTGTACAGTATTTGTTATCTTATCCCTTAATGCCCAATAAATCCTTATGGTATTGAATTTCAGGGTAAGAGAAAGACGTGTGAGTGCCACACCAGATTGTTTTGTAAGTCTTTCAGTGAAACCAAATTATCTTACTTGCATGTTTTGTACTGTTCAAGAATATCAGCTTCCATTTCTTCAGTCTGATCAGGCACAAAACGAAATTCTGATATGAAACCCAAATTATGTTCAGATTCATCATAATCACCACATTCAGCTGAAAATAATTAAAAGTTAATTTAGGAGCAAATCTTGCATTTAATAATAAATTATAGAATTGAAAATCTGAAAAAATTAAGTATAATACAAAATTTTTATCAAAATGTTTTCTAATAATAAATCAAAATATAAAATTACTAGAACTAATAAATCTTGTGCTAATAAAAGTGTTTTTATTATTAATCCTATATTAGATTTATCTTAAAAAGTAGAGGTGATTACCTGAAATGCTAAAAAAAAAAAAAAAAAAAAAAAAAAAAATTAAAAACCTCATCTTTGCTAATACGATTTATAATAATAAAATGAAGAATGAAGTCAAAATTCCTTTAAGAAAAATGTTAGACTTTCTTTGCAGTATTAACATAACTATATTCCATAAATCCTAGATTAAGAATTCGTTAGGTTTTTCAAAAGACTAGGAAATTAATGATAATTAACAGCTTGTCCTTAATGATAAACAATCACTTATTCTTTCTTGTTTAATTATATATATATACAGGGTGCGTAAGGTATTTGAGGACACTCATATATGTGGTTGTAATTTCTGGAGATTAAATAGTTTCCGTCTTTTTCTTTTCAGATCATCAATGGAGGATTATAAAGTAACACAAGAAAGGAAGAGACATGCAGTTATTGTCGCGATATGCACGAAACACACCGATTTAGAAATCTCGAACTTTCTCAACTGCGCCCGAATATTCGTACATAAGGTTCGACGCGAGTTGGAAGCATCAGATGACGATGTTGGAAGCGTTGCAAAACGCAAAAGAACATGAGGAACGTTTGTACATTATTAGAATACCAGAATTTGTCCAATAAGTACTGGAGATTATTGAGGAAAACCTTTCGACGTCCATGAGAGCCATTGCGACGAAACTTAATGTATCAGAAGGCTTAAACCGTCTAGTTGTGCTCGAAGACCTCCGTTATAAATCTTACGTTATGCGCAGAAGACAGTTTATGTCGGCACAAACTCGGGATCAGAGATTCATTCGATCAAAACGTCTCCTGAACAAACTCAAGCACCCCGAAATTCCAAACATGTTGTGGTTTTTTCTGATGGAAAAAAATTCGGTAACGATCAAATAATAAATCGAAAAAATAACAGGTGGCTATGCTCCGGATCCTACAGAGGTTCCCCGTGTTATGCACACGCAGGTTCATGCCATTTGTCATTGTTTTGGGGGTTGTGAGCAATGAAGGATACGTTATGCCACCCCACGTCTTTGAGGAAGGGCGTCGGATGAATGCTGCCTCTTATATCAAGGTTTTAGTAGAAATTGTGAAACCGTGGATTCACAGTGTACGTAGATATAGACCTTACATCTTCCAAAAAGACTCTACTCCAGCACACATAGCCATGACAACTCAAGATTGGATGGCTGTCAATTTCCACGACCATATCCCCCCAAATTTTTGGCCATCTAGCTCCCCGGACCTTAATCCCCTGGTTCACTATGTATGGGGCGTAGTTTAGCGAGAGATCAATAAAAATCCCTATAACACTATTTCATCGTTGAAAGATGCCATATCGTCTACAATGATGAATATGAGCAAACAGTATTTGATTCGGGCATGCAGTCGTTTCTGACACCGTATTGAGTCAGTTATTGCCGCTAGGATTTTATTGAATAAATGTATAGACACAGAGTCAATTAACATTGTATAAAGAAATTCATGTAAATGTAGCAAATTTTGCAAGAAATACGAATAAATTAGTTTTATTTTTAATCTGTCCTCAAATACCTTACGCACCCTGTATATATATATATATATATATATATATATATATAAAACTATTACTGAAATTTTAGACTTGTAGGCTAATTTATGCACTAAATTCAACAGTATTGTACTGTACCGTACAAAATATAAAACAAAATTCTTTATATACATTTATTTTTATTTTATTTGTTTATTTATTTATTTATTTATTTTTTTGTGTGTGTGAAAATCAATATATATATTTATATATATATTGTTTCTTCTTGAGAAGACACATTTTCTTGTTCCTGCACTTTCATGATCTCACCCTTTTTTAACACCAGCAGATAATCTGCTCACTGATAATAAAGAGTATATTGTATTTACAAGTAAAAAATGAATGCAAGAAACATTTTTTGAAATTGTCATTATATTTATCTATTTTTAAACGACATATAGAACTGAAACTTTAGTAAAAATAAAATAATTTTACAGATAATATTTTTATTTCAAGTAGTAACATAAAGCCAGTGGACCTAGGTTTGAATCTTGGCATAGTAATTTTTTTTCACTCTTGCTAAAATTAATACAATCTTTGTATCACAAAAGTTATATCTGAAGTAGTTGAAGTTGAAACACAGGAGAGAGAATGAAACACACGTTTCAAAAATCCTAAGACAAATTACGTCTTGGATACTAATAAATCCTCCCTTTTTCTTAACGATTATTTAAATTTCTAAAAAATTGATTAAGAAATATGTTTTGGGGAAAGAAAAAGAAAAAAAAAAAAAATCTCCAAGAGTTAATTTTGTATAACATTATCACAATACTAAATCTAAATGATGATTTTATACTCAAGTATAATTTGCCAATTTAAAATTGCTATCATTGGGTAGAAAGATTGACGTTGACATTCGGAGTTTATGTAAACTTTGTTGGGCCTCAAATAATCACACACACATGAAAAAAAGAAAAGAAAATATAAATAAATAAACATTCAATAAAAATCTAACTGGAAGTTTCAAAGTCTGATTAAAGTGCACATAAATATGTCTAGACTCATCTTTAAATAAATACTAAATAAATAAAAATATTTCAGACTTCTATACCTGAAAGATTCTTCCCCAACATATGTATGGCCATGCAATTTATATATATATGGATATTATATAATTTTATCATTTTTCTAAAACATTCACTTCAAGTGGTATTGATTTTAAATACGAGAAAGAGAATTATTTAAAAACAAATAATATAAAATTAAACTGTAACATTGATTCTAATGCTTAAAAAAAAATAATCCTTACATTGGAGGGATAATGCAGCAAGTTCAACAGCAGTAGAATATGGACATGGCAATTTTCCTGTTAACATATCCTGTTTTAACTGTAGAAAGAACAGGTACCTAAAAATATTTGAATCCACTGAAATTACAATTCTTAAACAAAACGCTTAAAACATTTAAAAATAAATTGACACGAAAATACATGAAAGACAATATTGCTGGAACAGCTGTATTTCAAGTAACAGTAACAAAATAACAGCAACAGAAAATAGAATAAATGCTAGCTATACCTCAATTCTATACAGGAAAAATAACACTATATAAAACCACATTCACGAAAACATATTTTTGAAACTACCATCCCAAGAAAATGTTTAAAATTCAGGTTGGAGTTTTCCATTAAGTCGAATAAACTAATTTTACCCGAACCTGACCTATAAGTCAGGTTTACTAATTTTTCTGTCTCATGACACTGGCATATCCACAGGGTTGCCACAAAAGAAATATAACAAAAACAGTTGCTTTAGTAGCCTAGACGCATTAAAATAGTTGCCTAAATAGTAGCCTAGCGACCAAAATACTAGCTTAAATATCACATGCTAACGATCATTAAAGGATAAAAACCATGTGCATTTTCTTCCTATTCAATATAAATATACCAATTAAAATAATAATAATAAACATTAGGCAATGAGTCATTGTGGAAACAAATTTTCCCATAGAATAACAAGGGGTTTGGTTGTTGAAAAGATTAAGTATTGTCCGCTCTTAAGAGCTTTTTTTTTTTTTCTTTTCCTGTATTCTTCCTTTTCTGATTTACTAAAAAAGCTTTCTTTTATAATTTTGTTATTTTTTCTTACATGAAATCAGGGTGAAGAAGGACATAACAGGTCACAGAAGTGTACTAGTAGTCATTTGCAATAAGCAACCAAAACTATTGCAAAAAAATGGCGAGTAAATTAAAATACAATTAACCAGTTATTTGTGAATAAGTTGAAAATTCAATTTTTAGATCTATCCCTCGATGTGTTTCTTTAAACAGTTTTAAGCGTCGCATGGTGGAATATTTATTTAATTAATGAGGGACGAATACAGCTTTTCTACGATGTGTAACAGAAGCAGATTATAAATTAACAAAAATGGAAACATAGCAGTAGTAAATTTAGAATGATTTCATAATGTCGGGCTTTTTCTGGGAATTTAGAAGAAGTTTAAACTAAAAATCAGTTACATAGAAGGCAGAATAAAAGAACGAGATAGAAGGCTAAAGCAACAGTAAAATTACAAGTTAAATTACAGACTTGAAAAGGCATAATTACAAGATTTTTAAGGGTGGGGAATTGCATATTCTTCACCCATGTTTCTTGTGCCATGGGAGCATCTCTGCACATGTGCTGACTCAACGAGTCCAGTGTTAAAATAGGGGTGATAATCCTAGTGGTTCAGAGAAAATAAACGATAGGGGAATGCCAAATAACCGGGTGTTTACTAAATCCCAATCTGTCGGTCAATTTGGCATTCCTCTAAGTTTTAGAATCGTCTTCAACGCTAGACGCTGAAAACATGATTGAACAATAAAAATACTTCTGGAGCTCTAAAGCAGTTAGGAACAGTGAGATTAACATTAATAAAACATGGACGCATTAAAATATTTCTGTAAATTACAGCTTCTTTGACTATATGCCAGTAATCTTTACTATATGACAGTCTAAAAGATTTTCCGATGTTTTGATTAGAAGACAGAGATTTTTAAAAATTTCTTATCACTATTTATAGCCAATTTGCAATTTTTGATGAAATCGATCAAAAAAAAAAAAAAAAAAAAAAAAAAAAAAAAAATTACTCCTCTCTTATAACTATATGACTTATGTCATGTCAGCACACCTTCTTGACCCGACTTTTGTTTATGACACTTTCTTATAATCTGGATACGCCACTGTCTCAGGAGGTCAGGAGTCTGGTCTGAATCAGACTGACGGAATTTTTTCCTGCAGGTTGTGTTCAGGTTGAGTTGAGCTTTTAATGAATACCATAATAAACATAAATTTGTTTGATATAATTATAACTGTTTAATTGATATAAACATACTATATATACCCATGACTAAATATATGCATACTGAAATTACTATAGTAAAGTAAACATCCATACTGGACAAAAGCAATGAACAAAGAAATATATATATTATTATTATTATTATTTAGAATATAAGCATTGAACAATAAACTACAAACACTAAACTTCAAGCAAATGTTTGTACACAGCACAGATAAATGGTTAAAAACTACTATTCATCCACTTTCCAGATTTTTAAATGTTTAACTTAGTGTATTAGTAATTACAGTTTTGATTTTTTTTTTAATGATTTACCAGTTGTGTGACAATGAAAATTTATTATATAACTTGCATGATTTTTAGACGAATTAATGTTCATTTAGTTTTCAGGTTCAAGTAAAAAGAAATCTGGTTTCAGATCAGGTTCGAATTAATCAAAATTCTTTATTGTGAATTCAAGTTGTTTTTGGGGTTGATGAAAACATTTTTTGTTGAGTTCAGGTTTGGTTCTACCCAATTCGTGCAGGACTCTAATCCAGGTGCGACTGTTCTCTTCAAATTCTCTCTCTATAACATACTTTGAGAAAAAGAGGGCTTAAAAATGGGACACTCCCCAAGATTTCATTTGGCTGCCTTATAAAATAAAATCTTTACCACTGGTTTACTTTTATTCCTTTCTAATTCATTATTTTATCCTTTCCCCTTTTTTTCTGTTTTGGGATAGTTAAAAATTTTCGGGTGCACAAATGTTGGTGGTCCCCTTCATTTTGCTCTATAAATATTACCTACAGAAATTCTTTAAAAGGTATAATGCATGCAGAATCCCTTTCTCTCTTCTTTTCTGCTCTTATCCTTCCACTTTCATATAATAATGGTCAGCTTTGATAATACTCCTAAATTGATAGCAACAATGGATAAATGCACAATACAGTGAAAAAATTGCAGTTGTCTGAATCTGAATGTTTTCCTATTTTTTGGAGATTTTTAATTTTTAATTTTTAATATACGACATAGAACTATTCTCAATAATTTTCTTTTATAACCATCCTTTAGAATGAATATGGTTTCATTCAATGTTATTTTTCCTCTATAGGATTGAGGCACAGCTTGCATTTATCCTATTTTCTGTTACTGTGATTTTGTTATTGAGGCATTTATTTGCCTCAGGAATTGTGACATTGTCGTTACTTGAAATGTAGTAGGACTTTATTCCAGCAATATTAAGGGAAGAAAATTTATTAGTTTAATAACTAAAATTTTACTATGTTTTACAACTAACACTAAACATTCTAATGTTAAAAAATAATCAAAATTAGAATAATACCTTGTTAACTCTTCTCTTAAATTAGTAGGCTCATAGGAATAAAACTTTGCAGCCAGATAACAAGTAAATGGTACATTTCCTACAAAAAAAACATCCATAGTTAAAAAATAAATAAATAAATAAATAAATAAATAAGTGTACATGACATGGATATATAATATTCAACTAAAACATCGTATTATAGACATCAAAGACTGTGCTAAGAATTAATGAATTTGCTAAATGCAAATAAATCTGAAAAATGAGAGATAAAAATTCAATGTTGGAGACATTTTCAATAAACAATTATTTTCCCACTCACTGGTACCATTTAAAAAGTATAGTTATTGATTTTTTTAATTTTTAATTATTATTATTATTATTATTCTATTCTTAAAAATCACTAAGAGAAGTCAAGAAACTGTTTAATTACTTTATTGTAAATTTTCAATTTATTATAGTGATAGCATCAATATCTCTTCTAAATTAATTTCCTGTGCAGTCCACTTTCTATAATTAGTTTTAATGGTTCAGTTTTATTCTTAATATTCACATTAACAGACCATACAAAATCCTGTTAAACATATTTAATTATATAGAAAAAAGACACACAGAAGATGAAAGAGAATGTATACCTTTGATCTGCTTTCGTACTTCTTTGGTTGGATCTAACCAATGCTAAAAAAAAAAAAAAATAATAATAATAATAATTTTTTTTTTAAATAAATTGTATTGCTACATTATAAATATTACAATATATAACTAAATAGCTTACTTTATTGTTAAAAGCGTCAGCATACTGTAAACCAAAATAATCTTTTTCAACAAGATCAATGTGGTAAAAGACTTGTTCACAAAGATCTGTCCCAACAGCTTTTTTCTATAATAGAAAAAAAAAATATATACATATATATATATATAACAATAATCAGGACAATATATTAATTATGTCAAAGATGTAAAGTACACACAAAAAATATTTAAAAATTAATAAACATAATAATTTGAATTTTATAATATTTTTAACACAATAGTCTGTAAAAGAAATGAGATTTGCACTAACTGAAAAATTATACAATTCTGAACAAAACTGACAAATTAAGTTACATGTGTTTGTTTGTATCCTTGGGTTTAAGGCTTAAAACACTGCCCCCCCCCCCCCAAAAAAAAAAAAAAAATAATAACTTATTTTGCTAGGATAAAAATGAATCCCAATGCAAATCTCTTCATCTTCCTATTCTATAGCATGGAATTTGTCAGAGTAATATAAGAGAAGCTTCTTCTTCTTCTCCTTTTCTTCTTTTTTTTTTTTTTTTTGGCATAGATTTGAGTTATCTTTTAACTAACAGATTTTGCTTTGTAGTTATAGTGTCAGCACAAGCTTTTTAAAATATTAATATAATTTTAATTTTAATGAAATTTCCTAGATAAATTCAAATAATGGCAATTGAAAATTCCATCATGTAAAAAGGGGCTAAAAAATAAAGATATAGCATCATTATTGAAAAAGCATTCTGAATGAAATTCATTTTCATTTATGAAAATTAAGCATTTCATGATAAAATTGTAACTAAATACATGGGTAATTTTCTGCTGGCTATAAGTGCACCAAGTTGATATGCAAAATGGCCATGAGAAACTATGCTAATTTAAGATGAATGTATGTCAGACAAAAGATGGCACTGCTATTATTTTGTGGGAATTTCGAGATGGCTATATCACAGCATCTATTGGTTAAATTCGCACAGAAGTACAAATATAAAGTGTTTATTTCGTAAAGTAAGTGGATTAAATTTTTGTGCATGTTAACAATAGGTGACACTGTTATACAGAATAACATAGAACAGGGGATGGCCAATGCAATGGATGATACAGAACGGCCTGCCAGGTAACATACTGTGGCCCACGACAGAATTCTCCAAATTTAAAATAATCTATTTTCTGTCAACACTGTAAAAAGTAATAAATCCTTTCTGACTCTTCTGAGTGAAAAACCACTTGGATGGTTATGGTAGATGTCAAAATAAAACACCAAGTGAAAGAAAAGGAAAGAAATACCACATTGATTATTATAAATAAAATATTATTTGACTGTTTTATCAATTACTAGCAGGTCTACCCGGTACTGCTCGGGATGAAGTAGAGGTTATAAAATTTTTAAATTAAAGAAAGAACAAAGAAAAGAAAATACGATGGGGAATTAAAATAAATATCTTCCAGCTTTGTGATACTGTAACTGAATATTTTGAATGGATTCCAAACTAGAGTCAGGCATCGGGTCAGGTAATCCGATTTTAGACGAACCCGACGCGGGTTGGGTTGGGTCAACTAAATTTTTTCTCTTGCGGGTCGGGTTTGGGTCAGATTGACTGGATTTTTTTAATAGTGGGTCGTGTTTAGTTTTCAACGAGTCGGGTCGACTTGAGAACATCTTTCCAAAAATTTTACCTTAATAAGCAAAAATTTGTTTGCTATATATACCCAATAAGTGTATATACGCTTACCCAAAATATTATAGTAAAATAAACATCCATATCCGACTAAAACAATTGACAAAGAAACATAAAATTACTATTATTATTTTTTAGAATACAAAATGTGGAAAACAGGCTCTCTCTCCCACAATAACCAGATGTGTGATCCATTTATTTTGATTATTCACATCCTATTGAAATAGACTGAACTTAAACTTATAACTATATATATTTTTTCTCTTGCAGATGTTTTTAAGAAATTATTGAAATGTAGATTTAGATAAGAATGGATGTTTAGTCGGACGTCTGTATCATTTTATTTATTTATTTATTTTTGTATGTGTGTGTGTGTGTAAGATAAGCAATAAACAATAAACACTAAACTTGAAGCCCACTTCTGTACACCTGAAATACACAACATTCACAAATATTTGAAAATTATTAATCTATTTTTTTAAATTTTTAATTTAGTGTATTAGCAATTAAATTTTTAATTCTTTTTAAAATGATTTACCAACTGTGTGACAATGAAAATTTATTTTATAACTTAAAAATGTTTTGCATGATTTTAAGATAAATTATTAATTTTCATTTAGATTCAGGTTTCGTGTCGGGTTCGGGTGATAACAAGTCTGATTTCAGGTCGAGTGTACAGTCGGTAACAAAAGTGTCCGAACACTAGCAAAAATTCCTATGTAAAAAAAGTACACTTCATACGGTTTTGTTAAATAAATCCTTATCGAATCATGTTCTTACACTGACTAAGAACAGGATTCTACAAGGATTTATTTAACAAAACCGTATGAAGTGTACTTTTTTTGCATAGGAATTTTTGCTAGTGTTCGGACACTTTTGTTACCGACTGTAAGTCTTCAAAATTCTCTATTGTGAGTTCGGGCCGGTTTTCGAGTCGATTAATTTTTTTTTTTTTTTGCGCGTCGGGTTTGGGTCGAGTTTTGGGTTGATTTAAAATTCACCTCTCGGGTTCATGCTGGGTTGCAAGAATATTCTAAACTCAACCCAAGAGGTCGATTAAACATGCTGACGGATCCATAAAACTATATTAAAAATTGCATTTTTTTTTTTAAAGATGAAATTGAATTTGGATATTTAATGTTATGCTACTTCTCTAAGATGGAAATCGTCTGTATTCATCATAGAAGATAATTTTAATAATAAATAATAATAAATAAATAAATAAAATAAAAAATAAAAATTTTGTCAAAGAAATGCATATATCTCCAAAAAAATCATATAATATGTGTAATAGTGGGTAATGGAAGTCGTGTGGTTGTTTCACAAAAGATTTTTTTATATAAAGTTTAAATCATTACAAAAATGTCTATAACCGTTGTGTAAACCTATGTCATATGCATTAGTGTAAATAAATACGTATCTTATTTGAGCCAGATATTTCCTTTCCTTCCTTCCTCCATTTCTTTTTGCATAAGATTTAACACAGTAATACACAGAAATTTAATATATATATATATATATATATATATATATATATATATACATAAAGAGAGAGAGAAAAAGACAGCGATTTTAAAAAATAGATTAGCCATTTTCACATTAGAAATAAAAATAACTTTCATAATTAGTTCTTTGCGTTTAGTTATACAGTTCGCGAATTCCTATCATATGCTAATAAAGAAACACAATTCCCAGCGTAATCTTATCTCTTATCTTAAGTTTAAACTTAACTCTGGAATGTGAATCTATTGAAATTCAATAAGCTAAAATGTACTTAACACGTTTAAAAATAGCATTTGTTCATTAAAGTGTTTGCCAACGTCATTATTTTATATATATATATATATATAAATAAATAATAGATATCGTAATAAGATTAAATCATAAAATTCAGCGATTAATATATATATATATATATATATATATATATATATATATATATATATATATATATTCCCTCTACTTCTTCGGGCACTCATGATTTTATAAATAGGTGAACACAAAACATGCAGTTTTTCTACATTAATGTTTGAAAAATTTATAGATATGTTTGATATCTATGTTTTCATGAAGGTTAGAGAATATAATAAATTCTCATAAAAAGCTTGCGAAAATTGCTTAAAATGATGAAAAATAGATACTTTTAACAAAATGTCACTTATAAGTACGACATGCATCAGAGATTGTATCTCAGCCTCCTCATAGATCGTAATTTATCTAAAACGAAACATATATCAGTAGTCTCCAACCGATTGTCCATAGATACTTTCACTAGTGGTTCACGAGAAAGTTTTGGTACTCCGCATAGAAATTTCGTCATTATTTCCATTTTTACCTTTTTCTATATTGAATAGAAGAAAGTTTTGTATTCGTAAAAATTTCCGACTTTCGTTTTTTGAGATTTATACGTTTTGAGAGTTCCAGAATACGATTTGACCATTTTTAGAAAACGTCTGACCGCCTGCGTGTTTGTATGTGTGACAAAAATTTTGTGGCGACTGTATGTATCTCAGGAACTACTACAGAGAATTGCATATAAATTTATGTGTAGATGTACCTTGACCTAAATTAGTGCCTATCAACTTTATGTGTCAATTGCTCAACAGGTGGCGCTGCTATACGACGATTTCTACAATTTTAAGGAAGGCTATATCTCAGGGACTACAGCATAAATTTGCATATAAATTTATATGAAGATGTACCTTAACTTGAATAAGTCCGTATTAGGTTTTGGTATTGATTTTTCAATAGCTGGCGCTGCTATACAGCAATTTCTACAATTTAAGGGAAGGCTATATCTCAGGAATTACAACACAGAATTGCATATAAATTTATATGTAGATACACTTTGACATAAATTAGTGTGTGTAAACATTTAGTGTCAATCTCTCAACAGGTGGTGCTGCTATATAGCGATTTTCGCAATTTAAGGGAAAGCTATATCTCAAGTTCTATTGCATATAATCAAACAAAAACTTGATATGTTAGAAATCCATTATGAGACATGCTAATTCAATTTTGATGCATATCGACTAATAGGTAAAGCTACTATATTGCAATATTCTCCGAGAACGGGAAGATCTCAACTTATATGGCGTATAATTGTACGAAATTTGAAAAGGAGGATGACCATTAAGAAAACTCATTTTTTAAGATATAATTATAGAGAATAAAACTCTCTTTCTTTGGATATTTAGTGTTAGTTTTCTCTAAGAGGAAAATCATCTGCAGATAATTTTAATAAATAATAGTTTTAATAAATTATTTGTACTGACAAGGAAACATTCAAAAGGTGGTCTTCAAAAAATATTGAAAAAAAAATATATATATGTGATTTTATTCTTCCTAAAACACCAGATAGTGAAAAAATTATCGCTGAAATGAATTACAGCGACCACAAAAAATTATCAAAATTAAGCATATTTAGCGATTTTACATTGTTAGGCGATTGATTTTGAGTACTTGGCGGAGAAACAAAACACGGTTCTGTTCGTACACGGCAATCTCGGCGCTAGCGAACTGAACGCTTAACAGCGCTAAATCGCCAAATATGCTTAATTTTGATAATTTTTTGTGGTCGCTGTAATTCATTTCAGCCGATAATTTTTTTCACTTCCTGGTATTTTATGAAGAGTAGAATCACATTTTTTTTTTAAATATTTTTTGAAGACGACACCTTTTGAATGTTTCCTTGTGAGTAAATTGGTATAGGAAAATATAGAAGAAAGTCTTGTGGTGGCCATAACATGCTAATTTTTCTAAGGAATTACACTGGTTCTTTATATTAATTTTACATTCAAATTTTTCGAGTTACTCATATTCGTGCAACAGTTTGAATTTAAAGAAATATCCACTAAAAGATCGGTATATATATGTTAATTAAAAGCACAAAGTGTTGTAAATTCTAAGTTTTATCGGTAAATTCTAGTATTCACCATGGTGCGCTGGTAAAAGCCCAAAATAGACTTTTAAACGCTTTCATTTCGAACTTTTACCAAAACATTCATGTAATGTAAATGTTGGGATTTAACAACCACGTTTGGTTAAAGCCCGAAATGACTGTTAAACTTATAATAATAATAAAATAAAAATTCCGAATCCTGTTATAAGTTTTTGCTGTAGAATTAATATAAACTACAACGAAACAATTTATAAATTGCTCAGATCGACTCAAAAGGTACGCATTAGCATTAACTTTTTCACATGCAGTTTCGAAACTATTTTTTCCTCCTTAAAACAACTTTTGCTTTAGTAGGTTGTGTACTTTATAATTTCCAAAGTTACAAAACTTACTTGTGTAATAGTTACACTCACTTCCAAATATATACACTGTTTCCTTCTTTCGCTTATAACTTTTGAACAAATGAAATTAAAACAAATCTTGATGAAATATTCGTTATACAATCATTAATCCAATTTTATAATATTTTGGGCTCGGAAATAATTTGTAAACAAGTAAAATTTTCTTTAAACTCTATTTTTGTAAAAAGGAAAAATATGAGTGATTTAAGAGAAAAACTAAAAAGAAAATGGTTTTACTGATGCATAACAGTTAGGGAAATTTAAACATTCTAGCTTTATTAACGAACTTAAATAAAGTTATTCGTCTGTTAACTCTGAACAACGCAAGAATAACAAAACATTGAACTAAATGATTTGTTAACAAACAACTCATACAAATTTCATTGTCGTATGTTACTTGTTTAAAAGTTATTCACATACAAAAAAGACCTAAAATAATAAAAGAAAGAAAATAAACAAAGAAAAATAAATAAGGAGCTTTTAATTTTAGAGACTTCTCTATCATTGCCTAACTGTAATACATCCTTAGTATAATCTTTCATTGATTTTTTCTTCTTAAAATCATTCATATTTTTCCCTTTTCAAAACCGGATTTTTACGAAAACTTTTATAATTTTTCGTTGACAAAATACTCCTGAAACCGGAATAATATAAAATTCAATTAATCACTTAATAACTAATATTTCGTCAGAATTTCATGTCCGTAGGTTCATTTGTTCCAAGAGTTATACGTGAAAAAAAGAAATGATAAAACAAGTTTATGCTTAAATTTTTGAAATTGTGTGTAATTAAAGCCAAGTCTAACAATAACATTAAAATATTCAACTTAACTTTCTATGCTTTATTACTCCATGAAATGAGTTTAACAAATTTTTTAAAAGAAAACATTCACAGAAAAAATGGAATTTTTAAATTGTTAATTTTCTTCAATATAATCGAAATATAATTGTTATCACTTGTTATAACAAGGTTGACTGTTGTGGCATTTTGAATTACAAAGTAAATTGGCTGATTTGGTCGAACGCTTGCTCGTGGTACACTTTTTCGGCAGTTACATTATTTGACTACTTATCCGCTAAATGATATGTTTACTTACAAACTAGTATATAACCCAGTCAAAAATGACGGAATGCTTAATCAATTACGGTAGTGAATCAACGAAGGCTTTGCCTGCTTCGCTGGTCACTATATTTAAAGGAAATTCTTTTCTATATCGCTTTATAAAAAAAAAAAATAAATAAATAAATAAAAAATTCATGAAATTGCTCAAAAGCACGCTTCCTGTCCCCGCTGCCTTCGGCAGCAACCCACTCATTCGCAGAATCTCGGGTGTCTGCCCCTATTGCTTGTGACAATAGCTTATTTGGGTGCTTATCAGATGACAGTTTCGAAACTGTCAAAAAAATTGAAGTAGCAATTTTATATTTGAATCGCAGTTACATATGCACAACACTGTACGTGGTGTAGATAATATTTTCTTTCACGTTATTTTCTATATTTATTTGATTTATTCGATCAACTATAAAATGACAACAATTTCATGCTAAATATATTATAATATTACAACATGCTATGATCGGCTACATCTATCGCGTGAGACAATTTTTTATGGTTATAATAGTAGTTGCGTTAGTTAATAGTAGTTGGTATATAGAAAAATAAATAATAATTAAATATGTAAACCTGATCATAGTACAGCCTTAATATAGCCCCCCTTGTCGACTTTTGAATTTTTATCGACATTTTAGACAAAAATACATAATTTATGCGATTATTTTTTCTGTTTCTATTTTTTCTGTTTCTTTCTTTTCTGTTTTTCAATATTCTATAATTTATTTATATTTTTGATGCGCTACTTGGCTTAAAGCGGTTTTCACAAAACTAGAGTCCTTGGCGAAAAATGTCCAATCTGTTTCAGCATCAAAATTTTAAAATATTACCCAGAATTATCAACGAATTAGCTTTCCTGCCAAGCGTGTTTCATCCGTACCAAAAACATACTATTTAAACAAAAGAAAAAAAAAAATCTAAAACTAAAGTATATTAAAAAAGGTTATGATTGTTTTTTACTTCATCTTTATTTTTTCATATGCATGAGCAAATTTAATATTTAATATATATATTTCTTCGCGTGAAAGCATATTTCATTTTATGCTAAAATAAATAAATAAATAAAAATAACTGGTAATTTTTTTGGCAACAATTATAAATTTGAACGTCCAATTTTGAAGTTATTACCAGTTTATTTTCATATTTTAATTAATTTTAAAAAATCTAATCAAAACTTCGCTACAAATAAGGTACCAAATGAAAGGGGCGATTTTTCTGAATCCGTCGGACTAAACAGCTGGACAATTAGATTTTTTAAAATTAACTAAAGTATGAATGGCAACTTGCTATATAAGATGAGTACGAACCGGAATCGTTACCTCTCTTGGAAATTATATAAATAGATAAATACACATACACTTATTTCTTCTTCGCCAACTTCTTCGATATTCAGATTTTTTTTTTTTTTTTTTTTTTCATAAAGTGAAGTGGTTTCTTGTGTAAAATGATTTCAGTTTATCCCAATATTATACCAAGCACGTAAAATTCATCTTCTTTAATTTCTGTAATATAGGGCTATTATTAATTTTAGATCCATTTTTGTTCTGTCAATTTAAGGCACTTTTATTCTAACATTTTGTCCCAGAAGGGTTCTCGAAATTTTTTTATGTCGTTTTGTTCATCTTTGCTTGTTCTTAAAGTTCTTTTTTAGCAGCTTCTAGAAAGACTTTTCTTTTTGAGCTCTATTAGTAATCTATATATTAATTGGCAAGCATAAAATTTGTGGTACACTTTTAACACATTAATTATGGGAGTAGTGGGTTGAAAATGGTATCATTCGAAAGGTATGGTTAGCCAGATGTGCAGAATACAAAAATTATTTTCTTACGATGTCAAGAAGGTATTTAAAAATACTTTTATTTTTTTATGCATTTCCCCTCATTTTTCCCTTTCATACACGCATTCTTTTACATTAAAAGCCAAAATAGCGATAAAGGGCCAAACATAGCAATCTATTGGTTCACATCACGTGATTCATGTTGAACCACGGAAATCTAATCATTTATCCATTGAATCAGCACTCCACTTTATTTATCTCGTTGATTAATATATATAGATACGTATGTGTATGTTTACGTGAAATAGTAAAAAAGAAAGAACCAATCAAAACCAAATGATTGCTGTCTCGCCTGCTCTAATTGGTAGATGCCTTTTGTTTTTGTTTTCTTCGAGTAGTCGACGTTTTGGTTCTAGAAGAAGGTTCTATAATAGAAGAACCTTGGAAGAAGGCAGTAATGATTGCTCTCTGTACGATGTTTTACAGTGTAACCCAAAACAAGAAGTATCTTAAATGTTATTTTTTTAGTGATCGTTGTTGTAAAAATGTCCAGTGTAGTGTGTAGTCTTTAAGTGCAGCCCAATTAAACTATATTCGTCGTGCAAGCTTTGTTATTCCTCTTATCTCAGAACTTACTTTAAGTTAGGAGGAAAGTTTTCCAGTTTAAAAATCTCGTGCTCTACGGACTGGCCAAGTCGTGGCTGCGGATTACAAAATAATATTTAGTTTAATAAATAAAATTTCTTGAAAATAAACATTATAAACTACAAAAACTCGCAAAAGTTGTTTCAAGTCAAAATAAAATCTCAGCGCTTTACTAAGGGAGGGAAAAAAAAAAAAACTAGACATAAGTGCATCGCTAAACAAGCAAGGCACTCTCACGCCTATTAAGGAATTTCAAGTGACTTCAGCATTTAGCTTCCTCTGAAACATCATTTATTGAATTTAGGAGCAGTGTTGCTATCTACCGAACACAGAAGGAGCAAAAGTTTTAAAATCTATTCACACAAGGGAAAATATTTAAAAATTGCTGCAAAAAAAAAAAAAAAGAAAGAAAGAAAAGTTAAATGATCTCAAATATTTGGTTTCGCTGCGGCTGCGAAACCGATGAACGTTAAAAGGTTAAAAGGGGCCGTGCCCTTAGCGGAAATCTGTAAACCCGTGCCCTTAGCGGAAATGTTAACCCCCCTCAGTGGCGTGCTTTTAGCATACGTGCCTTTAGCGGAAATGTATAATAAATTTCTAAATAAATAAATAAATAAATAAATAAAAGAACTCTTCAGTTTTCCTTTACACTTTATCCGCATTTAGCACTGGTTGTATTTTGCTTCAGAAGTAACCTGTCGCAAAATCAGGTATGCGTACTGTAGAATATCCGTTATTTGAGGGAACGGTGATCTGTAACCATATAAAGCTTAATGAATCACAGTACTCCATACGAAAACGTACATTACTGCCATTTTATGATTTTATTATATTTTTGAAAATATAATTGCATTAGACCTTTTAAAACGAAAACAAAAAATCAGGAGGTACACATTGATTATCAGCATTTTCCCACAGTACTTACTCATTGTACCGTATAACATTCTATGTTCTCTGTCTATATTATAACACAATGGACAGACAGAAAGACAGACACATAGACTAACTGAATTGATAATCACTCTGAAACATCGTTGGAAAGTGTTAAAAATGCTTAACACAAACAGAAATGTTGCTCTTAATTTCCTATTTGCACCCCTTATTGTATTGCAACATTTTTGGGTTGCTCTGTGAATCTGGAGGTTAAGCATATTATAGTTTATAGAAAACATTTTCTTAGCATAATGACAATAAATGTGAATTTCTTTATGATTTTTTGATGAAATTATTTAAATGTGATTTACAAAAATGTCTCCCATAAAGCGCAATGCATTGGTATTTTTTGGATGTTCATGTATACAAACCAGTGGCATAGGTTCTGTTACAGCCATTTTAAGTAGGGAATATTCAATAATGAATTTGAATAACACATATTATTAGAAAAAATAAAATAAAATAAAAGTAAAAATTAGTAAGTTGTGGCCACCACAAGACTTTCTTCTATATTTTCCTATACAAATTCACTAAGTACAAATAAATAATTTTTATCTTACAGAAAACTAACACTAAATATCCAAAGAAAGACAGTTGTTTTATTATCTATAAATGACATCTTAAGAAATGCATTTTTATAATAGTTATGTCACATATCAAGTTTCGTAAAGTTATGAGCTATAGAAGTTGAGATATAGCTTTCACATTGTCGAGGAAATTTGCAGTATGGCAACGCCTTCTATTGGCCGATAAGCACCCAAATTGAAGCAGCATAATATCTCACAATGGCCTTCACATCATGTTTTGTTTGATAATACGCAATAGAGCCTGAGATATAGCCTCCCCTTCAATTGCGGAAACCGCTGTATAGCAGCGCCACCTGTGGAGCGGTTGACACCAAAAGTTGACACATACTCATTTAGGTTAAGGTGCATCAACATATAAATTTATATGGAACTCTGTGCAGTAATTCCTGAGATGTAGCTTTCCCTTAAATTGTAGAAATCGCTGTATAGTAGCACCACTTGTCGGTTCATAAGCATTCAAATTGAATCAGCATGTCTCATGGTGGCCTTCTCTCACTCATACCAAGTTTTGATTGATTATACGCAATAGAACCTGATATATAGCTTCCACTTAAATTGTAGAAATCGCTGTATAGCAGTGTCACCTGTTGAGAGGTTGGCATCAAAAGTTGATAGCGCTAATTTAGCTCAAGGTGCATCTACATGTAAATTTATATGCAATTCTGAGCAGT
Organism: Salticus scenicus; assembly: GCA_963930645.1. Lineage (NCBI taxonomy): Eukaryota > Metazoa > Arthropoda > Arachnida > Araneae > Salticidae > Salticus > Salticus scenicus. Next base: position 206,859,330 of record OZ005648.1, read on the forward strand.
AGTTCCGGAAACACAGTTGCCACTAAATTTTTGTCACACACAAACACAGACAGACAGACATTTTCTAAAAACAGTCAAATCGTGTTCTAGACCTCTCAAAACGTGTAAATCCGTCGAAAACCGGAAGTCTAATATTTTTACGAATCCAATACTTTCTTCTATTGAATATAGAAGAGAGTAAAAATAAAAAATTCTTAAAATATTTGTGGGCGCTGGAGGCGGACAAACGGACAGTAGAATAGACAAATACATTAATTCAAATCATATTCACATTTTAAAAAATGGTCGAATAAACGCTTAATGTAAAAGAAATTGCAATTCAGAAAATTTCCAATAATAACCCTTAGTGTAGCTGAATATTTTTGCGTGACTCTGTAAATCTAATGCTAATCATGCTACATTCTATAGAAAGCATTATTTTGTGCATTTGAATGACATATTTCTATCTTCCACATGCACACCTTCTTATTTCCGCTAAGGGCACGGCTTCTTCTATTCCTCCTTCTTCCTTTTCACCCATTCCGCTAAGGGCACGTTCCGCTAAGGGCACGGTCGCTAAGGGCACGACACCGGTTAAAAGCTTGTTGTCCGAAATTTATAACTTACTGTTAAGCAATGTCAGAAATCTGTAACCTATAGATTGACTAATTAAATGCTTTAATTATTAATTTTCCATAATAATTGTGGCATTTTAATGACTGTGTATATGTTCTAGTCTTATACATTATATTGTTTAAAAAATGGCTTTAAAATTTTAAAATTTGCTCATAGTTAACGTTTAATGATCTCACAGTTTGAGAAGTGCCCTACTTCAAAATTTTACGTTGGCAGAATTATTTAACAGTTAAGTTCAAAAAACCTTTTGAAAATAAAAATATGCAACACATAAAAAACCACAGCACGTTTGATATCTTATCTCATCATATTTTGCACAGAAAACCCATTTCTTCATTAAACTGTGCTAAACTGTTCTAAATTTACTCTAGTTGTTTCTTTTTATTGTCCATTTTCCGCACATGTATTTTACAGCAACATAGAATTTGTTTTAACACCTTTTAATTATGCCACTTTTATATTAATTCTGCTTTTCACAAAGCAATATGTATTCTGAAGAGAATGATTTGAAGTATTTTACTTGCAATTGCCTGCGTTGATTGACTCAAAATAAATAAATAAAATAAATGCTGAAATAGAGAGCAACATAAAAGACGTAAGCGTAGCTTGGAAGCAACAATTCCAAATAAAGGACTAAATGTAAAGAGCTAGATAAAAAGAATTATTGTATTCACGACTTTAATCGAAACTATTACATATATGCTGCTAAATAATAAGAATAAATCTAGAAAGCAACTGGAGGGAACCAAATTTTGCTGAATTATATTTCAGTACAAATCGACAAAACCTATTAGATACAGCTCTTAAATTAAAGGATAAGCCGGGGGTATGATTTATCTTAATGAACCTCCCCACAAATGTTAATATAATTCGTATTTCTATATACAAATAAAACCTTCTTTGAGAAAAAAAATTCTTGGTTCAGAAGACGATTAAACTGAGAAAAAATTCTGTAACTGACATCTAGAATCTAAATTGTGGCTCTACAAGAAATAGTTCCATGTCATCCTTATAAATTCTAGTCCCCTTGGAAAGCGAGTTCTAGAAGTCCCTATTAGAATTCTAGAGCATATGCCTATATTATCGAGGGCAAAATTATTTAAAAATCTCTGCAAATAAATGAGACACTACAAGAGGCGGTGTGATGTAAATAATTCATTTACCTTTTATGTTTCCATATTTTAAATTAATTTTATTAATATTTTTAATTTTCATAGCAACAGAAGTTACTTAGTGAGGATCAAAGAACCTCATGGCGTACATTGCGTTCTGGCCACTAACCCTTTTTATTCTTTGGGTCAAAAGGTCAAATATATATATACAAATAATTTTATTTACATAAGAGAAAAGAGGAATCAATTTACTTATTGGCTAGAATGCTGTAAAAAAGAAAAATGCATACAAAAATAATGTTTGTAAGAAAACTAATCTGCTGCATCAAAATTAATCAATTTTATTTTCCAAACCACACTAGTAATTCCAAATTAAGTAGGATATAAAAATTAATGGTTTTTAAAATTTGAATAAGTATTCATATAAACTAATATATATATATTTATTATTAATAAGTAGGCACTCTCTCTCCAAATGATAAAATGGTCATTATTTTAAAACAGAAGCAAAACAAATCTTTCTCACCCCATGTTCTTCTCTTGAGAGCTGCTGAAACCCAACTGAATTTAAAACTGCCGGAATAACAGAAGGTGGAGTCAGAACCATCACCCTATTGGTTCTCAGCATGGTGTGATATGACATCACCACTAGGAAAGAAGAACCAATTTTTCTCCTGTGTGTGTGTTGCAGTAAAGCAAACACAACAGGGTGAGTTGCGCCAGCTGAGAGAAACAATGCATTTAAGTGCAGAAAACGATCTTATTTAAAATTTAAAAAGAAGTGATGTTTTTAACATCACATTACCCCTAACGACCATTAAAAAAATTTGGAAGACTAAAAATGTGAATGGAGAGTGCATACCTACATTTACATGAAGGATTACAATTTTTTTTTTTTTTTTTTTTTTTTTTTTTACTTACATGTGAAAAAAAAAATATCCATGTTGACTACATAATATTGTAGGAACGGCCATTAAAGGCATGAATGTAACAAAGCAAATTTTTAAGCAACTGAAAGGTCTTACAATACTCTTAATAACATGCACTTGATAAAAAAATTTGGAAATTTTGAGAACAATGTACATGTGACACAAAATCTGAACCAAACACAATACAAAATCGATAAGTAAAGCTGAAACAATAAAATTCCGACAAACAAAAAACCCAATATCAACGCCTACCCTGGTAGGTGATCAATTCTACCAAAATAGGCGAGGAATACACCATTTCATCAAAAACAATACTATTTCAGCACTGTGGTTACAGACATTCTCAAATAAAAGATTTTATTGATACAAAAGTGGTCAGTGACATATCTAACAATATTTATTAGGATATTGACAACTAATAAAATATATCTATAAATGCAAACAGACACAGCTTTTATCAACAAGTGACATGAGTAAAAAAACATTGATACCTTTTAAAGAAAATAGTATTATAACAGAAATATTGAAAAGCATGTTAATTGCTGTAAAATTTGCTTTCTTATAAATTTGTAAAAATAATTAGTTAACGAGAATAAAAAAATGTATGACATGACAAAAGAATTTCAGTGGATGTGCAATATCAACAAAAATATTTAACCAATAGTCTTGATATTAAATACCATCTACCGATTAATCAATGTATAAGTATACACATGAAAGAACAACTATACTAAATAAATGTCAAAGAAATCTTGTTAACGACTGATAAAACAAAATCAGTTATATTTCAGTATAAAATATTTACAGATGACCTCTTGAAGCATTATTATGAAGGAGAAAAAAAAATCAAAATAAGTATCAATACAAATGTCAAAATAATCTTACAGATAAATATTACATTACGGAAAAGACATTCCAAGTACTCGAGTATAATATTCGAATAAGATTTTTTTTTTTTTTTTTTAATTTTATCATTATCATTATTATTATTATTATTTAAAGAATATACATATTATAAATGGAAATAATAAATGTGAGTGGCTACCGAGGCCACCAAGTTAGATTACTAAACAAAATCAAAAATGCACTTAATATAAACGTCAAATAATACTCAAATAAACATACTATCAGATATAACCAAAACAAAACTGCAATGTCAATAATCACAATAAACAAAAAATTTTATCAAACATTATACACATTTATATACATATCATGTGTGGATTGTGTATTAATTTGATTGTGTAATAGTGTGGATGTAGTGTATACTTGTGTTGTATAAGTGATGTTTGTGTCTGAGAAAATGGTGTGGAAGCTTCCAGAAATTGTATTTAATAACCCAATATATTTATAAACATGACAATGTGTAGGAATTAATATATGAAAAGAAAGAAGAAAAATTATGTATACACATATAAATATGCAAGTTTCCGATACATATAACACACACATACTGTACATTTTGAGCAGTAAATAATTATAGTATAGTTATCAAATTTAACAAATAAGACAATATATAAAATAAATCAGCATAACAGAAGATTTATATTCATATTAACTACAATACACACTTAACTAAGTTTTTGTAGATATTCAACATTTGCCACAGGAGAAAAAAAATATATATATATAACTACACAATATATAATAGGACAATATACAAAATACAACTTATCAAATATACCTGTACCAACTCATACTTGTTTACAACAGGCAACTTTGGTGAATGAATTGCTTATCAAGTCCCCTAAAAAAAACTTTAAAAAAAAAAACATGTTAAAAGAACATTTGTGAAAATGGAAACAAAAAAACAAAAATTAAGTTTTGCATCTTGGTCTGAGATCATAATGAGACTGCGGTTGAACAATCCCAGCTGGTTGACCTGTCAGAATTGTTTGTGGAATGAGATGTTGCTTTCTTTTATGCGCCAGGATGACACGGTCTATGTTAATAGTGAATGGTTCAGCCCCTTCATTTTCGAATTCTCTGACGGAGAGTAACACGTCAGATATTACTTTTTGAACTGAATATGGGCCTATGAATCTTGGTTTAAATGTATCTTTGGTTTTTATAAAGACCATATCATTTTCTTTGAATTTCCGGAGAACTGCTTTTTTATGTTGTCTAGTATTACGTTGGTTTTGGTAAAACTTCATGTTATGATGCACTTGCCTAAAGATCTGTTTCATTGATTCCATGTATTTATGGTATTCATATGGAAATTCCAGTGTTTCTAACTGAGGAGCTTCAAACAAGTCAAAGATGCTTGTTATTGACCTGCCAAAATGCAGAAAGGCTGGAGAATATCCAGTTGAAGAATGAACGGTGGTGTTATACAGGTTCTTGTGTATCATCAAAGCCTGATGAAAATCAAATCCTTCCTTGGTAAGAGTGGAAATTGAGGATTTAATGCTGGTATTAATTCTTTCTGATGAGCCTTGTGTTTGCGGGTGTCCTGATGATGAATGGGAGATTGTAATTTTCAATGTCTGTGCCAAGTTGTTAAAGATGTTTGCTGTGAACTGTGGGCCTAAGTCTGAGAGTATCGCAGAGGGTCGACCAAAGGTAGTAATGTATCCCGTAATGGCTTTAACTACAGCTTGTGCTGTTGCATTTTTTACTGGTACCAATTCAATATGTTTAGAAAAATGATCGAGGAATGTTAACACATGGAAGCCATTGGAGAAAGGACCCAAAAAATCCATGGAAACTAACATACTCGGCGCAGAAGGAACAAACATTTCCTGTAATGGAGCAGGTGGAATTCTGTGCGGTTTATATTGAATACATAATGTACAGGACAGAACAAAGTTTTTTACATCTTCAAATAATCCTGTCCAATAAAAGTGTTTAAGTATTCTTCTGTATGTATTTCTAATTCCAAAGTGAGGCATGTGACAAATTTTTAATACTTTAGGTTTTAACTTCTGTGGTACTACAATTTTTGTTTTTGGAGAGTTTTCAGGCTGGTGAAACTTTCGTTTGATCATTAACAGACCTGTGTCCGGATGGACAAAATAATTTTTATATTTAGGAGAAGGTTTCTCCGAAGTGATATCGACAATAATTTTTAGCAGAAAGTCATCTTCTCTTTGGTCTTTAAAAAAACATTCTTCCGAGATTTCCATCATAAGATTATCTGCGTCAGAGCTGTTTAAGGAACGACTGAGTGGAGCAGCATCGTTGCTTAACAACTGAGGTAAGGAAGAACGATGAGGCTCTGATGAGGTGAGTGACTTATCAGATTTTTGTGTGAAATTGAAATGATGGAGTTCAATTGTTGGAGAAGCTGAAGAAATGGGTAAATTGTTAGCCTCTTTAATTAATTCTGGGTTTGAGTTAAGATCTTGAGTGTATGCAGAAAAGTCTTCTCTTGAAAAATAGTCTGCCAAAACATTTGTTTTACCTTTTACATATCTGAATGTGTATTGATAGTTTGATAATTCAATTAGCCATTTAGTAGTTAGATCAGCAGGAGAGGAAATTTTCTTATAGTGTTCGAGTGGTCTGCTATCGCTGAGAATGGTGAAAGGTCGGTTGAAAAGGAAAAATTTAAATGCACTGACTGACTTAGCTATGGCCATCAGCTCAAGCTTGATGGCTGAATATCGCTGTTCTGATTTAGATAGTGTTTTACTAAAGTAACTAACCGGAAGCAGAATGCCTTCCTTTTCTTGTAGAAGAACCCCTGAAATAGCAATTTTGCTAGCATCTGTATTAAGAAAAAATTGTTTTGACCAATCGGGTAAAGAAAGAAAAGGTTTAGAGAAAAAAACTTTCTGTATTTGTTTAAAGACTTCAGCATGTTCCTCTGTCCATTTAAATGTAGTTTTCGGAGATGTTAATTTTATCAAAGGATCAATTAATCGCGAGTAGCAGGGAATGAGTTTTCTGTAGAATCCACACAATCCTATAAATCTTTTTAGTTGTTTTCTGGTTGCTGGGATAGGAAATTGAGTAATTTTTGTAATGTTGGAAGAAATAGGATGTATTTTCTGATTTTGGATGCTGAAACCGAGATATTCAATAGATGACTGATGGAATTTACATTTCTTTGGAGACAATGTCAGATTGTACTTTTGTAGAGTAGCTAAAAGTGTTTGTAATTTTTCTGTTGTTTCCTGGAAAGAGTCACTTCCTATAATAATGTCATCCTGGTAAGCATATATGCCTGAACAATTGCACTCTTGTATAATTGTGTCAATAAGCATTTGGAATGTTGATGCGGCTGATCTCAGCCCAAACATTAATCTTTTAAATGAATAAGTTCCCCATTGTGTAGTAAATGAGAGACGTCGTCTGTATTCTTTAGGTAATGAAATTTGATGATACGCTGAGGGAAAGTCTAATGTTGTAAAATATTTAAATTTTGAGATGTTATTTATTATCGTATCAATTCTTGGAAGAGGATAAGTGGAGCATCGAATCATAGAGTTGATTAACCTTAAATCTAGGGCCAGTCTAAAGGAAGGTTTATCCTCCTTAGACACAGCTTTCTTTTTAACCATGAGCATTGGGCATGCCCATTCAGAGATATTTCTCTCAATGATCCCTGCATCCAGTAATTTGTCAAGTTGATCTTTTGCCTCTTCTTGAATAGCTTGTGGAATAGGAAAAGGGTAAGTTTTTAAGGGAATATCTGAAATGAATTTTATATGTGGAGTGATATGATCGGTGTGTCCAATCGACTTTAGTGAACATGAAAATACAGAGTTAAATTTCTGAAGAATATCTTGCATTATTACCCTTTCTGTAGGTTTTAAATGCTGAATAGAAAAATTATTTACATTAAATTCTTTCTGTCTTAAGGATAAAACTTCTGGTGTAGCCTTAATTAGATTACACATGTGATCAGGTGTATTTGTTGCAAGATCCAAGGAATTTTCTTCTATTTTATCTATCTCTGAAATGTATCCGCAAACGGTATTTTTATTTATATGCAGTTTCTTGCTCGAATTATTATACATAGGAATAAAAAATTGAATTAATTCTTGTTTAGTAGAATTTTCCTTGATATGTTGTACCTCCATAAGAGAAGGATAGGACACAAGTGGACAATGCTTGTTAGACGATGTAAACATTACTAACTGATTTTCTGGAATAAGCGTGGACCGCACAGGCACATATATAGTATCCTGTGGATCAATCATAATCTTCTGGGTAAGCCAACATTTTTGATAAGAGGGTAAGTTCTCTTTATGAACATCAATTTTAGATTTTTTACATCCAGTTTGGGGAAAATCCGTATGAGTAGCTATCTTATGCGATGCCCGATTCATATCAGATTCAGATGATAGAAGACTGCAAGAGGGTACAGTGTCTAGAATATCTAAAGCATTTTCATTAATTTGTATTTTGTTATTGTGTAAATTGATAACTACATGATGGGACTTTAAAAAATCAAAGCCAAGTATACCAATAAATTTAGATTCAGTTGGTATTTCAATAAGAAAAAAGGTGTGTTTGTAAAAAGTTTTCCCTATTTTAAAGGAAATGCAAACACATCCGTCACATTGGACTATAGAGTTTACTGTAGATATCTTGACTCTTGAAGCAATTCTTTTGTAATATAATTTGTTTTGATTTTGTAAGAAGTAATGTTTTGAGAGTAATGACACAGAAGCTCCTGAGTCGAGAAGAAAATTCTCTAATGTTTTGTTTAACAGTAATTGTATGATGGGGAGATTGGGCAGATCATTGTCTGTGTGTAACAAGAATTCCAGTGAATTAACTAATATGCAGTCTCCATTTTCCTCCACACTCGGGGACGTTACCAGTACAGGAGATGTTGTCTGTATCGCAACAGATTTGACTTTGCGTTCTAATGACAAAGGGAACTTTGCCTGTGTGTCTGGAGATCTCAGAATGATTTCATTGTTATTTACAAAAAAATTATTAGGTAGATTAGAATATGTTGAGTTAGTCTGTGAAAAGTTATGGTAATTGACTTTATTCAAACCTGACCTATATGAGGAACTCTTTGTATTTAGGAGTTTAGTGTCACTTCTACCATTCTCCACTTCTAGTCATTGTGAATGACTACTTTTGGTTTGAGGGGAGTTGGATTTAAATGTTTTAGGGGCCCTGGCTCTCCGTGACATGTCTCTATAAGGTCTAGAGAAAGTTTGCCCATTACGATATCTGTGAGAAAACTTATTATTTTGTAATTTTCTGAGTGCAAAGCACCTCTGAGCAGAATGTCCAGGTCTTTCACACCATTGGCATTGAATCGTGTGCGAACCTTTATTTTGTGGAAATTTATTGTATGGCCGCTTGCTATAAGATGAATTGTTAATCTTAGTCAAATTGTTTTCTGAGTTTGTACCTATCACTTCACTATCTATTTTATGATTGAAGTTCTGAATAGTAGCAAAAGATGTTCCTGGTAAGACAGGGTTTACTTGCAAGTTATAAATTTCCTGGAATTTTTCGAGACATTCCACCATCTGATAAAAGGTTGTGGCTTTTTGTGATAGTAGATGAATTCTAAAGTGGGGCGGAATGAGATCATTGAATTTTGCGATTAGTAGTTGTTCAAGGGCTTTTTCTTCCATATCAGGAAAACGTTTTCTCACTAAATTTTCAAGCTTATTAGCAAAAATATTAATATTGACATCGGACTCAAACTTAAATTCGTTAAATTGTTGTGCTATTGCAGTTGCCGACTCTACCTTAAAATATTTCTTAAATATATTAAATAACTCTTTTGTATTTTTGGCTTTTTGGCAAGCTGGGGAGGAGACATAAAACTTAAGAGCAGTATCTGCCAATTTTGATTTCACAAAAGCCAAAGCATGGGATTCTTCCCATTTGCTGTTCTCAATTTTAAATTTCACTTGTTCAATAAAAAAATCCAATAAATGAGGGTCTCCAGAAAATGGCGTTACTAAAGTTTTGAATGGTAATCCTCTTGTCAATCCTTTGTTAGAAGCCATTATTTTTTGTATATATATGAAACTACTATATTGGCTATAAAACTACATGTGTTGATGGCTATTTGCATATAATAAATTCACGTAGTTGAGGAGAGAGAGAGATACCTACAATTTTTTTTTTTTTTTTTTTTTTTTAAGTCAACAATACAAAGTTCTGTTGACTATTATTTATTTAATCAGTTATTCAAAATATATTGAACCAAAAAAATTTTCATTTGTACAAAGTTCCAGCATATCACAATTTTTGAAACAGGGAATTGTCTTATAGGTCACTTGGTATATATTCAAACACAAAAAAAAAATGTTATTGGTTATGTATGACTTTAAAAATAATTTCAGTAATTCTAGCAATAAAAATAAAATGACTTATTCAAAATAAACAATCTCTACAGTACCATTTATTCTTAAGAACAATAATCAAGTATTCCTTTCCGGCACCAAATGTGATGTAAATAATTCATTTACCTTTTATGTTTCCATATTTTAAATTAATTTTATTAATATTTTTAATTTTCATAGCAACAGAAGTTACTTAGTGAGGATCAAAGAACCTCATGGCGTACATTGCGTTCTGGCCACTAACCCTTTTTATTCTTTGGGTCAAAAGGTCAAATATATATATACAAATAATTTTATTTACATAAGAGAAAAGAGGAATCAATTTACTTATTGGCTAGAATGCTGTAAAAAAGAAAAATGCATACAAAAATAATGTTTGTAAGAAAACTAATCTGCTGCATCAAAATTAATCAATTTTATTTTCCAAACCACACTAGTAATTCCAAATTAAGTAGGATATAAAAATTAATGGTTTTTAAAATTTGAATAAGTATTCATATAAACTAATATATATATATTTATTATTAATAAGTAGGCACTCTCTCTCCAAATGATAAAATGGTCATTATTTTAAAACAGAAGCAAAACAAATCTTTCTCACCCCATGTTCTTCTCTTGAGAGCTGCTGAAACCCAACTGAATTTAAAACTGCCGGAATAACAGAAGGTGGAGTCAGAACCATCACCCTATTGGTTCTCAGCATGGTGTGATATGACATCACCACTAGGAAAGAAGAACCAATTTTTCTCCTGTGTGTGTGTTGCAGTAAAGCAAACACAACAGGGTGAGTTGAGCCAGCTGAGAGAAACAATGCATTTAAGTGCAGAAAACGATCTTATTTAAAATTTAAAAAGAAGTGATGTTTTTAACATCACAGGCGGGTTTCAGCAACTATAATCTTGGTTTATTACCCAATTCTAGAAAATCAAGCGAGAATTTCTCGCAATACAAAAGATTCAGAATATTGTTTCACCATCTAGAAATGTGTAAACTAGAAATTCTCGATCATTTCGTCAATTCAGTTTATTGGCGTGCCTTATGCGCATAGCTCGGAAATCTATGTTTCTAGTTACGGGATTTAGAAAATGGCCACTCATTCATTCTAGAGGAAGGCTGTATATATTTTTTTTTCTCAGTGTAGAACCTAAGCTATGCGCTCTTTTTAGATCCGCTTGTTTGTTTTAAATTTGTTTTAATAACATATTTTTTGCCCGCTGAATATGTATGTTAAATGTAACAGATCTATTCAATTAAAAGGTTAGGGAAAAAAAAAAAAAAAAAAGATTTGATCCAGACGAAGAAATCATGCAAGCTTAAAAACATAATACTATAGGCGATTCATTCTACAAGGATTTTTTTTCATCGCTTACAGAACAATGTCCGATTTCAAGCATGAAAGAAAAGAAAATACGAAGTGAAAAGAAGAAATGATCTCTTTTATAGCACAAAAGAATTAAGAGTCAGGAGCAAACCTTGAAAAAAAGGATCCAATTCCCAGATTAAATTGTCACAGTGTCTAAATACAGAAGTAGATTTACTCGAAGTGAGTAAACGTAAAATCGAGTTGCTTCCTTAAATAAAACAGGTCAAGAGCGAAAGACTTTGAAAAGTGTGTAAAAGAATACTTGGGAAATATTTTTAATCTCATAATTACCGGACACACGGCTATGCAAAAGGATGGAATACGCGACTTGAAAATTACACATTACACTTACTGATAACATTCATATTTTAAAATTCAACGTCAGTGCCGAGATAAATATTTCTGTTCCAATTCAAGAAGGAATACAGTTCAGTTGTAAACATAATAATTTCTAGAGTTCAAAACGATTAGCAATTTAGAGAGAGAGAGAGAGAGAAGCAACAGTTACAATTTTATTTTGAAAAACTGAAACAGTTGTACTGTATTTAGGACACTATTAAACATTAAATAAATAATAATAAAATCAAATAAACGAGTACATAGAAATGAGTTATTTCTCAGACAGTGATATATGAGATCATATAAAATCACAATCATTGCCCCCCAGTGGCAGAGAGAGACACGGCGACATAGTCGCGGACACAGAAAAACGGTTTGCGGACAGTTTTTGTCTGCACTGATAAAAAAAATTTGTCTGCAACTTTCGAATAACAATTCACTTAAAAAAAATTCTGTATCAAAACTAAAATTAATACTTTTATTATTTATATTGTGTTGTGTCAAACATTGCTATAAAATATTTAATTGAATGAGTACACACAATTGTTTATACTATATTGTTCTGCAGTAAAATTGTATTCGTGTATTGTTGCACGAGATCACCACTGATATTAAGCCTCCTCCCCCCCCCCCTAATCAGCTTTCAGGCTTTTTGAGTGTAAGCCATTTTCACCCCTGATTAACGCAAATTTTGCAGACAGATTATGAAATTTTAAAAGCCTGTCGCAGACAGCTACAAAACTTTCTGCCACTGGGCATTGCCCAACAACTTAACGTTTTCCAGAATTATTAAAATGTTAGTAAGAATTTGGTTAAAAAAAAAAAGAGAGAAATTAAAATTAATTTTTTTTTTAGATAAGTAGTATATTGCGAATAATTTACCAATCACCATCGGTTTGCATATTAATTTACATAAAGCAAGAAAAAAATTAAAAGTAGTAAACACTAGGATTGTTGATTTATTGATTTATTTATTTTTTAATCAATATTTATTTGATTTTAATGATTTTTTTTTTAAGTAGTCATACATTACTATAGTACAACTACAACACATGCATTATTATATGTTATGTATACGTGTATATATATATTATATACCTAATATTCACACTATCAATTGTTTTGCTTAAATTACAATATATATATATATATATATATATATATATATATATATACAGGGTATGAAAAAATCAGATTTTTTTTTATTAAAATCGGATTTTTTTTATTTAAATCAGATTTTTTTTGTTTTATTTACATTATTAGACTAAAAATAAATGTAAAAAAAAAATAAATGTTAAGAAATTAAGCATGAAAACTTTTTTTAAATTTAAATGTGAATACATATAAGAAGCAATAAATATAAATAAACTAAATTAAAAAAAATATATATATGAGTATACTAAAAAATAAAAGTAAATAATAATAATAATAATAAATGTAATATTAGCCAACATAGGTACATTCTAACCCCCCCCCCCCTCTTTCAAAAAGATAAATAAATAAATAAATAAAAATATGATATAGTAAAATAAAAATAAAAAAAATAAATAAATGATTAAGTGTAAATAGCTTAAAAGCATATAAGATAATTATTATTATTTTTTATATTTTTATTATTATTGTCATTAAAATGTACATATTAAAACATCTTGAATATCACATTAACAAATTTTTTGAAGAGAAACTTTATCGAGAATAATTGTTCAATTAAAGGAAATTCAATGTGTATATAATATATATATATATGATACACACATTAGTTTGTGCAATTTATTACCAATAAAATACATATAGATTCTAAAATTTTTTCAAAAGATTAAAGTTTTAAAAAATTATGAAAACTGAAACAACTAGCCAGGCCATCACCATTTCATTTCTAATTTTATAAAAGCCGAAATAAAAAGGAAAAAATTGCTTAAGAATGCCTTGGCCAGTTAAAAAACATAGTAATCAGAATTAGAAATAAGAAAAGTTAAACATGAAGGACAGAGTGACAGACAAATCAAATGCTTCAGTTCAGATGGTACAATATTTATTATCCTTAAGGGGAAAAAAAACACTTAGGGCAGAGAATTTAAGGCTTTGTATAAAAAAATTGGCTGCGAATGAACATAGTTAGCTTCAAAATAAGAATAGAAGATAAAAATAGAGTTGTAGAAAATTAAAAGAATCTTTTTTAAAATTAATAAACAGATATTTTATTTTATTATTATTATTATTATTATTTTTTTTTTTTTGGGGGGGGGGAAGGGGGTATTTGATGTAAATAACAAGTAAGTTCAAGTTTTCTTACGTTCTAAGACTATATAAAACTACATATTGACCCAAAATTGTAAAATTTTATTTTTGATTTAAATCAATGATTTTTTTTAAAAAATCAAAGTGATTTTAATCACGATTTTAATCATGATTTTAATCAAGCTGATTTAAATCGGCGTACCCTGTATATATCGGGTGATCCAAAAGTCACAGAGAAAAATATAAAAAATTATTAGGTCTATGCAGTTTTCACTAAAATATACAGAAAACATGGGATTTTTTTTTTTTTTTTTTTTTTTTTTTTTTTTAAATATATATACAAGAAAAAATATTAGTTACATTTTTCATTAGCATATCACGCTGTTTCTGCAGTATCCTCTCACATTTTAAACAGGTCCGCCTGATCGAATAACAGCATATTGAGAATACTGAAGCTTTTTAAAGATAATTTCCAAGTCGCAACGTCTGGCGGTCATTCTAATGAATGAAGACAGTCACATTGAGCATTTAAAGTCCTAGTTACGCTGCTGATTGTTCTGCGCCACTGTAAAACTATTAATTTTACAATTAAAATGCCACTTGGATAAGAAATTTTAAACTAATTTGCTAATAAATTTTTTGTTACCTGAAAAAATCCCATGTCTTTCAATGCATTTTAGAGAAAACCGCAAAGTGCTACGGTCAATACTTTTTAAATAATTTTTTTTTTTTTTTTTTTTTTTTACTTTTTTCTGTGACATCTGGATCACCCTGTATATAATATTCCTATAGAAATAATCCAAGTAGGCATTCATTTTGAATATTTTATTCAATCATATCTTCATATTAAGAATAGACTTAATTTCACGCCGAACACAATTCCGATTATAAACCACTGCGTTTAAAATTTTAGACTTCATATAGTGGCAGATCTAAAACTTAACTTTCGGAGGAGGATAAAATTTTACAAGATGCTATTCGAAATAAAGTAATTTACAACAGCAATTTTAGTGCGCATTTTGCAGACACGTTAGATTGCGTTATTAAAATGTTGCAATATTTGTAATTATTATATGGACTGTACGTTAATGGATACCAGTCGTAAACAGAGACTAATACCCCTAAAAGAGGCTAGTGCTGAGGCTACGCTGGCGTTAAAAGGTTGAAGTTTGAAAGATGTAAATATCCATTCTCTTCTCTCACCCCTATATTATAAAATCACAGCAGACCTGATGCATTGATCCAACTGATATGAAAAATAAATAGCATAAATATTAAATGCGTATCTTTTGTGCAGCCCAGTAAATGAGTTTAAACTTTTACATATACTATTAATATAGAAGTTTAATTTACTTGCAATACTTAAACAAAAATAGAAGTGCATTTTGGCAATTATCTACTATAACTGATTAAAGTACCGAATTAGTAAATAAAAGACTACCTGAGGACTGGTATTGAAAAATAATAATATAAAAACTTACAATTGTTACTAGAGCTGTTTTATTATTATTATTATTATTATAAAAAAAAAAAAAATGCTTTTTTTCTTTCTTTTAATTTTTTTTTCTTTTAATAATTTTTTAAGCTATGCATTATACACTGGTCAAAAAAATTTAAGGATCAGTCCGTTTTCTCTTTCTCTTCTTTTGCACATAATTTTTAAACAAATAAACATATAAACATAAAATTTGGATGGCCTGTTCATTATCATATTATTAACCGAATCTTATGTAATTTTAGCATAAGAATAATTTTTAAGCTAATAAATATTCATTTTTCTCGCAAAAGTAAGCTTTGGAAAAAATGAAAAATTTCAACAAATTTAGGAAAGAACACATATGAAAAGTGGTGTTAAGGATGCATTAGAGATAGGTAAAGACGCTCATACCTTGAAATGTTAAACTAAATCTCGATTTTTCTTTTTGTATTAACTTTTCTTTTACTTTTATAATGAACTTTTTAAAAATATATAATTACTAATATGTAAACTATACTCAGCACTAGAATAATAATGATGTCGAAAAATAATTGTATAATGAATATCTTATCCAATTTTCATGTTTGTATGCATATTTTTTAAAAAGTTATTCACATGCGAAAAGAAGAAGAAAAAAGAAGAAACAGAAAATGAATGCAGGTAGAAAGATTTGGTTGTAATCTAACATAGGAACGCGTGTGCGTCTTTACCTATCTGAAAGGCATCCTTATGACCATTTTTCATTAAGTGTTCTTTCCTAAAATTATTGAAATTTTTCATTTTTTTTAAAGCTTCCTTTTGAGAGAAAACTGAATATTTATTAGCTTAAAAATTATTCTTATGCTAAAATTACATAAGATTCGGTTAATAATATGATAATGAACAGGCCATCCAAATTTTATGTTTATTTGTTTATTTGTTTAAAAATTATGTGCAAAAGAAGAGAAAGAGAAAACGGGCTGATCCTTAAATTTTTTTGACAGTGTAGTATAACATTTGTATCTTATTATGTGTGTGTGTACGCATAATATCTACACTGTCAATGATTTTGTTTAAATTATGAAAATATAAATAACAATCCAATTAAAAAAAAAAAAAAAAAAAAAATCCCATGTAGACATTCATTACCAATATTATTATTATTATTTATTTATTTTTTTTATTATTATTCAATATAGTATCTTTATAATAAGAAATATGTAATTTCATTACGAACACAAATCAGGTAGAATGAGACGGTTTGCGGAAATTTCGCCCCCAGCATCTCGCCCCCGGCATTTCGCCCCCAGCATTTGGCCCCCGGGAAATCTCGCACCCCGGAAATTTCGCCCCCGGAAATTTCACCCCCGGAAATTTCGCCCCCAACGTCTCGCCCCCGAGTTGTGGAAAATATATATGTAATGACAAACAAAAATATAAATATACGTGTAGTAATTCTCAATATATTTCTATTTAATTAATGACGATATATTGAACGGCCCAGCCCGCCCGTTACCGCTCTTCTATGTCTTTTCCTAGTCAATTTTGTTCTTTTATCCTTTCTGGTGTTAGCCTTTTTTTTTTTTTTTTTTCACACTTGACATTGTGAGTTTTTTTGTTTTCATCCCATGCTTTTTTCTATGGAATTTTGTCTCCCTTTTTCCCCCTGTTTCTATGAATTTTAAGCCTTTTTCCCTCGCTTCCTACATTCTAAGGTGCGGTCCTAAAATTCGATATCGAGTTTTCACCTGATTTATACATTTTAAGGCCTCCTGAGTCCAGAAATGTAGTTTCTGACAGTTGGTCAGAGTGTGTGTATGTATGTATGTATATGTATGTATGTGTACGTACGTGCGGAATTTTCTGGGTATCGTATATCCGAAGCTAATAAAAATAGAACTACGAAACTTCAGAACTGAGACAGGTCTGGTATACAAATAATTTTTTTAAATTTTGGGGGAAATTGAAAAATCGGAAATGGGACAGTGGAAAACGGAAGTGGGACCGTAAGTTCGTATCTCAAAAACTGCTCTATCAATTTTCTTCAAATTTGCTATATAAACACTCTATTAGATGACCTTTTAAATAATATAGTCGTTAGTTCAGGAAAATTTATAGGCGTCCTGTAAAAATAGCTCAATTCCAGACTTCGCAACTGCGTTCCTTTAAAAACGACTGCACGGATTTTTTTTTTCAAACTCGTTATATTAACACTTTTTAAAACATCTTATTGTATGTAATTATTGTTTTCCAATCAATAATTGAGTTTGCCAAGTTTTGGTAAAATATTATATCTCAAAAACGGCTCTAACGATTTTTTTGAAAATTATTACATAAATCCATTTTAGATATCCTTTCTCATGTATTACTTGGTTATAAGAGGAAAATTAACAGTCATCCGACTTAAGTAGGTCAGTTTTAGATCTCGGAAATTGGTGTTTCAAAAAATGTGTCTACCAATTTTACTACCTTATACAAAGTATAAGAAAGTTAGTAATCCCGATGTGCGAAATTTATTTTGAATTATGCATAGCTCAAAACATGAATGATCGTAGAAGGTTGCAAATTTATATGCGTAACTGTTATAATGTCTAGTTGTACACTTGCAACTTTGGTTTTAATACGAGTTCCCGTTTCAGAGATATCAACGATTTTAAACGAATTTTCGTGACGACAGTATTTAAGTACGTATGTGTGTGTGTGTGGGGGGGGGGGGGGGGGGGTGTATGTATCTCGCATAATTCAAAAACTGTTAGACGTAGAACTTTGAATATTAGTATATAGGTTTTTTATAACATCTAATCGTGCACCTCTATTTATTTGATTTATATGATTATGGACGACTTTATATGACTTTCCGTTTCGGAGATATTTAGGAAAATAGTGTTCATAATGACCAAAAATACAAAGATTTTGGCCATTATATATGACTTACCATCATAGAGATTTCAAAAAAAGATAATGATAGAGCCAGTAATGATATTGTTATGAAACTTGAAGACTTTTTGCGGGTAGAAAGTTATGCTTAAAGATATAAACAGGTACTTGTCAATGAAGGCATTTTTGTAAAATGAATATTTAGCCCGTAGATAGAGCCTGTAATGTATCTCGCATATCTCAATAACGGTTCGACGTAGAACATTGCAAATAGGCATAAGGGTTTCTTATAACATATAGTTGTGCACCTTCCTTTTTGGACTTTATACAATTTTCCGTTTTGGAGATATTTAGGAGAATTGTATTCATAATGACCAAGAATACAAAGGTTTTGGCCATTAAATATAACCTACCATCATAGAGATTTCAAAAGAAGCTGATAGAGCTAGTAATGAAAGTTGAAATGAATGTTGAAATAGTATGAAAGTTGAAGACGTTTTTGCGTGCATAAAGTAATATGAAAAGACACAGGCAGGTTCTTGTCGACAAATGCACTTTATTTAATAAATGTTCAGCCCATACACAGAGCACGTAATTTTATTGTTGCGAAAGTTATCGACATTTTAGCGTTTTGAATTTGATTCTTTAAGACAGATATATGTTCCAGTCGACGAATGGATTTTTTTTTTTATGAATATTCAGCCCGTATATAAAGCTTGCAATGATATTGATAAAAGACGAATTGTTTACGAATAACGAAAAAAACGAAAACATACTTAGTAAGCGAGCATCTTTTATTTTGGCTTAATGCAATTTAATTAATTATATGCTCCATTACTAATAATTAGTGTAAAATAATAAATGTAAATCGATAATAAAACTTTCTATACTCTATTGGAGTTAACAGTTACTTTTGAAAATGTACTATATTTTCAAACAACCTCAGTTTCGATTCTTAGTTCTTAAACCCTTTGAGTATCAGAGTTGGTTGGTTGGTTGGGTTTTTACATCGCACTAGTGCTGTGCAACGGTGCAATTGACGACGGTAAGGGTCTCGCTCCTAAAGGTGGTCCCAAGACATGACATAACATTTTTGACCTCCACGGATGGGATTGAGGAGCTGAGTAAGTACAATAAATTATTTTATACAACAAATTATTACAAGATAAAAAGAATGAACTTTTTATATAACATGTTTTTAATGTTTTTTTTTTCCGTTGAATCATATAAACGCTACCGAAGGCCGCGTGGAACTGAAATATTTGGCTAAAAGTAACGAAAAAATGCATTGTCACCGTGTTCTGAGCTATTCTGAAACTTTCAAATGTCTAGCTAGACGGGAAATAACATGGTATCTGAATCATATAAACGCTACCGAAGGTAGCGGGAGCTCGAAAAAATTGGTTAAAAGTATAAAAAATCTTATCGTGATCCTGTTATGAGCTTTTATAAAAGTTTCTAATTTCAAGCTTTTAGGGAAATTATACGATTGTTGATTCATATAAATGCTACCGGAGGCTGCGGAGACCCGAAGTAATTGGTTAAAAGTATAAAAAAAATGCTTTGTTATCGTCTTTTGAGCTATTATAAAAGTTTCAAATGGCTAGCTAGTCGAGAAGTTAGTAAAATGAATCTTCTGTTGAATTATATAAACACTACCAAAGGCAGCAGGGACCTGAAACAGTTGGCTAAAAGTATTTAGAAAATGCATTGCCACCATGTTCTGAACTATTCTGAAAGCTTCAAATGTCTAGCTAGTCGGGAAGTTAGTAAAATAAATTTTTGGCAAATCATAAACGCTGCCGAAGGCATCAGGGACCCGAAACAGTGAGCTAAAAGTATTAAAAAAATGCATTGTCACCGTGTTCTGAGCTTTTCTGAAAGTTTCAACTGTCTAACTAGTCGGAAAGTTAGTTAAAAATCGATTGCAAGATCTGTACTGGACACACAAACAAACAAAGAAGAATCGAAGTTAATAAAAACATGGTAATATTTGGGGAAATACCGCATGTATGTTTATATCTTTATTTGTAATTACATTTACATTTAGCATCACTCGGGGCGAAATTTCCAGGGGCGAAATGTTCCGGGGGCGAAATTTCCGGGGTGCGAAATTTCCCGGGGGCGAAATGCTGGGGGCGAGATGCCGGGGGCGAGATTCTGGGGGCGAAAATTCCGGATCCCGAATGAGACACCCAACTTAAGACTGCGTAGCTACTTTAGCTTGTAAAGTTGAACCTCGATTATCCGATTTAACTGGAACTGAACCTACATCGGGTGATCAAAATTTCCGGATAATAGAGAATTTGTCAATGGTCATCGAATTGTTATTATGATTATTTACACTGCTAAATAAATATCCAAATTACATATGAAATTTTATTTCACTGAAAGCACAAAAATATTTAAAAAACGCTCTAAGAAAGGGGAACTAAAATATTTATCTGCAATCGCAGTTCGGAAAGGGCGCTTGCATACAAAAGAAATGTTAAAGTAAAAAAAAAAAAGCTTTAAAAAATGAATTTGGGTTAAAAGAAAGTGTCGTTTAAAAAAGTTTCGTATAATAGATGCTGAAAAAAAGTCAGAAAACTGACGTTGGTTAATAGAAAGTTCCGGTTAAACGATGGTCGGATAATCAAGGTTCTACTGTATATGGATCGAAGTCATGTGTTTTCTGACCTACTAAAAAATGAACGAGGCTGAAGAGAGATTTTACAGTTTGGGGGCAATTTCCTTTCTTATAATAGTTTCATTTATTTTTATTTGTTAAATAATCTTATCTGGATATTTATTCTTTTTTTTTTTTAATGTTATTTTATTATTTTTAACAGGCCAAAATAAATAGATAACTACTGAATTAGTGCTGGGAACAACTTTATGTTCCAGGAATTTCAAAATATATTTTTAGAGTAATTTTTGACGCTAGTTACAAGTATGCTCATGTAAACTTCTGTCGAACAGTTGAGCCGCTAGAGGGTGCAAAATTGGGATGGTGCTAGGAGACAAATTAAAATGTTTAAATATTTCAAAACATACGTTTTGTGTTATTTTTCACACTGATAACGAATATACTACTTATATTTCTCTAACTCCAGTCATTTTAGCACTAAGGTTCAAAAATGTTTTGGTGGTTTATGCTCGTATATTTTGGAAGTCTTAGGAATATCAGAAATTTGCTCTGAACTATTATGACCCAAAACAATTTTCATTATTTTGTGATTTAATGGTTCAACATACCTAAAACTAAATATTATATTCGAAATCTAAGTCAAAAAAATACACGAAACGTATATTTTGAAGTTTTTAGGAACATAATTATTTTCATCTTCACTAACTTAATCTATATCTCTGGCTCTCTCTCTATATATAATTTTTTATGAAAACAATAAAATGCGTAAATACGTACGTGGGTTTAAAAACCAAAATTTTAAAAATACGTTGTAATATTAAAAACCTTATGTTATAATTTTAAGATGTAATATATATATATATATACTATATTGATTTAAAAAAAAATCTTTCCTTCAAACGCGGATGCACGATTATTTTATGAATACTTTACGTGGAAGTCATCATTATGATTCATTATTTTATTGAGAATACAGTATAACTTTGCATTTGCGTTTTGGTAAATCGCATTTCCCGCAATTTACAATTTCTTTTTTTAAATTCTTTCATTTTTGATATGTTTGCTATTTTTCGCCATTTACACTTATCCGAATGGAAAGGAAATACATATTGTGACTTAATTAAAAGAGTAGTTTAAAAAAAAAATTTTTTTTTAAGTGTAATGATCTATTTTCAAAGTACAGTGTGAAAGCAGATGTCTAATTGCGATATCCATATGCTAATTTCTCGTTCCTTTATAAGTTATAGAAGGTTAAAAAAAAAAAAAGAAAAGAAAAGAAAAATAAGAAAAAAGAAAAGACAAAACAGAAAACAATTTTGGATTTTTTTCAGGGGTAAAAAAAAAAGACACGATGTTTAAATATATTTTATAATAATATATTATTTAATGTATTAGTAGTATATCCCTGCATCGTACGTAATATACTTTAAATATATTTAGTTATTAATTTGTTTCTAACTGTTGGTTATATTGAGACGTAAATAGTCACTTCTCAAGTCCTTTTCAAAATTGTCTGATGTGAAATACAATAATTATGTCAACAACGAGCATTTCTTATATTATTATTATTATTATTTCACCGTCAATTGAAAAAAATTATTTCCCTACCATTTAGATTTCCCTGCAATTTACGGGTTTTATATCTGTACTGATAAGTATAAAGGATTTAAGTCCAAAAATGTCGATTTTGAGTTAAGTACATAGTCAGACTCAGAAAAAAATTCTCTATCGATTGGTATAAAGGATTTAATTCTATGTCATTTAGTCTTTGAGAAAATCCATTGGTAAAAAAAGGACCAATTTAGAAAATTA
Organism: Salticus scenicus; assembly: GCA_963930645.1. Taxonomy (NCBI): domain Eukaryota; kingdom Metazoa; phylum Arthropoda; class Arachnida; order Araneae; family Salticidae; genus Salticus; species Salticus scenicus. The sequence goes on from OZ005648.1 coordinate 206,881,974, forward strand.
CCATTCATGTATGGTATAAAATATTTAATTCAATTTTTCCCGTTATTAAATGAAGGTTGACAACCACTGAATGGTATAAAGGGTAAAAATCAACGAAATACCTTTTCCCTAATCCATTCTTCTGATTTGTTTTTAGCTAGTTAAACTTTATTTTTCGTCTCCTGAAAAATCAAGAATATGGACCTTTATACTTATCACTACAGATATTTCGTCCCTTGGAAAGTGTACAAATGGAGTTACACTGTAATAGTTATTTAAATATATAAATATGTATATTTGCGTACATGTGTATATACATATCAAAATTTTTTAAAACGTAGTAAAAGCCGAGCAACAGATTTGAGACCACTGAAACTGCATAGACCAATAAGAATAAAATTTCATTAAATTAATATTACCTGTGAAGACTGATTTTGTTAATCATTGAAACTGAAACAAATAATTTTACTTGTTGATTTTTTTTTTTTTTTTTTTAAATAGAATTTAACTTTAAACTTACCTTAATTCCTAGATAGTTGCTATTTAAATAATGCTCTGTGTTTTAAAACGACATGGAACCCAAAAAACAAAAGATTCAAACAAGCAACGAGAGAAAAAACAATTGAAACATATTTTTTGACAGATTATTTTCCAATTAGGAATAGTTCAAAACGGCGAAAAAAACGCGTCAGGGGAGACCTTTTTCGCCGTTAAGCACCAATGTACGATTTCGTTCACTAGTGGCTATAATAGCAAATTACTTGCGGGCCCCCTAGCATACATGAAAATAATTGAAGTTAAATATGAGGTAGAATGTGGAAAAAAACTAATTAGTTCGAGAAATCAGATAATCAAATATAAAACCAATAGAAGAAAGCAACAAACATTTCTCACGGGAGTAAGCATTGGCATTCACATGGATTACAACAAGTAAAATAAATTAAAGGTTTAGTTGTTCATAGCATACGAAGAAAAAATGAACCATTCTAGCAACACGGAGTCTTTAAATTGAGTCTAATCATACACAAAACACTTTAAAAAAAACCTATTTTAATTAGATTAGATAATCATTTTGTTTAACTTTAGTAAAACTGATCCACTGTTCGAAATAATAATAATAATAATATATATAAATGATAGATATCGTAATAAAATTTAATCTTAAAATTTAGCAATAAATAGATACAAAACAATACCAACACAAAAAAATAGAACTGAATTTAACTTATAGGAAAGACTGACACAAAATTGTTGCGATACAGATTAAGAACCAATAAGAGAGAAAAACAATTTAAACACACACAAGTCTGAAATTTTAAGATAGAGGCTGGTCAGACAATAAATACAATAAAAACTGATCATTTATTTTTATTAACTTTTAGAAATATATTGACTGCGTAGAATGATTTTTATAAATATTATAATGAAGAAGGCTAGTTAATGCAATATGGAAAAGAAAGTCAGATTATATTGGAATTTAATTACCGGTATGAATTCATTTCCCCAAAAAATCTGATGAGGATAATACTGCACTTTGCGCATCCATCAAACTGTACGTTTTATTACGAAAATGTTGACATTTTGATTTTCGTATGGAGTAAGTAGTGTTTGAACAAGAGTAAGTTCCAGTCGTTGATTGCACTTTACTTGACGAGTATCTTCGAAGCAATTTAATAAAACTCTTATTCGTACCGACAAAATTTACGAAAACAGTATTGCATACAAATGATAAATATAATTTTGGAACAGTAATTAACAGCTTGTCGTACAATCTCTCATGAAGAACGCACAACTCAGAGTTCAATGGAATTCACTCGATTGCAAATAGCTTCTCTTTTATAAATTTTTAGCAAAGTTTAGAAGCGCGGAAAAAGCACAGCATTAAAAAAAAAAACTATTTAACGACATTTCAAGTTGGTATAAAACTTCTAGAATTTGTCAATCCTAAACTTTTTTTTTTTTGCTAAATTTGGACACCAAGGCCATCATCCTTCGATATTTGCTCGCATATTTACAAACATTTTGATCGCAACAATTGTTCCAATAATGAAAAAGTGTTTTATCCTTTGTAATGAATAACATATATATAATCGCGAAAATTTCTAAAGCGGACCGTCATCAAAACCAAAATCGGGAGGTTTACAACTAAATATTATAAAATGTCTCAAATCTAAATTTTCAATACTCAACTGCTGACTATTTTTGAGTTAGTATGTGAGATACAATATCTGTTTCGTATATCTGTTTCACATCATTTCCTTTTTACAACGTACAAAGAAGTACACAAACAATCATAAAAAAAGAGACAAAAAAAAAAAAAAAAAAAAAAAAAAAAGGAAGAAAGAAATAGGTTATCTTAGCAAATGACATATTTGTTTTCGTTAGATATCAAAAAACTTATTTTATATAAAATGACTTATATCAGTTTTTGGCAAAACAACTTATGTTTTTCTGTAAAAAAATAGGCCGTTAGAAGAATCATTAAAATAACCCAGTTCCGCCCATGTTTTCAATTTTAAAGAGTAAAGAAGTTACTTGTCGCTGGTTATTTCCGATAAAATCATTACTATCCGAACTGAATTAACAATGGAAACTACCCCCACAAATGACATTTTAAATAAATAATCATAAGTCATGTATTTTTTTGAGTCGTGTAATAAATTAAACTCGTATGGCTCTAGATTAGATCAAATATTTATGTAATACAAACAGAACACAAAATGTAGTGATTTGGTGAATAATTATATAGATATAGAGACTTTTATTTTTCAACAATTTTTATTCAGCATTTAACAAAAACATCTTAGTGACTAAAGGAGCGACACTGCTACAGCAACTTCAAATGATTCCATGTTGAAGTGCCTGAAACCAAGCAACTTTTCCTCGTTGAAGAGACATTGTCGGCAGAAAATTTTGTGTTGTTCCTATGAACAAGTGAAATCTTATGATGTCTGTGAGAACTGACGTCATTCGAATGTCACTCTTCTTCTGCATTCAAGTGGACGTCCTCAATCTCGTGTCACTTGGAATTGCTGCCATACCAGTGACACCTGTAACTTTATATAATTGCTTTAGAAAGTAATCCACTCGTTGACATCGGCCATTAAATCATCTAAGCCGTCGTAAACTTTGTTCACAAGCCAATTTTTCAACGATTGATTGACGTAGGGGCTTCTGAGGAAAAATACAGCGGATGAAGTAGAAGTTTCCAACCCTTATTGGCGATAGATACGACGCTCAACATGTGCATGCGCATTATCATGATGTAATAAATATCGTTCTTTTAGTGCGGTTATTCTATCGTGAAGGAAGTCGAATCTGATAGACGTCGCTGATGATATCGAATTGTCGTTTGCCATTTTGTCCGGAATCCGTCACTGTTGTCGCTCATCATCGTCATTCCACCAATAACGTTTGAGATAATTTCTCAATGGATGATTCCGCTTCTGTCCCATCAAACACACCATGTTGCCGTCTTACAATGGACAGCTTTCGGTATGCCTTTGGGTGCAATAGCTAGTGAAACGCAAATCATTCTTTTGATGTTTTATGTAGAGAAGCCACGATTCATCATCAGTGACGAGATTCCTCAAAAACGAAGTTTGCTGGTTTCGCTGCAGCAAATCGATACAGATTCGAACACATTCAACTTTGTTGTTATCGGGAAGTTCGTGGGGACACAACCAGCCAATTTCCTTATATTTTACGAGCTTTCTAAAACGACAAACTATGGTCGAACGGTTCAAACTGAAGTCTTCGGCCAACATTCTCCTAGCTGTCAAATTTTGTCCTCTTCTACAGCTGCCAAAAGTGTCAGGTCGTCGAAATTTGATGGTCGACCTCTTCCTTCTTCATTTGTGGGGTTACACCCCGATTTAAACTTCTTGAACGTTTTTTCAACTTTACTTTTAACTGATTATTTTTTATTTATTTATTTCCAAAAACAGATTGCGAAGTGACCGTGCGGCCTTTTAACCTTTCTCGAAGTAATGTAACATAATATGGCAAGTATAGGTGTGATTTTCAACACATATTTCACTCGCTGAAAAGAAACGTTTTATGAAAAAAACCAAGCAAAACTCCAATATTTAAAAAAAAAATAAGTTGCGAGAAAAAGCCTCAATAATTATGCACCAACCCAATAACTTAAGAAAGTACTAAATGTAGAAAGAACATAATTTTTATAACCAAAACCAGCGGGAGAAAAAAGGGGGAAAAGGAACCCCCCCTCCCATTTTCTTTCTGATAACAAAACTCATTATTATTAATATTTCAGTCAAATGGATGTTATATATTCACCCCTCCCCCCCCCCTTTTTTTATATTAATTAAAAATGAAAAAAATTTCAGTGCATAAGCATTTAATAACAAGCATTCTAAACTACATGCAAATGTGCATACTAAAGCATGGACATTAATTAACAATTCTAAACAGAAATCGAAATTACTAAACATCTAGCTTTCTTTTAACCAAAAAATATTTTCATAACACAATGCATTTAACACGTGTCTCATTTTTATTACTGCAATAAAGTTAAATTTTATTTATTTATTATCTTAATAATATCGTGTTTCCATTTAAAAATTTGAATAATTAAAAATGTGCAAATAAATAGCTGCATAAACATAACGAGAACGAAGAAGGAAAAAAAAAGAAAAGATTAGAAAAACCCAAAATGCAATATTGGTATGAATATTCATGTTATACAAAAAGAGATGGTTGGTTCCAACATATTATGATAATGGTTTCAATATTTTATTTATGAGAAGAAAAATATACATCTTCATGAATGAATACACCATGATTAGAAGTTGGAAAATTTTGCACTTAAAATACATATTGACAACCATATCAGAGGCATACAAATCAATGAAGTATGAAGCATTATTACTGCTATATGATTCAGTCTGCATTTTCGGTTGAATTGGTGAGAAATTACCACGGTTCTCACCGGTTCACAGATACCAGATTAAATAAACAGTATTTACAAACAACAATACAGAAAACAAAAGTAGTATTTCAACACTGAAATTTCGCAGAATTCCGAATTATAGAGAATTGGGAGAAAAAACAAAACAAAATATTTGACAATTCATAATTTTGAATTGTAGAGAGAGAGAGAGAGAGAGAAAAGAAAGAAAGAAACTAAGATATAAGACATTTTTTGTAATCAGTGACTACGTTCTGAATAATTACACAGTGATTGTTTTTATTCTCAATAGACTGTTACTTTCCTTATATATACCCTTAATAATTTTAACAAACAACATTTTAAAGAAAACTTTTTGAATTTACAGAAAACTAGCTGATACTAGATATTTTTCGGGTTCATTTGGGGAAAAAAAAAAAAAGTGGTACAATAAAGATTCCTATTTCTCATTATTTCTACGATGTCTCTCACCACCCTTTTAATTGGAGGGGGCATAACCCATAGATATAGTAATATATATATATATAGATCTATCATCCCCATGTTATCGAGCAAAATTTTTTGATGCCGAAAAAAGTTTCGGAATCAAATATTAGAAGGTATTAAAAAAAAAAAAAAAATGAATTTCAAACTGTATCTGAAGTTTTTCATTCACCTTTAGTAAATAAATTATTTATAAATTTTATTTACTAAATTATCCGTGTGTATTCCTGTGTGCAATTTAGTCAGGGAAAGACAGCCATGACTTTTTCCGAGTAAAAAGGGATCACTTTTTCCCTCTCGCTGATCAATCTATGTCTTATTACTATATCTATGGCCCTATCAATGAATTTCCATGAAGAGTGTTTATATCAATTATTTAGTTTCTAGCTCCAGAGGTTTTCAAATTGTACAACAGACTCCACTCCTACGTTTTTACCTTTTTACCTTTTTAAGGTGATTCAGCAATATTTAAATAGTGTAATAAATATGAACTTGAATAAAGAATTTTCATACTAATCTGTTCAAGTTTCTGTAGCTGTTTTCAAATTGTACATCCTCTCGTTTTATGCCTCTTTGGACGTGGAAGTTACTTTTTTTATAGCATAGTGATTCCTTCTAGCTGCTAAGGAGTATGTGTGATAATTTGCTTTTGAATCCGTGAAAGAGTGATGAATTTGTATAGCGAACAAACAACTTTTCACATTATATATATAACTACTGTCAACTCTCTCTAATCCGCAAAAGTTTTGTCCAGAGGTTGTGCAGATTACAGGAATTTGCGGATTAGAAATCAATGTCTTTTTTTACATTTTTCTTTTGTAAACACAAAGTCAGTTATTATAAATTCAAAAATAGGCATTAAATGGGAAGACGATTAATTTCCAATAAATTTGAGAATAAAATATTTTTTCAATATTAATAAAACTAATCAATCACATTCAAATATAAAAGTAAATAATTTAAGCATATTCAGATAATACATAGCAATAATACATAAACATACATATTTATTTAAAAAATACACAAGAATATATTTTTTAAGTGCAGAAATGAATATTCATCATTGATTATTTTTAATTTTTCTAAACACTGATGTAATAGTGGTTTATTTAAAATTTTTATATACTTTTCTGAAGTTCTTTGGCTTGACTTGGCGCTAGTTTATATGAATTGCAGGATAATAAATACGAGAATCTCACTATCTCCCCCCCCCCCCCCACACACACACACAACTGTGTTTGAAAGCAAGGATTAAGCCAAAAATTTGAAAATTTCTTCGATTACAATTAAAAATAAATCAATTGCGTATTATAGGTCTGCGGATTAAAGGAAATTGATATATATATATACACACACACACATACATACATATAAATATATCTGCGCAATGTTTGAAAAGGTATTCATAATATTTTCATTATTACGTTGCTGTTAAGCGAATTTTTTGGAATGTTTTACATCATCTATTATTTGAAATTGCAATACTCTGCATACTTTATTACCTTTTTTATGACCTTATTTGCTATTACTTAATTTATTTACTAAGCATACTTATACATGACTTGTCTTGCTGCTAAATGTGAAACTTGCTTATATTATTGTTTCTTAAAATCAACTTCCTTTTATTTGAATTTCCTTTTCTTGCGCTGACTTTGCATTGTCATATCTTGCATATTGTATATAATTGCTATATAAGATTTTCATTAATTTTGAGAGAGAGAGTTTTGTTTTTGAGATTAAAAAACTATTTTAGTGATTGTAACTAAAAGCTATGAATTTGATTTTTATAAAAATGCTAAATAGTATTTAAGTGGTTTGAAAAATCCTTTAACAATTGAATACACTGACTGATTTTCTTTTAAACTGAATAATGATAAAACTTACAAATATCATAAATTTAAGAACGAAATTAATTTTACAAACGCATTAAAAATCACCTTGTATTTCAGGCCTAGTTCAGTTATATTTATGAAACTTTAAAAATTATTTTTATAGGAAAACTTAAAATATATGTAAACACCGTGATTATTTGAGAATTATATGCTACTTAGGATTTACTACAAAAAGACTTATATGGAGGGGAGAGGGGGGGGGGTCGAAATAAGATATAATAATAATAATAAAAGCGTGTATTCACAATTTAGTGAAAAGTTTTGTGAACTTTATGAGTGTTAATTTTATAACTAATCATTTTTGAACCGTATTGTGTGGGCATCAGATATTTTTTTTTCCCCCTGTTACATATTAATATATTTAAGTATACAAGTCGATATATTCTCAGTATTCTAGGAATTAAATATAAATTTGGTCCATTTTAACACATCAGAATTAAAACCAAAAACAGCTCGGATTCAATAAGTGAATATATTTTTCAAATAATTACACCCCCTCACTTTTTAACTATTCGACATTTTATATACAACTATTTTAAATTTTCGTTTAATTTATATTACAGATTCAAGATTCTACATGAGCTACTTTTAATTGCCCAACGCTGCTAAGGAGTCAATGTGACGCCAATACCGAGAACTGTACATATTATACAATAGCTCGTAGTTCAATATAATATAAATAAACTAGTATGTTGTGGCCACCACAAGACTTTCTTCTATATTTTCCTATACAAATTCACTCAGTAACAATTAAAAAAAAGAAAAAATTACGTTTTTCAGTTTTTTTTTTTCGTTAAAAGTAAAAAAAATCGATAACTTTTTAAAAATTATCACATACTTACAGTTCAACCATTCGTTTTCAAGGTATTGACGAGACCTTTCGAAAGATGCCCATCTTGAAATTTTAACTCCCCCTGGGGGGAAGTACCCCCCAGGGGGGGGGTTGGTTGTAGGAGTTAAGGCCGATTGACTCCTGATGTGTCCTAGGCCTAAGGGGGGAATGCCCTCCGTGGGGGTCTTTCTAAGGGGTCCTAGCCCGTATTTACGCGAGTTTCGGAGGAAACCACGGAAAACTCCGAACGGCTAGGTCGATGAGCGCGACCTGGGATCGAACCCGGCACCTCCCATCTACCAGCTTTGAGCGCAGAACCGCTCGGCCGCTGGTGGGCCCCCAGGGGGGGGGAGTGATGCCCCCACATGCACAATTTTTTTTCCTAATTAACTACTACTATTATCAATAATTCCTATTAATTTTAGAATCACAGGTTAAGAATAATTCTCATTATGTACATTTATACGAAATTTTGTCCTATACTGCCATGTTAAAAATTTAGAAAAAATACGATCACTGCGCCACCTGTTGAGCGATTGATCCCCAAATCTAATCAGCACCAGTTTATGTCAGGGGCGAATTAAATACCAAGTTTGGTTAAATTTCGTTAAAAAAAAAAAAAAGAAGAAATCTGTTTTTTTTTTATTAAAAGTAAAAAAAAAATCGATAACTCTGTTTTAAATTATCACAGATTTATAGTTCAACCATTCGTTTTAAAAGTATTGACGAGACCTTTCGAAAGATACCCATCATGAAAATTTACTCCCCTCGAGGGGGGACTTCACCCCCAGGGAAGGAAGCGATGCCCCCACATGCACAATTTTTTTTCCTAATTAACTACTACTATTCGCAATAATTCATATTAATTTTACAATCACAGGTTAAGAATAACTCTCATTATGTACATTCATACGAAATTTTGTCCTATACTACCATGTTAAAAATTTAGAAGAAATACGATCACAGCGCCTCCTGTTGTGCGATTGATTCCCAAATCTCAGCACCAGTTTATGTCAGGAACCAACTAAATACAAAGTTTTGATAATTTCGTTTAAAAAAAAATAATAATAAGATTTTTTTTCGTAAAAAGTAAAAAAAATCGATAACTTTGTTTTAAATTATCACAGATTTATAGTTCAACCATTCGTTTTAAAGGTACTGACGAGACCTTTCGAAAGATACCCATCTTGAAAATTTTTGCCCTATATCACCATGTTAAAAATTTAGAAAAAGCGGGATGGCAACGCAACCTGTAAGACGATTTTTACCAAAAGTTGATAGGTACTAATTTATGTCAAGGTGCAACTACACATAAAAATTTGTATGAAATTCTGTCCAGTAGTTCCTGAGGTACAGTTGCCACAAAATTTTGTCACACACACAGACAGACAGACATTTTCTAAAAATGGTCAAATCGTGTTCTACAGCTCTGAAAACGTGTAAATCCATCAAAAACCCGAAATCGAAAATTTTTACGAATCCAATACTTTCTTCTGTTGAAGATAGAAGAAAGTAATAATTCTCTTTATGCACATTTATACAAAATTTTGTCCTATATCACCATGTTAAAAATTTAGAAAAAGAGGGATGGCAACGCAACCTGTAAAACAATTTTTACCAAAAGTTGATAGGTACTAATTTATGTCAAGGTGCAACTACATAAAAATTTGTATGAAATTCTGTCCAGTAGTTCCTGAGGTACAGTTGCCACAAAATTTTGTCACACACACAGACAGACAGACATTTTCTAAAAATGGTCAAATCGTGTTCTACAGCTCTGAAAACGTGTAAATCCATCAAAAACCCGAAATCGAAAATTTTTACGAATCCAATACTTTCTTCTGTTGAAGATAGAAGAAAGTAATAATTCTCTTTACGCACATTTATACAAAATTTTGTCCTATATCACCATGTTAAAAATTTAGAAAAAGAGGGATGGCAACGCAAACTGTAAAACAATTTTTACCAAAAGTTGATAGGCACTAATTTATGTCAAGGTGCAACTACATACCAATTTGTATCAAATTCTGTGCAGTAGTTCCTGAGATACAGTTGCCACAAAATTTTGTCACACACACACAGACAGACAGACAGACAGACATTTTCTAAAAATGGTCAAATCGTGTTCTACAGCTCTCAAAACGTGTAAATCCATCAAAAACCCGAGGTCGAAAATTTTACGAATCCAATACTTTCTTCTATTGAATATAGAAGAAAGTAAAACTGTTGAACGATGAAATCATGATCATATAAAAGTCGAGGCAAAAAATGCACAAATAAGCAAAAATTTTTTTGCATAGCAGTTGTTTCAAGATTTTAAAACTTGTGTAGAAAGAGTACGGTGTACCTGTAGCTTTTACACTCATTACTCACTCTATGCATGTTATATCGAAAAAGGACTATTTTTTCATTCATTCATTGACACTTTGAATTTACACTTGAATGCGCAAACTGTTTTTTTACCCATCTTTTTTCTTTTGTGAATTTTAGTAGAGTATGAACTGTGTTATATAAATTCTTAAAAACCACAATACAATACATTATTGCATATGCCTTACATAATACAATAATACGGCGAATATATATTAAAATTGAATAGCCCTAAAGAACTCATAACGCATCACTGCCCCAGATTTCCGGTCTGCTGAATTTAAACGGAGATGTGCAGAATTGAATAGTATGTTTTCATGTTTTCTCTTTTTCTTTCCCACCACTTGACATGATATACTAACATGACTTTGAATTGAAGATAATATACAGGATCTATTTATTTATCTTCCTTTTTACATAAGCCACTACAATTTGAAAGTCTATGTTTGTCTATTCGTATATACAGAACAGACAAGAAAAAGTAACATGAGTTGAAATAAAAAAAACGAAAACCAGGGTTCTGGACCCCACCCCACCACCCCACATCCCCCCAAGAAAAAAAAAAGTGTTTTTTTTTTTTTTTTTTTGAGTTTATCCACTTTTTAAAAAAACTCACTTTCAAGTGGGTTTTACTGGGTTTTTTCAAACCTGATAAAATGTATTCACAAAAAAAAAAAAAAAAAAAAAAAACATTTATTATATTCTACTTAACATTATTCTTTATAACCTTGCCTACATAACACAGTGCATCGTGTTAGCGATATATATACCAGATTAATATTATATAATTATTTTTTCACCTTCAACTTAAGAAAAATCCCTTTCACTTCAACCAATAATACGATATTAAGAAAAGCTTTCCTAATTCTATCTGCAATATCTCTTTTGAACAGAACAGTTAAAAGAAAAAAAAAAAAAAAGAAAGAAAGAAAAATGAGAATAAATTATAAAAATTGCAAATTTTGTTTTTGTATTTGTAAATCGTGATGAGTAATAATTTAGCAAGAAATTAAAACTTCTTCACACACCATAAATTTTAAATCAGCACAACCGGTTTCGAAAGGACATAGCCTTTCTTCATCAGGTGCAAACACGTGCCTTGGAGGCAAAAGCAAGACTGAGTCTTGCTTTTGCCTCCAAGGCACGTGTTTGCACCTGATGAAGAAAGGCTATGTCCTTTCGAAACCGGTTGTGCTGATTTAAAATTTATGGTGTGTTAAGAAGTTTTAATTTCTTGCTATTGTCTGTACGCCAGTTTTTGAATTTATTTTTGAGTAATAATTTGCCTAAAATGCTAGGAATATAACAACAAATATAACTAACAAATATAATATGTATGTAATATGTATATTGACCAAACAGAGTTTGATACTGGCAAAAAATGGGTGTCTTGCTGCCCTTAACAAAATTCAAATTCATAAAAAGGGCTTTTTAAAAGCAATTAGTTTTATAAAAATGATCTTTTTATAAAATTTTTACGTGTTTCCAGAATTATTTTCAATGGGTGCCTATGCTTAGTTCATTGAAACACTGGTAAGTTGATAATAAACATTTATATATAATGACTGACAAAATGGAAGGTATAAACATTTCACAAAAATATTTTGTTTTTCACAAAAATGGGCCCCAAAAGTTAAAACCTAGATCGACACCTGACTTGTATATATAGAATGAAGGCAATGATAATTTTGTTTTACATTCCTTTGTTAAATAAGTTTTCAAATAAGAATAAAATATGTCAGAGTATCAATATCATAAGAAAAATTTAAAAATAGATTTTTTGCATACTTTTTTACTTTACCTATACAAATATATAATTATTTGTAATATGAAAATCGTACGTGGCAGTGTTAAAATATTTTGCTTTTGTTACTACTTTTAATTTTACACAAAATAATTTAATAACAAATTAAATTCAAAATTGTTATAAAATTCTGAATAGAATGAAATAAGAGTTTATTTTATTTTTATTCCTCAGTTTAGATCAAACCAAAAATTAAGAATGTTTGGTTAATTTATTTTTTAATTAATTATAATTAAATACTATTATTTTGTTATAAGTTTTCTTTTATTCTGAAACTGTTCTCTTTTGAAATAAAACTTAAAATTCAAATTCAATTGTGTTATTCTATATTTAATATATAAAAAAAAAGCCCATTAAAACCCCAAAAAAATCATCCCTGGCCGGACTTTTTTTATATAAAAAAACAAAACCCTGATTAAAACGTTACAGCCCAGGGTTTTAACATAATTTTAAAGGATTAGACATAACTCAAAGTCTAAATAATATGCTGTGGCAACCATAAAACATTTTTCTATATTACTTCTCACCGGAAAACTAAGCAAAACGGGAAAAGAACTGCATAACAGCATTACCTATCGGCTGATATGCATCTATATTGAGTCATTAGTTTTTCATGAAAGACATTTCACAAATGGCATTTGTGCATTTTACACAATACACGTTAAAATACAGCCTTGTCGTAAACGAAGGAAACTGCAGCATAAAAATTTTTCCTTCCATCCGACTTGAACTCAGATTGAGTCAAAATCCCACCCCGCAACTCTTTATTAGACAAGACATCTCGCATATCAAAGTTCGGTCATTCGGTGCAATAATATATAGAGCCTTTCTATAAATAGGGAAATTGCAGCCTAACAGTTATAAGTTATGTGCAATTGCATTAGCATTTTTTTTTTTTTTTTTGGGGGGGGGGGAGGGGGGAATGAGCATAGAAACGCCATTTCTTGGGCAATGTCGATCAAAATGATAGACCAGTATTGTAAGTACAACTAAATATAATTTTTTATGACATTCTGTGCGTTTTCACGCACACAAACACATTTTCTAAAAATAGTCAAATCGTGTTTGAATTAAAACACCTCAAATCATAAAACAATTAAAAAACCGGAATTCGAAAATTTTTACGAATCCTTTTGAATCTGTTCGGATTTCTTAGTTCGCTATGCAAAGATACACCATTCAAGATACTATTGCTATACGCAACGAAAATAGGTACGTACACTTATTTTACTCAAAACAAAATTTAGCTAACGGCGTTTTTTTTTCCCCCTTTCCGCAGCATAAATATATTTTATTACTCACGTGTAAATAAATATTTTTAATTGCGTCAATTTTGCCAGATGCAATGCTTCTAACTGTAAAAATTATAAATCATTTTTGAAAGCAGTCTGAAGCAAAGAATGATCGAAGTCTTACATACACACATCTATATACTAATACGCAAACATAAAATTTGTTGTATGTCTTTAGACTATTTTTAATAAGAGGATGGGCTTAAAAGTAGTATCGTTTGAAAAATGTGTTTAATGTGCATTGCATAAAATAATAATAATGCTTTATGATCTCAAAAAGACATACAAAATACCTTTATTTTTATACACCTTTTCATTTTGTACACATAATCCTTTGTATTTAAAATTCCTATAGAAGGAAGTTGTTAGATCTGCACGTGATTTAGCTTTTTTTTTTTTTCGGATTTATTTTTTTTTAAACCTTAAACATAATGCCGCATAGAAGAACCACTTTAATGTTCTTTTGTCATTTGATTTCGCAACAGAAGTGAGTATATTTTATTTTTTTAGTCGCCTACCACCAGAAGTTATTTTAATTTTACTTTTTTCAAACTGTTAACATGTTTCGATATAGACAGTGTTTTTAGCTATTAAAATACCCAAAATAAGAGCTTTGATACGGCAGATTGAGAGGCAAATAGATAGGGAAGTTCATAAGTATTAGGTCTTTGCATAAATTCGTACGGTTTTTTATTGCTTCATTTCATAAAAATACATCAAATCAAACGACAATTTTTAATCAAAATACTCTCCATTTCTTTCTACAACCTTTGCCCATTTTTCGGGTAACAAATGTATACCAGGGCGATAGAAGCTCTTGTCTTTGGAGGCAATAAAATGATCCGCGTCCGCACGAACTTTTGCAACGACCTAATATATGTACTGTCATGTTAAAAAAAAAAAAAAAAAAAAAAAGATGCAGACAATGATTTTCTCCTTATTTTGCTGCTGCTGCTTTATTTAATTGAAAAACGGAGTAATTACTATGAATATTGTTTACGCAAAAATTTTGAATTTCTATATTCATATCATTTAAATGCTTACTTAAAAAAAAATTAGTCGATTTTTGAATACTGGGCGATACTAGTATATAGGGTGTCCCATAAATAGCGGCCAAACTCTGCACAGCCAGATTTCTCGTTGAGAGTACATAAAAAAATGCCCAAAGAACTATACTTGAATGATCCGCAGTTTACGAGAAAAATACGAAAAACAAAGTATGGCGTCACAGCCGGTTCAAGGAAAAAACACCTTATTGGACACATCAACAGCAGTATTTGCATATCTTCGATATGCTCGGCGGACACTTCACTTTGAACATCTGCTTTTATAAATATTTGCAAATACTGCTGTTGATGTGTCAAATAAAGTGTTTTTTCCTTGCACCGACTGTGACGTCACACTTTGTTTTGTAATTTTGTAATTAACTATGGATCGTACAGGTACAGTTCTTTGGGCATTTTTCATGTACTCCCAACCCTCCCAACGAGGAATCTGGCTTTGCAGAGTTTGGGCGCTATTTAATGGGACACCCTGTATATAACTGCTAGAAATAATGTAGTCATATGAAAATTTATAGATACATGAAAAAGAAAATTACTTAGAGAATTTTATTAACAATCATATAAATTTTTATCCGGTAAGTTAAAACAGCTAATACAAAAATATTTAATTTTTAATTATAAGGAGAAGAAAAAAAACTTAATCTCCAAACACAAGATGGTTTAAATAATAATAAAATAAATACTATTTTTCCCCCTTCATCCTGTTTTTATTTTACTATTTCTTTCGAAGAAAAAGGGAAAATATTTAAATAAATGAATGCATACTCATGCACAGAGAGTAAATTGCATATAATTACTATCAGAGGAACTTCCTCAATATTTTCACCGCCAAGAAACATGCTTCTTCAGTCATTTAAGAGAAACATTAAAAATATGCTGAATTTATCCTATGACAATGCAATCGTTACGTCTTCCTTGAAACAACAATTTAAGCACAAATCAGTTGCGTAAAGATGTTTCCATCACGCGATACAAGTGAAATATGATGAAATATGGTGTATTTTGGAATGCAATTTTTGGAGGAAATAAAAAATAAAAGACGGGAGGCACTTGAATGACAAAACCATTAGGCCTTATATATATTTCAAAAGTACTAGAGAATACAAGAGACTGTCACCAAGTTTAACAATGCAGAATCTAAATAGCATGTTTTAGGATATGTAAAAATTTCGACGATAAATTAATAATAATAATAATAATAATAAAGAAAAAAACAAGAAAGAAAAATCATGCTGCACGCATTGATTAGTAACACTTTCCAACTGTACGTAATTTCCCTGTACACACAAACCAGTAGAGGTATAAACTTCATTTTCAATAGGGAACACCCGATAGTGAACTTGAATAACATATATCAGTTTCAAAAAATTCCATAAATATGCACGGGCAGGCAGACAGACAGACATACATATACACAAATTCAAATCATATTCACACTTGACAAATGTCAGAAAGTGTTAAAAACGCTTAATGTAAACGAAAGTACAATTCTAACAAATTTTTATTAATAGCTTTTAATATAAATGAATATTTTTGTGTCACCCTGTAAATCTAATGCTAGTCATGCTATATTCTACGCAAAGCATTCTTTTGTGCACACAAATAATATATTTCAATTTCATAAAACTTCGTAGAAAGTAAAGTTATTAAAATTTGATTTACAGAAACATCTCTCATAGGACGCAATGCTTTGGAATACTTTTGAGTGTCCCTGTACATAAACCAGTGGTCATATTTACTCTATTTTCTACAGGAAACATCCAATAATGAACTTGAATAACGTATTTCATTAAGATATACGTACAGTAAAGATATAAAAATACGGTTTATAGAAATACCTCTCATAGAACACAATGCTTTGAAATACTTTCGGGTGTCTCTGTACACATACCAGAACAGGTATAAACTCCATTTTCAATAGGGAACATCCGATAGTGAACTTGAATAACATATATCGGTTTTAAGAAATTCCATAAATATTTACGGGAGTTAGAGCGTGGACAGACAGGCAGACAAACCGAAATCATTAACACTTTTCAACCTTGTTAGAAAGTGTTTAAAAAGATGTTTGGAAGGAGCGGGGAGGGGGAGATTATTTATGTTGAATAGTTAAAAGAAATGTTAAAGTGTTATGGCTTCTTCGACAATGCAGTGACTACAAATCTTAGATAATAGGAAATAACTATAATTAAAAGTTATAAAAGTTGCAGTAGTAATTACTACCAGCATAAAATTTTTACTAATCTAATTGGAAAACGGTAACTCCGAAAATAATAATAATAATAATAATAATATTTTATGCCGAATATTGAGTTAGATTCAATATCATAGAATTACCATTTTTAGAAATATTTGTGAATGCGTGTGTTATTAAAATTTTCCAAGAGCTGATCTCCCGAAGCAATGGAGAGAATTCTGAAAATTTCTTATATTTCATTAAACCTTGACATAAATTGGTGCTTATTACGTTTCCATATGCACTATCTACACATAAGTCATATCTACACATATATCATAATACTTCATAGTTTACACAGATTTTTCTAGATAAAACATATTTTACTAATGAGGCATGAAATTAAATTTTTTCTTTTATTTATTTCAAAATAATAATAATAACTCGATATACAATAATACTTAATATACCTTTTATTTCATTTATCTACATGAGAAGAAAGTGTTAGATTGATGGAAATTTTCAACATCCGGTTTCGATGGATTTACACTTTTTAGGGATGTCCCGAAGACGATTTAACCATTTTTAGAAATATTTGTGAATGCGTGTGTTATTAAAATTTTCCAAGAGCTGATCTCCCAAAGCAATGGAGAGAATTCTGAAAATTTCTTATATTTCATTAAACCTTGACATAAATTGGTGCTTATTACGTTTCCATATGCACTATCTACACATAAGTATGTGGGCATTTTCGAGTTTAGGCGTTTCATCAAATATCTAGAAAAATTCTTTAGAAATCATCTTGAAACTTTAGAAGTATGAAGAGCATGTTATACTTCATGTTTCAGAAAAAGTTTTATCCTAAAGAGGAAAAGGGGATCAGTAGAAAATTAAACAAACATCAAAATGTTTTATATCACCCTGTAAAAAGCAATGCTTTAAGAGTGTTTTGGCTGTAGCATGTGATTATGAGGATTTTTCTCATTATGTTTATAAATTTTTATGAGGCTTACCACATATATTCATGAAGATATAACTTTTTTATTTTCTTTATTGCAAAAGAAAGTTCCACCTTTTTTTAATTATTAGATTAATTATTATTACTTTAATTATTATTTTTAGAAAATTTGGCTTACTACATCAGACACAGGATATTGCAATCAGAATGTACAAATGTTAAATACCTTACGAAATATGAGCATTTTTACTAAATAATTTTTAACTACGCACGCGCACTTAAAAAAAAAAAAAAAAAAAAAAAAAAAAAATATTTGCATAATTTAATATCCAAAGGTATTAAAAACTACTTATATGAAAATCCAAAATAAATACCGTGTAAAATATATATATATATATATATATATATGAGAGATAGAATGAACAGAATTTCAGTCGCCCCCCCCCCCACAAAAAAAAAAAAAAAAAAAAAGATAAGGGGTTCTATTAATATTTATTTACAATCAAATCAGTGAACATCGTGTTTATCATTAGTGAATTAAAATTAAAATGTAAGTAAAACTCCTTATGGTTTAGCTTTTATTTTTAAAGAACCGAAATTCTGTTCACTCAATCTCTCATAACTTTTTTAATTTACACGATATTTATTTGGGGTTTTCATATAAGTAGTTCAATAACTTTGCCTATTAAATTAATGCTATAGTGAATTTTTTTAAAAGCTTACGCATGCGTAGTTAAAAATTATTTATTTATCATGGCATTGAACATTTCTGCATACTGATAGTAGTATATGCTGTATCTAATGTAGTATGACAAGTTTCCTAAAAGTGGCTTTGCACTGAGTCTAATACCGTTCGCGTTATAATTAAAAAAGTGGTAATTTTATTTGCAATTTTTTAAAGAAACCATTATATCTCCATGAATATACGTGGTAGCCTCATAAAAAATTATACAGATAATTAGAAGAATCCTCATAATCAGGTGATACAGCCAAAACGCATTTCAAACATTTCTCTACAGGGCAATCCAAATCATTTTGATTTTCATTTAATTTTTTACTAGATCCCCCCCCCTCCTTTTTTTTTTTTTTTTTTTTTGCTGAAGTATATAACATGTTCTTTATACTCCCAAAGTTTTTTAAGATCATTCCTATAGAATTTTTCTAGGTATTTGACAAAACGTCTAAATTCGCAAGCGTCCAAATACTCATTGGTAGATAGTGCATATCGCTCAACAGATTGCGCTACTTTACCGCAATTTCCCCATTTACAGGAAAAGTAGTACCTCAGCTTCTAGTGTATAAATGCACAAGACTTTAAATGCGAGATGGTCTTTGTGAAATCCAATGCTGATTCAATTTGGGTGCATATCGGCCGACAGGTACGCTGTTAAGCTGCAGTTGCTCGGGACATTGAACCACCATGCCTGTTAATTTGATATATACGAAACCATAATGTTCTGCAAATATTTTGAGTGATTCTGCAAGTTAAAAAAAAAAAAAGTGTGAGATTCTCGTACAAATGCAGTGAAGCATCGATAATCTGGCATCGGCGAGAAATACACGTTGCCGGATTATCGATATTTCCGGATTATAAGTTTTCCGAAAATATATCAAAATCATCGATCAATCACAACATCCAAAGAAATATATATAAAAAAAAAAACTTTCTGTATGTTAGAGCCTAATGCATACCCTATTAAAAACTAAATAATAAAAATAACATCTATATAAATAAAAAGAAGTGTCTGTCTGTGTGTGTGTGTGTGTGTGTCTGTCTGTCTGTCTGCGCTCTGGTACTCACACTACTAAACGCAGAGCTACAAAATTTGGTAGACGGGTGCCTGAGACCCTGTAGGTGTGCACCTCATCGAGATTTTTTCGAACTTAGAATTTGAATTTTTTAATTATTATTATTATTTTTTTTTTTTTTTCAATTTTAAATATTAGCTTTTATGTTTCATTTTTCATGAATTTATTTTTCCATCGTAATTGTCTGCGTATCTTAGCAACGGCTATAACGCAATTTATTCAATTCCTACTATTAGTTCACACTCTCCCTCTTGTACAAATCTTGCAATCGATTTTTAACTAACTTCCCGACTTGCTAGAAATTTGAAACTTCCAGGATTGCTCAGAACACGGTGACAACAGAATACTTCAAAGTCCGATTTTCGAATTTTTTATTAATTTTCTTATAATTAATTAAAATATGAAAATATTAACATCCTAATAGCGTAAATAGCCATTAAAATATTAGCTATGATTTAATTATTGCCAAAAAAAAAATTACGAATTCATTTTCTTTCGACATAAAAATAAATATATTTAATTAAACGTGAACATTAAAAAATTATAAAAAGTTAAATTATGCATCTCACAAAAATCGACGTCATTATCATTTTAAAAATTTTATGCACATTGATAAGAGCTCTATGATTCATGAGAAAATTTAAAACATGGTATATAAAAAGTTTTTATTTTATTTTTATCTTACAAATATTTTTATTTCATTTTGCACGCGCGCTTTTTATTTCCTAATTCAAAATTATTTAAAAAAAAAAAAAACTTTTTCGATCCGCGTTAGTAAATATAATGGCCACGTGTATTTATTTATTGTTCTTTCTTGTAGTTCTATCATTGTTTCAGCGTGAAAGCTAACAGTAGTATGATAATTTCACCTTAGCCCACCAGAGGGCGAGCATTTCATTACAATCGTGGATAGTGTTTGTAAGTAGGAATTGACTTTAAAAAAATTTCTTGTATTTTAGTGAAGATAAGCCGCGGGCTATCTTAAAAAAAAAAGATTATTTATTTTATTATTATTATTATTATTATTATTTTATTTATTTATTTTTATTTTTTATTTTATTTTATTTTATTTTATTTTATTTTTTTTGGGAGGGGGGGGGGGGTGCGTCTTATCTACCAGTGCGGGCTATCTAATGATAATACCAAATTCCGTCGGCCAGATTTCTTGAAACAATTGATCTCCCCAGAAAACAGAAGTTTAGTATTCGTAGTTTCTAGAGCACTGATTCGCATTTACATACTGATATAATATTCTTTATTTCTTTACACAGAATAATTTTTTTTAAATACTTTTATTATTTTTATTTATAACTAATAATCACTTATTTTGATTAATTTGCATATACGTCTGTAGTTCGCCATCTTGTTTCCTTGTTTTTGATTTTTTGCATCATATTTTCATACTGGCTTTGTTTTAATTTATTCTTTATACAGTACATTTTAAAATAATTCATTACTTGTATTTATTATTAATTATTTTTATGACATTGCATATACGCCCGGATTCCGCCATCTTGTTCCCTTGTTCATATTCCTTTACATCGAATTATTTTTGAAATAATTTATTATTTTCATTTATAATTAATAATTTATTAACTTACGTAAATTCCAGAAGACAGCTGTCTTGTTTCCTTATTTATCTGTCACATCATCGTAACAATGCTCGCACAAGCCGCGGCTTACCTTCCGGCGCGGTTTATCTAAGAGTACTTTTTCGTAACATTTTTAATAAGCTGCGGCTTATCTACCAGTGCGGCTTATATACACTAAATTACGGTACTTGTTTTTTATTTAATACATTCATTTGAAGACGAAATCTTTTTCTTTTTAATTTATTATAGTTATTGAAAATCAAATGGCAATGCAATAGAAATAAATTGTTATGTTTATGTATAATTTTTATAGTACAACTTTTTATTTTATATAGTACAACAACTTTTTATTTTTCATTTTAAATTAATTTCTTTAAAATAAAAATACTTTTTTTTTTTTTTTTTTTTTTTTTTTAATGTATTGGGGGGAAAATGGTAGTATATAGTAGAAGGGATCAAACTGATTAAATTTTATTTGTTTTTCATGTATTTAATTTCTTTTAAAAGAAAATCTACTTTTTATTTATTTTATTATACTGGTCGGAATCAAATCGTAATATAGTGTAAATAACAGGGGGTATAAGACACATGGTTCAAAAATTAAAATATATAATAGATGCTGAGATACAGTCATCTTTAAAATCGTAGTTCTTTAATAACAAAAGATCCACACGTCGTCGATAAATACCCAGATTGAAGTGTCCGGGAAAGACCTTTCTGGAGACAGTGGCTGGACTCGATGCGGTACGGGCGGAAACGCGGGTCTCGAGAGATTTCAATGTTTTTTTTTTTTTTTTTTTTTAGTTTTATTTATAATGTGATGTAAAAAACAAATACTGATCCAATTCTTTTGAAAATTCATTTAAATATAGTGACCAGCGAAGCGGGCGTAGCCTGCTAGTATAAAATAAGTTAAATTTGCAATTGCGAGAAAAAAAATTCATTGTTCTTTTACAGAATTTTGCTGTCATCTTGAAAATGGGTAATTCCGTAAAAAATTCACGTCAATCCGCAAAATTAAATAAATATCTGTAAACTTTTCTGATGATACATAAAAGTTGGCAAGTATGCTGCTCCATGCTCATCTGCGAGTAATTCGTTGAGTACTACGATTTACGGGCGGGGGGGGGGAGAAAAATGTCATCAGTACCAGATTACAGGTGCTGCCGGATAATAGGTTTTCAGATTATCGATGATTGACTGTATATTATGTTTTATGGCGTACGAAAGGTCTTTGAACGAAGGTCCCCTATTTCTGTTCTGTTCAATACCAAGTCGTTCTCCATTCCGGGTTTCTTTACGAATATAGCCTTCATTTAAGGGTGAGACATATCTCAGTTTCTATGGCATATAATTGCCTCAAACTTTAAGATAGATACTTATGCTCATTCGATATGGGCGTATATCGGCCAACAAGTGGTGCTAAAATTACGTACTTTCTACGATTTTCCAGATGGCTATATACCAGCACCTATTAATTACAATTGCATCGATTTACATAATGTAAAATGTTAAGTGTGGGAAGCTATGATAATTAAATTTCTATGCAATGTTAAGCGTTATATAGAATGATATAGAAAAAGATTTTGTGATGGCATCGGCATACATTTTTCTTTCTTTTTTTTTTTTTTTTTTTTTTTTTTTTCTTAATGTTTTTTAAATACAAATTTTACTTATTTATTCCGCTAAAAGCCTTTAAAATACGAAAGAACGAATATTTGTAGCAGATAATAAAAATAAATAAAACTAATAAAAATGACATTTAATTGTTTCACATTTTCGAATTAAACTTTATATAATTGCAATATCTACTTTTAGCTAATAATATAACACTTATTTACTAAAGAAGCAAGTAAAATATAACCGAAAATATTAAATTCTTGTTCAACACAGAAGTAAATTGTAACGCAAGATAAATTTCTGTGCCAAAATGAAAATTCATTTTCAGAGATTCAGGAAATTATAACTACGAAGAGTATAATTCAAAGCATATAATTGGTTGCATACATTATATTATTAATTACATAAATTGGCATAGTAAGGGGAATTTATTTTAATGCACGAACTCATGTTTTTGCTAAAAATTATCTTGTATGAGGAAGTAATTTAAGAGGATTACAATTAAAGGAATTTATACATACACGAGTGAGCAATTTCAAAGATTTTGCACACGCTTTTGTTTAACTCTGTTGTTCTATTTGCCAAATCTTACGGCCAATATTTAACACACTTTCAGCAAATAAATTTTGCTCAAAAATTTGAGTAAATTTGGTTCATAGCCAATGACAATAGATAATATGTGGAAGCATTTTCTAGGACAGGTTCTAGAGACAAAAATCTGTTTGCCAGAGGCAAATCTTGCAATTATTTTACAATCCCTTTTGCCGAACAGATTTTATCCAAATTTTGCACTAGTCGATAACAATACGTTAGTACTTTTAGAATTCTATCTGACGAAGGGCAAGTTCCAGGTAAGGCACCTATATATCTTTATAGGGCAGTGGCGGATTCAAAGGGGGGGCTCTGGGGGCTAGAGCCCCCCCTAGAGCTCGAGTGTGTGTGTGTATTTTTATGCCAAAATATGCAAAATCCAGAAGCTTCACCTTTTTTTTTTTCTTTCAAAAAATTTATTTTTTACTTGTTGCATGTAGTTTCTTAAAAAAAAAAAAAAAAAAAAAGTTTCTTTCTTTCTTCTATTTCCTTCTTTCCATCGAAAGTCTCATCACATTCATGATCTTTTCATAGAATTTGGTGGAAGGAAGACTAGAGGTCTGCACGGGCCGGAATTTCGAGGCCCGGCTCGTTATGAAGTCGGAAAATGCGGCCCGGCCCGGACAAAAAACGATAAAATCAGGCCCGACCCAGCCCGGCTCAGAAATATGTAAAATAATATTTAAAAAAAAAGTGCGTTTTTATAAAACAGATTTTGAGTATGTGTTTTGCAGAGGTTTTATATAACCAAACAATAGTACGTTCTTTAACAAAACTACTGAAATTTTACAAGACAATTATATATAAACAGAAATTCATTATTATAGGCAAGACACAAAGACAAACAGAAAGTCAAATCGAAAATATTAGCATTCATCAAACAATATAGGAAGGTATTTAAAATGGTTAATACTACTGAAAATGCACTTTCAACCATTTTCTCTTATATACCATAATGTATCCGAATCTTTCATGTTCTCCGGTAAACAAAACTTTAATGTTAAACCAACCATATTCAATAGAAAAGTTGCTTTAGCCCATGATAAAAATGAGAAAATTTTATTCAGTCCCGGCCTGGCCCAGAGAAAATTTCATTCAGGCTCGGCCCGGCCCGAATATACACAAAAAAAACTGAGCCCGAGCCCGGCCCGGCCCGAACCTGAAAAAATTTTTTAAGCCCGGCCCGGCCCGAGAGCAAATTCAAAAATTCGGCCCTAACCCGGCCCGTGTAGACCTCTAAGGAAGACTATAGGCTTTCGGAGAATGGCTGTTTTTCATGGAAAATGCTACTTTTTTCTCTTTGTAATCTGAATACTCTGGTAGTGAAGGGTGGTATTTCAGGGCTTGTTTCATTTTCACCTATAATAACAAACAGCAGGGCATATTTTAATTGAAGGGGGGCTGTGTAACCAGGTGCAAATCATTCTATCAATGAGAAGATTGGGGTAACAAATAACTTTTGAATAGATTTAGAGTGAAAGGATTACTTAAATCCCTAGAGAATAAAATAAATGATTTTTTGGGAAGAAAGAGAGATATCTTTATGCCTGTTATCAGTCTATGCAATTTTCGTTTCTTGGCGTGAAAAGAGAAAAAACACTTGCAAGTATCCCAGAGTTGATACAGTTTTATATATAGTCTTATTTTATTTTATTCGATCGCGCATATTAAAATTAGAAGTATTTTTTGTTATGGCAACAAAAAAGAAAAAAAAAATTCAATAATGACGTATCTTTTAAAAGAAACCTACTACAGAAGGAAAAATGATAATCATTTTCATTTTCCTTCTTTCTTTTTCTTTTTTTCTTTCTTTAAATAATTCTGTTTTAAAAGAATGTTTTTATTTCAAATCATTTAACTGCGTATAATATTAAATAATTTGAGTACAAAATTTATTCTGCAGTTGAGAATATATATCTGTATGTAAATTTAAAATTAAGCAAATATTAATAATAATGAGGTTTTCATATGCATTTTACAACATATCTATTTTCTAAATTTTATGTAATTTATTTCGAATTACTGCTATAAAATTAAAAATGTCAAAACTTTTAAGCCAAATATCTATTTTTTTATTCTTTTTTCGAATAGAATTTTTTATTATTGTTATTATTATTATTATTATTAAATTTTTGTTAGATAAATGTCAAATGTTTTTAAAGCAAATAAGCTATTTTTAAAATCTTTATTAAATAATTTTAAATTATTCTTACTCAGTTCCCTGTAAATTGTTTCTTAATAATTTAGTTAGAAAAAATAACTATGGTGTGGCACTCACGCTACTTCCACTTTCGAACCCAATGTTTTTCGATGTGATAGTGAATAATCTTTCAGAAAATTTTGTTTAAGATGATATTTCTTACTGAATTAAGAAGAATTAATAATAGATCTTTCTCGGATATCAACCATTTGAAACTCTAGATGAAAATTATTTATAAATATATAAATAAAAAAAATACAATTCCACATTACTTGAATAGCAATTACCAATGTCAAAAAATTCTGTGCATTTCAATTTATAAAAAATGTTATATGTTACATTGAATGTGTAAGATAATTTTTTTTTTTTAAGAGAGATTTAATTTAAACGTTCTTACGAAAAATTTAGGTGTGAGAGAAATTCACTGCTTATGTGAGATGAGGATTTGGCGCCTCTTCTTTTCTTTTAAATAGTCTAAAAATAATTAATATTTTTCTTTTCTGTCAGATAATGGTGCCCCATATGGCCTTGCGCTCGAATATAGCTGGGCATGAGGGGGGGGGGGGGGGGGAATCCTGTTTCGTTATTGTAAAAATTGTTTGTTTATGAAGAAATTATTTCGAAGATAAGGAATAAAAACTAGTGGCCAGTTATTAATCACTTTTTTTGTAAGTAAAAATTACCATAATATATATATATATATGCAATAATTATTTAGAGTCGAAAGAAAACACATGTTACCGCCTTGTCTGCAGCACTTGTGCCTATTTTGTTCGCCTGACGAAGGGTCGTGTTTTCTTTCAACCCCAAACCAACTTTTTTTTTTCTTTTTTTTTGTATTTTATGGTGTTAATTCAAAGTTCTTTACATATTACTTTTCAACGCCTGTTTAACAGCTACATATTACTTTTTAACGCATGTGTAACTGTAGCATCTAACATATTACTGTGTCTCTGGTTTTTATTTATTTTTTCATAACACTAAAATTTTTCTTTAATGTTATATGTTAACCTTCATTATTTCATTTCATTTAAATTAGTTTTCAATTTAGAGATCATCCACATGTTTCAATGGCATTTTATTATCTTCACTCTAAATTTCTTTTATTTATGTAATTAATTAAATACAATTTTAATATAAAATTAAATATAATTTTGTGGTTTTCGTAAATATATTTATTTATTAAAAATGTCTTTTATTCATATGATCTAGAAGTTTTGTTTAGAAGAATTTTATGTATTTATTTTTTCCTTTTTTTAAAAAAAAAAATCAGAATATTGTAATTTAAATTTAGACTTATAAAAATAAACATGGAATATTTTAAACGATAATTTCTTGAAATGATAGTGCAGAAAATAATTTTGCACAAATATCAGGTAAAAAATTATCATGTATGAAATGCACTATCTATAGTGCATATATATGTATGTGTATACATCTATCGCACCTTGGCAAGAAAAGTGATGCAACTGAGAAACGCAGTATTTGAGGAAAAAAAAAACTTATGTAACTATAAAGAACTGACTAACTTATAGTGAAACTGATACAACTGCTTTTTCGGGTGGACAATGTTTGAGATAGAGATGCGAAGCTTTTTATGTACGTCAGGGCACTTCATACACATTTTTTAACATTAATTTTAAAATGAGGATTTTTTTACTTGTGTCACATTTTTGTTGAGCTGCGATATATATATATATATATATGTGTGTGTGTGTGTGTGTGTGTGTGTGTGTGTGTGTGTGTGTAAAGTTGAGAATATATAGATAAAGAGAGAGAGAGAGAGAGAGAGAGAGATGAATAGATAAGGGAAAAAAATATTAAATCTGTGCCCCCCCTAGATTGTTTGTCTGGATCCGCCCTTGTTATAGGGGCTCTAGTTCCAGGGGCAGGGGCGAAAATCTATCAGTCTGGAACAAATCTTGTTTCATTTTTATAGTGCAGTTCAGCAGAACCGATTTTACTCAAATTAAGTCCACGGTCGATGATAATATAATACGAAAGTATTTTAACCGTAATATCGCATCAGGGGCACATTCCCAGGGAAAAACCTGTATGCCTGTGAAGTCTTGCGATTACTTTTTAATTCACTTTTGCAAAATTGGGGTTAGTACATTTTGAAATAAAAACGTGTTTCTTTTCTTTCCTTTCTTTCTTTTTCTCTCTCTTTTTTTTAATAAACAATTTACGTAGTAAGACAAAAGAAAAGCGAAAACTCGACATGTCATTTAAATTATAACATAACATCTCTAACTTGGAGGAGAAAAATTTAAAATAGTATTATTTTGTAAAATTAACTATTTAAAAATGTTTTATTAAACAATTACTAAACATTGTTATTATTATTATTATTATTATTATTATGTAACACACTCCCCTTACTTTATTTTATACAAGCATAAACAGTACCGTTAATCCCTCATTTTAGCATGTTAATTTAGTATTCTTTAAATAGTTTTCTTACGTAATCTAATCCTTTAAGATTGCGGAAATCAAGATTTAGCAGATGTTGCAGAATGCTTAAAAAAATTCGCATTCAAAAAGGAAACAATAGCTAGACCATCCTTAGACGAACCGGAAGCAAACTACACCTTTGAAAAATCGTACACAACGATGGTTAATAAACTAAACAAATAACAGAACAAAACTTGAGAAGAAGATTTGATCGGAGCGAATAAAATCTTGATTGACGTAATTGTATTTTTGACCTGGAATCAGGCGTGACGAACAACTGACTTCAAAAGAAGTTGAAAAAGAAAAACGTGTTATTTTTAAAATGGACAAATTTCTTGAAGCGTTTTCTAGCATAACAAAACAACTGTCTGACACCATAAATTAAAGGACCTTTAAATATATTTTTAAATTCGTTCCAAATTTTGCAGCGGAGATTGTAAAATGTTTGGAATACAGATTTTTGACGTGCGATCTATAACAAGAAATATTTATTAAATTGGTAAATGTTGCACCGATAACATACTAATAAAATGGGATTATACTTTCAAGAACTATGAATTTTTACTGAAAATATTGTAACTTAATTTGACAATAAATACCAAATTCTAAAAACATTTTTAATTGACAGCTTGTTTTACCCCACAAGCATCATTTTTCGAATTCTACTAAACTATGTAATGTGCCAATAACATGTTTTAAGATTTTTCTTAAAACAGTTCAGTAGTCGTAGTTATTATTTACCATCTGTACTAAACTATTCAGTAAATACTGTTTTACAATTTTTCAGACATGTTTTACTTTTATGCTTTATGAATCAAAAAAGAATTGATGTAATAGAATATCTTAGCTTAGGATTCAAAATGGTCATAAAAATTTTAGTACATAAATAAATACTACAGAAAAAGAAATTTTGTTAATAATAATAATAAACTTGATGCGGAACAAAATGTTAAGACATTTTAGCCCTTGAAAACACAACACTTATGAAAACGTAATGGGTTTCAAAAGGATTAATTTTTGTTTTGTTTATCAGATGAGGTACAAAAGCAGATAAGCAAATTTGACCTACTTTATTAAATTGTAGAACTTATATAGAGGTAATATTGTTCAACATCACTCTCTATTCATGCAATTTTTGTCATTGCTTATTTGAATATACAAGATTTGCATCAATTTCAAAGAATGATCTTGACGCATTTTTGTTTGACTACCACTATTTTTGTAAACAGATCACTAGCAGTATAGAAGAAGTTAGATCTCACACGGATCACATATCAAATACAGGTTTTATACGAAATGTCTGCTAGTGAGCTGTCAAAAAAAAAAAAAAAAAGTACTTATTAAGTTATATTTTAAAATGCAGTTTTAATTCTAGTATCAGAAGTTTTCTGCAAAAGTTGGGGGTCGGGCATTGAGAAGCTGGGCAAAATGCAATTAAGATGTACCGATATCAATAATGAACAAACTGTAATTGTTGATAAAAGAAAGTTTATACTTCTTAATGTACCTCCATCTGGTTAGACAGGAGCCAGAAAATTTTAGAAAGCTGCATTAATTTCAATGTTTAGAGTCTCTTACTACAAATATTTTACTAGAGTCTGTACGAACAAAATCATGAACAAAGTAGATGTTTCTTCTTATGCGATACGAAGGATAATGGTGGATGACTGGGCAAAATGGAAGTCATATTCGGATTAAGGAGGTCATTTTACATAAGAATCAGCAAGAATGGTACAAGAGCTCGATTTTTTTTTTTTTTTTTTTTTTTTGCAGCATAGTGTTATTTAAACATACCGATAAGTTTTTAAGATTTTAAAATTACATTGATGAGACAGCAGATTTAATTATGATTATTAAAGGAAAATCATATTGGATAATAGCTATGCGAGAATGACAATCACAGACAAGTGAATAATACCACAGATGTCAACATATCAATTTCTTAAATAAGGTTTATTGCTACTATTTTTTATTAGAAATCTCTCGTATTAAATTTCGATGATTAAATTCATCGAAAATTATATAAAAATTTAAATAGTCTGTCGCAAAATTTGGGGGAATAGGCAGCTTTGAAATAAACTATTACGTAGGATTGAAATATCTATATATATAAAACTTATGTTTATATTAAAATATAAACACTGGTGAAAGTAAAACAGATCTTTAGTTTTAAACAAAGTATCGGAAAATAGCTAAAACATTTTAAGTATATCTATGACTGACTGTATACATAATAAAATAATGCTGATTACATTTAGTGGAAAAGTGCTAGATTTCCTTCTGCACTGACTACTTGACAAGTGGGCACTGTTACAAAAGCTTTTTCAAATTAATTTAAAGATTTAAATTTCTATTTGTATGCAGAATGAATGACAAGAAAACAATTATAATAGCTGTAATATATCCAGTAATGTGCAATACAGCTATTATTAAAAGTATTTATTTATACCTAAAAGTGATATTTGGACAGTTCTACATATTACAAGGCAAATTAAACATTCAAAATGAGAAAATTCCATAAATAAGCAAATTAATGTAACATGAAATTTAGGGACAGTAAAATAGAAATAAAACCCTGAATTCAGGGGTAACCCCTGAAAAGTTTCAGTAAGGGACCCCTGCCCCTGCGTCTTTCCCTCCCACTATACAGAATTCTAAAGCTATTATGAGGGTTTTGGTTAATATCTTTTTAATTAATTAAAAATAATTTAAATAGTCAATTCGGATTCCTTGGATTATTTCCCGTCTTTTGGTATAATAAATGATAATTATATGCCAAAATTTACGATTCAGGGACATGAATAACAGCATTACCGTCAATAGTAAGTGTATTGTTTAAAAAGGCAGATGTTGCCAGGAACCATTATTTAAAAAAGCTAATTTTCGTTTTATTTGTCAGATGGAACATTTCAACAACTTTAAACCTTTCCGGAAATACACAGATCATTAACAAAAAAAAAAAAAAAAAAAAAAAAAGATAATAATAAGCGCGCCTAAATAAGTCCAGTAGTTATTGACTCCACAGGGAACGCACATACTAACACTGCGTTTCATATATAAATATATATCAAGCACAGTTAAATGAAACTGACAGCATAGATTTCAAAGCTGACATACAGCTAAGGGCACCTTCTGTTTTTATAAGATAATAGGATAAAGTGAAAGTTGAGAGAGTTCACATGCAAGGATTAGCGTCTGATCATCCGGCTTTAGCTCAAAACACTATCATGCTGCCACTCCAGGTGACAAACCAACGAAGCGTATTTCTACGGGTTTAAAACCAAATTAACCTTTATGTCCTTGCATGCAACCTTTGAAACAGGTATTAAAGAATCAGCCTATATGATGATATTTATCCGTTATTAATACTTGTGTTTGTTATTTTTAAGTCGAACAAAAAGGGTTCATACGGCTTTAATCTCAGAACCCATACTTTTGAATAAGGGCCGAGATTTAAAGATATTAAGAAAACATACTGCCTAATGTTATTATTTTTTTTTTCTATATTTAATAGAAGAAAATGCTGCATTCGTCAAATTTTCGACTTCTGTTTTTCGACGGATTTACACGTTTTGAAAAGTGCAGAACACAATTTGACCCTTTTTAGATATTTTTAGTGAAATTTTTTTGTGGTAGCTCTAGCTCAAGAACTAGTGCACATAATTTCATGCATGTAGTTGCACCTTCACTTAAATTAGAGCCTATCAATATGGCAGTGTAGGATAAAATTTTGTATAAATGTACTCAGTGAGAATTATTTTTAACTACTCATTGTAAATTAAAAATTATACACTAAGGGACAAAAAAAAAAAAAAAAAAAAAAAAAAAAAGACCGCACTGCAGAAAAATTGATTTACATCTTTTATGTTTGTAATAACAACTTACAAACTAATAATTTAAACAAATAAAACTGTTATGTTTGTATAATACGGAAGACATAACATGACACTTATGTACATATTTGATTTTATAATTCACTTTATCACACTCTACAAAGTATTTAATAAAAATCTACATAAAATTTTCTTTTTAAACGTAATATAATAACATATACTTTGTATTCTATTATGATTTATTATATGAAATAAAGATGCTATATTTTAATGTATGAAACAAAACTAGTTACTTGTTAGATCTAAACAAATACTTAATAAAAATACGTATTCTGCATTGAATAATTCCACCTTTATATGGAAATACTGCTTTAATGCGCAATGTCACAGTATTTTAACATGAACCTCAGAAATTTCACTGTGCCAAATATTATAAATGATTTTTTTTTTCTAGTTCTTGCAAAGTTGTAGGCTACAAATTTCGAATCACCACCCTCTTTTATGGACAAAACATTTTCAAACGGGTTGAGATTAGGATTATTTTCAGGTGTAGTAAAGACGAAATTGAACGATATTCTTTCTTGGATTTAAGTTTAAAAAAGTCATGATAACTTACAAAATTATAGATGTACATGGGAATGGATAGGCAATTTTAACAACTTCAATCAAATAAACGTACCACAGGCGCCATGTAACAAGGTGCATTATCATCTTGAAATGCTGATTGCGGAAAAATCTGAAATAGCTCCTAAATAATCGACCAGGCATCAATTTTTAATGGCCGAGTTCTATTTCGGGTTAATTAATCCCTGAAACAGCAAAATTTGCCCAACTCATTGAAAAATTATGTACTTTCGTATCATAATGTAGCCCGTAGCAGAATTTTTTCTGTCAATCTGCGACAACTATTTAGGCATTAGAAAATAAACTGCAGCATATTTTCACTATAAGTAACAGAAAAAGAAGCTTGCGAGATTCAGTAAACGTATTTCTGTCAGAAGTTTGAATTTATTTAATACTAGCAGGCTTCGCCCGCTTCACTGGTTGCCATATTTAGATGAATTTAAAAAAAAAATTAATAACTATATAGTACTTATCCCTAAATTTCACAAAAATCCTATTAAATTCAGAACTGTCACTGTAGGGTGTAATACTTACAACAACAATGCTAACAAAATTCTCCTTGATATTCTCAAACAAATCTATGACTTAATTAGTAAATCAAAAAATTTCTATTGCATTAAAAATAGTTATCAACTTAAAGCCAATGTCTTATCTATGAATAATGTGACTGATATCATGACTTATGATTTTGCTGACCTATTTAATAATATTAATTTAACAGATCTTCATCGTATCATCTTTAACCTTTTTGAAAAATTTAAAAGTCAAATCTCTTTACCAAAATGCTTTTCGGCAACTTCATTTAAGACACTTTTAAATTTTATTATTCATAACAATTACATTCTACACTGTAATAAGATCTATATTCAAAAGGTCGGTATTCCACAAGGAGGATGTAGCTCGAGTATGTTAGCTGACTTATACCTTTACCATTATGAACAGGGATTATGTATTGAAAATGTCTATTTTTACCGATACATTGATGACATTATAATTTTTTATGTCAATAATTTTTCGCCTAATTTATTTAAATTTGAATATCCTTCTCACCTTACCTTAACTTATAATCATCTCAACAATAACTGTATTAGTTTCTTAGATTTAAAACTTAAACTTGATGGTAGTAAAATTTATACCGATATGTATGACAAAAGACAAGATTTTAGTTTCAAAGTAAATTTATTTACACAATTTACCTCTTGTCTTCATATCTCTGTCTACAGAAATATTATTCTCAATCACCTCTTTCGTATACATAATCTTTGTTCAGATAGGTTTAAAAACAAAAATATCTCTCACATAATTAATGTTGCTACAAAAATGGGTTATCCTAAAAAATTTATTTATTCACTTGTTTATCAAAAAGGGTCTCTGTCTAACACACACAAAAAAAAAAAAAAAAAAAAAAAAAAAACTAAGGTTTAATTAAAAATTAAAAAAAAAAAAAAAAAAAAAAAAAAATATCAGGTGGATGGGTGGGTAGAAGTTTGATTAAGGAGGAAGGGTGGTGTTGATTGGCTGGGAGGGTTTGATGCTGAATAAAATTTATTAATAATAATAAAAAAAAAAAAAAAAAAAAAAAAAGTGGGGGGATTGCTGTAAGTTACATTCTTATTTTTTCTGGTTGATTCTATGTATTTTGAACTCTTTTATTTTTTCTGGTTGATACTATGTATTTTGAACTCTTTTATCATTAAATTTTACAATGTGCTTCTGGCTACTTGAGGCTTCCCTTGTTACGTTTGAACAATCCATCTATTTTCATAACAAAAATAAAATCTTATAAATATTAATAAAAAAAAAAAAATCTTTTAAATTTTAATTTTTAATTTTAATTTATGATGACCGCATTATAATGCTTATCCTTATAGTTGTGCTCTTTGGCATTATTGCTTGTAATTATGTCTTCTTAAAACTTAACACTTAATAATTTGACTTCAAAATAAAAATCTTAAAAATTATCTTAATCTTGCTGTTAATACTTCTAAATTATCTTAATCTTTCAGTCAATACATCTTAAATAAAAATCTTAAAAATTATCTTAATCTTGCTGTTATTACTTCTAAATTATCTTAATCTTTCAGTCAATACATCTTATATAACTGACTTAATGTTATTATAGCTAACCGAAAGATGACGCTTGTACTTAGTAGTCTTTAACCTTCATTCTTCAGTCCTTATCTTAAACGATTTAATTATTAATATTTTTGGTACGATTTAATTTAACTCTACTAGTATTAATTTTAACATTATCATTTAATATTTACTCTGTGTATTTTATCTTTAATGTAATTGTTCTGAAGTATTTTCGATTAATCGATATCTGTCGAGCTATTATTTTAACTTCAATTTAGGTTTTGGCATCAACCATTTTTCCAGTTTGTGTTAACTGTTTTCCATGTGGTTACTCTGCTTATTTCATGTTATTAATTTGGTTTCCTTTAAGATTTTAATTAATATTTATTTATCCTTTGTTTTAATTTAATTTTTCACTTTTTTCTCATTCTTTATGGTTTTTTAGCTGCAATGATCGGGGCGTGAGATGATATAAATTGCTATGATTAGCAATATCGTTTTACGAAATCATTGCAGCTTTCTCTGCTTTATGAAGTATGCGCCCCTTGATAAGTATACTTCTAATTTTAAGCATTTATATCCAATTGATTATGTGGTTTATTATCTTTTTTCTCTTTCACAAATTTAATGGTCCTTTTTATTATCCTTCAGGTCGGCGTAAGTATTTTAAGTTAATATGGTAACTCATTGGTTCCTTATCTATATCGCAACTTTTTGTGTCATTCTTTCCTCTATGTTAAATTCAGTTCTATATTTTAGTGTGCTGTTATTGTTTTAGTTCTATTAATTGCTAAATTTTAAGATTAAATTTTATTACGTTATCTATTATTTATATATATATATATATATATATATAAATATATAATCAGTTTTTAAAAAAGGAAAAAATAAAAAATTTTCAAAAAATTTTCTTTGAAATCACTCTTAACTACACTTCAGGATTTCTTGGTAATATTTGTTCTTGAGATATGCTGATAACACACACAGACTAGCCACTAAAAACCATATTAATATTCAGAGCACCACAAAACATGTAAATATAACAAAAACTTAATTTTGAATATTTCAACTAAAAAACAGTACTTTCTCTGCTAGAAGTAAAAATAAATAAATAAATAAATAAAAGAACTGATTGAGCATTTGAAAATTTTTATTTAAGTGGTACATTATACTCTAACGTTGAATAAAATAGATATTATTAGTAATTAATTAACCATACATACATCGTGTCCCACTGTTTTTGTCATTTTTCATAGTATGTCTGTATATTATGTATTTATTTTACCCTCCCTCATATAAGGGAGGGATGGGACATTTTTATGACTATGTTAATTGGCTTATAAAATTGATATTTTAATAATTATCATCAAATTTATATTTTTAAAAGATGTTAAAATGTTTCAATTTGTTTCTCTGAAACATACAGTGTTGTACCGGTAAAAGTAACTTTGTAAAAAATATTTTTGTCAAAACTGTCCCATCCCTCCCTACTCTCCCCTATTACAAATTTTTTCGATAAATACAGTAAAATAATAATAATAAAGATTTTCTTTCCCAATGAATTAATTATTTAAAGTGAGTCGCACATCAGATTATTTTTTATTTAAATAAAAAATAATCTGATGTGCGACTCACACGACTTTCTCGTACCTTGCATTTCAATACGAATAAGATAGATTGCAAATTAAATCGTAAGATCAATAAGGTAAGATAATAAAGTTCAATCGACTTTTAAAATAATCTAAATCAGATTTAGAAACAGTTGTATTTTAAATATGATTCCTCAACCCCGTTCAATTATAATCAGGGTTGGGGTTTTGCCGGCAAAAATGCATTTTTGCCAGGACTGTGGCAAAAAGTGGAAAAAACCAGGCAAAAATGGAAAAAATTGGCAAAAATGGAAAAAATTAGGAAAAGTGGAAAAATAAAATTAGAACAACACAATCATTTTCAATTTTCAACCTTTACACTTTGGCACCTCAATGAAAAAAATGCTTGAAGCTTTTTTAATTTAAAAAGTAATTATAATTAATTAATTATTAATAATATATAACCAGACAACCAGTGTCCGACAAATTCCGGGTGCCAGGGTGACTATAAATATCCATTGGTGACCAGTTACGGCAGACTGACAAAAATTTTTTTTATTTTTTATGTAAATATATTTTTTTTTCTCATTTCGTATTTTAAAGCCAAAACTTAAACACTCTCAATATATTTAATGATTATATTAAAGGTAAAAATAATATTTATTTCTGTGGATTTTTCCCCCCCAATAGTTTGTTTTTATCTTTATAAATAAAAAATAGTTATTTTCTTAAAAATTTCCTAAGTTCACATTTTTAACTGAATAGTTCATTTATTCAATGTAAAATAATATGTGAATGACCTGCATTAATTATACAATTATGAAATATTATTAAGTTTTGCTGTGAGTATTGTCATAGAAATAATTCATTATTTCTGGCTCCTAAAATATTGAAACTTTGTCAGTCCCTGAAATTAACCATAAAAATAAAAACTACAAAATTATATTTTTATTTTATTGAAGTAAAAAAATCTTAAGTAAGACATATTCAGAGAGAGAGAGTTTACTTGCAATTTACATTTCAATTCCAAAAAATGCATGATCAGTGACTGATTGGCAAATTTTAGAACAACTGAGTCAATATTTGACTTTTCCCCACTGTAAACAAAAATATGTAATACTTTGAAAAACACAAATATTATAGTAATTAATTATTGAAGAATATTTCTTAGATAGGCAATTTAAATATTTTTAAAAATGAAAAAAATTAGGTTAATTGTTGATGTTAAAAATTTCATTTTAAAGAAATTTTAGAATGCATTATTTTAATGATTTACATAAGAATCAGTTGATCAAGAGTGTAATTAAATCTCTGGTTTTAATTTGTTAAAATTATGATTTAAAAATTAAAATCATGTAATTAAAATCCTTAAAACTCTGTTTGAAATACTGGTAATTTTTGCCACTGGCAAAAATTGTGGCAAAAACTATTTTTGCCGGGGCGGTTTTTTCCACGGTTTTTACCATGGTTTTTTCCACTTCGGCAAAAATTGGCCAACCCTGATTATAATGTCTACATATATATATATATATATATATATATATATATATATATATATATATATATATATATATATATATTGAAAACCTTTTCAAACATTGAATAGATGAAAACAAGAAACATTGAAAAAGATAAAACAGAAAAATTCAAAAAGAGATTGCGACTATCAAACATCCATGAATATAGATATATTTCGTATGGCAGTTAATGCAATTTTGAATAGATGACATTAAAACAATGTTACAAGTTCTCAGAAGTTAATATACAATGCAAGAAAAGGAAAATCAATTCAACGTAATGTAGGTATTTTTAGAACTAACAATAATACTATGATTGTTGCGCAATTGCAGCATAACAAATCATGTATTAGTGAACTAAGTTTATTAAATAGATTTTGCCAAACATGGGCAATACTAAAATAACAGATATTGCAATATTTTGCATGTAGAGAGAAAAATAAATATATATATATAAAGGCTGTTATAAATTTTCATTCAAATTTGTCAATAGTAATCAATTTTTCAAGTGGCAAACTAATATGAATTTCAAAATACCAAATTTGAATTTCCTGTAGTTATTTCTTCTTAAGCTATGCTGATAACAGTTATGCATACAGATCAACTGCTAAAAAATTGGACTTTCACATTCAGGGTAACTCAAAACGGGATGTTATATATATATATATAAACAGGCACAGGAGTTGAAAATAGAACTTAAATATATATATATATCTTGTTTGAAGTATGCGTATAAAAAAGTTATCTTTCCTGAGCAGTGTTCGTCGACATAGTAAAATGTAGCAAAGCACTTCCATCAATTACATTCAATATAAAAGAACGAGCTTAATTTTGGGTAGCCTTGTATATTGTCTATAAACTATAATGCACATTATATCGCGCGCTTAAATTTAGTTTTATATCAAAAAACATCTATCACAAAATGAAATACACTTCCAGCCCAGCAATTTCCAAGTATAGTCGCAATATGTCGAAATATTTTGGGTAATCCTGTAAATCACCTGTTTGATCACTGATTGTTAGCGTGGGGGAGGGGGGGGGGGGACACAAAAAAAAAAAATATATATGAGTGAGGGATATTAAACGATTCTACTTCTATATAGATTCTAGAATCTAATATAGTGACTTGAAAAAGTTGTGGATGGACTGGAGATAAATTAGAAAACGCAATATCTTTGTGAAACGACTGATTGTCGATCATTAGAGGAGGGGGGGGGGGTAAAATTTTTTCTAATTAAATAAGTTTTAAAAGAACATTGACATTTATGTTGTGGATGGAAAAAGATTGGAAATCACAATGATTCTGTCAGATGTTTGATCACCGATCATTAGCAAAGAGGGAGGAGGGGGTGAAACAGCTACATATGTGAAAGGTATTGAAGAAGTCTACCTCTTTAGAGGTTCTAGAATCCAATAAAGCGTGTTAAAAATTAACATTGGCATTTATGTTATGGATGAAGAAAAAAAAAAATAAAAGTTTATATGAATTTGAATTTTGTGAAGGGGCCGCTTTTGAAGCCCAAATTTTTGCCTGGGTCGACCTTAACAACGTATAACTAAATTTCGTGGCTATTCTTTACGAAAATTCTTTATTACAGCACATAACAAATGGGTAAACATAGTATATTTTAAATTAATATAATAGAGGCTTTTGTTCCAAAATGTCGGAAAGAATATAAAGAATTATATTAAACCAGTTTTGTCAATCTTTACGGGGAAAAAAAAAATCATTTTAATAATTTTCACAAATTATGCAAATTAAACATAAAATGCAAACTATAAATATATCTTTATGCAATTTATAACAACATGCAAGAGAAAATTTTCCCAGACCTTGAAAATCTCTACTCAACCTCTAAATATAGAATTTCTAGACGGCAAAATGAATTAAACTGGTCTTCAAGATAAAATTACTGTCTGCACCTCAACCGAAGCGATTTCAATTTGGTAAATACATTAAAAGATCGCGAAGAAATAGGTTATCTTTGACTCACATAAAAATGTCGACTTTTTTTTTTTTTTTTTAAATGAATGAAAATGTTTTTTTTACCCTTTTGTAAAATAACTTTTTTAGGACGGAAGACTAAGAGTTTCAATCTGGAGTTTCTGCAGACCAGTTTTGTGTAGCACCAAAATAAATTAGAAATATCAATCCTATCGTTACAAATTCGGTACGAAATGAAAGGGAGATTTTCCTGAATCCAGGGGTGCAAACAGTTTTTCGACACGACGATTAGATTTTTTTTTAATTAACTAAAGTATAAAATTTTGGTGGCAACACTTCATTTTAATTCATTTCAGTCATTTTAAGAAATGCGTGGCGCAGTTTTACGGTGGAAAGATGAGATAAATAATTAAAAAATAAAAATTTTACAGATTGAAATTAATAGTCCTCTGTACTAAGCTGAATTCTGTCTTTGGCAGAATTTAGTTTAGTACAAATTTATTAGCTTAGTACTTAATTTATTTAATTTTGCGCAAGAGATATGATTAGTTGTAGTGTTTATGTTTTTTTTTTTTTTTTTTCTTTTAATGTATCACTTTAGAATAAGTATGCAATTTAAAGAAAGTTTATAACGTACAAGATTAGTAACTCACAACATTCTAAACTAAGTCTTCCCTCAAGGGACACTAGTCTGAGCGAAATTTGCTGAGAATATAGCTTACTAATAATTTTTGACAAAAAATGAAATAAAATAGTACCTTTAAGAAATTAATCACTAAAGAGTAGAAATTCAAATACTAACAAGAAAAATTATGTGGTTTGCAGAGATTATATATTCTTTACTTTACAATTGTACTTACCTTTTACATCGATTAATTTTTATTTTTTACCTCTGGGATGGCACTTTAAAATACATTTTGTTTCTAATTAAGAGGAAGAAAAAAAAAGTCTTTATTTATTTAATATATATGTGTGTGTATGTGCGCGCGCGCGTGTGTATATAATAAACTGCTTTTGTACACCTCTGTATATTGTCTAAAAAGGGCTACAAAAAAAAAAAAAAAAATCTGTGGCGGAAGCAATCTCACAAATACATCTAAGCTTCATTTCTAAAAATAAAGCATTGAAAAGATTGGTTTTGCTTAGCTCTGCATATCGTCTAAATTTTCATACACACCATAGTGTACTAAATTATTTCCTGGTAATATTAAAAAATTACATTCATTAATTTTCTTTTATATCCCATGATGCATCTGAACAACTTTATTGGGTCCTGTAAATCAATCAATCTAGTTTATTCTACAAAAAAAAAAAAAAAAAAAAAGTTAGCATTACTATAAATTATATGCTATTTTTAGCTAGTATATGAAAACGTTTTTCAAGGAGTAATCTTTGTGTGCAAAATTGTGCATCGTGCTAATAATAAATAATGAAAGGTTTTTATAAATATTATATCTTAATAGATATAATTTATAAAAACCTTCATTTATTTATTATTAGGACCTAAGTTCAGTTTCTTTTAACCAAGAAAAAAAGCTTCGTCACCATTTGCGATAGACCACTTTGAATTTTGCATTATGAGAAATATCACTATCTATTTACAGAACCTAGCAGAGTTTACGAATACATAAAGACAAAGCGGAAATGTCTGAACAAAAAATTAAACTTTAGGAGCACAAAATTAAGTTCTACTTAGAAAAGGTTTTTTATTATAACTTTAAAAGTTTAACATAATAGTTATCTTTTCATTTAAATATACAAAGAAAAAAAAAAAAAAAAAGCGTAAACATTTTGCTTTAAAATATGAAGTTGCGTTTCTTATCAACAGTTACTATATTAATTTTAATAACACTCAACTGACTGTCTTTGCGATTAAAAATAATAATTTCTAAATTGCTCGAAAATTTTTATTTTATTATGAATATTTCAGTTACTGAAATTTTGAATTATTGAAATCCGGTACTCAGAGATTTTAAGTTATTGA
Organism: Salticus scenicus; assembly: GCA_963930645.1. Lineage (NCBI taxonomy): Eukaryota > Metazoa > Arthropoda > Arachnida > Araneae > Salticidae > Salticus > Salticus scenicus. The sequence goes on from OZ005648.1 coordinate 206,923,588, forward strand.
AATTTCGGTACTTAGCGCATTTCACCTTTCTTTGTCCAAAAACGGACTAAGAAAGGCAAAATATGTAAGTATCCAAGAGTACTTTATTATGTTGCGTTGGCTCGACGTCCTTTTCATGCCATGCTTGTCTCTCTTGACATTCCGAACTCCTGCGTTTTACGGGTTTTAAATTTCATAAATCCCCCTTTTAAATTTCTTATTTTTCTTTTCTTTTTTCTACACTAGCACTGTTAAAAGAATTTTAGAAGTCCCAAAACGACAGTTTTCTAGAAATTGCTTTTTCTTTAACTTCTGCTATTTTAACGTTGTTCCTCTAATTTTTAATAAAACCTGCACAAGATATCTCCATCTATCTTACATGACAAAAATATTCAGTATCAGCAGCTACCACACATAATAACTTACAGAAAATAAGCTTGTGTAATCCTATAAACTCACTCATCGTTAATCCTATACAAACCAGAAAGCATACTTATGTTGAAATCATTTTGTTGAACATAATGTAACCATGTCTTTGTGCACAAACCATAAACATTATTATACATCAAAAAACTATGTAGCTGATTCCATAAAACATTCATAAATATTTGTACCAAATTTCCTGTCGATCAGAATATTATATAGGAATTCATTGTGCGGTAAAGTAAATTGCTAATTTTATGCATACACATACACACTCAAAAATAAACTAGCAGGCTTTGCCCGCTTCGCTGGTCACTAAATTTAAAGGAAACTCTTTTCTATATAGCTTTATAAAAATAAAATAAAATAAATTACTGAAATTGTTCAAAAGCTCGCTTCAGGGTCCCTGCTGCCTTCGGCACCGATTTGGTCTTCCACTACAACTCGGGCGCTTGTCCCTATTACCTGCGACAATGGTTTACCAATGAGCTTCCATTTCGGTGCTTATTATATAACAGTTTTGAAATAGATAGCATCGAAAAAATTGGAGTTTCCCTTTTATATTTGAATCCCAGTTACATGTGAACAACACTATACGTGGTGCACATAATATTTGCTTTTACGTTATTTCCTATGCTTATTTTGTTTATCCAATCAACCATAAAATGACAGCAATTTCACGCCAAATATTACAATACGCTGTGACCGGCTACGTCTGTCGCATGAGACAATTAATTTTTTGTGTTTATATATAATTCATGGTTTGTAAACCTGATAGTACAGTCTTTTATATAGTTCTCTTTGGCGACTTTTGAATTTTTGTCACCATTTTAGACTTAATCCATTGTAACAATAAGACTTAATCCCTTGTAACAATATGCTATGAGCGCTATTTCTGCCGTATTTTAGACAACAGATCTTTTTATTTTTATATTTATTTCCCATTAAACATATTTTTATTTATTTATAAATATTAATTTGAATTATTCAAACATTTCTGTTCGACAGCGTGCAAGTGCAGTAACACACAGAGGCTCATTTGTTTGTATGATAAATTAGCATAGTGATTATTATATAAATAAATAAATAAACATTATAGTGCTACACAACTTTATTATGTCGCTCCATTGGCGGCTTTTGAATTTTTGTCGCCATATTAGCGATGGATTTTTTTTTTTTTTTTTCCCTTGTATGAAAAGGGGAAGACTGTTTTGCTAATAATTTTATCAGACTCTTTTTTGTTTATACATAAGAATCCTTCATATTCTGCTTATATTTTTAATGGTTTTTAGGTTTAAAATAGTGCTTGTTGAAATGTTTAAAACTGCATTTTTTTCTGTAAATTTTGAGTAAAAATAAATCATTTATGTTTTTATATATTTGATGCGCTATTTAGATTAAAATGGCTGTCGCTATATTAAACTTCTTGTCGAAAAACGTTCGGTGTACTTCAACACCAAAATTTAAAAAATCGCCCAGCAGGATCTATTAATGAAACTGATAAAATAAAAATATGGTTCATAGAGTTTAAATAATCTATTTAAAAAAACTTTTAAAACCCAAATTCTTAATGTATCGTATCACATACATAGATATAGTAATAATATATAGATTGATCATTGGGGAGAAAAAAGGGATTCCTTTTCACTCGGGAAAAGACGGCGATTTTACCAAAATATGGCAGTCTTTCCCCGAGTGAATACACACGGGAGTACACAAAATAAAATTCATGAATAATTTATTTACTAAAGGTGAATGAAAAACTCCAGATATAGTTTAAAATTCATTTTTCTTCTTTTCCTTTTTTTTTTTTCAATACCACTTAATGGCTGATACCGCTTAAAGCTTTTTTTTCGGCATCAAAAATCTTTGCACGATAACATGGGGATGATAGATCTATATATATTATTATATCTATGATCACATAAATCTTTTCGAAGTTAGAATAAAACTTAATTAAAAAAAAAAAAAAAAAAAAAAAAAAAAAGATGTAACTTTTTTGTTTATTAACCAAAAAAATTGATGAAATTTGAAATGCAAGTTGGTCTTGTGGGGTACAGGCTGTATATTATATTTTTGTGTTCGTGAGAGAAAATTTAAAAAAATTTGAAAACTGCAGTCTTCAAAAACATGTGACTTAATGTGAAGCAGATTTTTTTTTTTTTTTTCTCCTAACGGTTTCCATACAATCTCCTGCTGTTGCCACCTAAAATTCATACTTTAGTTAATTTTAAAAAATCTAATTGTCCGATTGATAAGCTGTTTAATGCAACGGATTCACAAAAATTTTCCCTTTCATTTGGTATCTTATTTGTAACGATACGACTGATATTTCTAATTTACTTTCTAATCTTTCTGATTTATTTTCTTCATTTTAAATAAATGTACGGTTTTTATTATTATTATTATTATTATTATTCTGTCGAAAAAAAATTGACAACAATAAAAATTATGGATAAAATTTAAATGGCTTATTTATCAGAAATTAGAAGGTTATTATTTTCACATTTTAATTAATTAAGAAAAAACTAATCAAAAATTCAAAAATCTGACTTCGATGTGCACAATGACCCTTCGGGGGGCTGGGGCACGTTTGTGTTAAATCTCGTGACTGTCCAAGCTACCGTTTTCGAGAACAGTGAAATATATATACAAATATTGCGCAGTTAATAGTATAAGATAAATAAATAAGAACCACGCTTTTAAATATTCAAATAAAGTATATTAATTTCATTATAACGAACACAGTATAAAAGTGTTAAAATATGCTCTTATATACCACAGTGTATCAAAATTTTTTTGTGTGTTCCTGTACACAAACTCCAAACAATACTATATATATCAAAAAAGTATACAGCGAATTCCAGTTTACTCATAAATATTTGTACCAAATTCGAAGTCAATACATGGAAATTCTTTTGTGTCACCCTGTACAACAATTATTCAAGTCTGTGCACAGTATTTTATAGAGAAACCGTGTTTTTAAGCTACTTAATACTTATATAATATCTTGCTTATAATAAAAGTATGTTAATTCCATTATGTTGAATACTACAGTGTTAATGTTATTATACCAAAAACACTTGATTATGCACCATTGGCCTCCCATGCATTAAGGATGCAAGAGATTGAATCTAATAACATAGAAACAAAAATAAAATTACAATACGCAAAACAAGAATTACATTACATCAAAACTAGAAAATTAAATACCATGAGATTATATTAAACATAAAAGAAACTTAAGTGCTGGATGTCAATTGCATCAACTCTCTAGCCCACCAATATCGACTGTATAAGGTTTTTTCTTCATTCGTGAACACTTCGGCAAATGATATCTGTGCAGTTCAAACTTCCGCACAAAATGTAGTGTAATCATGTTAAAGTTAAAATGCACTTAAAAGTAATTATACGAAATACTTTAGTGTGTCTCTGTACATGAATCAAACACTTCACACACTAAAAACTATACAACTAATTACACATAATGTTCTTAAACTTTTGTACCAATTTTCAAATCAATTGAATAATTTATGCGCCCACTATCGCGGTACACGGACACAAGTTAAAAACTGTTTGAGTCTCGATGGACGGGCTTTTCCACTGATGTTGTGACAATTAACAAAATATTTTCAGAGAAAAGATATGAAAGTTTCATAAAACTAAAGCAAAAATATAAATTCTTCTTCACTGTGTAAAGTTTATTAGTATTCACTGAACTGGAAATAACACTAAAACATTAAAATTAGTCTTTATTCCCAGTCGACAGGCAAGGCAATAGTTTTATTCTTCTGCAATTATTTGTGGCAGATTAGTAAGAGATGTTTCACATTTTAACCACTACTAGATAATACATAATCTAATAACCAACTTAAACTACTGTCAAAAAGTAATTGACCCTTTCGATTGTACTATTACATCCTTAGCTATACGATTTTCCCACAAGAATGATTCGGTTCACAAATCTGAATCAGTCAGAAAATAGTGTTTTTCCCCTAACAACGCACTTAACCATTATCGCAACAGGATGTATCATCATATGATATAGTTAACTAGCAAGTAGCTAGATGCAGAACGCACATTTATATCTCGATAAATTACATGTATGAAAAGACGTACAAAAATATCCGGGTGCTTTACACGAAATGCCAGGGGAAAAAAAAAAAAAGTTAATATGAGATACTTAACATTACCTACATCCGGCAGAAAAACTGTTTTTAAACAATCTCTCATTTCTGAAAGTTTTTTTTTCCCTCATAAACGCGTGTATTTGAATATAGATACTTTAAAATCGAAACACAATTCCTTTAAAAAAAACTTGCATGTTGTGGCCACCACAAGACTTTCTTCTATATTTTCCTATACTAATTCACTTAGTTTAAATAATTTACAAAAACTATCATTTATTAAAATTATCTACCATGATGAATGCAAGCGATTTTCATCTTAAAGAAAACTAACACTAAATATCGAAAGAAAGGCAGTTTAACTAGCATCCTTTTCTTAAATTGTGGAAATCGCTGCATAGCAGCGTCACCTGTTGAGCGGATATATTAGTTGATTTAGATTATTTTCCAGAGATGAAATTTCATAAGGGTTTTTTTTTTTTTTCACATGTTGTGTAATTAATTTGAAGATCCAATTATTTCAACCCTTTTGCAAAAGTTCTTTTTTGTGTAAAAACCTTTATGATCTCACAAATCTTAGTAAATAAACAAACATATGATAAAGTTACAAACTTGTAAGGGGTTTTTCACAAAAAAATACTTTTGGAGCGTGGTTCAAACATTTGGATCTTCAAATTAATTACGCAGCATGTGAAAAAAAAAAAAAAAAAAAAAAAAAACCCTTATGAAATTTCAATTCTGGAAAATAACCTAAAATCTAGCTTGTTCTTTTGCTGACAATTTGCTTAATTTTTACTCTATTCAAATGAACTTTTGAGTTGACAAAAGTTACCCAATATATCTAGCTTTCAACCTGCGTAATAAATTTTTCTCTGTCTTTCGCACATGCGCAGTGAAAACATTTCTCCTAAAAATACTCATATTTCATGAGATATTCAAGATATTTGTATTCCAATTGCAGTATATTGTTTCAAAAATGTTTTTTCAATTTATCTGAAAGTGGGAATAATTTTCGTTTAAAACTCTGTAAATTATAAATAAAAAACATGCTGATTTTTTTTTTTTTTTTTTTGAGTTAACACATCCTAAAGTTATAGATAATTTCGATAATTTAATCATACAGGGTGATCATAAACATTTTTTTCTCAATTTGTTACTGGCCCCTTAAATGTTGCCTTAAACCAATCTCCACTAAAAAACATGAGGAAGACCCAGTTCTTTAAATACCCAATATTTGAAAACATTTCATCAAGAGATAAGTTTTTAATTTGAGAAAAACTGGTCACGTGCAAATTTTGCTAAACTTTTGAGCAGGAGTATAATAAAACATTTCCTTTGCGACTATTTCAAATACTATTTCTGGCATGTCTATAATTTTTCGGAGTGTCGAATCCGTACCTCGTGTCAATTGTCATAACTCCGATAATTTAACTTTAGTATCTAGAAACAATGACTCCTTTGTAAGTATACTGGTACAAAGTAGGGTGCGTAGAATGGTGTCTCGAACAGATGCCCCTTTCTGTCATTAACCAGACGCGTGAATCATGAAAACTCTTGTGTGAACTTACTTTTTTATGATGACTAATAATTTTCTTCTTGTTTTTTGTAGATGCTACTGTTGCTATGTGTTTTAATCAGAACGATTTTAGAAATAAGACGGTGAGTTCGGTTGTTATAGCATCCGAGCCGAAATAGAAATTTATATGTGTGCTTAAGTTTTAATTAAAATAGAAAAAGACAACAACGACTCCAAATTATTTTTACGAGTTTTGTTTTACTTCATCTTCCATTTAAGCTCTGCCAACAGACAAAAGATCGAAATGGAATACTACCATAAGAGAGTCTACATCCGTCCCATCGAAAGAATCCAGGTGGGCCCATTTATATCTATTTATTCTCAATAAAAATGTTTGATTGTTGGAAATAATATATACTACTAGATAGGGCCTTACCAGTAATGTAAGAATTAAGGAAACTAATTAGATTGAAATTTTCCACAAATGGACTACTTTAGGCACCCTAGTACAAAGGTTAAAATCAGGTTGTAACAAATTTATCGTGATCAGTTGTGCCCATCTGAAAAATCAGCCTCATATATATCCTTTTTAATGTACTCTTTATTGCTGCTTCGACTTTCACTACTTGGATCAAACAAAAAGTAAACATTCACTAGACAAGTGATGCGTGAAATGTGAAACCGTATCCACGCAAACCATGGAAGCCGATAGAAAGACAAAAGCCTAACTTTTACTATCGTGTTAGGATGTAAATAGAAAACTGATGTTTCGAGTCAGCAGTCAATTTTGATACAATATTTTCTAGCTTTCAACAATTGTCTTAATATTTCACCCAGAATATTTTGAACAATTAAAACATTTTTATCCTTAATGTTTATTTAATTCGTATTAGCAGCAAACATTCAACAAATAGCAACCCATAACAGGAAGTCAAAGCAATATTTTTCTCTGGGCAAGAAAATGTAGATTACCAAAATTTTGCAAAATTAAAAAAAAATTTAACCTTGTAATCATGACACTTACTGTCAAAATTCTCTTATAGTTTACAATAAACTTCACTTTTTAAAAAAAAATTTGCAATTTTGCATAAATTGTTTATATTTTCTTTTTCAAATTAAGACACTCTCTAGACTAACAAAAAATTCGTAAAAAAATTTTGTTTGATAAGTTTAAGATTTTTGCCAAAAATAACACAAGTTAAAAAAAAAAAAAAAAAGCTTGTCCGTTTATCTAAAAATCATTCATGGAAAAGGGAAGCCATAATGATATAATAACAGAAAAATGGTGTATTACTTTCTCTTACCAAAAAGGTAGCAAAAGTATTGTTTTGGGGTCAAATTTTCGAAAATTTTTGTTTTATTTACATGTTTTGAGGTCCCCTGAATCCAAAAATCATGTTTTAGCGGTTGATCTGTATATGTGTCTGTTTCTCTCTCTGTGCGTGTGTCTGTCTCTCTCTCTCTGTGCGTCTCTCTCTCTCTCTCTGTGTGTGTGTGTCTGTTATCATATCTCAAAACAAATTATAGCAGAAAGTCCAAACTTGGTATTCTAAATATTCGTGATATAGGGATGCTACACTAAACTTTTCGTTGAGTCAAGAAAATGGTTCGAGTACAGGTACACCCAAGAGAGTTCAAATATGTATTACGTCTATGGGGAAAATTGCAGGTAAGTAGAGTTTAACTTCTATAGACTGAACTAAACCAAATGAAACGAATATGTTTTTATGTACGTAAACACATGTTTAGTGTAGAATATGGTATAGAAATCATTCACCGTTCATTTACAGGGCAACAAAAGAACTGCATTACAGTACGACAAAACTTGGAAATTGATGGAAGGTTGTGCCGTGTGTTATTAATATAGAATGATACTTATGTCCTCCACGTGATGTGTACATAACTTTTAGAAAATATACAGGGATGCCAATATTTAAGCCATAACATTCTTTTTTATTGTTAGTGAAAGTGCTTTACTGCAATATTTTACCAAGTCCAGGAAAGCTGCTCTGGAATTAAAATTAATAAATATTCATCGCTTGGTTTTTTGTATATTTAGACGTTTTGAGGCTTCCTGAATATCGAAGTTAAGTTTTTAACGTTTGACCTTTGTCTGTGTGTGTTGGAATAAATTAAAAATAAATAACTTCATGCGATCGAAATGTTGTATTTTGAAGTTAATGTATTTGTTACTAGAAAAGTTTGATCAAGATTGATAAGTTTCAAGGCACGTTGTTGTGAAAGTTGTCTTAATAATTTTAAATGAACTTTTGAATTTAATAACAGATTCGAATTCTATATAAATGTAGGTATAGTAGTGAAATGGGGGGTTGAGGGGGGCGGTAGCCCCCTCCCACAGAATTACTTGTCAAATAAAGCTGCTTCGAAGCCTAATTTGAATTGTTTTAACATAGGTTTGCATAACAGTATTCGTTATCTTACCCCTTAATCTCCAAATTGTATTTATCGTATTAAATTTCAGGGTAAGAGAAAGTCGTGTGAATGACACACCAGATTATTTTTTATCATGTAACTATGTACCTTCAAATTTCCTTTCATTGAGAAGCATTTGTACTTTACCTCTGAAATGGGGATGTGAGGTCCACTATACATCAGTACTCAAACAAGTACATTTTAACAAATTTTGTTTATCAAAGGTCCTGTTACTTAAAGGGTTGTGAATGTACATGTACACAATAGAGAGTATTTTTTTTAAAGACGTATACAATATATTACCCTTACACTATACCTGGTCACAGGTACATCGCATCGTCCCATTCACGTTCCGTCACTTTACGCTCTGAACAGTACGTCACTGCGAAAGCTTCATACGATATTTTTACAATTTTTTGTATATGCAGTCAAACTTGAATGCGAAAAGTATGCCCCTGAAACAACGACACGATTGCGAAGTCGTATGCATGTACCAGTGCAACATCTATGCGACGTCGTATTTCATGTCGCATATAAAGGACACATCCACATATATACAACATCCCTGACATGTATCCGGAGTTGTGTGACATGCCTGCGATATGTTTTCCACGTTGTGGGGATGAAACTGTGCTGCAAGAGATGTGGTTGAAGACTACTCTCTATAGAAACGGTTTATAATTATATATGATAATTTTCCTTTAGTTATTATTTATTCTTTATTTCTTCCCCTCCTCCCAAAAATAAATAAATTTTATATAAAGATTTGGCATAATATAGCTACTGTAATTTTCAAAATATATATATATATATATTTTTTTTTTTTTTTGTAAGTTCCCCCAGAAGATAATTCTTCAGTTTTTGAGCGTTTTTTCATTTTTACTTTCTCTTATAGATATAGGTAGAGAAAGTATTGTTTTTTGGGTCAAATTTTCGAAATCGAGTTTTTGTTATATTTACAAGTTTTGAGGTCTCCTGGATTCAAAAATCATGATTTTAGCGGTTCGTCTGTGTGTGTGTCTGTCTGTTATTAGCATATCTCAAGAATAAATAATAGCAGAAAGGCCAAACTTGGTATTCTAAATGTGTATAATATAGGGATTCTACACTAAACTTTTTGTTGAGATCAGCAGGTAAGTAGAGTTTAAACATCTATAGATTACACTAAATCAAATGAAACGAATATATATATTTTTTATATGCATAAAAACATGTTTCATGTAGAATATGGTATGAAAAGCATTCACTGTTCGTTTACAGGGCTACACAAAAGAACCAGATTATAATGAGACAATACTTGAAAATTGATGGAAGTGTATTTCAGGTTGTGCCGTGTGTTATTAATAGAAGATTATATTTATGTGTCACCATGTGGTGTATACATAACCTTCAGAAGATGTACAGGACTGCCAATACTGCCATAACATTCTTTTTTATTGTTAGTAGAAGTGCTTAACTGTAAGATTTTACCATGTCCAAGAAAGTTGCTCAAGAATTGAAATTAATTCCTCATAAACATATGGTAAATAATGTATTTTTTAAAGCTAAATATTTATCGCTTGGTTTTTGTATATTTACACGTTTTGAGGCTTCCTGAATACCGAAGTTAAGTTTTTGACGTTTGATCTTTGTCTGTGTCTGTTTGAGTTACTTAAAAAGTAATAATTTTAGGCGATCCAAATGATGTATTTTGAAAATAATATGTTTGTCACTAGAAAAGTTTTATCAAGATCGATAAGTTTCAAGGAATGCTGCGTGTGAAAATTGCCTGAATAATTTTAAATGAACTTTTGAATTTAATAACAGATTTGAATTCTATATATATGTAAGTGCAGTAATTAAACGGGGGGTTGAGGGCGGCAGTACCCCCCCCCCCATAGAATTGTTTGTCAAATAAAGTTATTGCGAAGCCTAATTTGAATTGTTTTAACATAGGTTTACATAACAATACACGTTATCTTACTCTTTAATCTCCAACTCATATTTATATTACTAAATTTCACGGTAGGAGAAAGTCGTGTGAGTGACACATCAGATTATTTAATATAAAATTGATTATTCTTAATTTTTTTTATGTTAAAATTTTCGGTAAAGAGAGCCATTCTTTTTTACTGTTAACTTGTTATTTATTTTTATTAGCGAATATGGATATTTCATTATAATGTGAGTATTGTGAATAATTCTATACTTCTTAAACTATTCCTGGATGTATCTATTTTGGTTCTTAGGGTTAAATTTGGCATTTTATCATATGTTTCCCTTGCATTTAATAAACATGTAACATTATACTATTGTGTATATAATGCTGCTTTTAATCAGATTGTGTAAGGAGCATCATCCTGCAATCCTTAAAAAGAGCTATAATGACCTTATTGGAGACGTAGAGGTCAAGACTTAAAATTTTTAGAAGTGGCCAGTGGCCACTGGACATGATGAACTCAGTGGCCACTCATGAGTCGTCGTCGTTATACATCGGATTCAAACACATAATATATATATATATATATATATATATATATGATATATATGTGTGTGTGTGCATAAAAGCATAAAAACACAAATGATATGGTCGGAAAATTAAATTAAGAAATAGTGCTCTTTATTGTATTTTAATAATATACAATAGTCACTATTATTAAATGACTATTGTATTATTAATCATTCAATAATACAATAAACATGTATATATAATACATGTGTGTATTTCTGCCAATAAAAATAAAAATAAATTGGTATTATTTGAAAAAAAAAAATTACGCACTTCTCTAGTTTACATTTTTTAATATCTGAAATGAAAGGAGGTAGGAGGAAGACAAAATAGATTGAGTAATTGAATCATTGAAAAGTGATTCGGTTTTTGAGGGAAGATATGACCTCGTTTGAACTTCCACTGAATGCTTATGATTTTATTTTTGTTAGTGTTTTAAGAGTGAGTTCTATAAGCATGTAGTTATAATAGCATGTAATCCAGCTTTCTTAAAATGTTATTAATAACTATAGTACTTAGAAAGAAGACTTTAAAATTCAAAGTTTTAGTAATGAGGGAAAATATATGGACTTTCATAGATAAATATTAAAACATGAATTTTGCTATGGGAAAACAGCAGGCTATAATGATGATATGATCTGACAATGTGATTTCTCATACACAATTTGTGTTTTACAAGAATATTTATTTTATCTCCCATTGCAAAAGAAATACAAAAAATTGATTCATTTAATCAATTTCGTCTAGTCTGGCACTTTCATCTGCAAATGGAAAATAATTATGATCAGTATTAGAGGAAAATGAAATTATTTTTGAGTCTGAGGAGAGGTTGTTGAAACTATTCTCTTCCAGCTGCTTAGCGCGCATCTGCACATGCGCTGTATTTGTTTTTGTTTTCTGTTCTCTTTTTCAGCTGTGAGTCTGAATAAAGTATTGTGCTTGATAAGACGTTTTTACTTTGCGTCTTAAAATTTAATAGAATGATTCGCCTACTAAACAATGATTATAAAAGCTGAACCACCTCTGATCTGAAAATTTATAACATGTTTTTGGTGCATCGGCCGGGAAATGATTTGAATTATAGAATAACATAAAGAAAAAGAAGAATATAAGGTAGGCGAATATTTTTGTTCTTGAACTTTTATGATTGAATTTTAAGTAATGATATTCGTATAGCAAGATAAGATATTTTACGAATAATGAACATAAATTATAAATAAAAGTGTGACTCATGAGTAAAAATTTTTTAAATAATAAGTAATTATGGCTGATATAGAAATGCATAAGAAGCAATACTTCGTAGTTTAACCACAAAACTGATAAATAAAATAGAAGCTTATGTTTCAGAAATTTTAAATGATCCGGCTTCTATTTCTGAAAAAACGGAAACACTAAATGAAATGCTTGAACAATTAACGGTTAAATCTAATGATTTGAAAGAATTAGATCGGCTCATAGAACAAAAACTTACTGATGCCGAATTTGAAAACGAAATAATCTCCGCAGAAGAATTGCAGGAAAAAATTATCCGTTATAAATGTAAAATTAACACTTGTAAAAAATCACTTTCGGTTTCTGAAGTCAGCGCTAACAGTGCAGGAATAAGAATAAACAACATTGAGCCGGTGACTAAAACAGAAGTAAATAATTGTTCTAATGATCATTATTCGAAAATTAAATTACCAGAATTGAACATTTCACGGTTCGATGGTCATCCTTGTAAATGAATTGAATTTTGGAACCAATATAAAACATCTATTCACGAAAACAAATTATTATCGAATGTTGAAAAGTTTTTATATTTGAAACAGTTACTTAGCGGAAACGCTGCTAGTGCTATAGCGGGCTATACGATTGAAGCTGAAAATTATACAGCAGCTATAGAATTACTTGAAAGTCGATTTGGAAGGAAAGATTTGGTGATAAATGCACATATGTCAAAATTATTATCGATAGAACAAGTAAAGAACATTAATAATCTACCTGCTTTAAGAAGGTTATATGATGAATGTGAAACACAAATTCGTAATTTAAAAACATTGAATGTGGCATCAGGTACTTACGGTCAGTTATTATGCCCCATTTTAATTAAAAATTTACCTGATCAATTACCTCTGGAATATAATAGGATTCGTAAAACGAAAGATTTTGATGTTACTGAACTTATGGATTTTGTTCGTGCAGAAATAGAATGTAGAGAAGCGTCTAACATGCTTTCAAATAATCTTACATTTAAATCAAGTGTAAATTCTTAATGATTACGAAAAAAGGAATTTAAAGCGCAACATTCCCACAGCATCAGCATTGCTTTCGAATGTAAAAAGAAGTTGCATATTTTGCTCTAAGCTTCATGAAAGTACCAGTTGTACTGAATTAGGTACTGAACAAAAACGCACTAAAGTATTAGCGCAAGGCTTGTGCGTGAATTGTTTAAAAAAAAAAAATCACAAAAGTGATCAGTGCTGGTCAAAAATAAAAAATTGTCAAATTTGCAAGAGTTCAAAACATTGTACTGCGTGTTGCGGCATAAATCTTAAACGTCAAAATGAAAATAATCCAATTTCAAACTCTGAGGCTATTGTATCAACTTCCTATTTAAATGATTCAAATAATTCAGAAAATGTACTGCTACAAACATGTTCCGCTTTAATTAATGAAAATGCAAAATCTAAAATGATTAGAATTTTAATGGATAATGCGTCCCACAGATCATTTATAAATTCAAAAAGTGTAAATGATTTGAAAATTCCTATTATTAGAAAAGAAAAATTGTTTGTTTATTCGTTTGGCTCCAGACAGACCTGTGAAAAATTATTCGATGTTGTCTGCGTTAGGTTGACAAACAGAAAAGAACCAGAGAAGAGTATATAGATATTGAAGCTTTATAGTTACTAATTGCATTTCAGGTGCTCGAATTAGAGCTCCCACAAAACAGATTTTCCATATTTTGAAATTACAAACATTTGAGTTAGCGGATATTCAATCAAATAAGCCAATCGATTTACTAATTGGTGCAAACTATTTTTGGTCGATAAATAATGGTGAAGTGATTGAATTAAATGATCACATATATGCGATAAAATCGTTGTTGGGTTGGTGCTTACAAGGGAAATTAGAAATGTTAGAAAGTAGAGTATCTGATTGCGCCATCAACTTTCTTAGTATATTGAATAATGAATCATCCTGTGAAAATTCTGAATTAACGAACCAATTAAAAGCTTTTTGTGAATTAGAGTCATTGGGGATAACGGATGATAAAAAGGAGTTATCTGCACATGATGTTGATTTAATTAAGGAATATGAAACAAATTTAGAGTTTGTAAGTGGGCGATATCAAACCTCACTTTTATGGAAATCGGATAAACAAGGTTTAGAAAGTAATTATAGAAATGCGGAAAAGCGCTTCATTAAATTACGTGATGAATTAAAAATTAATGAATGGTTAAATGAAAATTATTCACAAGTAGTAAATGAATATATCAAAGAAGGAATCGTTGAAAAGACAAACAAAAGTGTAAATAAAACTTATTATATTCCCCATAGAGCCGTTGTGAGTAAAGATAAAGAAACTACTAAAGTTCGTATTGTTTCTGATGCGTCATCGAAGAGTAAAATTTGTGCATCTTTAAATGATTGTTTACAAACTGGTCCTAATTTGAACCCGAGTGTTTTAGATATGATTCTTGGATTTCGCAAACATAAAATTGCATTTTGTAGTGATTTGAAACAAGCATACTTACAAATTTCAATTGATCCTAGGGATAGGGATTATTTAAGATTCTTGTGGATTAAAAATTCTATTAATGAAGAGAATAATACTCAGATTTTAAGAATGACAAGAGTGCCTTTTGGCGTTGCTTGTAGTTCGTTCATTCTCTCAGAAGTTATTAAATTTCACATACGAAAGTATAAGGATTCGAATCCCGAGGTTTTTAATATGTTAAATGAATGCTTTTATGTTGATGATTTATTTTTTGGATCAAATGATCCAAATGATTCAAATCCAGTTTTGAAAGATTTATGGGTGAAGAAGGGTATAGTTAAAATGGATGAAAATGTTGAGAACTCTGTTAATACTTTGGGTCTTATTTGGGATACTAAACAAGATATTCTAAAACTAAATGTTAATTCCTTATTGGACATTTTACCTCAAATGCAATACACAAAGCGATTTATACTTCGACTTGCTTTCAGAATATATGACCCAGTAGGATTTTTGGCTCCCTTTATAGTACGAATAAAGTGCTTGCTTCAAGAACTTTGGAAAGCGGGTTTAGGATGGGATGAAGAAATTCCAAATAGTATGAAGGAAGCCGTGAATTCATGGTGTTCAGAAATTGAATCAATGCCACCTTTAGGGATTAAACGATATTATTTTGCTTCATCTAGTACTATGAAAGATTTAAATTGTGAATTACATATATTTTCTGATGCTAACCCCCAAATCTACGGTGCAGTTGCCTATTTCAGATATTTTGATGATAAGGAAAATCCCAATTGTAGTTTTATTATGTCCAAATCTAGAGTTTCCCCGATAAAGAAACTGTCACTGCCACGTATCGAGCTTATGGGCGCATTAATAGCAGCAAGATTAGCTAAATATTTGATCAATTTATTTAAAATTCCCTTGAACAAAGTTCATTTGTGGACAGATTCTTCTATTGTCCTTTTTTGGATTAGGGGTTCCGCCGATAAATGGAAACAGTTTGTTTCCAACCGTGTAGTCGAGATACAGGAGCTTGCTGACCCCGCATGTTGGAGACATTGTAGTGGATCAATAAATCCAGCTGATAAGATCACTAAGGGTGCAAAATTAGAAAACTTATTAAATGATGAGAATTGGTGGTCTGGTCCTAATTTTTTGAAGGGATCAGAAGAGGAATGGCCATGAATAATCTCGAAATTAATGCATGAAAATTTAATTGAGAAAAATGAGGAAGTCTTTGTTTCACCAAACGTCTGCGAAAACACCCTTGGAAATGAAACATTTTTTGACTTTGAAAAATTTAGTTCCTTTATGAAAATTGTTAGAGTTATGGCATGGATCATTCGGTTTGTTAAAAAGTTGCGAAAATCTACAACGGTGTTTGACAATAACTTAAATAGTGACGAGATAAAAAATGCTGAAGAAATTTTGATAAAAAACTTTCAAATCCAATCTTTTCCAAATGAATATGCAGCACTAAGAAATCAAAATGTAATTTCTAAAGATTCTAAATTGGCTGAACTAAATCCTTTTATAGATAATTCTGGTATTTTACGATTTAACAGCCGTTTACAAAATTCAAAGTTCCATTTTGAAGAAAAACATCCTATATTGCTTCCAGCCAAATGTAAAATCACCGAATTAATAATTAAGTTTGTTCATGAACGAAATGCTCATTCTGGAGTTGCACATACCCTTAACACTATAAGAAGTAAATATTGGATAATAAGAGGTAGACAATGTGTTAAATCAGTATTGAGTAGGTGCACCGTTTGTAAGAGGTATAGTTCAAGACCCGGTGCACAAGTGATGGCTCCATTGCCTACTGTAAGATGTTCCGAATCTCCACCATTCAACATTTGTGGACTTGACTTTGCAGGACCTTTGTTCTGTAAAAATAGTGATACTAAACATTACATCCTTCTTGTGACATGTGCAGTCACTCGTGCGATACATTTAGAATTAGTGAATGGTCTCACTACTGAATCCTTCCTACTTGCATTTAGAAGATTCATCGCAAGAAGAGGATTATGTAAAATAATTTACTCAGATAATGCACAAACATTCAAGAGAGCTGAGCAAGATTTGCAGAAAATTTTTCGTTTGATTAACCACCCTGACTTAAAAGATTATTATGCATTTCATGGCATCCAGTGGAGATACATAATTGATAGAGGAGCTTGGTGGGACGGATTTTATGAACGTTTAGTATGTACAGTCAAGACTAGTTTAAGGAAAACAATTTCACGTTCTTCATTGACTATATGCGAACTAGAGACAATTTTTATTGAAATTGAAGCAATCGTCAACTCGCGACCTATTACTTACGTTTATAGTGACTTTAATGAGCCAGTAGCACTGACGCCAGCTCACTTTTTGGTGGGAAAACGGTTAACGTCATTGCCTCCTGTAAAGATTTATGATGAAGAAACTTCTAGTACCAGAGATATCTTGATTAAAATACACAACTAACGTGAAAAGTTGCTGCAGTATTTTTGGAACAGATGGCGGCAAGAGTACATTCTTAATTTGAAATCAGCAAATTCGATAATACCTGTAATGCGAGTTACCAACATAAAAGTGAATGATATAGTGCTCGTAAGTGATAAAAAATATCCTAGAAATATCTGGAAACTAGCTAAAGTGATTGAGGTCTTTACCGGACGTGATGATAAAGTTCGATCTTGTTTACTGAAAACAAGTACTGGTACCATAAAAAGACCAGTCCAGTTGTTACATTCTTTAGAAGTGAAATAACTTTTGAACAGGGTTGGGTTTCTTCCGGAAGAAACCAGTTTCTTCCAGGACAGTGGAAGAAACTGGAAAAAACCGGAAGAAAATGGAAGAAACCGGAAGAAATGGAAGAAACCTACCAGAGGACAAAACAGATGTTCAAAATTTAAATTTATGTACTACATAAACTTAAAGCATAAATATAATGTCAAATCTAAACTATAATCCAATTAATATTAAAAATATTTTTAGAAAAATAAGTTATTTGAGAACCAACACTAAATATATACAAGCGACGGGTTTTTACTTTTTAATGCTAATATTTTTAGAAGTTTTTGCATAGATACTATCTCATATTATTATACGTTTAAACAGTACAAGTGATAATAATTATGGAATTTTTACCCGTAATATTTGCATTTTTTTTTTTTTTTTAAGGATACAATTTTTTGTATAAACTCAAAGCTGGTACCCAATGAACTGTATCAATAAGCAAGATACCTACTTTTAAACATTCCTGCAAGTTATCTAGGATTTAAAAAAAAAAAATAAAAAAAAATCCTTAGTTTGTATTTATTTTAAGTTGAAAAATAAAGTGCAATATTGAACTACTAAAAAAATTTTCATTTGTTTTACGGTCAACTCCCTCTAACTCTTAAAAGTTTTGTCCACATGTTGTGTGGATTATAGGAATTTGCAGATTAGAAATCATTGCCTTTGTTTACAGTTTTCTTTTGCAGATACAAAGTCAGTTATATATTATTAATTCATAAATAGACATCAAAATGGAAAGACGATTTCTAATAATTTTAGAATAAAATATTTCTTCAATATTGATAAAACTAATCTATGTCATTCATATATGATGATAAATAATTCATGCATATTCAAATAATAGGTATCTGTATAATGTAAACAAACATATTTAAAAAATACAAAACAAAATACTTTTGAAAGTTCAGAAATAATATTAATCACTGATTAATTTTGTTAAACATTGATGTAATACTGGTTCGTTTTAAGTGCTAGTCTGTATGAATTGCAGGATAATAAATGCAATAATGTTACCCCCCCCCCCCTCCAATTGTGTTTCAAAGCAAGGATTAAGCTAAAAATTTGATTTTAAATTTTAAAAAAAGTAAAAATGTGAGAAATGTGAATTTTTTTTTAAATATGAGATGTAAATTTCTTTTACATTAAAAAATCAATTATGGATTAGAAGGATTTACAGATTATAAATCTGTGGATTAGAGGAAGTTGACTGTACTGTTGTATATGACTATAAAGAAAATAAAGTTTTTGATGACATTTTGTAATACAGTATTGAATACTGGTTCTTTTAATTAGCTGGATGTTTGTTAAAAGCTGTTTTATCAGAAAATATAAGAAAGTGATCCAAACTATTATTTATTACCAGTTAAAGAAATAAAATTGTCTAAATTATAAAACTTTACACTGTTTAAATTGAAATTAATTTTTTTTACTGAATTTTGAGTATTTCAGATACCGAAGTTCACTTCGGTAAAAATCTCATAATTATTAATTAAATATGTTATTAAATTTTTTATAGGTATAATTAAAGTTACTTAAAGTTGTTTATAAGATAAATGCATCGATTCTATCTTACAAATCTGCAATTTATAGGATAAATTTTTAAGAAAAACTGTTTCTTCCATTTCTTCCACTTGGAAGAAACCTATTTCTTCCGGCCGGTTTTTTCCATGGTTTTTTCCATCTTGGAAGAAACTTGCCAACCCTGCTTTTGAACTGATAATAACTACTTTAAATTTTTGATCTTTAATCGCTTTAAAGAACTCTAATTCTTATATTTAATATCTGAATTCTAATTTCACTGTTGTTTATTACTTGTCTTTATTAATTTTTTGTTTATTTGCAGTTAAATGCTTGTTAAAATGAGAATTGTAAACATGTGAAAATTGTAAGTATTTTTATTTTTGTTTGGCTGTTTTTTGAAATGATGAACGTTAAAAGTTCATCGGGGGGAAATTGTGTTGAAACTATTCTCTTCCAGCTGCTTAGCGCACATCTGCACATGCGCTGTATTTGTATTTGTTTTCTGTTCTCTTTTTCATCTGTGAGTCTGAATAAAGTATTGTGTTTGATAAGACGTTTTTACTTTGCGTCTTAAAATTTAATAGAATGATTCGCCTACTAAACAATGATTATAAAAGCTGAACCACCTCTGATCTGAAAATTTATAACAGGGGTTGGAGAGGCAAAGAATCTGTATTAGCCTATTATCAGAAGTTCAATTTTATTAATTCGCATGTAATTGCTAAAATTAGAAATTTGCTGAAACTTTTCTGTAAACATGATTGGTTGGACATTATTAGCATCACTTTCAATAAAATGACTACCTAAGCAGTTATATATAGCTTTTATCTACTTTAAACATTTTCAGGATTATTTCATTAAGACAAATAATTCTTTAATATAACTGCAGTTACTTTATCCACATAAAACCAAAAAAAAAAAAAAAAAAAAAAAAAAAAAAATTCATACCATCAGAAAAACCAACACACAGAACAAACATTTATAGAATAAAATTTTTATGTATGTACATTACTCATTCGCTGAAAAAAAAAAATATATATATATATATAGTATTTAATTATCTATATATATATTTTTTTAAATTACTTATTAATAAAAGTGTAGGTATATATATATTTATATATTTAATATATATATTTAGTATATATATATATATATATATATATATTTATATATTTTAAATATATAAATATATATATATAGTATTTAATTATCAAGAATTATACTGATGCAACTGAGTTGTATCAACATATTAAAGCATCTTTACACCAAGCTGCAAGTGAAGCACTAGGACAAAAAAGGAAAGGACGAATTTTCTCAAACTTTTGGTGGGATGAGGAAATTGAAAAGACTGTGCAACAGAAAAAAGAGGCCTATATAAGATGGATGAGTTCAAAAAGGGAAGAAGATAAACAGAATTACAGAACTTTTAGAAAAAACACAAAGAAATTAGTAATAGAGAAGAAGAGATCATCATGGGATAAAAAATGCAGAGAAATTCAGACATATATAGGAGGAAGACGATGTACAGAGGCATGGAAGTTTTTAAGGAATATTAGAAAGGAATGTAGTAATGCGTGACAAGGAATATCTGTTAAGGAGTGGGAAGAATATTATAAGACTTTGCTAACAGAAACTAGAAAGGAATTTCAAATAAAAAATACAGCTATTGATTCCTTGGGACAACCTATTCAGTTGGAACCTGAGAAAGTTAAAAAGGCAATTAAAAATTTAAAAAATCAAAGAGCAACTGGCCCTGGTGGAATAACAGCAGAACTGATAAAAAATGGAACAGAAAAATTGTTCAGATTAATTACACAGTTATTCAAAAAATATTTAAATGGAGATGAAACACCAGAAGAATGAAGGGTTGGATATTTAACATCAATTTATAAGAAAGGAGACCGACAAAAATGTGAAAATTACCGCGGCATTACTGTAACAGCAACATTTAGTAGACTTTATGGACGAATTTTAAA